>CP136063.1:155604231-156279808 GCA_032622095.1 Siphonodentalium dalli
CATGACAAATTTCATGACGATCAGACGAACAGTGCGACCTGTGGCCCGTGCTAATGGATTGAATTTTGAAAACAAAGATGGCCACTGGCGGCCATGTTTTTTGTCCGAATGACCCCAAAATGACTCGTTCCCATCTACATTCCAATTTCACAAACCATGATAAATTTCATGATTATCAGACTAAAGGTACGACCTGTAGCCCGTGCTAAAGGATTTAGTCATACAAAGAGTAAAATCCAAGATGACTGCTGGCGGCCATGTTTTTTGCCCGAATAACCCAAAAATGACTCGTTCCCATCTACATGTCATTGTTAACATCCATGACAAATTTTATGACGATCTGACTAAAGGTACGACCTGTAGCCCGTGCTAAAGGATTTAGTCATACAAAGAGTAAAATCCAAGATGGCTGCTGGCGGCCATCTTTTTTGGCCGAATGGCCCCAAAATGACTCGTTCCCATCTACATGTGATTATTAACATTCATGAAAAATTTTATGATGATCAGACTAAAGATACAACCTGTAGCCCGTGCTAAAGGATTTAGTCATACAAAGAGTAAAATCCAAGATGGCTGCTGGCGACCATGTTTTTTGGCCGATTGACCCCAAAATTACTCGTTCCCATCTACATGTCATTGTTAACATCCATGACAAATTTTATGATGATCAGACTAAAGGTACGACCTGCAGCCCGTGATAAAGAATTTAGTCATACAAAGAGTAAAATCTAAGATGGCTGCTGGTGGCCATGTTTTTTGGCCGAATGACCCCAAAATTACTCGTTCCCATCTACATGTAAATATTATCATCCATGACAAATTTCATGATGATCAGACAATCAGTACGACCTGTGGCCCGTGCTAATGGATTAAATTTTGAAATCCAAGATGGCCGCTGGCGGCCATGTTTTTTGTCCGAATGACCCCAAAATGACTCGTTCCCATCTACATTCCAATATCAACAGCCATGACAAATTTTATAATGATCAGACTAAAGGTACGACCTGTAGCCCGTGCTAAAGGATTTAGTCATACAAAGAGTAAAATCCAAGATGGCTGCTGACGGCCATGTTTTTTGGCCGAATGACCCCAAAATGACTCGTTCCCATCTACATGTCATTATTAACATTCTTGACAAATTTTATGATGATCAGACTAAAAGTAGGACCTGTAGCCCGTGCTAAAGGATTTAGTCATGCAAAGAGTAAAATCCAAGACGGCTGCTGGCGGCCATGTTTTTTGGCCGATTGACCCCAAAATGACTCGTTCCAATCTACATGTCATTGTTAACATCCATGACAAATTTGATGATGATCAGACTAAAGGTACGACCTGTAGCCCGTGCTAAAGAATTTAGTCATACAAAGAGTAAAATCCAAGATGGCTGCTGGCGGCCATGTTTTTGGGCCGAATGACCCCAAAATTACTCGTTCCCATCTACATGTCAATATTAACATCCATGACAAATTTCATGACGATCAGACGAACAGTGCGACCTGTGGCCCGTGCTAATGGATTGAATTTTGAAAACAAAGATGGCCACTGGCGGCCATGTTTTTTGTCCGAATGACCCCAAAATGACTCGTTCCCATCTACATTCCAATTTCAACAGCCATGATAAATTTCATGATTATCAGACTAAAGGTACGACCTGTAGCCCGTGCTAAAGGATTTAGTCATACAAAGAGTAAAATCCAAGATGGCTGCTGGCGGCCATGTTTTTTGCCCGAATAACCCAAAAATGACTCGTTCCCATCTACATGTCATTGTTAACATCCATGACAAATTTTATGATGATCTGACTAAAGGTACGACCTGTAGCCCGTGCTAAAGGATTTAGTCATGCAAAGAGTAAAATCGAAGATGACTGCTGGCGGCCATGTTTTTTGGCCGAATGACCCCAAAATTACTCGTTCCCATCTACATGTCAATATTAACATCCATGACAAATTTCATGACGATCAGACGAACAGTACGGCCTGTAGCCCGTGCTAATGGATTGAACTTTGAAATCTAAGATGGCCGCTGGCGGCCATGTTTTTTTTCCGTATGACCCCAAAATGAATCATTCCGGTACAAATGTTGATGTCAACAGCTATGACAAATTTCATAATGATCCGATCAAAGGTACGACCTGTAGCCTCTATTGTTGACGCGTTACGTACACACGCACACACGCACACACGCACACACGGACGACGGACGACAAAGCCATGGCAATAGCTCAAACTTTACAAAGTAAAGTTGAGCTAATAAGGAACACCAATATAACACTGTACTTCTAGGAAAAAGTTTGTACAAATGGATACAAAATTCAATATCAAACAAGATAGTACATACCTGTCAACTACAGCAATGCCCTAAATAATCGACACCTTAACCACAGCAGAATTATGGGTAATTTTTCAGGATTTAGTGGGAAATATGGCTTGTTGCCATTCATCGAAAAGCTCTCAGTGAGAGCTTTCCGATGAATGGCATCAAGCCATATTTCCGACTAAATCCTGAAAAATTACCCATAATTCTGCTGTGGTTGAGGAGTCGATTATTTAAGGCATTACTGTAGCACTTCTCATTCCAAACATGTTATCTTATAAATTAGAATCTCAATAAGTACTAAAATTGGCTTCATAAATAATTGTCTGGAGCCCTGAATTAATCTTTGAGGCAAGAAATTGAAAGTGAAATTGTCGCTGGATATCATAGGGTGCCCAGCACTGCTGACTCACCTCCAATTATGTACAGGATTGGAATTTTATGGAAGAGAACTATTTATTAACTTCATGACTTAATAATGGTGTAGTTGCCAATAACAGGATCTCACTGAGCAATTATACTCCAGAAATTGAAAGGTTTCTTGGAGGATTAGATTCTGCTGCCTCCAGCATCAGCTAACCTTATTCCATGCTTTGATATAAAGTCAAGACGCGCTGGTTTTAATAAGGGCACGATAATGGGCACAACACCGCCCACGTCATATCTTGAGGATCTGGCCTTCAGTGTAAATGTCCATGCCATATCTAACGCAAGGAGCATAAATTAAGTATACGTATTTAAGTCTACAGTGATGCTCTAATTAATCGACCTCTTAACCAAAGCAGAATTATGGGTAACTTTTCAGGATTTAGTCGGAAATATGGCTTGTTGCCATTCATCGGAAAGCTCTCCCCCGAGAGCTTTCCGATGAATGGCAACAAGCCATATTTCCGACTAAATCCTGAAAAGTTACCCATAATTCTGCTTTGGTTAAGAGGTCGATTAATTAGAGCATTACTGTATATGGCATCAGTGAGGCCGATGGGGTCCAAAGTGGATTCTCCCGCTCTGTTATAAAATTATACATTGGAACGGTCTATTATCTATCTGGAGGGGTTTTCAGGAAAATGAGCAAACAACAGATAATACAAGTAAGAAAAAGTACTATTTATTGGAGGAAATGTTCAGATAGTAAGTTAAAAAAATCATCTATATGCATGGTTGTACTTGTTATCTGAACATTTTAGAAAGGAACTACTCATCAATGAGTATCTAGTATAGAAATGGTTGAACATCGACCCCATGATAATTTACCTTGCCTCCAGGGTTCAACCAACCTCTTCTCTAACCCAAACAAAAATATTATAGTTAACTTAAAATAGCATTTTAGTATACAAATAAATCCTGATAGTTCTCCTCCGTGGCTTTTTGCACATAGGGAACACACCAAATGTTTCAACGTCACTACAGATACCCAAATAATGAAGTAAATATAATTGGGCATGTTGGTGTTATGGCTTCACTGTGGCACAGAGAAACCTTATAAGGAGAAATGTTTGCTAAATATACACTTATGACATTTCATGAGACTAATTAGAGAGTATTATGAACATATGCCAAAGGAACTGATTAGAATGTTGACATTCCTACTGACTTTTATGTGGCTCCCATCCCCACCCTCAGGCAACATACCATCACTACCATGGTGTCAATCCCCTAATTATTAAATCCTTGTGCAACCCTTTGTTGACGGGAGCTGTGCTGATGCAGCATTAAAGATCCAATGCCAGTGCATTCTCCCATAGGGAGCCTCACATATATAACAATGCATGGCTTATACAAGGTCAATGTAAATATTGTTAGGCCAATGCATTCTCTTATATATGCGAGGCTCCCTATGTGAGACTTGCATATATAAGAGAATGCTTTGGCAATGGGATTTTGCAAAAATTCACGAAGCTTCAGTCATAATAATAATAATATATATAATTTATATAGCACTTCATCCCTGGTGTAGTGCGAAGCGCTTGGGACTCTATATGCAGGTTATATACATGTACAAACATCAGAAGATATACAATCACACACAAGCAAATATATGGATACCGAGCATGATGCAATGTCACTATCTATGGCTAGTTGTGTGCGGGTAAATCTTGAAGGGGTGCATCTTAAGTCGTTGCTTGAAGATGCTCAAGAGAATGCGAACGGCGGATATCGAGAGGGATGGAGTTCCAAACACTTGGTGCGGCGTGTGTGAACATAAATATGAAAGGGTTAAAACCATATTTATTATATAACTTTTACTTCGAAATTTACCATAACCAAAATCAAACTTGGCCTGTGTCTTCTCAAAGGTGAACACTACCAAATATAAAGAAATTCTGTTGAATATTGCTCATCTATACGATGTCCTGTATGTTTTCAAAGGTGAGCCACACATCAAATATCATGAAATGGGGACCTCATTCGGTTTGGCCTCAACTGCCATGGGAAACCTAGGAACAGATTGAAGTTCTCCAGTTGAATTTGGTGATGTGCACCCATTGGGCACCTCGATTATGCATTGTATCTTCTGCAAATTGGGGATATAGAAACTGAACAGAGGGGAACAAATCATTTAAAAATGTCAATTTGATACTCTAGATACTTCCCAGAAGATGAGGCCTAAGCAGAATGAGGTCCCCGGAGGGTGTATTTGGTATTGCTAGCCTGATGTACAGGGTAGCATCACTAAATTCACCCTCTGGGTACCTCATTCTGCAAATGTCAGACACACTAAATTCAGGCTTGAGAACATAATTTTGTTTTAATTTGATAATGACAACACATGCCAGTGCTAATGCAGTTGTTTACACAATCCTGTCCAATAACATCTATTATTCTAATCTCAATTAATGACATGACTGTGTCTGTCTCTCTGAAGCTAATACCATCTGCAGGAGATATAATATCTCTGCTTCTGATGAGAGAGGTATTAAAGTTGTAAGATGATATGGGGTGGCGGGACTGTTGGTTGGGGGCATGGGTCAAGTGGGTCAAGTGGGGGGGATGATGGCAAGTTTCTGTGATTTCATTTAAGATTAAAGTTTCATAACTCTTCGGATGTTATAACGGTGTTAGTTTTTCAAATTTTATAACCAAATATGAACCCACTTGGTCTTATGGTTCTAGAGAAGAAGACGATTCTATAACTGATGGACGGACGGATGGCTAGACAGACGGACGGACGAGGAATGATGACTATAGCTCCACCGGAGACTTCGTCTCAGGTGATTTCCCGAGGCCGGAAAATGGGAATTTAAAAAATCTCTATAAAAAAAACTTGCTCAAAGCAGATTTTAGGGGATTTTTGGATGTGTAATAGAGGACATATTCCTCTTCAAAATGGAATAAAAGCTATCTTAGTCCAAATTTGTTCAAGGTCAAACCCTTTGTCGACCAGACTAGTTATGACAGTCCCAAAATAGAGAATGTTACCATATGGGGATCTGCGTTCAGAAAAACAATACCATGTCGTGTTCTCAGTCCTGGATCATATAATGACATAATCACAAAAATGATTATTTCCAATGTCTCCCACAAAACCCATCACTGTTTACATCCACAGTGTCAGACTTCCAATCACAGCAATAACTGAGTTGTAAAATAGACTACTGAGTAGATTGTCTGTATATCTGTGGGTTCCTGAATTGTGAGACGATAATTATATGGTCTCAAGGATGAGGTGTCTGAAAGCAAAAGCATTGTAGAGGATGACCTTCAATATTGTATACCACAACTTATTGTCTGAACGCTTTCCTCCAGTGTATTGGACTCCTTTTGTACTTATATTATTTGTCGTTAGCTTATTTTTTCTGAAGACCCCTCCAGATGAAAAATAGACCATTCCAATGTATTCTAACTTAGTGGGAGAATCTATTTAGTATAGAAATGCTTAATTGGTGATACAGTGGGCTCTTGAGTTTCAAGTAAAAGTGGCTTGGTCGAATTAATTGACATGTGAATGCATGCCGGGTCAGGCACTAGGAAAATATTGTGCCAAGTGTCCCTTGAGCAAAGTCACTCATCCTTTTTTTTCTTTGAACCTAAACATGAAATAGGCACCTGGTACATTGCGAGGCACTTCAGACCAAAATAGCAGAATCCATTTAGTCATCAAAGTGTTATTCGGATTTAGACTTTACACTTTCTGTACTGAATGTACATGCATATTACATTGGAATGGTCCTTTATTCAATTGGAGGGATGTTCAAGTAACAAAAGCAGACGACAGACAGACAGACAAAAAGATAATACAAGTGCAGTTGGATTTCTATTAATTGGTTGGAAATGTTCAGATACTAAGTTTCTGTTTGTTGAACTTATTATCTGAACATTTCCTATGGACACTTTTCATCAATGAGTATTTATATACTCATTGAGGAGTAGTTCCCACAGGAAATGTTCAGATAAGGCCAAAGTCTGTTTGTTGAACTTACTATCAGACCAATTTCTATCAATGAATAGGAATCATTCTGCACTTGCATATGGTCATTTGTTTAAATTATAATGTGAACAGTTCCCACCAATGAATAGGTATCCTTCTGCACTTCTATTATCTGTTCATCTGTCTGTTGTCTTGCTTTTATTTCTAAAACACCCCTCCAAAGAAAAAAAAACATCCCAAATTAGGATTCCCAATGTATATTTATTGTAACTGAGGGATCAATTCAGTAAAGAAAGGGTCAACATAAAATAGCATGATGTATGCTAGTCTATATTTGAGATTGATATAATTGGGCCCATGCCTGAGTTTAGTGTGCCTGTCATTTGCAGAATGAGGTCCCCAGAGGGTGAATTTGGTGACGCTATCCCGCATAGCAGGCTATAGCGACACCAAAATCACCCTCTGGATACCTCATTCTGCATGGCCTCATATGCTATGGAAGACATAGAGTCATATTGTAGTTCCCAAATGGTGAATATTGTGTTACACACCCATTTGGGAATCTTGATTATGCAATGTGCCGTCTGCCAACGTCTGCCAATTTGGGGATATAGAGAAACAAAACTAAAAAAGTAATAGAATCTATGTGAAGAAGTTTCTATAGAAAATTGATACTCAAGAAACTTTCCAGAGAAGATGAGGCCGAAGCAGAATGAGGTCCCCAGAGGGTGAATTTAGAGATGCTAGCCATATGGGACACTATGGGACACCGTCACTAAATTCACCCTCTGGGGACATCATTCAGCAAATGACAGGCACCTTATTCTCAAGCCTGATTGGGCCTGACCAACCAAACATATCACAAGTTATCATTCTCTCAATTGTACAGTAATGCTCTAATTAATCGACCTCTTAACCAAAGCAGAATTATGGGTAACTTTTCAGGATTTAGTCGGAAATATGGCTTGTTGCCATTCATCGGAAAGCTCTCCCCGAGAGCTTTCCGATGAATGGCAACAAGCCATATTTCCGACTAAATCCTGAAAAGTTACCCATAATTCTGCTTTGGTTAAGAGGTCGATTAATTAGAGCATTATACTGTAGTTAGAGCAGGACAGCTTATCAATAAGTACATCCTCTCAAGCTCAAAATCAATGAGAAAGTGAAAAATTATAATTACGACATGACATGAAAAACTACAAATTGATCAGGTTGTTAAAAAAGATGGGATAGCATTTGGAGTGGAATTTTGGTTAACAGTACATCCAAATATATCAAGACCTTAATATGCTCAGAGGTTGGCTGCACTTTTTGTTACATAAAGACTGAACAATTCACTGGTCACTTAGCATGTGACCTGTGACATGCTAATTAAATGAAGTGATAAGCAAATTGTTCAGTCTTTATGAGCAAATTGTTCAGTCTTTATGTAACTAAAAGTGTAACAGCCGACCTTTATAATGTCAACATATACCAAAAGTCCACATAGATTTACACCATCATTAGCATCAAGTCTGCAAATAGAGTGTCTGTCATTTGCAAAATGAGGTTCTGAGAAGGTGAAATTAGTGATGCTACCCTGCATAGCAGGCTAGCATAACCAAATTCACCCTCTGGGGACCTCATTCTGCTTAGACCTCATCTTCTGGGAAGTATCTATAGTTTCAAATTAACATTGTTTTTAGTTACTTTTTCCCTTCTGGGAAGTATCTATATCCCCTAATTTGCAGAAGATCAAATACATATAACCGAGGTAATTAATGGGTTAACATCACCAACTTCAACTGGAGAACTTCAATCTGTCCTAGTTCTCCCACAGGAGTTGATGCCTTAGCAGAATGAGGTTCCCAGAGGGTGAATTTGGTGACACTAGGTCGTCTTGCAGGACAGCGTCATTAAATTCACCCACTGGGGACCTCATTCTGCAAATGACAGACAAACTATTTGCAGGATTGATTAGCATGTCGACACATGCATAAAATCTATATATGTCGTAATCAAAATTTTTCAAAAGAAATGTCAGAAGACACTTGAAGTTGAGAAAATCAGGTTAATTGTCGACATGCTGAAGATAATTAGCTTGTCTAAGCTAAAATATAATAGCCCTTGGATACATTTAGCATGGCAGTGTTGGTTGGATAATTATATGTGTCATTATGTGATGAATAGGCCAACTATGTATTGGATAGATCATCTCAATTAGTGTCTTCAGAATTAAGGATGGTGTTAGTCTTGCATGGAAGTAATTAACTCTAGTCACAAGTGTAGCAGTCGCTGTGTAAATATAGAAGGCCAATGACTTCTCTGCTCAAGAAGTCTAGATCTCTTGGTCATGGTCGTTAGAACGATTTGTGTGATCACCGAAGGTAAGCACGTCAAGCTCGGTTAGTCCTTGGATGGGTGCACCGGCTTGGGATTCCGGGTACTGCAAACTTTCGGTGTGACTCCCACACTTCTCTCTCATTCTGTTACACAAGCACACAGCACAAGTGAGTTGAGTTACTAATCCAATCAACGCCACCCTTTTTAATTCTGAAGGCATGAGTGAGATGATCTATCCAATTCAGTCGATTCATGATTATGTGATTCACAATTATATGCAACTCATTATTCCTGTAAGTCACTATATTCGCCAAGCCATATTTCCAAAATGAACCCTGAATTAGGAAATTTTAATCCAGGATATTACCTCAGCCAACTTGATGGGGTATCATTGGGGAGCTTATTTTCCGAATATATATTAAACAAGTGTAGTTGACGACATAAAAGAAATAAGGCATTTTTTGCTAAAGTTTAACTTTTGGGGAGGGGTACTATTTCGTCATGCCCAGAACGCGACGAGGTAAATGAAAGGCAGTGCTGAGCTGGTAATGGAAATATCAAATTTATTCTGTACAGCTGATTCATGGTTCAAAGTCTGAGCATTTTGGTATTATTAAAGGAACGTTGTTGGAACACTGGATTATTCTCCATTTATCAAAATTTCTTGTTGAAGCCTTTTGTTTGCAATTTTCATAAGAAATCAGTAAGATTTTTGTTCACCCCCGCCCCACCATTTCACCAGAAAGATGTCAATGGTAACTATTTTATGTAGTGGTTAAGACAGTCGCGATTGGGATGCATTAATAAGCAGTCAACCGCCAATAATTTGAGCGTCTGCACAACTCGCACCTAATTGTCTGTTGTTGAATGATCAAATGTTGGTTTGCTGATTTCTAGATAAGTCAACACAAGCACTGTGTCTTAGCCATTAAGAACCACACATAGAGCAAAAGAACTTAGGGTATGTACTGTAATGCCCTAAATAATTGACTCCTTAACCACAGCAGAATTATGGGTAACTTTCAGGATTTAGTCCGAAATATGGCTCGTTACCATATTTCTGACTAAATCCTGAAAAATTACCCATAATTCTGCTGTTAGGTGTCGATTATTTAGGGCATTACTGTACATACCCTAAGTTCTTTAAATCAATAAGCCAGCTGATCCCCCTATAGTGAATTTTAGGATGGGTGCTGCTGAGTTAGCTATGATGTTGGTATGGTAAAGTGATGTTGACATATTCATTCAGATAATGTCTGTAAATGAAAGTGCCAATGACACTTTAGCTCAACTTGGAGAGGGGATAATACCATACATAACAGTCAATAGAGCGATATATATATAACAAATTCAGAAAGATGAAAAGTTCAATCAGTACTCGAGGTCAACCCGAAGAGAAAGTTTGGGATCAATCAGATGAAGTTTGGGATCAATCAGATGAAAAATGTTGACTGCAGGGCATGTCGAAGGATTTAGTCATGCAAAGAGTAAAATCCAAGATGGTTGCCAGTGGCCATGTTTTTTTTCTGAAACCGTTCAAATACAATAGCCCCCATCTAGAGGTGATCCTATATGTATCAAAAAAACATTTTTCCAATATATGTGTGCTAAACGTGATCCTAAATGTCGCACTACCGACAACTCGAATTCAATAATTTGAATTCGAGTGGACAAAAGCGCGACGTTTGTTTCGGAGAAATGCAAACAAGCTGCATTATGATATGCTAATGAGGGAATTCCAATTGAAACTGGAAAACACCAACGAGCATGACGTAATTTGGTGGTATTTGAATTCGAGTTGACGAAAGTGCGACATTTGTTTCAAATTGAATGCGAGTAGACGCACTAAATAAATATTTATTCCGTTTGGATATACCCGCTACTATGCATGGACGTGTGGAAATTTCACATCAACGATGGGTTGAAATTGATCTTTGTAATTTGATTTTCCAACAATGAATTATTGGGGAATTTGTTGTTTTTAGACCAACATTTGCATATTTTCCTACTTTTGGTCCAACATTTTGACTGAAATGGCCATATGTCGGGAAGCCTGTGTCCTGGTCCCTCATGACCCCGTGGCCATCCAAAAAAACTGCTAATTATTTTCCTATGCTTTTGTTCAAAATTATGAACTTAAATGGTAATCAGTTGGAAATTTTCCAACCTTCGTGGGGGTGTCAGGTTGGAAATTTCCAACACTTGGAAAACTTGAGGCCAGTCTAATGCTATAGGTTTTTGCGGTTTTCATGTTCAGACTTTTCTCCCACCGTGCCCAAGTATGATCGGATTTTCAGGTTCAGATATCAAATTATGCTTCTACTGGCAGAACCATGGCCCGCCTAGTGCATGATCATAAGTCAACTGATGCATTCAGAATAGGCTATCATCCAGGCATGTGAAGGAACAGCCAAGCGGGGTGCAAACTGAATTACGCAAATTTATAAGCCCCCCCCCCAAACGGAGACCCTCTAGCTATACGTACGTCCCTGCCTGCCATGTTTATTTTACCACGTGGTTTTAGATAGGCATACTGAGGCAATATAGTATTATACTGCGTTGACCTCAACTTGCTATTAAATTGTTAAAAAGGTACAATGTTTTCGTATAAAAATAAACTGGACCTGATTTCTTTCAGACAAGTTCAGAGCAAAATACCACCTAAAGAATCATGTCCGACCTAAAATATGTGTCAAATACCTACGAAATAGCGATATAAAACCAATAATTTCCACTCCTCAGAATATTAACATTAATTTCGTCGCTTGGAAGTCAAAAGCCACATTTTCTCACTAAATTTTACATTTTAGAATTGATATATTTAGCCGTTTTGACCAAAACTCTCATGAACGCTTTATGCCATTTTAAGAAATCATTTAGATTCGTCTTTTATTAAATGTGACGTTTGTTTCAACAGATGAATTATGAATTAAACTCGAGTTTAATTCGAATTGAATTCGAGTTGTCGGTTGTTCCAAGGGTAAATTCTTAAAACATTTCTCCCATAAAAGTTGGCTACAGGGTGTGCCGATGGATTCAAATTTGAAATCCATGATGGCTGCTGGCTGCCATCGAATTTCGGAAAACATTTATAGCTCTCATCTAGATATCATCCCCAAAGATCCTTATGAATATTTGTGATGATCGAATGAAGGATTTGTCCTGTAGGAAATTGATGATGTCAAGTTGAGCTAAAATGTTTTGCTAAAACGATAAATCTTTCTGTTAAAAGGTGTCCTGTTCTCCAGGGTCCTGCACTCAGTAAACTTATTATCTGAACATTCCTTCCAAATGACTGACTTAAGGAATCCCATGTTTTCTGCACTTGTATTAATTCACAAAACATGTACCACTCCAAAAGAATAATAGACTATTCCATGCAATGTACATGTACACATTCATAAGAGAATGGAAGAATCAATACAAGGGGTTAACATATGACTTACATCTCGATGTTGTTAACTGATAATCCTGGCTTCCAGACCGCGGCTTCTTTACATCTTGCTGTAATCGAAATAATGTCTTAAGTTCTCAACTTCCAAAGTATACATCTGTGCTTAAATTTTCGTTTCAATAATAGAAACTGGTTAGCAATATTATCCAACAAAATTTAATATGCTTACTTAAAATGAATTCCATGTACCAGTAGTTATTTTGGTCAGTAGGTCTTACATAAGTATATGTATAATGGAATGTTTTATGCATAATATTTTCAAATAGTATGCGTCCAGTTAAGAGTATCTTGTATTCACACAGTTTTGGTGCATGATCAGGTGCTTTTTCCAAGTTTTTTTTTAGGATCTACTGATAATTAGCAATGCCCTAAATAATCGACTCCTTAACCACAGCAGAATTATGGGTAATTTTTCAGGATTTAGTCGGAAAAATGGCTTGTTGCCATTCACTGGAAACTTCTCAGTAAGAGCTTTCCGATGAATGGCAACAAGCCATATTTCCGACTAAATCCTGAAAAATTACCCATAATTCTGTGGTGAGAGCTTTCCGGTGAATGGCAACAAGTCATATTTCCGACTAAATCCTGAAAAATTACCCATAATTTTCTGTGGTTAAGGAGTCGATTATTTAGGGCATATGGGGACCACCTAATTTTCTATGTGAATATGGGGACTGGAGTAGTAATTAACACAAATTTTAATGGAAATGGATTGGTGCAGCAGAATAATATGCCAGTAAATGGGATATTTTAGTATCCGTTATGCTAGTAAGTGAGATTGACTTTATTAGATAGCTGGAAATTAATGAGATATTTTCATGGATCTAGCATACAGAGATATATAAAATGTAAAAGTAATTATGAGGTTATGGGACAAACACTGAGCTATAAAACTTTGATATGAGTGCATGGAATATATACAAATACAAGGACATGGCTCATACACTGAGATCTAAAACTTGCAGATATGAGGGCATAGGACATACACTGATGTCTAAAACTTATAGGGCAAATAACATACATTGAGATAAAAAACTTTAATATGGGTAATATATACTGTAATCTAGAACTTACAGATACAAGGGCATTGAACATACATTAAGATCTAGAACTTACAGATACATGGGCATTAAGCATACATTAAGATATGGAACTTACAGATACAAGGGCATTGAACATACATTGAGATCTAGAACTTACAGATACAAGGGCATTGAACATACATTCAGATCTAGAACTTACAGATACAAGGGCATTGGCCATACATTGAGATCTAGAACTTACAGATACAAGGGCATTGAGCATACATTAAGATATGGAACTTACGGATACAGGGGCATTGAGCATACATTAAGATATGGAACTTACAGGTACAAGGGCATTGAACATACATTGAGATCTAGAACTTAGAGATACATGGGCATTGAACATACATTGAGATCTAGAACTTACAGATACATGGGCATTGGACATACATTGAGATCTAGAACTTACAGATACATGGGCATTGAACATACATTAAGATCTAGAACTTACAGATACAAGGGCATTGAACATACATTGAGATCTAGAACATACAGATACAAGGGCATTGAGCATACATTGAGATCTATAACTTACAGATACATGGGCATTGGACATACATTGAGATCTATAACTTACAGATACAAGGGCATTGAACATACATTGAGATCTAAAACATACATATACAAGGGCATTGAGCATACATTGAGATCTATAACTTACAGATACAAGGGCATTGAACACACTTTGAGATCTAGAACTTACAGATACAAGGGCATTGAACATACAATGAGATCTATAATTTACAGATACAAGGGCATTGAACATACAATGAGATTTAGAACTTACAGATATAAGGGCATTGAACATAAATTGAGATCTAGAAATTACAGGTACATGGGCATTGAACATTCATTGAGATCTGGAACTTACAGATACAAGGGCATTGGACATACATTGAGATCTAGAACTTACAGATACCAGGGCATTGAACATACATTGAGATCTAGAAATTACAGGTACATGGGCATTGAACATTCATTGAGATCTGGAACTTACAGATACAAGGGCATTGGACATACATTGAGATCTAGAACTTATACAGATACATGGGCATTGAACATACATTGAAATCTATAACTTATAGATACAAGGGCATTTACCATACACCGAGATCTAGAACTTACAGATACAAGGGCATTGGACATACATTGAGATCTAGAACATACAGGTAGAGGGGCATTGAACATACATTAAGATCTATAACTTACAGGTATGAGGGCATTGAACATACATTGAGATCTAGAACTTACAGGTACATGGGAATTGAACATACATTGAGATCTATAACTTACAGATACAAGTCCTCCGACCAGATCGCTCGTGATTGGATCTTCATCCATTATCTGAGGGCCGAGATATGGCGAGTACAGCTCACTCGTTTTCAGAATCTCGAGAACTTTATTGAGGGACTGTACCACTGTAAAAGAGCTGTTTTCCTGAGCTGCATTTATTATATTGATAACCTGGAATAGATGAAGAATTGGATAATTAACATAAGAGCTAAATAGAACTCAAATTGAAACGTTATTTATATGTGACAAAGTGCAACAACAGTGTTCTATATATACTTTTAGCTAAAAGGTTTCTTAATTCAAGAATACAATATTGAAAAAAATGCATGTGAGTGGTGAAATGCGATAACTACGGTATTACTTTTGAAAAGAAGTGGGACAGTGTCCAATTGCTTTTTTCCTATGTTGATTCAAGAGTTTAATTGATTAAGGCCCATCAAAAAACAAAAACAAAAATGAATCTCATTCAGGACTGCAGTTCACACCTTTCTTATCAAGAAGTTTATAAATGTTAAATATTGTCCTATAAAAAAGATTTTTAAATCATAGTTTTATAAATATATTTTGGTTTTTGATTGAAACAATAATTAACTTCTTGCGAGAATGTCTACAGTTAGTTAGATTTATAGATTGAAAAAAATGCGTACTAGTATATCAATAGTACAAGAAAATAACAGTTACTAACTATAAAGATAACATCTACCTATATAGCCAGGATAAGAGCAACTGTGCACTGTGACGCTATTGTTTTCTGTTATATACAGTAATGCTCTAAATAATCAACTCCTGTGGTTAAGGAGTCGATTATTTAGAGCATTACTGTACATTATACTTTACATTATGACAAATTATAACAAAAAGAAATAAAAATTATAATAAAAAAAATATAACTCAAAAGGATTCAGGATTTCCCTCTCCCCCATTATTTCTAAATAACTTTCTCATAATGAATGAATGAAAGATTTGTTTACTATAGTGACATGCAAGAGCTTATACATCATCACAATAATAAACAGTAATTCAATCACGCCCGGCCCATAGGGCATATAAGTCACTCTATATCTATATTTATCACATAATTAACCCACAAAACCAGCTTCATAATTATTGGTAAGACACATGTGTAATATTAGCGCGTGCGATGACGTCATGCTATTATTTAAATGACTTGCGATCGCTGAAGTTTATTATTGTTGTTTTCGATGCGTTGCTTCGCGTTTATTTGATCATGTGATAAAAGGTATCTCAAACTTGTTCTATTTTAGACGTAATTATTCAATAACCTCGTCCACTAAATTCTATTTGAGCCTCGGTAAACCTCGGCTCAAATCGAATTTAGTGAACTCGGTTGATAAATTCCGTATAAAATAGAAACTCATGTAAGAGTGGGATCTGTCTGTCCGTAGTTTTCTCCCAGACCCCTGGACCAATTTCAACCAAATTTGGTGTGGTGACAGCGTTAGTTTTTCAAAATTTTGATTTAAAAAATTTAATTTTTTGTTAATTTGAGTAATGAGCTCAATTTAAAAAAAAAAAGTTCAAATGTTTAAAAAAAAATCAAACTGTTTAAACGATCAAAATGTGCATGAAGCAGGGGCCAGAGGTCCCTCCGACTCTGAATAAAGGTTCCCAAAGGGATCCTGTTTCAGCTAGTACACAATATAACTATATAAGCACATTGTAACTTGACAATTACCAAGGTATGTTTTATCAAGATACTGAATTGGGAATCATGTAAGTTTCATGCTTAATAATAGGATGAATCATGTATGTGTACTATGAGTAGGATCATGTATGTGTACTTAGACACGGCCTGCAGTTTGAAGTTAGAAATTGTGGATCTAAACTTGTCTAGTAGTCAGATAAAATAGCGAAAATTCTTGAAAAGACAGAGGGAGATATGAGATAAGGTCAAGTTAAAAACAAGCCTAGGCATCTGATCTTAAATAATCTATTTGAAAAGGACATATTTTCATATTTGTTCTAAACTATCCTATAGCGAAAAGGACTGTGACAGCATCATTTTTCTATAATATCCTATAGTGAATTGACAGTGACAGCATCATATTTAAAAAAAATAAAAGGTCGCAGACCACATGTCCCCCGACTCGAGTGGTAAACTTCATGATTGGAATTGTTAGAAGGATACTATTTGCAACAATGTTATACAGTATATAGATGTTGCAAACCACCGCAAAATTTCTTGGACAAAACAACCCGATGAACAAACGCATGCAAACGCGAAAAAATTATATTTTTGTATTAGCTATATAGATGTTGCATATCACCAACATGTTAGGAACAATATCCCAAAGTTTCAAATCTCTACATTTAAAACTGTAGGTGGAGTTGATTACACCATGAAGGTACCCAATCTCATCCAAAAGGCAAAAATGTTCCAAATTTTCTAAGTCGAAAACCCCCCAAAAATATGGAAAAAATGATATTTTTGATTAGCTATATAGATGTTGCAAATCACCAACATGTTAGGAACAATATCCCAGAGTTTCAAATCTCTACATTTAAAACTGTAGGAGGAGTTGATTACACCATGAAGGTACCCAATCTCATCCAAAAGGCAAAAATGTTCCAAATTTTCTAAGTCGAAAACCCCCCCCAAAAATATGGAAAAAATGATATTTTTGATTAGCTATATAGATGTTGCAAATCACCAACATGTTAGGAACAATATCCCAGAGTTTCAAATCTCTACATTTAAAACTGTAGGAGGAGTTGATTACACCATGAAGGTACCCAATCTCATCCAAAAGGCAAAAATGTTCCAAATTTTCTAAGTCGAAAACCCCCCCAAAAATATGGAAAAATTTATATTTTTGATTAGCTATATAGATGTTGCAAATCACCAACATGTTAGGAACAATATCCCAGAGTTTCAAATCTCTACATTTAAAACTGTAGGTGGAGTTGATTACACCATGAAGGTACCCAATCTCATCCAAAAGGCAAAAATGTTCCAAATTTTCTAAGTCGAAAACCCCCCAAAAATATGGAAAAAATGATATTTTTGATTAGCTATATAGATGTTGCAAATCACCAACATGTTAGGAACAATATCCCAGAGTTTCAAATCTCTACATTTAAAACTGTAGGAGGAGTTGATTACACCATGAAGGTACCCAATCTCGGACGCACGGACACACGGACGCACGGACGCACGGACGCACGGACGGACGAGGGTCATTTCTATAGTCCTCCGACGGAAACGTCGGGGGACAATTATTCTATAGTGAAAAGGACAGTGACAGCTAGCATCATATATTTTTCTATAATATGCTATAGTGAAAATGACAGTGACAGTATCATATTTTTCTAAAATATCCTATAGTGAAAATGACAGTGACAGCATCATATTTAAAAAATAATAATTCAATAGCGAAAAGGACAGTGACATCATCATATTTTTCTAAAATATCCTACAGTGAAAAGGATAGTGACAGTATTATATTTTCTATAATATCATATAGCGAAAAGGACAGTGACAGCTAGCATCACATATTTTTCTATAATATCCTATAGCAAAAAGGAGTGACAGCTAGAATCATATATTTTTCTATAATATCCAATAGCAAAATGATAGCTAAAATATCTGATAGCGAAAAGGACAGTGACAGTTTCATATTTAATCTAAACTATCCTATAGCGCAAAGGACAGTGACAATGTCACATTTTTCCACAAGAAGAAATTATACAGAGGAACGTTCTTCTCTGAAGTTGAAATGAAGTACACGTGTATAGTATTCTACTAGTGCTAATCACTGGGGAACTCCATTCGATTAAAACACTTCTGACATTAGTTCATCTTTAATAAGAAGCTTCTGCACAGTATGTCACGTCTCAGCATTGATTTTATGCACACGCATATGTGTCACTTGATTACGATGAAACAATTTATCTTGTATCTTATTAAATGCCACATCACAGCATGACTGAGGTTCAATCTCATTTCATGTATGGCATGTAGCCTTCCGGGGGATTTTACCTTCAGTTGGTGCTACATGGTTTCAGTCTGATTTCATTAGTTATTCTTCTGATCACTTTGTTAGCTATGCACAAATTAGTGACATCAGAAATGGTCCATAATTTGTGATAATTTATCATCATGACAAGTACGGAATGATAAAATGGGAATCAGTTTTTGTAGCTAGGTTTTGTTGTCATCTGTTCATTTCAGTAACAAGTCAATAGATTACCTTCACAGTTATACATACTTTAATTAATTTCTTAAGTTTAAAGGCCCACTTAATTTTCAAACCCCCATATCACATTATATGAAATATATGCCATATTATATTGAAAGAGGAAGCTCCAAAACAATGTATTATCAACATATCTGGTGTAATAAGCTGTGATCGAACATGTTGTTTTTGTTCAGGTACCAACATGTTTTATGTGCTTAAGTTTCATCTCGATTGTATTGCAAAGTGTATTATTTTCAATGGAAGGGGAATAACTCTATATCTTAGTTTGAATTCTGTTGCATTCTGGGAGCGAGACGGGCGAAACGTTTCAATGATTTCAGCTATTTTCTATTACTTTATGTGCACCTTATGAGACACAGACATTCCAAATTACAGTATTTTAACCACAATTTAAGTCGTAGATTGTTATTATAACCGTATATCAAGGAACTATGAAAAAAATGATAGTTGACTCCAAAATTAAATGGACCTTTAACCCAGACTGATGAGTGCTTTGAAACTGCATTCAGATGCGGCGAAGGAGGTGGGGGCTTGCAGAGCCACAGTTCTTCGGTGCAACCACCATGCATGAGCACATTATTACAATCATTTCACAAATTGTATACATTGGAATGGTTTTCTTCTGCTGGGAAGTTCAGGTATTATAAGTAGATGACAGGCAAAGAAACAATATATGCATTCCCATTCATTCATATATCAGTGGGCAGTGTTCAGACAATATATTCAACAAACAGTCTGGATATAGTGTGTCTGACATTTGCAGAATGAGGTCCCCAGAGGATGAATTTAGTGATGCTATCCCGAACAGCGGGCTAGCATTATCAAATTCACTCTCTGGGAATCTCATTCTGCTTATGCCTCAACTGCTATGGGAAACCTATGGTCAGATTGAAGTTGCCCAGTTGAAGTTGGTGATGTTCACCCTTTGAGTCACCTTGATTATGGAATTTATATCTTTAATAGGGAATATAGAAACTGAACAGCCTGAGGGGAAAAAGTAACTAAAAACAATATTAATTTGAGACTGTGATACTTCTCAGAAAAAAGGTGCCTAAGCAGAATGAGGTCCCCATAGGGTGAATTTGGTGATGGTAGCCCACTGTGCGGGATATCGTCCCTAAATTCACCCTCTGGCAACCTCATTCTGTAAATGTCAGACACATTATATCCAGACTTGAGCCTAAGATATGCATACAAGGTTAGAGGTCTTAAAATAAAGTCACCTCTCCCCACAGGGGCCTGTAACGCGCTCCGCTACCCGCCCCCCTTTTTGTCCTTATTATACTACCATTAACGTGAAGCAGTTGCGTATATAGAAGCGGCGTATATGGGCAGCGCAAAAGGGGGCGGGTAGCGGAGCGTGTTACAAGCCCCTGTGCCTCTCCCTGACAAAATTAAAGGAATAGTCACATATTTCAACTATAAGATTATGATGAGACCATATAGTCTGGTTTCTAAACTTACTATACACACTTGTATCGATGAAGTGGAATTATGAAATGGTGGCAGTTTAACCTTACTATACTGAATGGATTTTTCCACTGTTAGTCTGTTATAAAAGTATACATTGGAATAGTCTATTATTCAATTGGAGAGGTTTTTAGAAAAAACTAACTGAACGACAGATAACAAAATACAGAAGGAGACCTATTTATTACATGGAAATGTTCAGATAAAAATTTGAACTTATTATCTGGAAATTTCGTCGGAGTAACTACTCGTCAATGAGTATTTAGTATAGAAAGGGTTAAATAACTACCAAATCTGCAGACCTTTTGCTGTTTAATATATTTATTGAGACAAACCAAATACAGACAAGAGGTGGCATCAGAGATGCTGTGTCTCGTTTTCGGTGGCTTACCGCCGGTGGCTACCACCAATTGGTGTGCATCAATATCGGTAGACTAATTAATAGGTAAAATCGAAAAATGACTAATTAAGGGCCATAACTCCATCAAATTTTATCGGGCCAGGCTGGTTTTTCGAACTCGTCCGAAATATTCTTGGCAAGTATGTCTATTCCAAATTTTAAACAAATCGGAGGACGTTTGTTGAAGTTATCGCGCTAACGAGCTAAAAATTCACGAAAAATGACTAATTAAGGGCCATAACTCTATCAAATTTTATTGGGCCAGGCTGGTTTTCGAACTCGTCCAAGATATTATTGGAAGACACTTATATACCAAATGTTAGTTGAATCGGATGACGTTTGTTGAAGTTATCGCGCTAACGAGCTCAAAATTCGTACAAAATGACTACTTAAGGACCATAACACTATAAAATTTTATCGGACCGGGCCGGTTTTCTAACTCGTCCGAGGTATTCTTGGGAGACACCTATATATCAAAATTTCAATCAATAGGATGACATTTGTTGAAGTTATCGCGCTAACAAGCTGAAAATTCGTGAAAAATGACTAATTAAGGGCCATAACTCTATCAAATTTTATCGGACCTGGCCGGTTTTCAAACTCGACCGAGATATTCTTGGGAGACACCTATATACCAAATTTCAATCAAATCGTATAACGTTTGTTGAAGTTATCGCGCTAACGAGCTGAAAATTCGTGAAAATTGACTAATTAAGGGCCATAACTCTATCAAATTTTATCGGACCAGGCCGATTTTCGAACTCATCCGAGATATTGTTGGGAGACACCTATATACCAAATTTCAATCAAATCGGATAACGTTTGTTGAAGTTATCGCGCTAACGAGCTGAAAATTCGTGAAAAATGACTAATTAAGAGCCATAACTCTATCAAATTTTATCAGACGAGGCCGGTTTTCGAACTCATCCGAGATATTCTTGGGAGACACCTATATACCAAATTTCAATCAAATCGGATAACGTTTGTTGAAGTTATCGCGCTAACGAGCTGAAAATTCGTGAAAAATGACTAATTAAGGGCCATAACTCTATCAAATTTTATCGGACCAGGCCGGTTTTCGAACTCATCCGAGATATTCTTGGGAGACACCTATATATCAAATTTCAATCTAATCGGATAACGTTTGTTGAAGTTATCGCGCTAACGAGCTGAAAATTCAAAGGGCCATAACTCTGTAATAAATGTGCGGACGAACCCGATTTTTTGTCTGCAGCTTACGTGCATGGATATGTACTCACACACCAAATTTTTTTTGAGTTATAAGCAAAACACGTCGCCCGCCCGCCCGCCCCACTGTCCCTCATCAAACTATAAGTCGAGTTTTGGAAAAAAACTTGACTAAAAACTATACGTAGGGTAATAACATGAAATGCTGCAGGTACACAGGGGATGGGGCAAACGTTACCAAAATTATCCTTATCAGAGTCCCTCTCCACTGGCATTTCAGCGACTATAAATATGTTCCCGGGAGGCCTACATACCAAATTTGAGCTGGATCGGCTATTAAATTGCTGTTGCCAAATGAACATAGAAGATTATGGTCAGGATGAACAACAGATGTCTGGAGAATGGTGTTCCAGGTACTCATGGGTTTGATGGTACATGTGGTATTACAGGGGCACAATCATACCAATTAAAGATGCATAATCTGAATGAATGCTCCCAAGTTACTATTTCTTTGGCTTTGGGTGTAATAAATATTTGATTCAAGTTGAGGAACCCACCCATCAAAGCTCATAGTGATCAGATATTGAATTTATTACATGGAAATGTTCAGATAAAAATTTGAACTTATTATCTGGAAATTTCGTCGGAGTAACTACTCGTCAATGAGTATTTAGTATAGAAAGGGTTAAATAACTACCAAATCTGCAGACCTTTTGCTGTTTAATATATTTATTGAGACAAACCAAATACAGACAAGAGGTGGCATCAGAGATGCTGTGTCTCGTTTTCGGTGGCTTACCGCCGGTGGCTACCACCAATTGGTGTGCATCAATATCGGTAGACCGTAATTAATAGGTAAAATCGAAAAATGACTAATTAAGGGCCATAACTCCATCAAATTTTATCGGGCCAGGCTGGTTTTTCGAACTCGTCCGAAATATTCTTGGCAAGTATGTCTATTCCAAATTTTAAACAAATCGGAGGACGTTTGTTGAAGTTATCGCGCTAACGAGCTAAAAATTCACGAAAAATGACTAATTAAGGGCCATAACTCTATCAAATTTTATTGGGCCAGGCTGGTTTTCGAACTCGTCCAAGATATTATTGGAAGACACTTATATACCAAATGTTAGTTGAATCGGATGACGTTTGTTGAAGTTATCGCGCTAACGAGCTCAAAATTCGTACAAAATGACTACTTAAGGACCATAACACTATCAAATTTTATCGGACCGGGCCGGTTTTCTAACTCGTCCGAGGTATTCTTGGGAGACACCTATATATCAAAATTTCAATCAATAGGATGACATTTGTTGAAGTTATCGCGCTAACAAGCTGAAAATTCGTGAAAAATGACTAATTAAGGGCCATAACTCTATCAAATTTTATCGGACCTGGCCGGTTTTCAAACTCGACCGAGATATTCTTGGGAGACACCTATATACCAAATTTCAATCAAATCGTATAACGTTTGTTGAAGTTATCGCGCTAACGAGCTGAAAATTCGTGAAAATTGACTAATTAAGGGCCATAACTCTATCAAATTTTATCGGACCAGGCCGATTTTCGAACTCATCCGAGATATTGTTGGGAGACACCTATATACCAAATTTCAATCAAATCGGATAACGTTTGTTGAAGTTATCGCGCTAACGAGCTGAAAATTCGTGAAAAATGACTAATTAAGAGCCATAACTCTATCAAATTTTATCGGACGAGGCCGGTTTTCGAACTCATCCGAGATATTCTTGGGAGACACCTATATACCAAATTTCAATCAAATCGGATAACGTTTGTTGAAGTTATCGCGCTAACGAGCTGAAAATTCGTGAAAAATGACTAATTAAGGGCCATAACTCTATCAAATTTTATCGGACCAGGCTGGTTTTCGAACTCATCCGAGATATTCTTGGGAGACACCTATATATCAAATTTCAATCAAATCGGATAACGTTTGTTGAAGTTATCGCGCTAACGAGCTGAAAATTCAAAGGGCCATAACTCTGTAATAAATGTGCGGACGAACCCGATTTTTTGTCTGCAGCTTACGTGCATGGATATGTACTCACACACCAAATTTTTTTTGAGTTATAAGCAAAACACGTCGCCCGCCCGCCCGCCCGCCCACTGTCCCTCATCAAACTATAAGTCGAGTTTTGGAAAAAAACTTGACTAAAAACTATACGTAGGGTAATAACATGAAATGCTGCAGGTACACAGGGGATGGGGCAAACGTTACCAAAATTATCCTTATCAGAGTCCCTCTCCACTGGCATTTCAGCGACTATAAATATGTTCCCGGGAGGCCTACATACCAAATTTGAGCTGGATCGGCTATTAAATTGCTGTTGCCAAATGAACATAGAAGATTATGGTCAGGATGAACAACAGATGTCTGGAGAATGGTGTTCCAGGTACTCATGGGTTTGATGGTACATGTGGTATTACAGGGGCACAATCATACCAATTAAAGATGCATAATCTGAATGAATGCTCCCAAGTTACTATTTCTTTGGCTTTGGGTGTAATAAATATTTGATTCAAGTTGAGGAACCCACCCATCAAAGCTCATAGTGATCAGATATTGAATTTTTAAATCTATTATTTTTCACCACCAGTACTTTTTGGCGGCTTGACAAAAAGTCGAAGAGCCGACGGTCTAGGACCAAATTGTGGATGAAGATTGATAACTCTAAAATCAAGTGGCTTTGTGTGTTATATATTTGACGGCAATCAGGCCAAATTTCGTTGAATAAAATGTTGATAAATAACAGGCTTTGGGCAATTTTATACTATAGTTGACTGTGGTTTGCATTATTTTTGGGCAACTAACAAATTCTGATAACTGAAGCGGCATTTCAAAAAAATTGTTGTTGTTGGAATCTGATGATATGGGAACCATCGAATCGGATTGAGTCTTCAAACTGTACAGGAAATTATAGGTGCGGCACGGAAGTTGACCTTTTGCATGCAGATAAGAATCAGTGTCATATATATTGCTGCACATAATTATCATTCTTGTCACAGTATGCATCAAAGTTGATTTGCTTCCGTGAGGAACCTGATTGAATCTTAAATGGATTTCATTGACTGTCAATATCAGAAGATCAGGCTTTCCTCCAAATTACAACCCAGAGATTAGGTAGGGATCTCGAGGAACGTGATGGTGAACATGTGATGGGGCTTGGGTTCCTATAATCACATTTAGAAGTCAGTGCAGTAATTGAATTGCTAGAGTTAGTGCAGACCTCAAAATGTCATCCTACCCACCTGTCAATGCACCTGCCATTGACACCACTAGTCAGTCCACCTGCCATTGACAGATAAGTTTCTATGGTAACAGGAATTAAAGATGGTGTATCTTTTCCCTGATATTATTTTTTTACCAATATCTTTCCACACACTGGGCCATTAAATATTACTATTTTTAAAACTTTATGCTGTTCAGCTACCTTTGTTTGTTTTTAGACTCAAATTAATTTTTAAAACACTTTCAACCCTCCATGACTGGAGGTTCCAGAAATTTAGCAAAATTAATACTGTGCCAATGCATTCTCTCATATATGCGAATCTCCCATAGGGATCATCGCATATGTGAGAGAATACATTGGCCTAACACTATTTACCTTGACCTTGTAAGCCAGCGCATTATCTTATATATGAGAGGCTCCCTATGGGTCTTTAATGCAGAACCAGCGCACTCCCGTAATGTTTCACATTATTATAATCAATAAATTTGAAAAATTATCAAGGAAATATGGGTTGATACAAAAATCGGACTTGGCACTGAAAGGGTTAATTAAAGGAAAATAAGGCCTGAACAGTGAATGGATTTGAGCAATCATAAAGGTCTGCAATTTTATCATAATTATTTACTCCTTTCATGAGGCTCATGATGGGAACTGCATTGGTGCAGCATTAACCTCTTCACTGCTATGACGTCCATGATTATTAAGGACGTAAAAGTGCACGTCGTGCTGCGTCGTGTGCTATATTGTAGTACCTACGGACGGACCTACGTCAGCACATTAGCAGTAGGCCATTATTCATAACTTGAACTCAGAAATTGGTGAAAAGGGCAACAATATCAACAACCCAGGACACGACGTCATAACATTATTTAGCAGTGAAGAGGTTAAAGACCCTGTGCCATAGGGCCCGGCGAATCGAATCTCGAATCGAATCGGCCGAATGATATCGAATCGAATCGAATCTTCGAATCGAATCATAGAAAACCTGACTTCAATTACTGGGACAAATTTATAGTGAATAAACATTGATTTTATGAATAAACGTTACAAAATATTCGTTAACTAATTGATTTGTTTTCACCATGTGCGATTTTCTCCCTGGAAAAAATATTCACTGGGGTTTTGGAAAGCGTACGAGACTCAACAAGTCATCTCTGCATTTACTCGCAAAAGCTGCAAACTTAGCAGTTAGCACATGTAATCGTGTATATACTTGGTATTTAAGCGACCCAACTATTCACTCTTAATTTCATTGGCTTTTGCAGTTTGTACCAGTGACGGAAATAGTAAGTTCGAGTTGTTGCGGGCCCAGATTAATGTTTCCGCGTTATAGTTGGAGAGACTGTGCCTTTGGTCCGTTACTCTCTCACTGGAACAATTCGTCGCTTGAATACCGAGTATATCCTTCGCAGTTGTAGCGAGTAAAGGCTCGTTCGACTTCCAAAACTCCAGTGGAGAGTCATCCCTTTTTAATATAACCCAACACGCGAGTATGCATGCCTCCATTTCCTTGGTTAGCCATACATATAATGAATTGTCACCAGGGTCCAGTACATTGTCCCTCTCGTGGGCAGCTTCAACGTCATCAAACATAACGTCAACTAAACTCTGGGTAGGTGGAGTTACCGGTTTATTAACTGCATTGCCCGTACTAGTAGACTGCTCTGTTTCATGGAGTCCATAGTGGGTCAAGCCCTGTTCTAAATATTTCTGTATTACTTTTAAATCGCGGATCCATGTATGAACCTACGAGCAGGTTGGGGTTTGGTGAGATCAAACCTGGATCGAAGTTGTGCATGAAGTTATTCTCTGAACTTTTTCACGCCTTTGGCGTCATTGAGTCGCAACTACTTAGTCAGATTCTGGATATATGGGACCACCATTGATACAGTTATCGAACGATCAGGACGTTTCCTCTGCCATTGGCTTAAGTATAGAGGTAGTGCTACTATTTTTTCCAATGACTGCGATAAAAATGGCACGATCTTTGCGCGTTATATATGATGTTGCTAAGATTCGTTTTGAGACGAATCGGACGAATGATATCGAATCGAATCAAATCATCGGGAGTATATCGAATCGATTGTCTTATTTAGGCGAATCTCCCATCAGTGAGAGCTTTCCGATGAATGGCAACAAGCCATATTTCCTACTAAATCCTGAAAAATTACGCAAAATTATGCTGTGGTTAAGGAGTCGATTATTTAGGGAATTACTGTAAACAACATGACAATTATAATGAAAATGAGTTTATGACTCGAAATCCATGACTCAAATTCATTCATTTGTTGCATATATTCTTTTGAGTATAAAAGGAGATGGTCCCATAAATGGCCAGATTTATTGTACACTACCCCTTTAAGTACCCACTGTAAAGTCCTTGAGCCTTTAACTGTAATTGTAATGTTGCGAATTCTCCATACTGACTGAAATAAGACTGCTCTACATATTTTGTGAATGGTAATATTATATAGAGATTGAATCCAAATCATAAGATACTGTAAGTGATAGAAGCGTCTTGCTCTGTATTCAAGACAATATCACACTTTACCGACAGGCCTCATAATAATTTTCTGCATGGAGAAATTCAACCCGCCCACACCCAATGATATATACATGACGCAATTAAATCAGAGGTATAATTGGAAAACTCCCTTCATCAATAAAAAACTGCTTTATCAATAGATTCAGGTCTGGGAAGATGGTGCTGGACATTTGCAGAATGAGGTCCCCAGAGGGTGAATTTAGTGACGCTACCATGCACAGCAGGCTAGCATAACTAAATTCACCCATTTATAAAGTTTCATTTTCTTTTTTAAGTTATGGTATCTCTATATCCCCAATTTGGTAGATGACACAATGCATAATCGAGGTTCCCAATAGGTGCACATCACCATATTGGAACTTAAATCTGTGTCTAGGTCTCCCATAGCAGATGAGGCCATGCAGAATGAGGACCCCAGAGGATGAATTTAGTGATGCTAGCACGCTGTGTGGGTAAAGTCACTAAATTCACCCTATGGGGACCTCATTCTGCAAATGTCAAGCACCATCTTCCCAGACCTGAATTTATTGATGAAGCAGTGGGAGTTTTCCAATTATACCTCTGATTTAATTGCGTCATGTAGATATGATTGGGTGTGGGCGGCTTGAATTTCTTCATGCAGAAAATTACTATATTAAAATGATCCCCAAGACGATGAAGATATATTGAATCATGTCACGTAGACATTGGTGTAAGAGAGCTTCTGATATCGGTTGAGCTAGTGCAGTTTTAGCATAGCCAGCCCATACCACAAATAATATACAATGATGGGTCATAGATACCAATAAAAAGATTTTTATTGCAAAATTAACTTGAAGGCTACACATAATTATTGGTGTCCCTCTAAATCGTGAAATAGATTTTTCAAATCTTTAGCTATAAGTCCATTTCAAGTGGTACCTTCTGGCTCCCTCATGCTATAGTTAATATACACTTAGAGTAAAAAATTAAAGAGTAAGATATGTTTCCAAAAATCTACCTGGAACCAAGAATACATTTCTAAATTTAACAGCTTGGAGTTGACAGGTGAAATTGCTTTCACTCTCATTCAGGACCAAACCTGAGTTTAGTGTGCCTGTCATTTGCAGAATGAGGTCCCCAGAGGGTTAATTTAGTGATGGTATCCCGCATAGAGGGCTAGCATCACTAAATTCACCCTCTGGGAACCTCATTTTGCATGGCCTCATCTGCTGTGTGAGACATAGACTCAGTTTCCAAATGGTGAATATTGTGATGTACACCCATTTGGGAACCTCAATTATGCAATGTGTCGTCTGCCAATTTGGGGATATAGAGAAACTAAACTAAAAAAGAAATAGAATCTATGACAGAAACTTGATAATAAAGAAATTTCCATAGAAGATCAGGCCTAAGCAGAATGAGGTCCCGAGAGGGTGAATTTTCTGATTCATTTGTAGGCATCACAGGCTAATAAGTTCTGCAAACAGGCTGAGGGTTTAGCTTTAATTATATGCTATACGGAGAAACAACCTGTGTGTTCCTAGTCATTCATTTGAAGGTATGTTCAGACACTATATGAAGATGATGAAGAGGTTGACCTTTTTAAACTGTCTTTGTCATTGACCTAACCGAATATAATTGACCTACCAACATTTATAATGATCATTTTATAGGTAAAATTACCTGTTATTGCACAAGCTGACATGGTCAAGTCAAAATATCATCTCAGTTCGTTAGCATCGCAGACAGGTAATATGTAATTTATCTTAATATAGGCATCATTTCCCCACCACAAGAATAAACCCTGTCACCAACAATTAATTCTCATTACGGTCGCCCATCACTCGCCCAATCAATGTAATAGATATTATTCTGAGAATAGAATGAAAAAAGTTCAATACCAGTACAATTGAGGTTCTAGATCGACTGGATGCTGCATTTCAATGGAATCAGCTTAATTGAATCAATCCGACACTGAATGCTGCAGGTAATGATGCAACAACACAATTATATTTCCATATCTGTACAAATCAGTGCATCATTGCTGTCATTATATAACTGCATCTGACTGAGTTATAGGGCGGTATCTTCACAGTTTGATAATTTCCCACGCATTTAGTTATGATCTGATGATCCCACCTAAGTTCTTATGTTCTCATGCAATAAGGTATCAGTATTACCACCAGGGCAAAAAAGTTGGAGCTGATAGGTACAGTAACGCCCTAAGTAATCGACCCTTTAACCACAGCAGAATTATGGGTAACTTTTCAGGATTTAGTCGGAAATATGGCTTGTTGCCATTCATCGGAAAGCTCTCCCCGAGAGCTTTCCGATGAATGGCAACAAGCCATATTTCCGATTAAATCCTGAAAAGTTACCCATAATTCTGCTGTGGTTAAAGGGTCGATTACTTAGAGCATTACTGTAGGTAGCAAGCCTGAATTTAATGTGTCTGACATTTGCAGAATGAGGTCCCCAGAGGGTAAATTTAGTAACGCTATCCCGCACAGTGGGGTAGTGTCACAAATTTCACCCTCTGGGGATCTCATTCTGCTTAGGTCTCATCTTCTGGGAAGTATCTGTCTGAAATTAACATTGTTTTCGGTTACTTTTTCTCTTCTGTCGAGTTTTTATATTCCCTAATTTGCAGAAGATAAAATGGATAATCGAGGTGACTAATGGGTGAACATCACCAACTTCAACTGGGGAATTTCAATCTTATCCTAGGTCTCCCATAGCAGTTGAGGCCTAAGCAGAATGAGGTTCCCAGAGGGTGAACTTGTTGATGCTAGCCCACTTTGCAGGATAACTAAATTCACCCTCTGAGGACCTCATTCTGCAAATGACAGACACACTATAACCAGGCAGTTTGTTCAACTTATTGTCTACAAATAAATGAATGAAAATTAACCCTTTCTTTACTAAATTGTCATTGATGAGTAGTTCCCTTAAGAATTGTTCAGATAATAAGTTCAACAAACAACCATAGTCGTTTGTTGAACTTATTATCTGAACATTTAGCGCCAACATATATGAATCCATTTACATTATCTATCCGTCTGTATGTTGTATGCTTATACATCTGTTTGTTGTCTGCTTATACCTATTGGTCGTCCCTCCAGATGAATAATAGACCCTTCCGATGCATAATTTTTTTAACAGAATGGGAGAATTCATTTCGAAGAGGAAGGAGTAACAGGATGTTTCTCCACTAGGTGTCTGCTTGTATTATCTCAAAATCTTTACACCAATATGAAGAATAGATGGTAGATCATGCCACAAATGTCTACACTGGCTACGTCTATAGAGATCATATTCCACCAATTCAGAAACCTTTTGAAGTTCTGACCAGTAACTTTATAACATTGAAGAAATAGGGTGCCAGGGTGGGTAATATATTTTTCTCAGTTGATACCAATAATTATGCTATAGTACTATAACAACACCTGTTCGCCCTCAGAAGTGCTTTGATATACAGTTTTAATAACAATCTATGACATAAAATATGATTAAAATACTATAATTCATCACCATTTGGAACGACTGTGTCTCAGAAGGTGCCCATAGATTAATAGAAAATAGCTGAAATCATAGAAACATTTCCCCTGTTTTGCTTCCAGAATGCAACAGAATTCATACTAAGATATTGAGTTATTCCCGTTCCATTAAAAAAATACACTTTGCAGTGCAGTCCAGATTAAACTTAAGCACAGAAAACACGTCGTTACCACAGTTTATTACCCCAGATAAGTTGATAATACAATGTTTTGGAGCTTCCTCTTTCAAATGGTATATATGGCATATATTTTATATAGTGTGATCTGGGGGTTCGAAGATTAAGTGGGCCTTTAATATTCAATATTATTGTTTTAGTGATGATGGTTTATTGACTTTTATGATTCTTCACATATACCCGTTGTGATGGCCATAATTATGTGCCATTATTTTGGTGCAGTTAGTGCATGGTGCATTATTCAAATGAGACGCATCTGCTCTTTATGAAAAAAATCTTCAAAGTCATTAAGTTTTATATACAATATAAGAATTTTAAGTTCAAATTTTGTACACGCAATTTAACTGTATAATTTTCTGCATGGCTAGTGACTGCATGCTTAGCTTCTAAACTAACTGTATACTGGCCACCCAGTACTGGAGTAATCTACATGGAGCAGAGTTTTATTGTGTGATTTGGCTATTAGGTACATGGGAACCCATACAGACTGTCTCAGCTTATTATTTACAACCATATTGTACCTCTGCTAAATTATCTATGTACAGTAAAGCCCTAAATAATCGACTCCTTAACCACATCAGAATTATGGGTAATTTTTCAGGATTTAGTCGATAATGGTTGCCATTCATCGGAAAGCTCTCACTGAGAGCTTTCTGATGAATGGCAACAAGCCATATTTTCAACTAAATCCTGAAAAATTACCAATAATTCTGCTCTTGTTAAGGAGTCGATTATTTAGGACATTACTGTACTTATATATTAACCAGAAAAAAACAATGGGATTGAGTCTTTCTCAGGTTGTTTATCAGTTAAATCTTAATACTGAGAGAAGTGTGGGGAGATGCCCAGTTAAATGACAACTCCATCATAGTCACTATCGTTCCACTGATTCCCACGTGTCGTGGAGACAATTATTTAAAATATTGTTAAAAGTTTATGGCTTCATGCAATAAACATCCATCACGTGGTGCCAGGTAAATAAGCCAATGATATCACCCATGCACTTTGTGATTAACTAAATCTCACTAAACTTTATGCTTCTGTTGTTGATTGGTAATTGCAGTTTTTCAGATCTATAAAGGATTTTCCAAATTTTGTGTAAACATGTTGGAATATGATGTAATTTTTGTACACATAAGTAGCTCTACTCACCAATCGACTTCAGAATGTGGTTCTGATATATATTATTCTATTGAATATTGCCAGGGACCAGCCTATAGGTTTCAAATTTGGAGAAGTCATGTCTCCCTATTATTATTATTAGGGAGAAGTGGACTGTTATCAAGGAGAAGTCATAATGGCTCAAGTTCAATTTAAACCCCAACATCACCCTGCTATGATCCACTAAGTATTATGCAATACAATAAGCGAGATCACTGAGTCGCGGCCGTATTGGATTCATACAGCCCTGTTCCGTAGTTTTAGAGTTTCTTCCAGCCCCAGTTTCATGGTTTTAGTGCTACAGGTCAAAGTTCTGGAGTAGCATTTCCATATATGGAACTTTTGAATATTCATGACTTCCATATATGGAAATGCTACTCCAGAACATTGACCTGTAACACTAAGACCACGGTAGTGGGCCAGGTGGATCATTTGATCATGGCTGCCGGGTGGATAATGGCTGCGAGTTAGTGACAGGGCATATAGCCCATTTATAAAACCATGATAATGAGTAATTACACCATTATAATCATAAAATACCGTTTAGATATGCTGTAGGGACATGTGCATACTGGTATATGAGAGAGAAATCACTTCTCCCTGGTTGAAATATAGGGAGAAGTGGCATAATTTAGGGAGAATATATCTCCCAAGTCGCCCTCTAGGCTGGTCTCTGAACAGAGCTCTTGATTACGCCAATAACCTCCAGTGTTTAACCCTTTCATGATGGGAGCTGCGCTGGTGCAACATTAAAGATCATATGCCAATGCATTCTCTTATATATGCAAGTCAACCATAGGTCATCTCGCATACATGTATATAAGAGAATCCATTGGTCTAACAATATTTTATAAATTTTACTTACATTCTTTAACAATTTAAAAAAAAAATTCTTCCAATCTTTATAAATTTTTATCATTATTTCTTACATTCTTAAATAATTTGTTATAAATTTTTCTTACATTTTTTAACAATTAAAAATAATATAAAATTTGTTAGGCCAATGCATTATCTTCTATATGCGAGGCGACCTATGGCAGAGGGTTTTCGCAGCAATTCAGGAAGCTCGCGTCATGAAAGGGTTAACTAACACAATTACTATATATGAGATATATGAGCTCAGTATAGAAGCTGGTAATGCATGTCACCAGGGGATATCTGACATGATTGTAGCCAATAAAACAAGAGGTTGTATTAGAGATGCTGGCATACCCACTGTGACCAGGGATGTGGCTAGTCTTAGTCTCCATTTGAGGGGTGTGCAACTTGGTGTTTCCAACTTCACTCCCTTGAACCAAACAAAATTCCTATGATCATGATACTCCATTTCCACTGGATTGAAATTTTCCAACTGGTGCCTCAACCTTACCAAATGTTGTTGAAAAATTAGCCTTGAACCCTGAATATATTTTTAATTATGCTTATACAAATCACACTGACCTTGGTTATTGGGGCTTCTATAGTCATGGAATGAATCTTTGTCCCTCCTGAATCTCTCCGCCGAGACATATTGTGCTGAATGGAACCTAAAATTAAATAAACGAAATTATGTATTTCATTATAAAAATTTAACAAATTTATTTAAAATTTCACAGAAACCTGTTCTCAATGTACAGTAATGACCTAAATAAACGAATTCTTAACCACAGCAGAATTATAGGTAACTTTTCAGGATTTAGTCGGAAATATGGCTGTTGCCATTCATCGGAAAGCTCTCATTGAGAGCTTTCCAATGAATGGCAACAAGCCATATTTCCGACTAAATCCTGAAAAGTTACCCATAATTCTGGTGTGGTTAAGGAGTCGATTATTTAGGGCATTACTGTAACTGTTTTGATTGGCCCAAAGTGAGTTTCATAATTATGCTCATTTAGAAAGACATCCGCCCATAAATAGATTTTGTGTGTTTGAAAATGTTCACGTCCTGCTTGTTTATCAAAGGAATGTTGGGGTGGAATGAGTTATATGGCACACAGGTCACTTATTGAACTTATTATATGAACATTTCCCTCCAATAAATAGGACTCGATCATTATGCGCTTCTACTGTCTTTTCATCTGTCCGACGTCTGCTCATTTTTCCTGAACACCCCTCCAAATGAATAATAGCTAGACCATTCTATTATATTTTGTTAACTTTGTGGGAGAATCCATTTACTATATAAAGGGTTAATCCCCTGTGGTCACCGCACCTTTAAAACAATTTCGCCATTGTACAGTTGAAGGAAATTTTACGAATATCTCAAGTTTCTCGGCTTCATCTTTGTGACTGACTTCGATTGCTCTTTCTACTGATATACATGTAAGTATCATATGTTCAAAGGTTTAGCCCATTCTTTACTAAACGTATTCTCTCCCACTTAATTGTGAAAGTATAAACTGGAATGGTCTATTTTTCATCTAGAGGGATATTCAGGAAAAATGAGCAGACAACAGATAGTAGTGATGTTAATATAATTGTTTCAAAAAAAGCAAAAAAAACACAAGGAATACAAGTTTTCGGACAAAAGTCGAAAAAGGGATATAACTCCAATAAAACGAGAGGCCGATCACGATTGGCAGATGTTTAACCCATACCATGGCGATACCGATTAGCTATTAATAAATCCTTACACCAAATTTACTCAGGAAGCCCTGTGTTTGACTAATGTTTGTCAAATATTGAAGTCAATAGCCATACTCAGTGTTATAATCAAGAGCAATTCGAAACCCATTCACCCCAGTGATAAAATAAGTCAATGTCACATAAGCCGCGAATCTATATTATACAATTTCAATTAGGACCCAATTAGCTATGTCGTTCTCATGGGTATCAATTGCCAAAAGCTAAAAAGGTAGGTACCAAATTTTGCAGCAAATTGGGATTTTTTTGGTGCAAATTCATTTTTTTTTTCGCAATTTGCTAAATTGGTAATCAGCAGTGTGAACCCTGATGGACAGACAGATGGACTGACAAGCTGATTCCAACAAACGATCTATTGTTGAACTTATTATCATCGATGACTATTTAGTATAGAAAGGGTTAAACGGCGAATATTATGTGGAACTTTAATATTCATTTTTTTTTCTTCAAATCAACATTCCAGTTTCTAGATGCAATGTATATGATATGTAATAAGTATGTGAAATTCAAGAGTTTTAAGAGAAATTCTTAACAAAATAGCTCACAATTCTTACAAGGATATAGGCAAAAAGTGACTCACCATTAGCAATCTGTATCTCACCAGCTTTATATTTCTCTATGATCTGTGAGTTATGTTCAAATGGCAACAGGGACTTTATACATACATAGTTTGTTGTCCGCCTGCAAGAGATGGGTACTACAGTAGATCAGAGTGCTTAGGCCTCATCTTCTGGGAAGTATCTGTAGTCTCAAATTAACATTGTTTTTTTTGTTAACTTTTTCTCTTCTGTTCAGTTTCTATATCTTCTAATTTGCAGAAAATAAATTGCATAATCAAGATGACTAATGGGTGAACATCACCAACATCAACTGGGGAACTTCAATCTGATCCTATGACTATCAGTTGAGGCCTAAGCAGAATGAGGTCTCCAGAGGGTGAATTTGGTGATACTTATATCCTGCTGTGCAGGATAGCATCACTATATTCACCCGCTGGGGACCTCATTCTGCAAAATGTCAGACACACTATACCCAGATATTTTGACAATATAAATGAGGTATTTTAGTTGTATCGCGTTTGCATCGATAGGTTGTATTTTGGTTGGGCAGCATCGTACACTGTAGATGATTCTCAGCGATGAAATTGTTTTATCATTTCCGTCATTGCTGTTAGGTGGTTTTTAAGCGTCGGTAAACTACAAATCAAGAAAATAGTGAAGTTGATATATTGTGAATCAAATCAAAAGTGTGACCCCTCAAAATCGAAAATGATTTGATTTGATTCAGAAGACTGAATCGTGAATCCAAATTTGATTCAATCAATTGCAGGCCCTATTCTACATGCTATTTTAAATTAGTACTATTAATAGCACATCAAAAGTGATCATGAATCAACAAATGAATCTATTGGTAGAAATTGATACTCACCCAAGGGGACCTATAACTGGGGAGATTTTGCTGTAGTGTGGTATCACATCTCCACTTTTCCGCCTGGTGTAAAAGGTACCTTCCCATAGCTGTGGACATAAATATCTAATTGGAAATCAACATCTTAACCCTTTCAGTGCCAAGTCCAATTTTTGTATCAACCCATATTTCCTTGATCATTTTTCAAATTTATTGATTATAATAATGTGATACATTGATGGAAAGAGCTCTTAGAGCTCTTTCCATCAATGTATAACATTATTATAATCAATAAATAATGAGCTCTTAGAGCTCTTTCCATCAATGTATCACATTATTATAATCAATAAATTTGAAAAATGATCAAGGAAATATGGGTTGATACAAAAATCGGACTTGGTGTAAACATTATTTATTTAGTATCCCAGAATTATACAGCAATTTACAAAATGATGTTAATATATATATATGTAAGTATGATAGGTCTCAGAGAGAAGAGGATTTGACATCAAGCGCCAGGCGCTTATATGGAGCCATCTCCTTAAATCGGACTTGGCACTGAAAGGGTTAAATTAAGTAATCTATTGTGCTTTCTTAGAAATAAAACAAATCAAAGAGACTACCGGTATCTTGCAGATCATGACATGAATCTCTGCTCTACCACCAGTACAAAACCTGGGATCTTTTTGTTTTGATCCATTTTGACAGGAAACTTTATAACATTGAACAAACAATTAAGGCAGGCAATATATCTCTTTGTGAATACTTGTTCCTCAAAAATCTACTTCGCAGTAGTTGGTGGTCCCAGCTCGAGATTGCATGCTTTTTTGTGAACCGATATTGCAATAAACATTGATTTTAATTACATGGGAGAAATTCCATGATTGTAAGCAAAGCAAAATCGCTCACAAAGTCATTTAAATGGTGAAATTTGGAGCTGGGACCTTCACCTACAGTGAAATACATCATTGAGTTACAGATAGTAGCTGAGAAAATATTACCTGAACTGTTTTTTTTCAATGTTATAAACTTCCCTGTCACAACATCAAAAAGTTCCCAGGTTTTTAAATGGAGGAGTATGATCTATAAGGGTGTAGCTAGAGTAGAGATTCATAGCATAATCTAACAGGTATCTTGAAAGATTTAGAATTTTCTACAAACTTATTTACCCCCTCCCTGTTCTTACTTATTCAATGGTTTATGAAAAGCACAAAACACCATTATTAATGTTTGGAATAAAAAGGCTCTTTTCTGCCCTGTTTCAATTGGTACCATGGCTAGTCAGACCTGAAAATATGCTGCCTGACATTTGCAGAATGAGGTTCCCAGAGGGCTAGCATCATCAAATTCGTCCTCATTCTGCTTAGGCCTCATCTTCTCTGGTCAGTATCTTTATTACCATGGGCGTAGCCAGCATTTTGAAAAGGCGGGTTCGAATATTCATTTGATGGGCATAGGACATCGACGCTTTGTGCCGGCCGCGGGGGTGGGTGCGGGAGGGGTATCCCCTTCCCACTGGTGGGGGTCCCGGCAGGCCTCCCTGGGCAAATTTTGAAAAATTGAACCTATCGAGAGCGAATCTGGAGCATATTTTTATAATAACTGCGCCTATAATTGAGAGGTAAAAAACTTATTTTTGGATTTTATCTACCGATTATGTGAGGATATATGGCATGATAGAGTTTGTTTTCGTACATGGTCATATATAATGTACTAATGTTTGTCCATGTATGGGCCCACGTGTAGTATCGACAATGATCAAACCCAACCATCCCAAAATATAATCTACGTATTAATTCCCTGTGCGATCTTACTCGAAATTGTTACGGTATCATATTGGCTGAAGTGGGGTATAATATATTGAATTGAACGACAATTTTTCAAGGTTGAATCATTTAGTGATCATATGTCGGCAAATAAACTCTGCAATGCCATTCGCCGTGCATGTTTGCGGGCGAAATTATCCACAACATTGGCGCACTCTATTGGCCAATCATAATGAATGTGCATCAGCGCTAATGATGACAGTCTCTGGTGGCCCATTGTAGCCCTCATATAGTTCGATAATCTACGCATGGCACTGAAACTTCTTTCACACTCGCATGATGTAGCTGGAGTTGTGCAGACAAGCTTCAGAAGAGCATATAAATTTGGGTAGATGGCTGGTCTACATATCTCTATAGGACAGCGGCACAAGACGTGGGCGCATGATCCACAGCCATTTCCCTAAACCTCTTTTGCCACGAGAAGTATTCATCTTCAACGCATTCGGCACTGGGCAATGAATGAATGAACCTTATGCCCTATATTGTTTGCATGTATACACTGTGTCTAACTGTCTATCAGTTCATAATTGCCAACGACTGTGAAAACAAATTTGACAAGCATTCATACATCTTCACCTTAGTTAAAACTGAACACAATGTTGACGTATTATAATGCTCAGATCATGCAACATGCCATGGGACTATTGATTTGATTCATGTTAAAATAAATTTTTCGCCCGGGCGTATGTGCGGATTACAATGGAACATCATACAGGGCTCAAGTTTGATGTGAAATAGTCTATTATCGGCCGAGCATGTTTCTTGCCACTCGCTTGCAACTCGCTAATCTTTCGTTTTGTTGTCGGCATAGTTGGTCAAAACGACCTTCAAAAATACCACATTGTTGTTGTCGGAAGCTACGTCAGAGTTCCGACGTCGTGGTCTTTTGACGTGTGATCCGATTCTACGGAAACACAATTGTCTCTACATTTTCCGAAATGCTAAAGTGCCCTCGTCGCCTGACTCCCAGGGTTCAACGGTTCGTTCGCTCGAGGCAACTTCGGGGGTTCGTTAACTTAACGTCGAACCTGAATTAGTCAGGCGACGAGGGCACTCTGTTTTCCAGGTCGGGTTCGTCCGAACCCATCGAACCCTCGCTGGCTACGCCCATGTTTATTACCAAATTAACCAGTTTTTAAGTTTCTTTTTTCTTTTTTACTTCAATTTCTCTATATCCCACAAATTGGCACCAACAATGCATAATCAAGGTGCCTAATGGGTGCACATTACCATCTTCACATTCTGGGAACATAAATCTGAGTCTAGGTCTCCCATAACAGATGATGTCATGCAGAATGAAGTCTCCAGAGAATGAATTTTGTGACGTTATTTAGCCCAATGTGCGGGGTAGCTTCACTAAATTCACCTTCTGAGGACTTCATTCTGCAAATACCCAGCACCCTATTTTCAGGCTTGGTACTAGCAACCAGTAATATAATCTCAGTTTAAAAGTTACATGCAGTTTGTTAATACAATAACTTTTTGTGCAGTGGGTTGAAATCCAATATTGATATATATGGCACTGGCTCAGTCTGAGTGTTCTTTACTTCAATGTGCATAAACAATTCTCATTTGTTATTGAACTGGCCATGTATCGATTGGAATGGCATAATGAGATGTCCCTCAACTCGGATCAAGCTTGAAAATCGGTCCCCGATTCTCACCCATGCCAGGGTTCGAACCGAGCTCACTTCGTCTATAGACCATTTTACAGATAACCATTTTGACTGTTGCATGCCGGGACAGAAAGTATCCAAACAAAGCCACGTGCTTTACAGCCGCATGCATTTACTATGGGGGATTTAGGGTGGGTCTATAAAACTAATTATAACTTTGTTATCTGTCATAGTTTATGCGTGAAATTTTAAACATATATCAGGGACATATACCCCTTCTAGAATGTTCAAAAACATTTTCAGTTGCTCATCGTATTTTTATTGATTTTATGCGACGAAATAGTCCGAAAATTCAGAAAATTGCGCTAACAGCTCAATGTTTTAAGGTGTTACAAAACGTTTGATAAAAATAGTTATATCAGGAATATTCACACCATTTTTTCAGAGAACATAGGGTAAACATAGTCCTATCGGAATATCATAAAGGAATTCCGTGTGTTTTTGGAATAATTAACCCTCAGACTGCCAAAACTGCCGACAATAAATTCGTTCTTTCGTGCATGTCCGACGAAAATGAAACTTTTGTCTGTTTAAAGGTCACATTTTCGTGTCGAACGGTGATAGAATATCCATTTGTCATGTTCATGGATAAATTACATCACACTTAATCGGCTTAGTCCGTGGCCATAAACCTGTGTTTTGATAACAATTTATTTGAGACCAACTGTTGCGTGCATATCACTCAGCGCTTATCATATAGTGATGCAGTTGAAGTTAATGATTGTGCAGCCTTTGTAACAAAATAATGTTCAAATACAACAGAAAAAACCTACGTCAAATAAATAGCGTGATCAATGAGCATTCACAAAACAATATACATCAGTTTAAAATGAAAACGCTCTTTATCGTGTACCGCTTTTGTGCATGAAGGTTCTTTAATGGACGCAATAATTGGATTTTGTTCTGGGCTAAAAAAAAACAAACAATACAAAACGTGTTCAAACTTCATCTTTTGAAAGTTGATAGCATGTCAAGTAAAACATCACGGGGTTGAAACACAAGTGAGCACATCTAACGAAAGTTTTATGGGGTATCTAATCAACAGAAAACGGTTCTTACCCAAAAAGCGAAGTTGTTATGTCTGGAGTCATGCATTGTCAAGTTGCCTGACCCGGACAAAATGACAGATGGCTGGGAAAAGTCCGCTACAAATTTCCCGATACCACCAGGATCGACGCGACTGACTTTATTTCCAACCGTGAGTAATTTGATATTTAATATTAATTTTGACAGCGGCTTAACCTATTCATTATGTTTTTATCCATTCACAGTAACAAATTATCCGTAACACCGTCTTTGGTTGTCATCGTTGACATCGCAACGGTATAAAACTAATATGATAATAATATACTATACGTTATATTAGAAAACTTACTTATTATTCAAGATAGGAGAGGCAATATATCCATATCAAGTAAATGTGCATTCTATTGAATTGTTAATAATTAATCGTTTGCAAAAGTAAATCATAAAGTCCTCAGACAGATTTATAGTTATCCTTTTATATATGTCAGGTGCGAATGTCCACGGAGTCCATTAAAGAACCTTCATGCACAAAAGCGGTACCCGATAAAGAGCGTTTTCATTTATGATTTTTTTTTACTCGTTTTCAAAACTGATGTATATTGTTTTGTGATTGCTCATTTATCGATCACGCTATTTATTTGACGTAGGTTTTTTTTCCTGTTGTATTTGAACATTTTTTACACATGCAGGCTGCACGACCATTAACTTCAACTGATAAGTGGTCACTGATATAGGCCTACAACGCAATTTACAGTTTGTCTCAAATAAATTGCTATCAAAACACAGGTTTATGACCGCGGACATAAGCCGGTTAAGTGTGATGTAATTTATCCATGAACTTGACAAATGGAGATTCTATCACCATTCGACACGAAAATGGGATCTTTAAACAGACAAGAGAATTTATTGTCGGCATTTTCGGCGGTCTGAGGGTTAAGTAATCCCAAAATACACGGAACTATTTTACGATATTCCGATAGGACTATGTTTACTCTATATTCTCTGAAAAAATGGTGTAAAAATTCCCAATAGAACGACTTTTATCAGGCGTTTACTAAAACTAAAAAATATTGAGAAGTTAGTGCAATTTTCTGAATTTTAGGATTATTTCGTCGCATAAAATCAATAAAAATACGAAGAGCAACTGGAAATGTTTTTGAACATTCTAGAACGGGTATATGTCCCTGATATATGTTTAAAATTTCACACATAAACTATGACATATAACAAAGTTATAATTAGTTTTATAGACCCACCCTAAATCCCCCATAGTAAATGCATGCGGCCGTAAAGCACGTGGCTTTGTTTGGATACTTTCGTTCCCAGCATGCATCATTCTCGCTATCTGTAAAATGGTCTATAGCCTAGACTGCGATGATGGTATCCATGACCTAACAGCCTCGGCTACGGGGACATGTAATCCTGAAATCATCTTTAAAAATTATTTAACTGTCAACATTAAAGAAGAATATAGAATCTAGACCATCAATCTAAAACATACCTTCCCTTTTTTCAACTGCGTATTAATCATTTCATACATTTCTGTTTTATTTTTATCATTTTTGCGTAGTTCCTTAGCATCTTTTCCCACAAGTTCTTCACTTGCATATCCAGTAAGTCTCTCGTATGCATGATTAACATACTGAAATGAGGAACAAGAGAGAGCAAGTCATTCATGTGCATTATTAACAATTTCTATACAGTAATGCCCTAAATAATCGACTCCTTAACCACAGCAGAATTATGGGTAACTTTTCAGGATTTAGTCGGAAATATGGCTTGTTGCCATTCATTGGCAAGCTCTCACCGAGAGATTTATTCTGCTGTGGTTAAGGAGTCGATTATTTAGGACATTACTGTACGTACTTAATGGATTATCTCACTCAGTTATAAAAGTACACGTATACACTGGAATGGTCTGGGTTTTTTTCATAGGGCCCTAAGAATCTGGGATTTTCATTTTGAATCAAATCTAAAATCAAATCGAGTAAGAGATTTGAAATCGCATCGAATCTCGAATTGAATCGTAACATATCTAGTGTATCAACAATGAAGAGGTGGATCAGTTCAGGAAACACTTAAATTGGTCGCTGTAACGAATGAAAACCTCTTAATAACTGATCGCCAATGGATTGTTACCTAACCATAGTAATGCATTTCTTCTCATTTTCCACATAAATACTGATGGATGTGAACCATTGAATGCGATGAGTGCTGGATGGGGATTATAACTCTTTATAATGTGCTTTCAAACTTTCGTAGTCATCAAACTTCATTGATCTCCGTGTTGTACTGAAATCTGCCATTTGAATTGCATCATGCTGAACTTGACCTATGGCAGTATATATGGGATGGAGACTTGTGAGGTTTGCGGAATGAGTTTGGCTGTAGTTCCCTTGTGACATTCAACTCCAGCAATCTTGGAGTCTTGTTGGGTTTACGTCATTCTTACTGAGATTATAATGAATTAAGTAAATTAAATAATTTGGCGGTCTATTTATAGATTATTCACGACAGTGTTATCTGTATTTGCATATATGTTCCCTAGTATCGTGAAGTGTCTTAGCACAATAGAAATGTTGTCAGTGCTCTAACTGTAGTCTGTAGAAACCATGGGAATGTAGTCAGTCATTGCACCTGAGAGAACAGATTCGATACAATTTGAATCAGGACAGCCGATTTCGAAACGAATCAGACAAATGATTCCGAATTGCATCGAATCGAATCGATTCACAGGCCCTAGTTTTTTTAACAGAAAAATAAGCAGACAACAGATATTACAACTGCAGAAGGACAGAAAATAAGTTGAACAAACAACCTAATGAACCTATGGTTAAATTGTTTGAACTTATTATCTGAACATTTCCTGAGGGAACTTATTCCTGTCAATGAGGCTGAAGGGGTCACTGTCACCACATGTTGGTGTGTTTGGCAGGGTTGGCGCTGGATGACAATTTTCTCTTTCCAAATGAAATTATTTTTTGCCAAATTAAAACGAGAGGCCGATCACGATTGGCAGATGTTTAACCCATACCTTGGCGATAGTGATTAGCTATTTTCAGCTTGGAATCTAAAATCAATAACATTCATTGTTAATCTTCAAAGATTAGAACAATTTTTGTTTTTAAATAGTCCCATAACTCTGTTAAAAAAATGGATCAAACCCATATTCGAATACTATCTGTAATTTGGGCTGAGAAACTGACATACCAAATTTGATTTCAGATATTTTATTTCAGTTATTGCAGCATGTGTGAATTCTAAGTCGAAGTCTTCGACTTAGAATTCACGCATGCTGCAATAACTAAAGAACTCGACGAACGGCCATAACTCCATAAAAAAAAACTTGGATCAAACCCATATTTTTAACTCGATCTGTATTTTGGGCTGAGAAACAGATATACAAAATTTTAATAAATTTGTTTTTTGAGTTATCGCACCATGCGTAAAGTGTCTACCGACAGACTGACGGATGACAAGTGGTCAAAATAAATTAATCAATCAATAGGGGCAAAGAGTGTGTCAAAATAAACCAATACAAAATGAGACATATGGTATTAGATGAAAGTATCAGGAATGTTAACTACAGAAATCCATGCAAGTGAATGAGGAGAAACCTGGAGATATAACAGAAGAATGGTTAATTGAAAATTATAATGCATTTTAAGTCGAAAAAGGGCCATAACTCTGTAAAAAAAAGTCTGATCAAACCCATATTCAAAGTGTCTATGGACAGACAGACGGCTAGACACACGACGAGTGGTCAATCCGGACGTCGACACTATGTGTACCATACTATGGTATGGGTACACATAAAAATATTTGCCAAATTTAATTGCGGATATAATTGGGGAAACTATCATGTTTTTATCTTTGTTTAAAATTAACCACAGACACATTTGAAATGAGCTACTAGAAAAGCAAGTTAGTATTAATAAATATAAAAGTAGCAATAACTATCTAAGCGACACCTGCATGGAAACTATGTTTAATGTTGATACACAGTCATCAAGCATACATATTATTTCGCCTTGTATTACTGCTGAAATCAACCAGCCATAAATTAATCCGTCTTCATTCTCAATCGGCTCATTAACCTATTGTCTTATACTTGCTGGTAATATAATGCTGACATCATAAATATGTGCTATATAATGTCGCCATTAATATGCATTGTTACAATGACTACATGCGTCCATAATCCAAATGGACAAAGGGAAGATTAACTGTCAAAACAAATTAATAATTAAATTTTGTGGTATCTACAATGAGATCATGTTACAAATTACTTACAACATGTGTTGTAGCCTCAAAGAAAAATTTGCAGAACATCGCTTTTTCCAACTCACATTTTAACCATGGTCGATTAGCTGTTTGATGGAAGTTTGATTATGACAGAAAGATGGGATTACCATTTTGTGAAAACTAAAGAAGATTACATATAACTCACAGTCGACATGACACTGCTGACTGCGCTACATGTAAATTAATAGATTTCTTGTTTTTGTTTCCCATTGTATTGTCTGTAATTTGGCACACATAATGAATAACCCACGTTCGATGATGTTTTATGACTAGATAGTTCACATCACATAATTTAAAACTCACTTGACAAAATATTTGCCAAATGAAAATAATTTTTGCCAAATGAAATTTGGCAAGCGGCAGCGCGAACCCTTGTGTTGGGTACCCAGATTTAGGAAAAGGTGTTTTGGGTACCCAGCTTAATTGACCCTGCATAGGTTTGAGCACACAATTGTTGAAGAGGTATCGCATACTATTAAATGGCACAAGGGTACTACTCATCTGTAAAATTTAGATTTCTGACTAATAATTGCTTTTTCGCCATGATATATTAACTTTATATATACTTATAAAGAAATACTTTGGTGAAAATCTCACAGAATTATGTTTAACTAGTTGATGTGCCCGACTTCGTCCGGGCTCTTTAGCGATTTCTTTGTGATCACCTCCATTTGGGCAGAATATACATGAACAGTATACTGAGCGAACAACATTGAAAAGTATAAGGAGAAAAAAAAAACTATTGTTCGATTGGTCCAGAAACATGCCTATATGAGTATATATGAGCGAGGTCAACGTCAAGGACATGGACACACATGAAATTGGACCTGCCCATATTGTTCCCGGGATCAAAGTAGGCCTACATACCAAATTTGAGTTGGATCGGTCAAGCAGTTTTCAAGTCTATAAGACACATACATACACACACACAAACAGAAGTTCCAAAATATATAATAGACATGCATCTTGACCGTAACCGAGCAGTATATGCTTACCTGGATCTCCTGGTCTTCATTTGTTATTTCGATAGCATCAGACACAGTATTGAGTGCATGTATGAGCGCCTGGCAGGCTCGTAGCTTCATTTGAGATCGCACTTCCCCTTGCTCAAGTGTGAGGAACTCATTTTTACAGGCAGACACATGGATATTCTCCAAAAATCTCTGAAATGGCATAAATATCTAACTTAACACAAGGTAAGAATAACAATGGATGATTCCACAGTCTTTCTCAAGGGGCGAGGAAAAGTGGCTGCTAGGATCGAGACAATCATCTGCTCAAATACATAAAATATATTTTACAGCCAATGTATTCTTTTACATACATGTATGTGAGTCTCCCTCCCATATGGAACCTCGCATATATAAGCGAACACATTGGCCTAACAATATTTACCTTGACATTGTAAGCCAGTGAATTCTCTTATATGTGTGAAGTTCCCTTTGGGAAATTTGCATATACAAGAGAATGCACTAGCAAAGGATCTTTAATGCTGCACCAGCACAGAGCTCCCATCATGAAAGTCCGACACCTCTCCAATTACACCGGTAACAGTACATATACATCAGAATGGTGTATTCTTCATTTGCTGTGATATTTAAATAATATAAGCATCAAGCCCTGCTAAAAAAGTACAACTTTGTTACCATGGTAAAATACCATGGTAATCATTACCATGGTATAATGAATGCATGGTAAAATGTATGATGGTAGATACCACGATACATTTACCATGGTAGATATATAGGTAAACGGTAATTTACCATGGTAAAACAGTGGTGCATTTTTTTTACCATGGTAAAATAATGTCTATTTTTTACTAGCAGTGTAAAGTACTTTGGTTTACATAGTAATGTATAACTTACTGTGGAACCAGCATTTTATTAGGCTCTTACCATGGTACTTTTTTATATACTGCATACTGAGAACAACGCTATGGATTCCCATTCAATCATTTGCAGGGATTTTCTGATTTAACATGAGCAACAAATAACAGCCTGATATAAATAGAGTATTCCGTTTAAATAATCAAACTTAAAGGGATGTGGAACACTTCACTGAGGTGATCAAATGGGAGTACAATATAAAGTAGTTACTTTTCATAAATTTTGTATTGAAATTGGCTGCGATTCACAATGGATGAATTATTGCCCTTTATTTATAGGGGAAAATTCATGCTATTTTGAGAAGTAAAGGTGCGAAGTTTAGATTTGCGTTTTCTGAAATTCTATGATCGGCGAGGCTGGAATGTTCGATAATATTAGTTGAATGCTACATTCTTTCACTGGGTAAAGTGCCTGAGTACTCACATATCAGTTTTATTTTGAAATAAACACATAATATGTCTTTTAATGCTAGTGGTACAGTGGTATTTCCATGAAATCATGACCTGCATTTGCGAGTTTCTTGGGTGCGGTACAATCTTCCTGCACGACTATGGAACTTAGACGAGGAGCCTCAGGCAGGAGGTATTTTTACATCTGACCTGATATCATGAAACTCACCCTGTTAAACCCTGCATTAAGTAGTGAAGCAACGGATGGTTCATCTTTGTCACTTGATCTGTAAAAGAATAAGATATTAATCTTTTAAAGGCCCACTTAATATTCGATTCACCAATTATTTATTTTATAGTGTCTTGATATACAGATTTAATAATTATCTATGCCATAAAATATGATTAAAATACTATACTCAGAAGGTGCCCATAGAGAAATGAGAAAATAGCTGAAAACACTTTCCCTGTTATGACTCCCAGAATGCAACATAATTCAAACTACAGTTTATTTTTCAATGGAAGAGGAATAAGTCTATATCAAAAACAACATGTTCACAGTTCATTACATCGAATAAGTTAAAAATACAATGTTTTGGAGCTTCCTCTTTCCAATGGTATATAATATGGCATATATTTTATATAATGTGTTCTGCCAGATAAAGAAAATAGTTTGTTTCTCAAGGAAAGCCTTACCTCCAAAAATCTTCTTCTCGAGTATATTATATGAACCACCATAAACATAAGTAAATATATAAATAATGCCCATCCCTAGTCATCTGACTGAAATCTTCATGGCAAAAGTTGACAACACACAATATGCACCATAATTTTATTTGTATAAAAATAAATCACCATCTAATAATTCAAGCAATTCGAGTCATGTATATTGCATATAAACAACAACCCTGTTGGATCAAGTTTGACGCTGGTGTTCATTTAGAGACAAAGACTAAATTATATGGATGAAGATTCCATGTCTTAATGATTAATATTGTATCCAAACAAATTTGTGTGCTTGAAATTACCTAAGGGTAAATGTGATGGACATCAGTCCCGATTCAGTATATTGTCCATGTTTAGTGTCTTTCATGAATATGGGACTAAAATAAATATTTTAACCCTTTCAGTGCCAAGTCCGATTTTTGTATCAAACCATATTTCTTAGAGCTCTTTCCATCAATGTATCACATTATTATAATCAATAAATTTGAAAAATGATCAAGGAAATATGGGTTGATACAAAAATTGGACTTGGCACTGAAAGGGTTAAATATCAATAACTGCATCCTCACAAAATAATTTGAAATAAATAAAAATATCTGCCTTCCTCATTACTTTGAGAAAAAAAATATTCCCCGAGAAACGAACTATTTTATTTACCTGGCCTCTACAACCTACACGTTTAGTGTGCCTGTCATTTGCAGAATGAGGTCCCCAAAGGGTGAAATTAGTGATGCTATCCCACATAGTGGGCTAGGATCACCAAATTCACCCTCTGTGGACCTCATTCTGCATGGTCTCATCTGCTATATAGACATAGATTCAGATTGAAGTTCCCAAATGGTGAATATTATGATGTACACCATTGGGAGCCTCAATTTTGCAATGTGTCATCTGCCAATTAGGGGATATATATAGAGAAACTAAACTAAAGAAGAAATAGAGTCTATGTGAAGAAGTTTCTATAGAATGTGATAATAAAGAAACTTTCATCACTAAATTCACCCTCTGGGGACCTCATTCTGCAAATGACAGGCACACTAAACTCAGCCTTGCCTCTAATACACTGCAGTGGTCTAATCTTCATTGGCTGTGATGTTCAGATAATATAGACATTATGGCAGGCAGAGAAATCTGCCTTAGCAATGGGCTGATGAACTTATTGGCCATAAGCCTATTAGGTGAACATTCCAACAAATGAATGAATGGGAATTTTGCATAAGTATTAGTACATCAGCCTATCCAGTTATCAGCTAGAGCTTATATATCCATACCACAGGAGCTTGTGGACTTCATCGTATAGTCTCCACTCAGGCCCAAAGTAATATTTACCCACACTTTGCCAAATTCATATTTATTAATAATTGCTCTGTTCAAAGTGCAATTCATTCTAAGTTAATAGTGCTTCAGTGCCATTATTATTCCTATCTCACACTCATGTCTGATGACTATAGTTTGGATTGTAAGTGACCAAACTCTTGGTGTGACATTCCTAGCCAGTTGGCTTATTTAAATATTACCCAGAGGGGATTACTGAATGGTACCCATCCCATATGTCAATAATTGTGCTGATCAGCCCAAATTGATTATGATTTAGTACAATTCAATTGCACTTCAGCGCAATTTAATTGATTGCACTTCAGTGCAGTTAATTTTTTTTTCAACACAATTAATTTCACTTCATCACAATTGAATTGCACTTAAAAATGCATAATCTAATAACGCTCCCAAATTACTATTTCTTTGGCTTTGGGCGTAAAACATATTTGATTCAAGTTGAGGCACCCACCCCATTACATCAAAGCTCAGAGTGATCATATTTCAATTTTTGAAATTTTTTATTTCTCAAGATATGTACTTATTTTTTACCTGGAAAAAATTTGTCAAGACGATGGTCTCTGACAAAATTGCGGATGAAGATGGATAACTCTAAATCAAGTGGTAATACAGACAAATTTCATGATAATCAAGTGATAATACGGCCATATTTCATTGAACAACATGTTGATAAAATACGTTCTTAGAAATTTTATACAATAGTTGACAGTGGTTAGTATGGGAAGCCAAATTGACATATATAATTGAGCTTAAGCACAATAAGGATTCTCTAATTGCACTTAAGTGCAATATGGGAAGATCTAATTGCACTTAAGCACAATAAGGAAATATCTAATTGCGCTTAAATGCAATAAGGAATATCTTATTTAAGCGCAATAAGGAATATCTTTTATTGCACTTACCGGTAAGCGCAATAAGAATATTCCTTATTGCGCATATTCCTTATTGCGCTCATGTGCAATAAGCCTCATTACATAAACACCCTGTTATTCAAATGGTATTGTCCATAGTGCGATGGGTGGAGTTTATTGGTGAGGTGACCTGGTGACTGTCAACATGTAGGCCTATTCGGATTCTACTATCTGCAGAGGGGCAATCTCATAAGAGAAGATCTTGAGCGCAATAAGGAATATATAATTGTGATTAAGCGCAATAAGGAATCTCTAATTGCGCGAATTAAGGAATATTCTTATTGCGCTTAAGTGCAATTAGAGATTCCTTATTGCGCTTAAGCTCAATTATTTATTAAATGTCAATTAGCTAGTTAGCATTATTTTGTTGTAATTAGTTGATTCTGGTAACTAAAGCATATTTTGAAGAAATGAACGTTGTTGTTGTAAATTGATGATATGGGGACCATTTGATCGAATTGATGAGGACCTTTAAGTTCCAATTATAAATAAATGTGAATTTGGCCTTCCATACAAAATGGAGGGTGATTGGGCGGGGGGGGGGGGGGGGGGGGGGGGGGGGGGGGGCAAAATTACTTTTATGGAGGACCCAAATGAAGATCCAATGTCATGTGTTAACCAATAATCCATGTCTGTGATACTCAGGCAGATATAAAAATAATCAACATGTTCAGATAAAAGAAGATGAATAACTTTAGAATGGAAAACCTGAACAAAACAATTGATCACTCCATTGAATGTCCTGGCTGATAGCGTGAACATCCATACCAATTTTCATTGAGATCTGACAACCTATGGTTGAGATATCTGCTCAACCTTTCCAGATAAACACTGAAAGATGAATAACTCTAGAATGGAAAACCCAAATAAAACATTAGCACACTTCTTTGAACGCCCGCATAGTGGTGACTGGGACTAATATAACATCGATCATACCATATTTCATTGAGATCGATCCAACAACCTGTCACGGTGGCTGAGATATCTGATCGATCCGATCGGATCATGGACAAAAAACCCCCAACATATCTAGATAAACAAAGATGAATAACTCTAGAACGGAAGTCCCGAACAAAACGATTGAAAACTCAATTGAATGTCCTCATATAGCAGTGAACGTCCATACCAAATTTCATGGAGATCTCAGATCCGACAACCAGTCACGTTGGACGGACGAACGATCGGCCGACACAATCATGTACCCCTTCGGTCATGGGGGTATAATTACTTTTGAAATTTCATATTTTCGAGCGACACCTAATCGTGTTTACAACGTATCAACCCATTGGCCAGTCTGGAGTAAACTACATACCCACATATAAAAAATATTCAGTATCAGTATGAATCTGAGTGTATGTTTACATAGACTACCCATTAATTGGCATACTAACTGTAACGTGTTGTGCAATAACATTTTCTTTCTACTTTTTTAAACAGATTGATTAGTATCATCAGAAAAAGAGGCGGAATCTGATCGGCAGATGTGTCACCCATATATATATATAACTTTCAGCCACAACCAAAAAAACCACGAATGAATGTTCGATCTGCTCTGAGTCAACATATCACAATGTTGTGAATCAATGTTTTCACGTTCGATGTACAGTCATTATATGTCACACATATGTTGAAGTAAATTTCAATGAAAACTGAACATACTTATTATTGTTGCACTGTCAATTCCAAAAACATAAAAAAAATATTGTGGAATCAATTAGAAATCGATTATACTTATGATAACAAGTACCGGTTTCACGATCGGCGAATATTTGATCATTGCGCAGATTTTATAAAAAATCGAATAATTGCGTAAATAGGTGGAGGCCCGCTTCATTTCTCCATCATTTCAAGTTTTTGAGCTGTAGTGACGTCCTTAAGTTATTTCTAGTTTTTGGGTATATTCCCTTCAAAAAAGTTTATTCGAGTTTCCACCGTGGTGCTGCATGGCGAGTCGCATATATTTAAAAATTACTTTGCATGTGATTGTTAATTTGTTTATTTGTGGTAGTATATATATTTTATTGCAAACTGATTTTATCCGGAACGAATTAGTGTGGTGCCGAATGGAAAATACATGCGAGTGTTTGGTTCTAACATTCTTGATATTATAAATTGCCACCTTCATGACCTTGTGATCTATGTGTAGCCTATTTCGTGCTCGCCCCTGTTTTCAGGCTTAGAATTTATTTGTTACCAAACATTTGAAAACATGTCCGCCATTGGAATCCGCCCGATTAAAAGTAACTTGACTCTTTTTTGCGTGACTATCTCCCACCGGGTTGACACTCCGTGTGGGATCAGACAACCCTCGTTCCCTCAACATGTGCACAAGACCTGTCAGTCGAACATTGGATCTAGTACATTTATAACGGTAATATTGACGAGAGCTTTCCGATGAATGGCAACAAGCCATATTTCCGACTAAATCCTGAAAAATTACCCATAATTATGATGTGGTTAATGAGTCGATTATTTAGGGCATTACTATAACTATAGTAACCGACAATCCAGTAAGAATGAAAATCCATTTTGCTAGGCTCCCCAGTTGGGAATTAAGACTGAAATGGCAATTATTTTGAAAAGGGAATCATTATATTTATGTTCCAACTATAGACGACAGTTCTTTCATTAAATCAAGCTTGTACAGTAACTCTATGCCTGAAATGTCCATATTTTAGTGATTTTGGCACCCTTGTTTTCTGACGTAATGCATGTATATGGATCGAGGGGTTATCAAGTTACCCCAATTAACTGAATCCCTTCCGAAGGCAGCTCTGTAAAAATCGGTGAACTTATTGTGACGGCTGGAAGAGATTTATGCCACACCTTCGAATCGGATAGGCCGATTGTCGATTTTAGAATAAGAGGCGTATCGACAAATCGACAATCGGCCTATCCGATTCGAAGGTTTGGCATAAATCTCTTCCAGCCGTCACAATAAGTTCACCGATTTTCACAGAGCTGCTGTTATACAGGACCGAATACGCGATCCAGAGTAAAACAGCTAATATGAACTGCGTCGGTTTCTGCATGGGCGTCTTCTCTGTGGAGTCATTCATATAATCGAACTGAAATGATAGGCAAATATTCCCACGCACATCCGGTATATATTTGAGAAACTTATTATACAGATTGTTAGAAACACGGTGATATTATTACTTTCATCGTTTAATTTTTATGATGTCCAAAATCGCATTACACTAACGTTTTCCTGACCTTGATAGAGCTTGGTGTGAGAATATCAACATAAGGATATAAATGCTTTCTTGCATTTAATATAATTACACCACATTGTACACACACTAATATTCTATAACCAAACAAAACTAAAGTCAATTCCAGAACGCTAGTGAAATTAAATAGGTTGCCGAACGGCGAACCGAATCGAAATTTTGCCTGTCTTGTCTGGTTTCGTAATGAGTTCTCTCTGTCATACCGAGTCAAAATTGAGTGCTGGCAGTGCTATTTAATTGACACCTGCGAAGACTGATTGGGCTTATAGAGTTATACTGTGTTAAATTGGGACTGTTGTTCAATTATCAAGATACGCCGCTAATTTGATCCCAATATTTGTCATAGTTAAACGGTGACACAGACAATTATATGGAGTGCATGGGGAATGATTGATGGAAAGTCCACCGGTTCAGAATTCGTATAAATTGTGTGAACCACATGCACCTGGGAAGCCCCCCCCCCCACACACATGTTTTTAACATTTTCTATACTAAGTACTCACTGACTAGCAGTTCCCTCGGGAAATATGTTCAGATAATAACTTCACTAAACGATCATAGGTCCAATTTGCCACCAAGGAATATGAATCCTTCTGCACTTGTTTTATCGTTTTGTCATACTGTCGTCTGGTAATTTTTCCTGAACACCGCTCCAGATGAATAACAAACCATGTCTAATTGTGTAACTGATGGGAGAATCAATTTAGTATAGAAAGGGTTAATATATGGGTGGAGGGTGAACTTCACAGGTGCCTGTGAACCAGGAGCCCTACAGTTCCAATAGGTATGTATCCAAGCTGCAAAATAGAGTTCTGTCCCCTCGCTACGCTATGTCTGACGCTATGTCTGACCAGGCTGTGCATCTGTCCTGGTTTCGACCCCCTGGCCAGTCAGAAATTGCTAATTAATATCAGAAAAACAAATCGGGCTGTGAATTTTCCTCCAGTTAGACAACTAGATGTTAGGATTATGCAATTTTCACATTCATATACAAAAAATTTATCATGGCTTCAGTTGCTCGCCCTGGATTGTGGCCACAAGACTATTAGTTCTGATCCGAGTTTGGTCTGGTTTAAGGGGGGCAGGGGTGTAGTTCGAAATTCTAAGGTGGACACCCTCAACAGAACGCTCTCGCCACGTCCCTGTCGGACGGTCATACCAGCGTAACGAGCGGACTGAACTCTGTCTTGCAGCTTGGTATAACGTCACGCCGTCACTGCATGGTTTCAATAAAACGGACCATTGAGTTTCTTCTGGTTTCGCCACAGACAGCACACACCCTGTCATATTCAGAGTTCTATAAATGCGTATATATATAGGCCGATTGCACTACAAGGTTCTGCCCCTGGATTGAATTTGAACAGCCAGTTGACCAAAAACCGCGATACATTGCAAACTATAGTGTTTAGTAAAGTACCATAGCTGGGTTTGAGGTAGGAACATTGTCTGAAATTTAAGGCATTTATGAGTCGACAACCAGAAGACATCGCATTTCACCATAGCCCCATGCAGTGAGCCATGCCTATTTTAATCCCCGAAGATAGACATTTCTCCCAGGCGTTGTACAACTTGCGCATTTTAAAGACCCACATGCAAATCTTGATCAATGAGTAATATTGTCTTGCACTTCTATCCTCAACTTCGCAATTTTAGACACAGCTTTTGAATCAGATTAGCCATGTATAAGGCAGTATATGTCAGGCAATTAAATTGTATACACTCGTAAATGTGCCAGCATAATTTTTCTGGATGTACCCAATTGACCTACGTAGATATAGCTAAGATGATATAGGTCACATAAATTTCAAATGAAAACATCCGATAGAAATCAGGAATAATCGTGTTATCTTAACATATAACAATGCTCATGTGTCATGAATGGGGAGAACCTATATTATACTTAATTGCTGCTTTCGTAATTCGACTGTTCAGTAAGATGGATCGGGTAAGCAACACCAGGTCAGTAGATCAAGGTCACGTGATGAAATACGCGAAGAGCTGGACATTCGAACGCGAAAAGGTAACTAGTTTTACGGTTCTATAACTGTAAGCTTAGATTAATTTTACTAATCGGGTCTATTGATTTAACACATACTGAGACACAGACATCTTCACTCTGGCACAGAACAAGAAACCTCGATAGGGCCTAGATTTAGTTAGATTGAGTATAGCACAAGCACACACATTAACTCAATGGCCCATTGTCCCCTATTAAAACTTGTGGGCCCTACCCCATCAAACCTTGTGGTGATCAGAAATTATAGTTTAGTATCATGGAGGTCAAACAACTTTTACAAAAATCGTTAGCCAATATTTCGATTTTGTCAAGCTCCTTCGCTCGAATCACTACTGCCGGCGGCAATAATATAATTGGTCGGCTGGGGCACCGGAAGGAACTTCCATGCATTAAAGAGCGCGCACGATTTTTAGCAAAGATAAGCATTACAACAGAAAAGCCAGAGTTGGATACTACTTTCCAACCTCGTATTATACGATCAGAATTGATATATTTTGCGGACAAGAGGGGAAGATACATACATGTGCACCCATCGGGGCATATATATGTATATGCCTCCAGCTGCCACGGTGCCCTTGGGGACCGGACGGTTCACACGGTGCATGGTCTGGTTCACCGGAAAGGCGGTCCGTCCGGTCCATCTCATTGCGGTCTGGTACCATTTCCTGGACCAGTCCTTGCATTATATATAATAATACTGCGCCTCTTGAGGTGCAAATATTACCTCTCGGCGAGCAGTTCCCGGGATCAAAGTAGGCCTAACCAAATTTGATTCGAATCGGTCGAGCAGTTTTCGAGTCTATAACACACATACACACATACATACGTACATACATACATACACACATACACACATACATACACACACAACCTCACACCCACCCTCACACACACCCACACACCCTCACACACACCCTCACACACACCCTCACCCTCACACCCACACACACACACACACACACACACACACACACATACATACATACATACTTACATACAAACATACATGCAGACAGAAGTTCCGAACTATATAATAGATAAAACAGATTGGTTTCATGAATGCACCACCTCGGAATTCCGCTAAAGCAACTCATCCTTCAAATTATTACAACAACTACGGCTTATCACTGAAGGCTTCTCATTCATCACACCAGAAAGCCTCTAAATGCAGACCAAAAATCTACAACAATGCATGTTAGCTGTTATCTTATTATTGTGTTCCCGCAATACAATCTTCAAGAGTGGCCCATCAGCCATTGTGCACACATAAATATGGAAGTATAATTAACGCGGTCATAAAAGTTACATACTGCAACAATGAGACATCCGCGAAGATACATTCGCGAATACATACATCCTGCAAAAAGTCTAACCGGTACGCAGTATAGCGAGTAAGTTATTAATATAGTTAAAGGCACGTGAGGCCTTAATTGTGGAAAATATTCATATTTGTTCCAAACACCGTAAACAGAAAAACAATAAAACGCATACAGTTTCGTTCATATATACCATGCCCATCGCGTAAACAGCATGTTATCATAAATACCTACTATATTTTACCTAAACAAGAGCCTGATTGGGTTACAGAGGACAGCACAATGATACTGGCTAATCACACACAAATGGCATAAACGCTCTTTATGTTTACCATCATAATATAAACAAACACCAGAAAAGTAACTTTTTATGCTTTTGTTTACATAACAATGGTTAAAAATATGAGAATAACATACTGTTTATGCGATATTTCTTATTTATATACGGACAAAGTCTGTCTACATTTTGATGTTCTTTCTGTTTGTGGCGGTTTTTGACGGGTGGAAATATTTTCGCAGGATACACACCGCCAAGGCCAACCGTACCTTTAACACATAGCTCCTGTTTAAAAAAAATATAAATTGTATTCGTCAAAAATAGCAAAAGTAACGAATATATCAACAGAAAACAGTTCATAAATATATACAGCGCAAATACAATACATTTATTATATATGTTACTAGCGAGTTTGCGATACCCGTCCGACGGGAACGGGTACGGCTAAATCGGTGAACATCGTCACGATCTCTTGTGTACTTTCAATGCAGCTCATAAAGCGATGGCGATTTGGAACGAGTAGATGTGTCCTGTTGACCGGTAACCTTTCACTACGATTCAAAGGTTCATGACTTACATGAATTTCCAGTCAGCTATGCGTTAACCTATTTATTGCAAGATGTCATGAGCAAACATCATTGATAAACTTGTCATTTTAAGCCAGGTTTTATGTTCAAATTCTCGAGGCGGCTTCTAGCACTTAGATAAATACGGAAGGCCGATCATTTCACTGACAACTTTTTTCACGCATTAATGACAGATTGTCGTTAATCGAGTGGGTATATAGTGCTATAGTATACAGTCTCGACCCACTGCAGGGACGTGACTATATATCTCCGCGTAAGGAGGGTGTCCACCTTCGAATTTCTTACTACACCCCTTGAACCATATCAAATTCACAAGTTTGCGCGTAATTCCATTTGCACCCCCCCCCCGGGTTGGGCTTTGATTTTTCCCAACTGGTCCCTCACAACCGCCTAGATGATAGCATATTCTAAATATATCATTAGTCTTTTTGTCACTAGTCGGGGGGCATAATCCACTGGGTCGACCATGCAGTACAAGAAAATGTGCAGATCTGAGCCTGAAAAATCCTAATATCTAGTGGTCTAACGCCATGCAATTTCACTCAGATTTGTATTTTCTTAAATTAATTATCAGTTTCTGACTGGCCACTGGGGAGGGACCGGGACACATTGGATCGACCATGGTTCGGCCCGGTGTGAGAAATGTTTGAAATCTGAACATAAAATTTGCTAAATCCTAGCATCCATGCAGACTGGCATCAAACTTTCCAATTGTTGTAAAATTTCCAACAGTTTCTGATAGCCATTTCAGTCCAATTTGTTTACTAATACTAAGAAAATATGCAAATGTTGGTCTAAATACTACAAATTCTCCAGTAATAATTTTTTGGAAAATCAAACTACGAGAACAATATCAACCTATTGTTGGTGTGAAATTTCCAACAAATGTTGTTTCAGGTATATCACATTTCCAACAGTTGAACATTTTACCAAAGTTGGGGGGCGAGACACCCCTGTCGTCACGTCCCTGTGTCAACCCTTTGTGCAAGGTAATCAATATACCGTGGATTTATCTATGCATTATGCATTTGAATACAACCGTTTAGTTACTTTATCGTATATAGGTGGGGACTGATTTCTCATTTTAATATATATTTACCATCTGAACGGACATGACGCATTTGAACCACAACATACTTGTGTATATTGTAGCCGGGATAATATATGTCGCTAAAGGCACGAAATACCTATACATACTCTACAAAATCTAAGCATAATCAGAACGGGTTTCAGCTGTTTTCTGAGTTTCGCAAACACTCTTTATTCAATACATGAAAATAAACAGACTACATTTTAACACCTTTTATGCTATTCCAAGTTTAATTTTTCAAACCTACCACCGGCTTTAGATCCCGACAAAAATCCCAATTCTTGGGATAAATATTCCCTTGCCCCGACCCTTCGATCTGTTGAGAGATTCCAAACCAAAGATTACTTAATATGACTAAATATTCCCTAACTAAAATAAAGGACAAATTCGGTCTTATATCTGACTGAAAGTAGATGCACGACATTATTAGACCCTGCATGGGTCTAAAACAGACCCTGCATGGGTCTAAAACAATACATTTTATACCGATTATTGGTTGGAAAATTTAACGTAATTGTATATATTTGAGCTATCATAATCTATTTTCTAAGTCTGAAACTTCCAACCGATTTATAGTCAACACTCGATCGGTCTATAACTTGTAGAATCCAATTGTTGAAAATGTTATCAAGATGAGTGAAAGAAAAGCACCAACCCCTTCCAACTGCCACCGCGTCCTTGATGAAAGCAACTGATTATCCTGAGGGCCCGCCCATCTAATCTAAATACAAATTTCCAACAATCCATAACGGTAAGTATAATGTCGGCCAATAAAGCGAATGCGAATAACAATCTATCTATATTATAATATTTTTGTTGTTGCAGTTGGCTCACCATATATACATTACCAGTCGATGTGATGAATTCTACCCGTAAAACAGTTTGCGATTACAAAACGTGTACCGGTACGGGTAGCGCTACCCGTACGCGTACCCGTACCGGTTTGAAATCGCAAACTCGCTACTATTTGATTATTATATAATAGTATACGTTATATATATATACCATATCATATATTTTTCTCTGTTATGTCAACCTGTCATTGAAAACAATTAAAAATTTAAATGCCCGCCTTTTTAGACACAACTTATGACAACGTGAGGGTAAAACTGGACACAATAAAACTCCACTCATAGCACACTCTGTACAAATATTCACATCTGTTTCCCTGCTTAAATATTCACAATTTCATCCTGCCATCTTGTTTAAATGTTATGTTATACCTTTTGTGCGGGAGAGGGGCGTCACTAAGTTGACAAAACTTGTGTCCCAATCCCCATGTATATAATTGATATACAATAAAATATGTTTAAATAAAAAAAAATAATAAAAAAAATACCATATCATCATCAGGGAAGTCGCTAGCCGAGAGGTAGCGTACTGGTCTCTCGTGCTAGCCGACCGGGGATCGAAACCTTGTCAGGTCGGGTATTCTGCATGACAAAAATCAGAACTTGGTCAGATACCAAGTTTGTCAGGCTGAAAAGTCTCATTCGAGATAATTGAATAGATACGAATGCAAAATGCCGACCCCCCCCCCCATTACAGATATCATTACACCATTTGACCGTGTATGTTGTCGTGGGTGCTGTCCGAACGGGCGCGGACATTAATGACTGACCCGTGTACACGCATCGATCGGTGTCGTGTTAAAGAACGCTATTGGAGTCCCCACATGGTTATAAAGTTACTCGATCGTGGAAGCTACCAGGACCTCCGCATTAGCTTCAGTAAATTGAAGGCGTCGGAGTAATATGTATCTATTATAGAAGATATGCAACGTCAGACATTGTTTTCTTATCGAAGTTGCTTCCGTTAACGGTTTACGGTCGTTCCACCATAGTGGACAGTGGTTAGCATTATTTTGTTGCAACGAATCGGTTGTGATAACTAAAGCGTATTTTTGAAGAAATGTTGTTGTTGTTGTATCTTGATGGTATGGGGACCGTCTGATTGGATTGAGTACCTTTACATTACAGATTCTGCAAATGATACCTGCTGTCTTGGTTATATATACTAATCTTGGAAAAATATCCCCAGAACAGTATTGGATGTCGTCACCGTTTGTGTTTTATTGTGGGATTAGGACATTACTCTTCGCTGTACTACAATTTCCTAAAATAACCCTGGGAGACCCTAAATGTGTTGTTCTGCGAGATATCCCCATAGCTCCTATCATCATGTCAGAACAGCGAGGCAGTACTTATATAGATTCAGCAATGTTTTTGAACAATGTACATGCGAAACATCAACACATGATTATATATAGGGCTATATCAGGAGAACACGAACAACTAATTAATATATCTTTTCAATGGGAGATATCTATTAATATATCTTTTCAATGGGAGATATCTATATTATAAGCAGCAATTACAATACGCCCTGTCACTATAACTCGCGGCCATATTGGATCCACCAGGTCCAGTTCCGTGATTTTAGTGCTACATGTCAAAGTTTTGGAGTAGCTTTCCATATATGGAAGTCATGAATAACTCAAAAGCTCTGTATATGGAAATGCTACTCCAAAACTTTGACCAGTAGCAGTAAAACTACAGAACCGGTGCTGGAAGAATCTCTGAAACTACGGGGAACGGAGCTGGATGAATCCAATACGGCCGCGACCCAGTGATATCGCATATACATGTGTTATGCTGGTGCATATATAATTCACCACGAATTATATGATTTATAGATGACAGCTGCTGTGAAAAGATCCATTGACAGCCACATGCATGGCAGTATCGCGGATCCAGTGTTTACTCCGTTTACGTGTGTACATGTAATACATGCAGGCATGGCGTGCATACAGAGAGCCATAAGAACCTTGCCTCCATGTGAAAACACTCTTCTCTAAAATCGTGAATACATACTAGAAGTTATATTTAATTAATTAATACATACTAGAAGTTATATTTAATTAATTAATACATACTAGAAGTTATATTTAATTAATTATGTATTCAGGGTACCAGACCAATATTTACGAAACCTATTTTACTTTTATTTAAATTCTATTGTTCAAAATAACATGAAGTGCTACAAGAAAGACGCTATTTGGTCGATATTTTTCTATGCATTTATTTCATACAGTTTCGATGTTATAGAGGGACACTAAAAATATTAGGTTAATTTTTCAATAACAAAATGATATTCTTTGGTATTTATTGGTCCAGTTTACATGTCTTATTTTGTTTTCAACAATTTTTCAACAGAACAAAACAGAACAAGGTGTTACATTAGATTGTTTATGTTGTTGAAATTGGAGGTTTGGAACCCTGAATGCACATTTAAAATACATAATATAACTATATAAACAGCAAGTTTCAGGGTTTGATTTTGTAGTCCACCGATTTTTTTTTCGGGGGCAAAAAGAGTATTAATTTTATTATATTTAAGTATAATTATGCTATGTGTTGAAATTAAAACAAATAATGAAATCAAGGAACTTAAGTATTCTTATTGTAGTTATGTTGGGTTGTCCCTGCTCTGGCTGTGTCAGGTCGATCGGGTCGGGTGGTCCATGGGTTGAGTGGTTCTATATTCCCGACAAGCAGGATACCTCCAAGCCTTGGTGAGGTCATGACATGGCGTTTTCCGACAATCGGCCTCAGGATTCTTGAGAAACAGTATACGTGTAATATATCAGAGGGAACGTTGTACATGCAGATGTGTTTTATTCACCAATATTTGAGGTGACTCTCCTTATCGATGGATAGATAGAGGATTTACAACGATGTACAAAACTCGTCCAGTAAATTAGTTCTGGACCTCGCCAGAGGTTCGACCCAGACCTTATTTACTGGACTCGTTTTGTAAATTTCGCTGTAAACTGGGGACGAGTTGTAGATTATGTCTATAACTTGATCAAAACCCCCATAAAACAAACTTAAATCAATACATGCGACATGAAGCTACCAGCTTCTAAAAGGCATGAGATGACGTTTCATGCTACTATGCGTTGTTTGCCCGCGTAAGGAAATAGTCCCATATAAATAAAACTCTTTGACGTATTTAATGGCGTAAATTGAATAAATTATTTGTTCAAACTAAATCAACAATAGTCACAAACATCGATTTATCGTAATATCATACGGAGTGTAAACAGACGACAAGCCGCAAGTCAAAGTTCACGTTTGCGCAACAATAATACATTTGGGTACACCTGGCACTATTTCCTGTTATATACTGACCGTTGTATATCATTATTATATAATGGGTTTAATGAATGGAATAAGGGTTGGATCATGTAATAAAATATCTGTCGATAATAGCTAACTTAACCCTTTCTTTACTATAAACACTCATTGACGAGTATAGTTCCATCCATGTAGGAAATGTACAGATAATCATAAGTCAACAAAGGGGGGCGAGGGGACGGGTGGAACTTATTATCTGAAGATTTCCCATCAATGATTCGGACTCGTCTATTCTTGTATATTTTCTCTTCTCCTGTGTGTCGTCTGTTCATATTTCCTGAACATCCTTCCAAATGAATAATAGACCATTCCACGTATAAATTTACAGCGGATGGAACATTCCATCTATATAGCAAAGAAAATGTTAAAACCACCCTTGGCATACTTACGTCTTCTTGTTAACAGCAATGATCACCGAATGGTCGCTCGCCTTTGTCCCGCGTATAGACCTGAAAAAAGAAACCAAATTCTTGCAGGGGGGGAGGGGTGAAATTTTCCGGGCACGTATGCCGGGGTGGGTGGGTAATCGATGGAACCAACAAACAATTTTGTCCGCAACTCAAAAAAAATTTCCTGCAAGTTTTTTTTTACTGTTTTTGACATGAATTTGGCTTAAAACACCCTAGAATAAGAGAAATAATGTAATTCTAACTGCTAAACTGACTGGCAGTCAGTTATCGTGTTGTATTTTGTTACAAAATTTGAAATCCAAGATGGCCGCTGGCAGCTATGTTTTTTTGGCCGAATGACAACAAAATGACTCGTTCTTTTTACATGTACATATACAGCTGTTTACAGTGAATTCCCCCCGCAAATCTCTGTTTTACTGTTAAAAGGGGGGTGGGTGTCAAAAAATGGTCGGAAAAAACAGCATAAAACGGAAAACATTTTGACGCGGGGGTGGGTGGGTCCCAACAAGGGTCATCAAAATTATGTAGTGTCATGAATAGATTTTCTTCCCATGGTCTAGTACATTTGCAATTTTTTTCGCAATTGCTGAATAAAATGAAAGTGTCAAAGACACTGTAGCTCAACTTGGAGAGGGGATAATATCATACATTACAGTCAATGGAGCGATACAGAATGCGGATAATTTAAATGTTTAAGTAATACCAGAGTTCATTCAACCCGAAAAGCCATCATTATGCAATTTGAGGATCAATTGGTTGAAAAATGTTCACAGCAGGCCATGCCAAATTACTTAGTGATGCAAAGAGTAAAATCCAAGATGGCTGCTGGCAGCCATATTTTGTATCAAATATCGTTCAAATTCGATATCTCCCATCTATAATCTACCATGAACATGCCTGTAGAACATATCTCCAATAAATGTATGCTGCAGGGTGTACAAATGGATTCAAATGTGTAAGCAAAGATGCCTGCTAGCGATTAAGTTTTTTTTTTAAAGAATTGGGAAAATTATGATGGCTCCCATCCAGTGGTAACCCCGAAGATACACATTTGAAGTTTTTTTAGTCATGCTTAGTGAAGGTTAGTTATGTGAAGAAAACAAAATCTCAAATGACCGCTGGCGGCCATGTTTTTCAACGAAATTGGGAAAAAAATATCTCTTCCATGCATCTAGACTAGTGGTCACCCAGAAGATACAAATTAAGTTTGGTGACCATCGGACGATGGACGTGGTCTGCTCATCGAAAATTGTCCAAATTCGATAGCACCTATCTGCAGGGTGTGCCGATTTGTCAAATTATTTAAAAACAACAAATTCACATTTCATAAATTCATGGGTAATCAAACTACGAGAACAATTTCAACTTACTGTTGGTGTGAACATTCCAACTAATATTTTGTCAGGTATGAAATTTCCAACTGTTGAACAATGTTGACCAAAGTTGAGGGGGGGGGGTGAGATACACCTGTCGCCTCACCCCTGCACCACATTAAAGCCGACCTTCATTTCTTATGTGAATAGTTATTGGATACACATTATAACACACATGCAGTATGTATATAGGGCATACCTGCAGAGGGACTCGGCATCGAAGTATTTACTGTTTCTGTTGTCAATGATGACCACATCATGATGTTTATCGAGGTAGGTTTCTATAGTAATTTCAGTTGTCCGGCAAACATTGCACGTGTATTCCAGTTGGTCCGCAGCTGATCGGAATGCGTCACACTGCAAGTCCTCCTTGGCGAACACCAGCAGAATCTGCGAGTAATCATAAACAAATTGCATAACCTGGGGCCATTCATACATCAGATAATACATTTTACTCAGAACATGGTTTAAAGGTACTCAATCCGTAAAGAGGGTCCCCATCTCAACAGATTCCAACAACAACAATCCGATCAGAGGGTCCTGTATTACTATTTCTTTGGCTTTGGGGGTAAAAAATATTTGATTCGAGTCGAGGAACCCATCAAACAAAGCTCAGAGTTATTAGATATTGATTTTTGAAATGTGTTATTAACTCGAGATGAGTACTAATAACTGCCGTAATCTGCTCTGGATGTGTACTCCAAATATATTCAAACAGACAAGGATGGATAACTCTAAAATCAAGTGGTAATAATTGACTACGTACTGGGCCAGAAAGAATTCCCGATAATGAAAAATAATATATTTCTAAAATCGACATCTAACAAATCTGAGCTTTGGTGGGTGACTTCCTCGACTCGAATCAAATATTTTTGACACCCGAAGCCATTGAAATAGTAATTGAGATGAGTTTTATCGGATTGAGTACCTTTATTCTCTTCTATCGATATAAATGTAGGATTCAGTATGAGACACCAGCAACTGCAAACGGACGAAGAAGAGTGTGAAACGTACTTTTGAGTCTCTGGTTACTAGTGAAAACGGTGAGGACGGTTATCATTGGTGACTCTGGCGAAGAAGACTACGATCACAACGACGATGACAACGACGATAATGGTGATGATGGTGGGGGATGGTAACCATGGAGATGTTGCTGCTAATTATGATGATGAATCTCAAGTTACAGACATTTTGCAGATGCATACAGCGTACCTTCATAGCGCAACTTCAGAGACCACAATTATGTAACATCCCATGCACTACAAAAGGTCACTCGCATCACGGAGGACGGGAGTTGCGAGACTTACTAGAATCACACAGGTAGTTAAACTTAACTAGTCTTGCCATAATTCATGGTACTGCCAGTTTGTGATATTTCATTGGTGAGCGATGAAACTTGATAAATGTATATTAGGATATGCATATTTTCTGCATCTTCTTATGAGTTATATGATGACATGCAGTCATGACATGGGACTATAGTCACTAGTGTTAGTGACATTTCCGCACCCAGTTTACCGTTCAAATAAGTCACCGACATCACAACCTGATTACACAGTTTCATGCAGTTTGGCGCAGCTTTACAATACAATAACACAGGGATTTTCTCCTACGTTAAGGAAGCAGTGCACGATTCCATGTGTCATGGGAATGGAGTACAGATGTGTCCGATTTAACACCAAACTTTCCATATCATCAAGCCACAACAACAACAACAACAACAACAAAATTTCTTCAAAATACGCTTTTGTTATCAGACTCGATTAATTATATACAACAAAATAATTCTAACCGCTGTCAACTATGTTATAAAATTTCCCAAAAAAGTTTTATTTATCAACATGTTGTTCAACGAAATATGGTCGTATTATCAATTTCGTATCACGAAATTTGGCTTTATTACCACTTGATCTTCATCCGCAATTTTGTCGGAGACAATCGGTTTGACGACTCGTTTCTGGGCCACAAATAATTAAACATCTCGAGAAATAACAAATTTAAAAAATAGATATCTGATCACTCTGAGCTTTGATGTGTGGGTTCCTCGACTCGAATCAAATATTGTTCACCCCCCCCCCCCGAAGCCAAATGAAAGTGTCAAGGACACTGTAGCTCAACTTGGAAAGGGAATAATTTCATGTGTTACGGTCAATGGAGTGATTAGGAATGTGGAAAGTTGAAAGGCCTAGTTATGCAAAGAGTAAATCCAAATGGCCGCTGGCAGCCATGTTTTTTTTTGCCGAATGACCCCAAAAAGACTCGTTCCCATTTACATGTCATTGTTATCATCCATCACAAATTTCATCATGATCCGACGAAAGATACGACCTGTAGCCCGTGTCAAAGGATTTAGTCATGTAAAGAGTAAAATCCAAGATGGCTGCTGGAAGCCATGTTTTTTGGCCGAATGACCCCAAAATGACTCGTTCCCATCTATATGTCATTATTAACATCCATGACAAATTTCATTATGATCCGACCAAAGCTGCGACCTGTAGCCCGTGCCAAAGGATTTAGTCATGCAAAGAGTAAAATCCAAGATGGCTGCTGGCGGACATGTTTTTTTGCCCAATGACCCCAAAATGAATCGTTTCCATCTACATGTCAATGTCAACATCCATGACAAATTTCATAATGATCTGACCAAAGGTAGGACCTGTAGCCATTGCCAACGGATTTAGTCATACAAAGAGTAAAATCTAAGATGGCTGCTGGCGGCCATGTTTTTTTGCCGAACGATCCCAAAATGACTCGTTCCCATCTACATGTAAATATTAACATCCATGACAAATTTCATGATGATCAGACCTGTAACCCGTGCTAATGGATTGAATTTTGAAATCCAAGATGGCTACTGGCGGCCATGTTTTTTCACAGAATGACCCCAAAATGACTCGCTCCCATCTACATGTCAATGTCAACAGCCATGACAAATCTCATAATGATCCGACCAAAGGTACGATCTGTAGCCCGTGCCAAAGGATTTAGTCATGCAAAGAGTAAAATCCAAGATGGCTGCTGGCGGCCATGTTTTTTTGGCTGAACGACCCCAAAATGACTCGTTGCCATCTACATGTCAATATTAACATCCATGACAAATTTTATGATGATCAGACAAACAGTACGACCTGTAGCCCGTGCTAATGGATTGAATTTTGAAATCCAAGATGGCCGTTGGCGGCCATGTTTTTTTGCTGAATGACCCCAAAATGACTTATTCCCATCTACATGTCAATGTCAACAGCCATGACCAATTTTATAATGATCCTACCAAAGGTACGACCTGTAGCCCGTGCTAAAGGAAATTGTTGACGGATCACGCTCACACGCACACACGGACGACGGACGACAAAGCCATGGCAATAGCTCAAACTTTACAAAGTAAAGTTGAGCTAATAAATAGTCATTTGGCAGCATTAATTCGGATTATGCATCTTTAAGTTTGATCAAGTATCTGAGGGACACAATTATCCACTGTGCTAACATAGATGGTCGTATTGTCATTTCAGTATTCTATAATCTGTGAAAGTTCACATTACATTGTGATAATTGTATGCTTATCATGATATCACTGCACGTTCGGTGTCGGGTGTTATATAACATACGAACTCGAAGTTTCGTATCCTTAACAACATCATTATTTATTCAACTTTGAAGACATCCACGAATTAGCCCATCTATTAGTTTAGCCACTTGTAATGCAAGTTAACTGTAGCTCGGTCCTCATTACTTGATTTGAGTTGAGGGATATCTCAATGTGCCATTCCGATCGATACATGGCAATTGGCTGCGGACACACGTACCACAGTAGCGATGGCCGAGAAGTTGTAGTAGGTCACGAATATATCTTCTCCTTCACCCCCAATTTGTTGTTTTGATGAAATCTTGCAAACAAAAGATCATCAAAAGTCTACATGTCTGACCGTGGCAAAGTTTGATTGGATAGAGCCCACGAGATTTAATGCGGGATAAGGGGGTGCCCGAGGTGTCCCGTTTGAAGTTGATGTTGTTGATGATGCTGAGCCAGCCATGAGTGGTGCGCTGAAATAGAGAACGGGGCCTGTGATAAAACTATATGTACACGCATGTAGCCAAACAATTGCTTTGCAGTTAGTTTTGTTAGTTTGACCCTTTAACCCGAGTGACACCACGAAGAAGAGTTGTTACTATTTATGATTATTAACGCCCCCGGTGTATACTGTTCTACAGATTTTAGAAAGCTGTGGTTCGCTGGACATTTTATAAATAGATAATGTTTTTTTTTGGGACGGATTAAAAGATGTAGTGCTACCCCGAATCCGGTAAAAGGTGTAGTTGTTATTTATGGATATTGTAGGAAGGCTAATCTGGCCGTGTCAAATTGAGCTATAGCGATGGGATTTCTCGCAGGCCAACACATTTCGGGTGTTCGTGGTGTGTGTATCCACTGGATGTCTTATAGTTGCAGTATGTAACTATTATGACCGCGTTAATTGCTTTCGATGTTTAGGTATGAACAATGGCTGGGCCTTGCACTCTTGGCGGGAACACAATGCCTCCGATTTTTGATCCGCATTTAGAAGCTTTCTGGTGTGGAGAATGAGAAACCTGCAGTAATAAGCCGTAGTTTTTTGTAAAACTTTGAAGGATTAGTTGTTTTAACGGAATTCTGAGGCGGTGCATTCATGTAACCAATATATTTTATATTATAATTTATATTTATGGCTAATAATATGATCTTGAGGGCGTTACCATTTTTGATTATGGTTTTCTTGTCGGTTATTGTCACTCAATGTAACTTTAGTAGTGTTGATGTTCGATAATAATACAGTAGCGATGGCATATAGTAGTTGTGACAATTAATAATGGTGGAGTTTGGTGATAATTGGTCGTCATAATTCTGTGCCACAGCGAGCCATGTTGCCTGCTGATTTTCCCACAATGAGTCGACTGGACCAATTAACCCATTGCGTTTCACCAAGGTTGATCTCTACTCATTACGTTTTGCCACAATGTATTCTCTGCGATAAATATGTTATTGCACGATCGATCGTCCTGAATTGTGTTTGACCGTGTCAATCCCTCATTCACTCACATATCATGCACGCGTAGTTCGCTTTATTGATATGATCTCAATGCATGTTTATTTGTACTTATATTAATTTCATGCGTATTAAGACAGTTCCCCAATTGCGTTTTTTATTTTGCGATGTTTAGTTCTACGCATAATTCCGCTAACATTATAATGTGGGCCGATGAAGCTGTGTCGGAACTGTTGGAGGAAATACAGCTGAGAGAAAGTATATGCAATAAACAAAGCGAACTATATATACAAGGACCAAAACAAGAAAAAGGCTGATTATACCGAACTTTGGAAGACTCATTGTGCGAATATGCAGCGAGCGACATGGCTACATGGCTATAGCTATGGCATATTAATTATGACGACCAATTGTCACCACCATAATAAATTGTCACACCTATATACTATGCCATAGCTACTGTAGACCCTGTGTCCGCAGCCATTTACCCCGGTATGGTGATAGAATTGAAATAGAGAATAATCTTTTTCAAAGTTGTTATTTTTACCAATATTAATCCAAATTGACAACACATCGCCATTCTTATATATTAATTAAATGCAATGACTCTCGATGATTTAAGGCAATACATACGTGTATGCAAAATGTATGGAAAATGTGAATTGATCTCACTTCGCAGAATATGTGTACTAGTACTATAATTATACTTCTTATACATTATTTTCACTCATAATACACATACAGCATGTGTAACAGTGTAATTACAACAACAGGAAATCAATTTGACATCTGATATCTCAGGTGAGTAACCTCAGTTCAGCTTACTTAATGTGGCACAAAGGTGACTAATTTCAACACTGATGGCTATTGCTAGTCCAAGTTACCTTCGACGAAAACCAACTAGTGAAATAGGTATAGAGCTAATGCTGGTTTAAGCACGAGCACTGGTGCCTTACTCTTCTATAGCGGGATTTTCTAGACTGTAGACTATTACAAATCTTTCAGGATCATTTGTTTTCTAGAAATGGAACTAATTCTTCAGTAGATCATATGCAATGAATTGCTAATCTGAATAAGCCTGCAGAGATCATAATCCACCAATTTATGATTATCATAAAAACGGCATACAAACGTCGCCTAACAATGGTCAAAGAAGCTAGAGTACTTAAATGTGGTCTGTCCCTTCCTAAAAAGTTTCCGGTGTATAAAGTAATACATTTGAACCGAAGACACCTGTCGGAAAACGCTTCTATCAATAATTATTATTAATGTTGATTTTATTTCGATTGTTTCTGGTATAATACATGCAATCATTTGGGACAGTTTTGAGGCCTATGTTTACACCAGAAACTTCAGGCGATTTGCGGAAAGGCTGGGAGCGTATCCAGCGAACTCTTTTTATTAGTACTCTCCATAAATGCAAAATGTCATTCCGATTCAGATATGTTGCAGGAATAAACCACTTTATTAGGTCTTTATAAAAGTCTATAGACAAATAATATAAACAATCTTCAGTTTTGTCTTTGTTTTATTCACAAAAAAGGTATTTGTATTGTGGCCCGGAAGATCGACACCCCATCTTTAAAGTGATGTGAAACACTCCGGTAGGGTGATCAAATATAAATGGAGAATAACCTCGTTCAAAGTAGTAATTTTTACAAATATTAGATCCAAATTGGCAACACATGCCGTCATTCTTATAAGTTAATTAAATGCAGTATGTCTCGATGGTGAAATCATTTTCGTTAGTTTATCGACGATAGATGCGTCCCGATCGAGTAGTAAATATTTACAATTGAGCGTAGTTCAGACGCTGTTTTCTCTGGAGTGGCACGGTCGATTTGCATGAGATTTTCGGTGATGTTAGTAGAATGCTATATTCCTCCAGTTGGCATAACGCCCGGGTACTAACTGATCAGTTTCGTGCACCGAACAAGTGCATAATATGTCTACAAGTAGTGCAAGCATTGGTTTATTATTCCTTGTTTTCAAGATCAAATACGTTTCTCCAACATATTAAATGTACTCAATCCGATCAGACGGTCCTCATATCATCAAGATACAACAAACGACATTTCTTCAAAATACGCTTTAGTTATCAGAATCGATTAATTGCAACAAAATAGTGCTAACAACAGTTACTGTCAACTATATATGGTACTAGAAGGTGACCCGACTTCGTCCGGGTTTTGACCTTGAATTGTCTATTTTGAAGGCCAAGGTCAAGTGGTGTCACGATTTGGCCAGTCCAAAACACTGCCCGGACAAAAGTACCCGACAAACGTGCCCGTCGAAATCCATCCGGTTTTACCCGAGTTGACCTTGAATTGATCATTTTGAAGGTCAAGGTCAGGTCGGGGTCACGACTCAACCCGCCCAAAACACTCAGTGGACAAAAGTAACCCCACGTATCAAATTTCGTCGAAATCCCATCAAAATTCGCGATTTGACCTTGAATTGACCCGATTTCAAGGTCAATGTCACGTCGCACGGGCAAATGAATAGGCTTATGAGACTCCCCGGCCGGAAGTACCCACAAATACCAAGTTTCATCGAAATCCCGTGATATTCGGGCGTTTGACCTTGAAATGACCCGATTTCAATGTCAAGGTCACGTCGCACGGGCAAATTAATAGGTTTATGCCACTCCCCGGCAGAAGGTAACCACACATACCAAGTTTCATCGAAATCCCGTGATATTCGGGCGTTTGACCTTGAAATTACCCGATTTCAAGGTCAAGGTCACGTCGCACGGGCAAATCAATAGGCCTATGTCACCCCCGGCCGAAAATACCCCCACATACCAATTTTCATCGAAATCGGGTCTGCCGTTTTCGAGTTCATCGATTACACACAAACAAACAAACAGATCTTCCAAAATATATAATAGATAACATTTCCCAAAACGTGTTATTTATCGACATTTTGTTCAACGAAATACGGCCGTATTTTAACACTGTCACGAAATTTGACCGTATTACCACTTCATTTTAGAGTTATCCATCTTCATGCACAATTTTGTCCGAGACATTCCGTTTGACGACGTTTTTCTGGGCCACAAATAATTGGTGGGTTCCTCGACTCGAATCAAATATTTTTTACCCCCCCCCCCCCCCCCCCCCCGAAGCCAAAGAAATAGTAATTTAGGAGCGCTAATTCGGATAATGCATCTTTAACGGAACCTAGTACAATAGAGTTGAACAAATAAATCGACGAGGGTATACTAAATAACAATATTAAATTTCGGTTGTCTGGTGATTTACATAAGTATTCAACTATAGTTAACTTTTATTTAGTTCTTAGTGTCCGATAGTGCATAAGATAGTTTATTGCACACCCAATGGCTTATTTGTGCGAAATACAGCAAAATACAGAAGAATTGAAACGTTCAATACAAAAATGTGTATTGTTCTTGAACAATACAAACCTATTACGTCAACAACGTCACTGGCGACGTCAACTATAACAGAAAATGTCTTCGCTAAATTATGGGGTGTAGTCGACATTAAGGACACGTTTGTTCAATTAAATACAACAATATCGACTTAAATGTTAGTATGTTACAAGCTGCAACCTTCAGAATGTGCAATAAACATAGAACAACACAGTTGTGTGAACATGGTAACGTTATTGCACTCGTTTGTCGTGCCGCGAGGCAAAACTCGAACCTCCGGTTCTCGTTTTACCATCGCGTCACAACAAACTCGTGCAATAACGTTAACCAGTTCACACACTTGTGTCGTTCTATCTATATAGTTATAGTTTGATATATTCTCAGATCAAGTATCTGAGATAGTATATATAGTTATAGTTTGATATGTTCCCGGATCTAGTATAAACTTCCTTTCCCCAAATGATTGCAAGTGCTATGGTTAAATGTATATAAGTAAGCACAATACGTGGGAGATATAAATTATAATAGTATAAGAACATACACGCATTATTAACGAAATCATATTCTTAATTGGTTATGACTGGTATTAACCATTGTATAGTCGAGGGATGGTCAAATCAGTATCATCCAAAATTAAACAATAGTATGATACACGTCATAGACAAGGGTATCATGATATCTCAGACCTTATATAGCCGCATGATACCCCAGCTCTTGGAATAACTACTCGTGTCTAAGAGATACAGACCCGTTCCCGCTCAGACCATTGAACAACCAATACCTCTGTTCATCTACCTATTGTTCTTACCGGCAGTAAACGTTATTGAAACATAAAAGTATAAAACATCTGGACTCTTCATTGTTTCCGTACACGGCCATCCTCACACTTATCACTGGACATAACGAAACATTAGAAATAATATTTTCAGCACAAAACAAGTCATCTAATTTTCATTCACGAATTATCTCCCTTTGAAGTTCAGTACTAACAGTTCAGTAATGTGAACAGTTTGCTTTAATTAATGGCAGTCAGTTTTTCATATTTCCAGCTGTGAAGAACTGATATTTCTGTGAAGGTGGAAGAATTTGGCCCCTAAGCTCCACCTTATTTTGCCTTGTGACCCCCGTCGTATATATAGTACACAAACAGCATGCAGTTTATCATGCTTCCGTTTTCACCCCATTTTTCATCGGCTGATATTTTCCTTTTATGACCGTCATAATTAAAGGACAGGTGGTTCGATTTAGGTCAGATACAGACATATACAGATATGTATTTCCTGCTAGCTACTCGAGTTACGACAGACACGTTTACCTTATACGACCGCCCTAGTTAAGGGTCAGACGTTTTGCAATAATGTCCTGGTATTTCAAAATGGAACTTCTCAAATATGCCAGGAATGTCTTTGTGAAATTTGGTACAAGCGATTATTGTGACACAATAAAGAATCATCGACCCAATGGATATTATAACTTAATTTACTTTACTTTTATGGCATGAACAATATTTAAAATTTTCACTGTTTTCAGGTACCAAGAACTTCTGTCAAATATATGTTTTTCAAAAGTGCAGTTAATATATCCATGATATCATATCTCAAGATCATGAGAGGTGACTTAATTATTCTTGATTCGTGAAATTTAATGATTATTTTCATTTACAAAGGCAAGTACCCATACATAATTTTTTATATTTGAGAATCTTCATGTCATATGCCTGTTGATCAATGAAAAAATGGGCTGAGATGAGTTGTGGGTCATGGGTTCATAACCAAGTTAAAGCTGACAACTATAGCTCTTATAGTAGAGTGTATTACCGACATATATAGGTCGTATCATATATATGTGTGCTTCAATACTAGTCCGGGAAACCGACTTTTGAGTTTTATTTCTGGTCACCAGACAACATAGCGCCCAATTGCAACATGGCTGCCGTTTTTCATACGGGTCACTAAGTCAGTTTAATGCCAATTATATTGAGAGAATGTTGTCATATGTGTACAAAAGCATAGGTTTCTGTGAAGCTAAGATATAATGCCACATTTTTAGGGTAAAATTGGAACTCCCCGTCCAGGATGGCCGCCAAAATGGCAGCCGGAACTGGACATTTTGACGTTTTTTTTACTAATATCTTTAAGATCAGTTTCTTCTGTTTGGAACTGGTTGAGAATTGTGACTTTATTTTGTATTGTTCATGTTAATTGATCATTGGAACAACGGAATATTCATTAATGGTGTCCCAGCCCCTTCCAGTCCCTCAAAAAGTCGATTTTGCAGAATACGGAATAAAATTTCACCAAAAATCACCATTGGGATTCTAGTCATATGTCAACAAGAAATTGACAGAACTGTGCTATGTAAATGATGCACAGCATTATTTATGAATATTCTAACTCAATGAAACCAAACTTGTCACTTTGGCACAAAATGGCTGCCAAAATATGGAGAATGGTAGACATTGCCCCAGCGTGCCATGCAATTGCTTATAAGTTGTGATTAATGAACACAATTGGCTATTCTGTCTTATATACTTCGAATACTAACATTTCTGATGCACCTTGGTTATTTTTTACTATTCTAACCACTGGCATTACCAGAAATATTGGATTATTCAATAACAAACTCACTTTTCAGGGTTGGACCATTTTTTCAAGTAAATTGAAACACACTTTGGTATCAAATGTGTTTATACTTTTGATCTGTCTTCAGTGTGTCACACTGATGTATTTTTAGACAAATTTACGCAAGATGGCTTGCAAAATGGCAACCAAATTTAGTGAAAAACAGTTTTTCGCATATATCCCTAACAATATTCTCTGCTGTTCCGAAAAGGTAGCAAATTGCGACTCACTTGGTTATTAACAATGTAACTTAATCAACTGACAACTAAATGTTCTATTCTGGTTGTCCCAGTACCTTATGAGGCATGACACATTCATTTAAAAAGGATGTCGTAAGGAATTTCCCCCAAAAAAAAAGTCTTTTGGGGATTCTGGCCCTGTTTTTGAACGGAAATTGCAGAACTTATTATAAGGCCACACTCGTCCATTAACATCAAAATTTATCAACTTAATACATGGCATATCAAAATGGCAGCCGGAGTGGCGAGGTGAAAATGTAAACAGGGAGTTATTGTATAAATCATGAATGGTGTGACTATTTATGCAAGGGGTGTCTATATGGTCATGGGTGGGGTGTCCACGGTGAGATATCCACTGCAACGTGCATGAATTTTAAGCTGTTGATCTAAATATTTCTTACTTGGTCTATACCCCTAGACCATCTAATATTATTCCTATATATGACGTGTACTTACCGACATTTTCTTCTGACGTAGTCTGAGAGACCCAAATCGGACTTCACTGCCGGGAATCTGAAATATAAGAAGCCAAACGTTTAAATTAATGCTGCTACACCGTGTGATCGACAAAAGCAAGTTTTATTCATTTGTAGAACTATTGTGATTTACCGGTCCCGGAATACTGGCGCTTGACATTATTCCTGAAGTTTTGTGGATACACCGGATTTGGAATATATATATTCATTCACCACTGACAGAGATGGCGCTATACATGTACATTGTATGATCGTTTAAAATTAAACATGCCCAGTTTTTGTCAACAAAATCTCAGAGTATATTTATTACTGAAAAATAAGCCGTTACATACGTAACAAACCAGAGCGGATTTTAACTTGATATATATTTTTAAATATGACCGCACACATCACCGCTAATTAGAGCAGAGTAACCCATTGCTGAAACTCACACATTCAGGCTGGTGGCTCAGTGTCTGAATTCGAGCGCTATGGCAGTATCTCTATTATTCTCGGGACAAGGGGGCTCATTCCGTCACTCAGCTCAGTGGTAAGGACGCTGATATATACTGTCAGCGAAGCTTGTAACGTAACTTGTTATGGTTTGGTGGCTGTATATGGCGACTGAATTCCGAAATCTTTCCAGTTGACCACACCACACGCATGGCAGTTATCCGATTAAAATAAACGCACAATATGCGCATACAGGCAGCTGATCAGATAATGTAAATTGAACGTGTGATTGATATTTCAGTTGGCGATGCACAGAATCTGTAGCGGCTATAATATATCGCATGAATAATAGCCAGACGTATGCCCAATTGTGTCACACTTCGCGCTTGAAGCATCGACAGATTATAATGATATTGTACTAGCTGAAACAGCCTTTATTCAGCGGCGTAGGGGCCTGCGACCCTTTGTGCGTTTCCCGCACATTTTGATTTTTGAAACGTGGGTTTCCCGCACATTTTGATTTTTGAAACATTTTGATCTAAAAATAAAACAGAAATATTAATTTAAAAATAAGATTGAGGTTTTTGAATTTTATTTTTAGTTACAACTCCTTGCTCACAAAAAAAAAACTTTTAATTTCTTTTTTATCAAAATAAAACTGTCCAATGGATTTGTGGGGAGCCTGCAGTCACGCTTCCAGGAAATGATATTTCTACGAGACCGCGCATGCATGGAATATTATATGGTCTAGTCGGCCGAATATTGTTCTGCGGATGTTAAGGAAATTTTACCTATATAAACAAAGGCATGCACCCCCATAAATCTGATATTGTATACGCCAGTACCAGTAATCGTATGGTAACAGATTCAATTTCGGGGGAAGTGCATTGTGCTGTTCCAATATAGTGGTAGATCCGTGTCAACATTCGAACCCATGTTCAGACGTATACCTTTCCCAACACTCGACGAAAGGGCTTCATTTTTTAAGGATAAGATCATCGCAGTAAATTTAACCACAATCTCCACTCAGCAAGTTGTTAAACTGAATAATGTGCAGTGCATGCCGTGTAATATAATGTTGTCTAACACAAAATGTTGTATCATATCTATGCCATCTCAGACTGCACTTATCGGTAGTCCTATTTTGTAATACGCGTATATATCCTATATACACATGTATATAACACAGTTATCCATTGTTCGATCATCATTTCTTCTAAATGGTCCACTTTCCGTTTTGCCCAATCGTATTCCAGACAGGTCGACGTGGTCTATATAATATCACCCCCTGATCGAGTGGTCATGCTATAATATGCTATGATGCTGGTGGTCCTGCTGAATTGCTATGAATCGGTTATAGGACAAACTGATGCCCGGTTACGAAAAAGGTCCGTTATTTTATCTAAAGTTGTTTATTTCGCGGTCTTTGGGTTATAAGAGCGATTTGAGAAAAAAAAATCAGCGTGTGCATGAAACATTTAAGAACACATTGAAAAATATAATAATGCCTGCATGCGCTGGTATTTTAAAACGACGTGAATAACCATCTTGGTTATAGTCGATTTTTAACATATATAAATACAACCAGTATTAAAACTATTCAGTATTTCGCAATAAATATGTTTTTAAATGTTTGATACGCGTAATGGCTTTTCCTGGATATGTTCAGACTACCGGAACACAGCGAAAAATACAAATAACAAAAAATATAACGGTACATTTTGTTATCAGCATCAGTTTGCCCTGACAACACCATTGCAATTCAGCAGGACCAACCGCACCATAGCACATTGGCAGGACCACATGACCAGGGGTGAATATGTGCCGACAATTCAAGAAATCGATCGATACGAACAGTAGCTTCCATGAGAAATTAGCATTGTATAGTTTTACAAGGTACCACAGATCACAAATGAACACATTTATCAGAATGACAACAACATTACTCCCGTTTGATGTCATAATTCAGCGGAACAACAAGAAACCACAAGTACTCGTGTTGATTCCAGATACTAAAATGTATTCAATCCGATTCGATGGTCCCCATATAATCTATTGCAACAACAACAACAACAACAACAACAACAACAAAAACAACAACAACATTTTTAGAAATGCCGCTTCAGTTATCAAAATCGATTAATTGCCCAAAAATAAAGCTAACCACTGTCAACTGTAGTATAAAATTGTCCGAAACGTGTTAGTTATCAACATGTTGTTCGACGAAAGTTTGCCTTATTAACAACAGAAAGCCTCTTGATTTTAGAGTTATTAATCTTCCGAGACCATCGGCTCGTCCACTGTTTACTGGGCCACTAATAATTATCGATGGTGAAAAATAATAGATTTCAAAAATCGATATCTAATAACTCTGAGCTTTGATATGTGGGTTCCTCGACTCGAATCAAATATTTGTTTACCCCCGAATCCAAATAAATAGTAATTGAGGGGCGTTAAATCGGATTATGCATCTTTAATTAATATACAGCGTCACGTTATATATAAGTAGTCACACACTTCCGGTTATGCTGCATGGACTGTGGAGGTTTATAAACTGCTTCAGTTTACGTCTCATTGATCACATAACAGCGCGCACAGAAGTGTACACATAAGTAGTTGGCAATATATTCCATTTCAACTACACACAGACATTAAAGGGGTACTGTACACTAAATCCGGCCATTTATGGGACCATCTCCTTTTATTCTCAACAGAATATATGCAACAAATGAATGAATTTGAGCCACGAATGAGTGCAAAATTCCCTCATTTACTTATGAACGATGTAAAACAAGATGGTAATTATAATGAGAATGAATTTATGGCTGGAGTCATAAATACATTTTCATTATAATTGCCATGTTGTTTGCATCGTTCATAGAGCACATGAGCATATTTTGCACTAATCCATGGCTCAAATTCATTCATTTGTTGCATATATTATGTTGAATATAAAGGAGTTGTTCCCATAAATGGCCGGATTTAGTGTACAGTAATCCTTTAAGTTAGGCACCAAATTTAGCCCTTCCATGACTGGAGCTTCCTGAATTGTTTTCAAAAACCATGTACCAATTATATATATTTGCATTTTACATGTATATGCAAGTCTCCCATATGGACCTTCGCGTGTATATGAGAATACATTGGCTTAACAATATTTACCTTGATATTGTAAGCCAGTGTATTCAGAATGTACTGGCAAATGATATTTAATGCAGTACCAGCACAGCTCCTGATATGAAAGGGTTAACAGTGAAATGAGCGGGACACACACACGCACATACTGTTGAAGGGACAAAATGCATTAAAACATCAATGATACTGTAGCTCTAGTAAGACCGGCTCAACTCAAATCACCCAATCCAGCATCCTGTATAATGTATGTACACGTCGTTCAATTATAAACGCTCCATATATGTTAGACATCCAACATGATGTACTCGAGTAGAGATAGTGCAATACGATATATGGTGATATACTCGATTATGCGGAACTATACTATGTAAAATGTCAAACAAATTCAATCATATATACTAAAGGGTTATCACCATACATGCAAGAGCTCGCACACACAGGCCAAAGAGCCTTGCAAGTCGGTAATTCACAAGGTACACGGCGAATTGGATAGTATTAAGCCGAATAGCGATGGCGAAGTCTGTAGCAAGATAAATTGCCGCATTTATTATTTCATATATTATTTATAACGCTCTTAAAATTTTGAACACCAACTAAAATGGGGGTAAAGTGCAATTTCAAGGATACTCCATATCTAAAATCTATATAAGTATGTGGATACGTACATGTAATTTAAAGTGATGTGAAACACTCCGGTTGGGTGATTAAATAGAATTGGAGAATAATCTTGCTCAAAGTAGTTATTTTTATGAATATTAATCCAAATTTTTCAACACACACCGCCAGTCTTATATATTTATTAACAGCAATGAGTATCGATGGCAAAATCATTTGCGTTAGTTTATCGCCGATTGTTGCGTCCCGAATGGAGATATAAATATTTAAAATTTAGCGTAGTTCAGGCGGTGTTCTCTATGGAGTTGTATGGTTGATTTCTTTGAGATTTTGGGCGATGTTAGTAGAATGCTACATTCCCCCAGTTGGCATAGCGCCTGAAGACTAATTTATCAGTTTCGCGCACCCGAACAAGTGCATAATATGTCTTTAATGCTTTCGGCATGAAATGATTTTTTATATATAAATATATATAGTAGGCGTGATACCATCAAATTTTAACAGATATACCAGCCACACCTACCGGAACCTCATACACAATGTATTCAAAAAGTATATACGTACCAATGAAATGCATTCATAAGCCATAACCATTAAACTTCACATGTACTATATACAGCAGGTGTGGTAGTACCGTGTGTACCAAGACCGGCGTGTTACGGATCAAAGAGTGTCTCCATGCATGCATGTAGTTTGGAAAAAGACTTGTGTCATCTTAGTGATATATATTTATATATAGTATAAGCGTACCATATAAAGATATAAAACAAATATTAGTTCAAAAGTACCCTTCATGAACACATCAGGTGATGTCTGTTTCACTACGATATATCGTAATCGGACTTGAGTGAAACTTTTGTTGATAAAATGACGATGGCCAAAGAGGGCAGTTGAATTGAGGACTTTGGAAATTGATTGCCCTGGTTCGAGGGGATGTTGGACGTTCATGAATAGTGACCAACAAAGACCCTCGTTCCTCTATGTCACCCGTCGGCAATTTTAGTGGAGCAATGCTCACCATGCATGTGCCAAGTTTACTTTCTATGCTAAATGGATTATCCAACTTAGTTATAGAAGTATACATTGAAATGGTATATTATTCATTTGGAGGGGTGTTCAAGTAATGAAATAAGATAACAGACAGAAACACAGATAATGCAAGAGCAGAATGATTCATATTCCTATTTAGTATAGCATGGGTTAAAGGCAAGGATGGCCTTCGCTATAGGTTATAATTTTGAAATAACAGTTACCAAAAAATGAAAAATTCCTCAAGAATATACTAATAGTATAGTATAATGATAGTATGAATGCCATATTATCCAAAAACACACTTTGTGTGAGCCGAGCGTTTGTTTATATGCAGCATGTACATAGTGAGCGGTAAGCAAAGCAGTCAACACCGTGGGAATATTTTAGGAGAGTGATTCACGGTGACCCATTCAGCACCGAAATATTGAGAGACGAGGATTATTGAGCGCTATACCGGTAAATTGAAGATGAATATGACTTTGTTGTAAATAGTGTATATAATTATGTTTCTTCTTCATCTCTTATTTCATGTTAATTCATGATTGAGTTATTATGACATTCCATTCCATATATGTTGTAAACAACTTGGTGGCATTACTAACCAAAGTTCAATGAATGGGGTTTCCCCGGTGTTGACTGTATTGCTTATCGTATACTCTTTACGTACTGTGTGTTTACATAACATGCCTTTTGTTTACATAACACAGAGCACTATCATGATAATATCATGCAATTTACGAGATATTTATGATTGGTATAAGAACAAATTTTGTCTATAATATAATCATCTTTCTGTTTATGGCGGTTTTAACGACTGATGTGAGTATTTTAACATTAACTGCAAAACCTACCGCCAACGCTTACCGTATCTTTAAGAGACGAATGACCGCAACTACACGCGTGTGATAAAACTGATCAGCAGCTATGATATATTTAGTTTTCCAAACGTATAGGATGACAACAATCATGACATTATATAGAACTGATCTTATTTAAATTTAACACGCAGGTATGCTCACGCTGCTTATAAATTCATGTCAAGAGTATAAGATAACTTGGCACAGGTACGTGCCTAGAGGGGCGCCAACTTAGAATTTCCAACTGCCCCACAGTCCTTAAATCCCTACATTTCCAACTCTGGGGAACTTCATTTGCAAATCCTCCTTGAGTTGGAATTTTCCAACTGATACCTCAAACTTTCCTACTTGTTAGAAATTTCCAAACTAACAATTTGGAAATTTGCGAATTGATGGCCATTTAAGTCTAAAATTTTGACTCTAAGTATATATTTTAACCTTGGTCCCAAAAAAACAAAACAGCTAACAACATAATTGATACCAGTTATTGGCTGGAAACTATAGGAACAATTTCAACCTGTTTTCACTCTGAAATGACCAATTAACGATTTTTATTAAAGGGGTACTGTACGCCATTTTCAATAAATTTCCAGTGATAACAACGATCTATTATCGATAATATATATAAACATAAGTAATATGAGTCGAAGATGTGTATTCTGTAAACGCTCAGGTTAATAGGCTAACTTAAAATTTAATAATTTAAAAGTTAATAATTTAATATAAATTGAATTTATGGCTGGAGCCATAAAATGGCGTAAATTAAAATACGAATTTCCGTGTACAAAACGTAATCAAATTATAATTGAGGGATATTGGATTAGTAAACCCATTGCACACACGATCGTTTGAAACATTATGCTTATACGGGGAGAAAACTCAAGCCACTCATTAACTAGTGACGATACAATAACTTAAATGAGTATATGGGACTACTATGCAAATAATATAATTTTTATTTGATTCATTTGGTTGAAAACTGTACAAAAATTACTCGACAACGACAATTTGTATTTTTGCATTCCGGTAAATTTGCCACCCGTAACACTACTTCGTACTCAACAGACTTTCAAAGAATGGAAAAGTTGTTACCTTATTCTCCTACTCGGGGATTATAGAAACCAACAACAACATCTTGTGTACAGTACCCCTTTAAGGAATGAACTTTCCAATGTGCAGTTGCTAAAATATTTGACCATGAATAGTTGGGTGGGGGTACGTGTCGATGCCACACACTCCCCTGTCGCCACCGACAGGTCGAATATTTATATTCGATGCCCGTTAGTTGACGATATATATGTATGTACACTTTGGATTGGCCGACTATATATACTGATGAAGATCACAATTTTGTGAGCGTTCGTTATTTTCCGGACAATTGTTTGTTCACTCTATATCTATATAGTATTATCTACCGACATTATTGGAGCAAATAAGGAAAAGGAATGCCACCAATTGAAAGATGTATTGATTTTTCCACCACGAAAGTCCTCAAAACACATGCAGTTAAATTTATAGAAGAGACACTATATATCAAATATTTGTGAGACTAAAATACATCTCTTAAAGTTAATTATCATAAGAATCGGTATACTATTTTTATTTTCGATGATTGTCTTGTAAGATGCATGGGTATGCCCCAAACCAGGCGGGACGTGTCTAGAGGTTATCCGATTGTGTGTGTGTGGGGGGGGGGTGTTCAGCTTGAATTTCCAACTACAAAACAGACCGAATATTTCCAAGTCCGTAAAATTCCATTTGCACTCCATTTCCAGTGTGCATTTATTGGATTAACAATTTTGTGCTGATTTGACGGTTGCATACTTTCCAATCTAAATGGTAGACCGTAGACAGTATCACTTTCTATCCAGAAGTGACAGATAAAACCGGTTAGAACTTAGGAAATTATTAACAATGAACATTTTGACTGTATATTAGCTGGACCGAGAGTTAAACATGTCGATGTGCATCTGGAATCGTATGTTAAATTATATGTAACGGACCAGTTCGCGACCAAATTAAACATTTCAACCAATCGCTTTCACGATGCTGCATGCATTAATGTTGAATTTATTCCTGTTAAATCAGTTCTTGACCTTGGTGCACCCCGCAGGGCGGTAGATATTGTTGTATTCGTGTTATCTATATGATTTCAACATATCGGCTTAATGGAATGCCCCGTGCGATTATATATAGTTAAAACGAACGCATACTACACCGACGATGAGCGAACCGACGGATTTAGCGAACGCCGAGTTTTAAAGCCGACATAGCACATTTGATAGTCGGTTTGGTATGATGCTTGTTTCTCTGTTGAATTTTCAATTAATTGAATTTACTCTCTCGGTGGCGTGAAAATTGGGGGCAATTAACGTGATCTTCGCACGCGCCAATGACGTCATATATGTCACGAACATCTAGCAATTAACTCTCGACATTCCTGATTGACAGATACACAAGAGGAAGATGCACACTGGGAGGTCTGGAAATGAATTAAAGATCTGTGAAGTGTTTCATGTAACAAACGACTAATAGAAATTATCGTCCCAAAAGACTATAATTTAACGAGCAAGCTGTGGATGCACGAACGTACGCGCGATTTGAAGCAATTTGTGCAATACTGTTGATTTATGCAAATACATCAGAAGACATTTAAACAGGTTCTATAAAGCAAATACATTGTCTGCCTACAACATATATTTGTTTCAAGGTGTTGCGTGACAGACAATCACAAATCATCTGCGGCCAGGAAGTTTCTCGTTAAATCTCGTGCAACGTACCACGTGTCTCGTTAAAGGTTATGTGTCATATTTCTAATAACTTATCGATCCCTCCATCGGGGCGAACGAAAATTAATAAAATTACGAGAAATAATGCAGCCTGGGGCCGATAATCCTGACAAGGAAGTGGAAGCGCAACATCGGCAACAACCAGAGCAAATCCGGTGCCATACGAGCCAATTATCAGACAGATCGAACGCACACCGGGCGAAAAGGGAAGTAATGTGCGTCGATGTTCCGGTCGATTGTGCGATAATTGGAACCACTTGAGACATTCTGCGTCCACGCTTCGTATCTGATCAGTCTGAACGTAGCTCGCACGTGCCGGCCAGCGCAGCTCGTTGTTTACGCCCGTATAGGTAACGGGACAGCAGCGACCCGAGTAAATGTTATGCGGGTTTAACGTCGTTCCACCCATTTAATTAGTTAGGCCACGTCGCAATGTTGTCAGACTGTCCGTTTTATCAGCGGAGGAAAGACCGCACAGAGGATTAACTCCACTGCACGTAGAACCCACATGCTCCTGCCCCCTGGAATTCAACTGACAAACTTTAGCAGATACATGAATAAATTTTTCTTCCCTTTACGTGGATTAGCACATATAGCTATATCTTGGTTCTAACCAGCTTCCACAATTCTGGTCAGTTGATAGCTTAATTTGTCACCATCATGCACCATCATGCACTGTGAGGAGGTGGGGGGGGGGGGTCAAACACAAGAACTCACAGAGTAGGACAAAACATATATCACTAGATTTTACGCTTTGATATATGTCGTCGCTGGAGAGGCGCAATTCATGCCTCTCAGAGCTAAGCCTTGATAGAGAGATTTCACTATGACTATGATAATTTATTCATGTCATTCATATATTATATACACTTATATATACAAGTTAATGTTACAACATGCAATGAGCTACCCGGGACATCATAACCAACACGGTTTTATATCTGCCGTCCGGGGCATCAGACACATCACCGACTTGGCCAGTGCGCTTCTAAAATGTGCATGCACACGATGTGCTTTATATGTATTGCTCAGATGGCTTATTTCAGCACTACTGACAACATTGGTCAATGTTTACGAAATAACACTAACAAACACATTGATCAGCAAGAGAACATACGTATTGCAATCGTCGGGGTTCATTTCCCAGGGGGAGATACCATTGGAACGATTGCGCACACCCAAAACAGCAGTTCATGTTCACTTCCTGCTAAAATTTTAACTTCAGGTCTTGAGAAAGTGAGCCACCATACATGTAATATTCTGTGAGCTGATATTTATTTCGTACGAAACATGTAATATTCTGTGAGCTGATATTTATTTCGTACGAAACATGTAATATTCTGTGAGCTGATATTTATTTCGTACGATACATGTAATATTCTGTGAGCTGATATTTATTTCGTACGAAACATGTAATATTCTGTGAGCTGGTATTTATTTCATACGAAACATGTAATATTCTGTGAGCTGATATTTATTTCGTACGAAACATGTAATATTCTGTGAGCTGATATTTATTTCGTACGAAACATGTAATATTCTGTGAGCTGATATTTATTTCGTACGAAACAAAATATAATAAAACAACCATCGTCATAGTCCTAATCACATGGAGTGAGACACTGAATACAAAGCCTTCAACAACAAAACAATACAAAATGTATACCAAAGACACTTTCTCTGACGTAAATCGGACCAACGAACGCCAATAAAATGACAATAGCGAACGCAGTGGCTTTGTTCTCCACAATGCACGCATTGCGTTTAGCACAGAATACGCACAGTGGGGTTGCTCAATGGAAAGGGCCAGATCCGTTGTGCAGTCACTAGATATTCCGTCAGAGAAATATAAGGAACAAAAGACTGAATCGATATAAGTAACATAGATATGCTGGGGCAATGGTTATTTCAAACTATATGAATTTTCAAAGTGTGCATGTCCCTCCACGGGACACAACACGAGTTAAATCATTATGACAAAGTAAAGCCACTTTTGTTTCATGCTGTCTGGGCGCACGATGGCTATACGATTGAATGAAATTAACATCTCTGAGAATGTCTGGTTATTAAAGATGCATAATCCTAATTCAAGCTCCCAAATTACTATTTCTTTGGCTTCGGGGGTAAACATTGTTTGATTCGGGGACATGTCTCTATTTCGAAGGTTCGCTATTCCGAAGGTTCGCTATTCCGAAGGTTCACTATTCCGAAGGTTCGCTATTCCGAAGGTTCTCTATTCCGAAGGTTCGCTATTCCGAAGGTTTCTGTTATTTTAAAGGTTAATTCTATATTCTAAAGTATTGAGAGGGTTCTTTATCACGAAGATTCTTTTTATGAAGGAAATAACTTAAAACATTAAAACAATAAATGTGATATTTTTTTCGCGGGTTTCCTTGAGATTTAATGTCATTACATAATAATTATGACGTTATTTCTCAATACATATTCACGTCAAGCAGCCCACATAATTGCTATGTTTCCATACGATTTAATGCCATTATACATATGACGTGATATGACTTATATCTCAATAATCTTAGAGGCAAGAATACGCCAGCTAAAGGTGGATTATAATAGTGGGGCTATATAAACACCCCATGCATCCGGATATGCTCGTAGCGGAAGACATGCTCGTAGCGGAATAACCACATGGCCCGCGATTTGCACATCGTCTTTAGTTGTCGTAAGTTATTTCATAAAAACACGGTTTATTTGACCTTGATTTTTTTTAACGTTAAAAGCGATTATCGGTCAACAGAAATGAGCGGTTGTGGTTTCCGCAATTTGCATATTACTGTTCGATAATCGGGTTTTATACGAAAATTATGACCTGAAATACTTACTCGATATAAGTTTTATCAAATTTTAATGAATCTTTGCATTGACACATTATATAACATACAGTCTCTCAAAGTATGATATCTTAGCTTCAAAATAAACTGGACATGTTTGCGATGTCAATCATATTAGTGCCCGAAAATTTAGTTTCCATGGAGGCACTCACTCGATTTTGGGGCATGTCTATAGCAAACGTAAAACCACTGCTATAGACATACCATATTTTCTTGCTATGATCTGCATATATGATTATTTTTTACTATGGTAAATGTAGATACATGAATGGAAATGGTGTCTATTATATTAAGGGAATATCCGCGGAAATAGCAATGTATGCAAAGACTAGATTGTCTGGGCTGTTACCACAGAAATCGTAATTTTATGTAAGAAATGCAAATTTTGCCACAATTTTTGGCCTCACTTCCCGGTAAAATAGGATTAAACTGTGTCCATGTTTAAAGAAGTTTGATATACAGTTGGGTAAATTATAGCCACAAATAATACCACCACAGTCAACCACTGGTATGTTTTGGTTTCGGTGCAACATGTGTCTAACCGTGAACGGTGTGCAAATCGCGGGCCAGGTGGTTATTCCGCTACGAGCATGTCTTCCGCTACGAGCATATCCGGATGCATGGGGTGATAAACTTATAAAGCTTAATGAATACTGGAGCGCCATAACATACTGCGTAACAGAATATCGCTGAATAGACGGGTATGATATGACCCTAACTGCAATTGTGACTTTGTATTGACTTTAAAGGCCCACTTTTCGAGTCACCGATTATTGTTTCTTTAGTGCCTTGATATACGGTTTTAATAACAATCTATGCCATAAAATATGTTTAAAATACTATATTTCATCACCATTTGAAACATCTGTGTCTCATAAGATGCCCATAGAGAAATAGAAAACAGCCGAAACATAAAAAGATTCCCCCCGTTATGGGTCCCAGAATGTAACAGAATGTATTTTCAATTGCAGGGGAATAAATCTATCATTAAAATATAGTTATTTCCCTTCCATTGAAAATAATACACTTTGCACAACAAAACCAGATGAAACTTAAGCACAAAAACACGTCAGAAACTCACCAAAAACAACACATGTTCACAGTTTATTACACCGGATAAGTTGATAATACAATACTAGAGAGCTTCCTATTTCAAATGGTATATAATATGGCATACTATATTATGTATGTGATCTGGGGGTTCGAAAATTAAGTGGGCCTTTGATGTTGATGTTTCTTTCAAATACAGATTGTCAGTTCGGACAGACTGTATCTCTTACATGTAGTTTAACTGATACTGTCATCTTGCTATTAATAACCGACATCTGGGACAATTTGGGAATTAGAACGGGGTGTATAAATGTACTACATGTGAAAACTAGCGTAAATATTATTTTTCATTCCTCGTGTGGTTTTTTGTGTGGGGTGCAATTTTTTTTTTATTTCTGGTTAAATACGCACAGAATAGAAAATCTTCGGAATAGCGAACCTTCGGAATAGCGAACCTTCGGAATAATGAACCTTCGGAATATGGAACCTTCGGAATAATGACCCTTCGGAATAGCGAATCTTCGGAATAATGAACCTTCGGAATAGAGAACCCTACCCGTTTGATTCGAGTCGAGAATAAACCCACCCATCAAAGCTCAGAGTGATCAGATATCGATTTTTAAAATTTGTTATTGCCCGAGATATGTAATTTTGGCGGTCTCGGATCAAATTGCGGATGAAGATGGATAAATCTACAATCAAGTTGCTTTGACAATATTTGACAATCCGGCCAAATTATCGTTGAACAAAATGTTGACAAATAACACGTTTTCGGCAATTTTATACTATAGTTGACTGTGGTTAGCATTACGTTCGGGCAATTAATCGATTATGATAACTGAAGCGGCATTTTAAATAAAAATATTGTTGTTGTTGGAATCTGATATAGGGACCATCGAATCGGATTGAGTACCTTTAATATCAACACACATAGTGTCAGTTATATATGTAATAAGCACGGTATAACACGATATATTTAATCCATGTCACTTTATATCCACCAAACCTGACCGATCATGGCAAAGATGGTTCAATTAATATAATACCTGTCGTTTTGATTAAGGTTCTGCCATTATAACCGAAAAGTTTGAAGAGAAATTCTGTAACGAGTTATTATGCCCCCGATCTCCGATGGAGATTTGGGGGTATATAGTGGAGCCCTCCGTCCGTCCGTCCGTCCTTCCGTCCGTCCTTCCGTCCGTCCTTCCGTCCGTCCTTCCGTCCGTCCTTCCGTCCGTCCGTCCGTCCGTACGAACGTTTCAACTCATAACTTTGGTTTCGCTAACTCAATTCAGTTGATCTATGGTATGCTAATAGACCAGCCAGGGGGACAAGATTTCCCCATAACTGCGGTTTCATCCGCCCATTTTTTCCAGAGTTACGCCCCTTTTTGGACTTAAAAAATTGTCCGTACAAACGTTTCAACTCATAACTTTGGTTTCGCTAACTCAATTCAGTTGATCTTTGGTATGCTAATAGACCAGCCGGGGGGGACAAGATTTCCCCATAACTGCGGTTTCGTCCGCCCATTTTTTCCAGAGTTACGCCCCTTTTTGGACTTAGAAAATTCAGTTTTCTGTGGCATACGAACGTTTCAACTCATAACTTTGGTTTCACTAATTCAATTCAGTTGATATTTGGTATGCCAATAGACCAGCCGGGGGGACAAGATTTCCCCATATCCGTGGTTTCGTCCGCCCATTTTTTCCAGAGTTACGCCCCTTTTTGGACTTAGAAAATTCAGGTTTTCTGCTACTTTTTTTGGTTTCCAGATGATAACTTGATTTTGGATTGTTTACTCATGAATAACATAACTTTACAAAGTGCCATTTAATAAGCATTTGCACAAAAATAAGAAAAATCCTCTCTGATTGTACAGTCGGGGGCGTTACCTCCGCCCAGCGGTGCACTTGTTTCTTATAATTTAACCACAGTATTGGTCAATAATGTCTAGTTTTCCCCAACTTATGTTTCCACGTATAATTAGATAGATTCTTTGCTATCAAGAATTATATCTTGGGAGCAGACACCTGTCCGCGCATCCAGTTGAAGAGAAACTTCATTTCCATCATTTTCATTGGTCGGTTAACAATGGTGGCATTTGGCCAAACACGTGGGGACTTGCTGTCGGCGCACGTGTGCTTTCTGGAAGAGTGGCCGACGCCGATTAAGATTATCGAATCATTAAAGGGGAAATGTACACTAAATCCTTCCATTTGTGGGACCATCTCCTTCTTATACGCAACAGAATATATGCAACGAATGAATGTTTTTGAGCCCCGAGTAAGTGCAAAATACACTCATGTGTTATATGAACGATGCAAACAACATAGTAATTATGATGAAAATGAATTTATGACTCGGCTATACGGGGACATCATTAAAAGAGAACCATTGAAACCACAGTCATGCAGAGACGTGGTGGCGGAGGGGACTGGGAGGGGGTTGTCAACATTTTCAATAGTTGTGAATTTCATGGTTGGATATTTCAGACCAAAACTAGGTGGACATTGTCCTGATGGTTTGACTTTTCAACCAGTATATAGCTTTTATTTAGACCAAAAGTCACATATTTCCTAAATTGTATCAAATTTCTGTACCAACGCGCGGTCTTCAATTGGAAAATTCCATCCTTGTAGGGGTACCAGGTTGGAAATTTCCAACAGTTGGAAAGCCAGAGATACCAATTGGAAAATTGGGGGATATAAATGAAGTCGAGAATTTCGGCCTGGTTTAAAGGAGCCTGCAATCGGAATGTCTTAGTCTGAGACTCAACACCATGCATGCAAGTCTCTAAGAAACATAAAACGGACATCAATTATATATGCACACCGTATAGCCCTTTGATCTTGCACCGAACATACGAGTACACATATATTTTGTACTCTATGTCACGTCCATATACATGAGAGACGCGGTCACTCGTGCATGGAGACCGCAAACATATAAGTCATAGCTTAAAACGCAATATACTTCCTCATTCTATATACACTTTGTTGTAACATGTCTGAATGTGTTTGAATGGGAATAAATATTAAACCAACCCCAAATGGAGACCCTCTATAGTCACATGTTCAGACAGCTAGGGAAGATTCACCCATCCCAAAGTGGGTGCATGGGGATGCATTTCATTGGCGACTGTCGATAGATGCAACGATGCTGCACAATAGTAAATCACAAACTGCATGTACACGTGCACGTTAAAGGGACGGCGGCCTTCGTTGTAGGTTATAATTTGAAATAACATGGTATCAAATTATTACAATTTCCTCAAGAATATACCAGTAGTTTAGCATTTTGATGATAAGGATGCGATGTTATTCACATAACACGCTTTGTGTCAGAGAAAATGCAGGTCGACTGTTGTTTAGTTTCTTGCAAAACGCACAGTGAATTGTTATCAGCATGCAGAGTTACGATAGTGCGTCATTTCCTTATTTAGATTCGCGCGCATTATACCCTTATTTGGTGCGTCTACAACTTACAACTCACAATACTAACCATCGTAAATTCCTTATTTGGAATGTGACCGTATAGCGATATATAAAATCTCTACGATTATATAAAAAAAACTTCAGATAGTCATGCAGATAGTCCAAGATACCCCACATTTTGATAATTTACCAATGTCCATGTCTCGAAACAGCAACAGGTTTTTATTTATTAAAAGAGTATTTGTCAACATGGAATCCATGCACAATTACACACACACATAACAACATGTTATATGGAACAGAAGTACACACCGTCTCTACAAGTGTATATATATAGAGCTCTGCGCTCGCACAAACAATGGGCGTGTATATGGTCACCTGATATGTGACGTTAGAGTTACAATCACCCACACACGCACACTCGTTAAAAGTGAAATCTCTCTATTATATGGAGGCCACAATATATCACCTGGCCATTGTAGAACAAATGTTTGTAATCATTAATTGCATAGAAACAGTAACAAACTGGCTATAGATGTTTACAAAACATTGGTCCTGAACTAAAATGAATTGTGTTATTGATATGCTATACGTCGATATGAACACACATGTCTACCTAATATCTATTTTGTCACCGTCTGCCAGTGGAAGCATTGTATCAACACAAACAACAGCCGCGGAAGATTGTAGGCTTTAAGCTGCCGTAACAAATGCATTCTGTCAGTTCCTTTATCGACAGCGTGAGTGATGATGTTAGAAATCGATCATTTAAGGGTCAGATGCACGTTTTACATAATCCAGGGAATCCACAGCGTGTTACCATTGTCATGGTCTTTGATGATTGCCACCCATCGAAGCTTGTTGATATGTATCGTGACGATTGCATTAAAATGCGTCGGACTATCATACCAACGACGGGCGGATGCATTGCCAAGTTAATATTTCATTAATTAATTTCAACCAACTATATCAAGTTTAGGTAATCAGAATAAATAACATGAAGTATGACTGTATCGCTGACATGGCGGGACCAGGATCCAGTCTATTCAGCGGTGACGTTGATAGCGCGCCAATAAACAGTCAGAAAAATACAATGGCAATATTCATTTACTTGGTATTTGTATCTATTTTGAGATAAAATCTACTGTTTAAATACACTATTGTGGGCGTGCGATAGAAACCAAGAGAGTTATTGCCGAAGTTGGCACAGTAAACTGCTTCGTATGTGAGGCCAAATTCACATTTAATAATAATTGCATCGAATGGCAATCAATTGCCCTGAAGAGGTATCGTACTGAAACATAAGCCAAAAGCACTAAAGCGCAATCGAATTAATCTGAAGCGCAATTAAAAATAAAAATAATTGCGCAATTGATTTTCTATGAAGCCCAATTATTGACACATGTAATGGATAACTCCCTCCCAGTAACATTCAAATAGCTCAACTGGCGAAGGAATATCATACAAACAATGGTCTTACAATCCAGAATGACTCCACTAACTAGTCATATGACAGGAATGGGGTCGGTATAACTGACTTTATATACAACGAATTGCGCAATTATTAGTAAACTAGGGCACCCGTCAAAAATGACAGGTGACAAACATGACATGCAGGAACATCGTGTGGTGAGAATTAGTTTAAACTGATAATAAACGCTCTTGATTGCTAATTGTTAATGCCTTTAACTCATTTGAGGACAACGGCACATATCCCGTGACATTCCCCTTGTCGTGTTACCTATGTGCACCAATTTTCCCAAATATTTTCTGAACTGATAATAAACCCTCTTATAGACTTATAATGCAATTTATCAGCCCCCCCCCCATTTAAGTCATCTGATGTCAAGGCCCCATGACATATGTACCAATTGTCCCACATATATGCTAAGCTGATAAGGAACGCACATTTTGCACCGATATATGCCCCTTTAAGTCGTTTGAGGTCAAATATGACAGGTGACAAGCATGACATGCAGGAAAATATCATCACCACTGCACCGCTGATAACGATATAAAGAAAGCTGGCAAACGGTGCGCGGGGTTTGTCCGGAATTTATGAAACCACATTCGACTTTAGAGAAGGTGACGCATTATGTGGACTTGATAACCTTTGGGAAACGCGTTATATCTCAGATTGTCTTGTACCTATTGTACTGAAATGCTGCGTGTCGCATTCTAAGATGTGCCTCAAAAATTGGGCGCAATCGGACATGAGGTGATATATTTTTTAAACGCGCTAAAATCGTGACAGATAAACAAAGAGACACACATACAGACAAACACTTGGATTTTATATAGATAGATGTCAATTTGGCTTCCAATTGGTTCGTGTCCAGAATTGAACCATTTGCACGATTCGTTGTAACCTAGTCATATCGTATCGGTTTGTCCCTTTTGTGTTCAAAGTAGGCTTATATGGTGCACACAGTCAACCACCATTAACGTATCGACAGAATGTCACGCCCGCGAGACTTGTGTCGTCATCACCAGCATATTCGATAAATACAATTGTTTAGAGGCTAACGGTTTGTGAACAAAGGTAGCTGTTATGTCCGATTGATTTGAGTCTATGGCCTCTATTTGAGCAGATAATTAGAGGCCATGCATCGATGTAATGACGTCACCAGGCGCCGATGGGCTGGAAAACGACATCGCAATGTAGGTCAGATATACCGGTTTGGGCCAGTGCAATACAATGAACTTGCGGTCCTGCTATAACATACCATGATGTTGGTGGGTCCTACTGAATTACATGCAGCTATTTTCTAAACATATTTTAATGGACCCAAGGTCTTCGAAGTAACATACATTTTATAAAAGTTTGTAAGACAACAGTTACTGTCATTACAATAACTCTCCATGCACTAACGATATTTCGCATATGGAAACCTTTGCTATGCAAACATAACTGCTACAGTGGCATTACCAACCGAAGTTCAATTATCTACAAAAGTTTAATCAAAACTTGAAACATTGAAAAGGTCAAAACATTGAACAATATTCTGAAAATCATATTTAAACAATAACATTTGAACTTACTATGCAATTAACAATCGCTGTAACAGTTTTGTTTAAATACCAATGGATTTCAGCACAAAATTTCGTTATTGGGGACTTATCGATAAGTTTATCCATGTTCTTCTTAAGCTAGCTGTTTCCACAGACCTGCGGCTGACGCAGGCGGCCAACGCATGCGGCCAATGCATGGGGCTATCGGGTTAGTCGCAACATTTCAAACCATACGCATATCACTGGGGTGCAACCCCAGTGATATATATATGTGTGGTTTGAAACGTTACGCTTATAACGCGTTTGCCGCACATGTCAACCGCAGGTCTGTGGAAGCAGCTTTATAGTGATAATGTTTTACAGACTTTTATAATTTAGGCACATTTACTCGAGTGTCTTGCATGGGTCAATTTAATAATGGCTGAGCAGGTTGTCGCAAAACGATCGGAATACTATCTTATTGATTACGGTCGGTTTGCAACAATCAAGGCAGGCATGATTAAAATAGGTTATAGCATATATCACCCCTGGTCAAGTGGGCCTGCTAATTTGTTAGGATGTTGAGGGGTCCTGCTGAAAAGCATAAAGTTACCTCAGGAAAGTTCACAAATAAGCCGATCATTTTAGCTGAGACATGCTGAAATGGAGCTTTTTTTGTCGAAAAAAACCCAACTTTCTCGAAATCGTATGATATAAACAGTGAAGCAAGGACGAGGTGTCGCTCAATATATAGTTCTATGGAGGAATTTTAACACCCCTGCATGGCCAAGTGCATGGTCCTGTTAATTTGCTATGATGTTCATTGGTCATGCTGATTTAGCTATACGATGTTGGTGGGACAAAACGATTCTATTAAAGGGACATTGCTCATTCGACCTTCCAAATTTTGTCGACGTAATTTGGAAGGAGGTATATATACGATACACGAAATATTGACATAACGGCTTCCTATGCTCTGAAAAATATTTTCCATGGTCACAGCCATTTTCCAACTGTTTTCAATTGTTCGTACATAAGTGAAACAAATGCTGTTTATTTCTACCATATCATGAATAGTCTAAAATGGAACGCTCTTTTCTGTTCCATTCCGTGCAAATGGCTGTTTTTGTTTGGGACCCAAAACATCGTGTTCATAATTGTATTTTTATGACTACAATCCGTCATTTTGGGACATTTAATGCTCACAGAAAAGGTAGTTAAAGTATTTATCGACCTATTTCGATACAGGGAAAAATATCAAAAGCGATAATAATCCTATAATTATTCGAAGAAAAGCAATTACTATCTGCATGATTAATAAAACATTCAAGAACAAATATATTTAAAAAACAGCTTGTTGTCTGCGTTTGTGTTGCAAGACCACAATTAAGACGCCTTAACCAGAGCAGCCAAAACTATTTAAGAATATAATATTATGCTCTTGAATGTTTCATGCGCACATCGGATTTCCTTGAATCGCTCAGATCAGCCAAAGTCCGCCAAATGATAATTTGAGAAAACTGAAAACTAACAGTACTGTGTAGTTTTATTAATAGTATCGCTTTACCCCACCAACATCATGCATAGCAATTTAGCAGCTATGACATGCATGCGGTGGTGGGAAACGATCGTCATTTTTTTGTGAGCAGGTTTAGGCTTACGGAAATTTCATTTCGATATTGGCGAGTGGTGGAGGGAGAAACACTCAAACCCACATTTCTACATGTACGTCCCTTCGTAGTTCACGAGGTATGAACTCTAATGTTCAGGGTATGAACTCTAACGTTCATATAGATGAACTCTAATGTTCACAAAATGGGTTCATCCAAATTCTAAAGTTTTGCCTAAGTGTGTAACCATACGGTATTCAATTAACTGTAAATCATACCACAAGCGTGGTGTGCAGTCACATTTAAATGATTGAACTGGTAAATATTACCTCTGACATTCTGGAACAGCGCACTGTTATATACAATAGAATATTATGTTGTCAAATGCCACCAATCCATGCATGCAATCGACACTAAAGTCAGAGAGTTGGTCTTGACAAGGAAATCCTTCGGGCGTCACACGAAACACGCAATGAATAGAGGATTATGGAAAAAAATCACATATTCCATGTATACCTATGTAATGTCTGGTACAAGAATAACACTCCAGGGTACTGATGTTATGAAACACATGCGTAGCCAAACACAGGCGGCGATAGTATAAACATGGACCTACATAATATGAAGTATAGGCTCAAAGACCAACAGAACACTCCCGAAAAGTATCCTTATTAATGCAATGAATGACACTATTATATCAGTATAGTCATATACGTAATTGTCCGAATTGGCAAGCCATTGCCGTTCATCTAATCCACGAAAAGAACTTCGTTAAATTAATTCTAAAGTACAATAAGCATATATGACCGACCGACAGCAGAACGAATGAAGGTATTCTACCAACAAGTATAAAATCGCTTGCTAATCTAATTGTCGACCTGAGAAAACCTTCCCGTGTGGGTGTGCGTACACTCTATACAATTTATTGACCTATTTCACCAACAAGCATATTTTCCTGAATGTATACGAGCGGTCGTGTTATCTGTCGGTCGATTAGCGGTCGATTTTAAATGGCTCGATGCATTATTGTCGCACTTACATCTCTTTAACGGATGCTCAGAGGCGAAAGCCGACATAAGCGCATTTTCTTTAAGTTCTATTCAGATTGCATGGGCCCCACTTATTATTGATTCAAATCATGGACCGTGCAAACTAATATTCATTGTATAAATTAAATAACGTCGCATGATTTCAAATAACACTGGTAATATGCAGTAATGCCCTAAATAATCGACTCCTTAACCACAGCAGAATTATGGGTAATTTTTCAGGATTTAGTCTGAAATATGGCTTGTTGCAACAAGCCATATTTCCGACTAAACCCTGAAAAATTACCCATAATTCTGCTGTGGTTAAGGAGTCGATTATTTAGGGCATAACTGTAACTTCGAGCAGACACGGCTCGTTTTGGATCTCCAAATCATGAACACGTAATAACAAGAAAACCATAGTCAGAAATGGTAACGCCACCAAGATCATATTATTAGCCATAAATATAAATTATCATATAAAATATATTGGTTACATTAATGCACCGCCTCAGAATTCCGTTAAAACAACTAATCCTTCAAATTATTACAAACAACTACGGCTTATTACAACAGGTTTTTCATTCACCAAAACCAGAAAGCTTCTAAATGCGGATCAAAAATTGTGTTCCCGCCATAAAATCTTCAAGTGTGCATGGTCCAGACATTGTTCATACCTAAACATCGAACGCAATTAACGCGGTCATAATAGTTACACACTGCAACTATAAGATGTCCAGCGAATACACACCCCACGAAAACCCGAAATGTGTTGTCCTGTGAGATATCCCATCGCTATAGCTCAATTTGACACGGCCATATTAGCCTTCCTACAATATCCTAAAACAATAAAGCTTCTCAAATCATCGGCATAGTCAGTAGAACTTTCACGTTACTTAAATTGTGTTTATGAATGTCTGGCGCCCATTATCGGTTTGTTTTCAGTTCATTTTAATATTCATTGGAACGTAAACAATTATTCTCTAACATAAATCTTGGCAGATACAAAAACTGAACGTCCTTTAGAACGACATTTCAAACCTTGTGTACCCTTCAGCACATTTTGAAAATCCTGTGTACCCTTCAGCACTTTTTTTGGTGAGAGTGACCCCTTCAGCGTTAATGAAGGACTAGCTGAAACGTGCTCCCTTTTGTATCCTTTATTCAGCGTGGAGGGGGGGGGGGGGGGGGCTGCGACCCTTGTGTGAGCTTCGCGCACATGACAGACAGATCCTAATATTTTGTATATAGAGATACTATTTACTATGCTACTTCGATATTTCCTGATGCAGATAGGTTCATATTGGACCTAAATATTAACATTGGTTCATATTGGACATATTAGATTTTGGAATAAGCCCATAGCGGACTTATACCCATTATTCCGTTGGATGGTGTGGGCCACAGTGAAAACACGTATATAAAGAGGGTACATCTGGCGCTGCAACATATCCTCGTGCAAATAGGTTCACTTTGCACAATAAATATTCACATAGGATCATATTGGACTTATTTGATTCTGATATATGCCCATAGTGAGCTTATTAAAAAAAGTTTTGATTTACTTTTTATTTATTTAATTAAATTTTTTAAAACACAAATTTTTAAATACTAACGCCGTTATAACCTCTGCCAGGGTACCCCGATTCACCAAACGAAATTTGGTTGAAATCGGACCAACAGTCTGGGAGAAAAATCCGGACAGCCAGACAGATCTTACTATTATATTCGTATCACATAGACATCACCATGCAACATTCGTATCACATGGGCATCACCATGCAACATTCGCATCACATAGACATCACCATGTATCGTTCGTATCACATGGTTATCACCATGCATCATTCGTATCACATAGACATCACCATGCATCATTTGTATCACATGCAATCACCATGCATCATTCGTATCACATGGGCATCACCATGCAACATTCGTATCACATAGACATCACCATGCACCATTCGTATCACATGCAATCACCATGCAACATTCGTATCACATGGGCATCTCGAAACCCCACAAAATTATCCATGATTTTGTTTTTAAACTCACATTTGAGAACGGTCTTTATTATCTACTGTTTGGGCGACTGGAGCATGGATGTCACATTCGTATCACACAGACATCACTATGCAACATTCGTATCACATGGGCATCACCATGCACCATTCGTATCACATAGACATCACGATACATCGTTCGTATCACATGCAATCGCCATGCATCATTCGTATCACATAGACATCACCATGCATCATTTGTATCACATGCAATCGCCATACACCATTCGTATCACATGGTTATCACCATGCATCATTCGTATCACATATATAGACATCACCATGCATCATTTGTATCACATGCAATCGCCATACATCATTCGTATCACATGGTTATCACCATGCAACATTCGTATCACATAGACATCACCATGCACCATTCGTATCACATGCAATCACCATGCATCATTCGTATCACATGGGCATCACCATGCAACATTCGTATCACATAGACATCACCATGCACCATTCGTATCACATGCAATCACCATGCAACATTCGTATCACATGGGCATCTCGAAACCCCACAAAATCATCCATGATTTTTTTTTAACTCACATTTGAGAACGGTCTTTATTATCTACTGTTTTTGGGCGACTGGAGCATGGATGCTCTTTATAAGAGGTGATCATTTGTAAATTTTGATAAGCTGACAAAAATTCAAAACGTGCTGAAATTTCCTCATATGAAAGTCTATATCTGGCCATCAAAACCACCAACTAATGCGTGCATGGGTCATATCTAATTACTTTCTGGTATACAAAACGCACAGCTGGTAGTTTTATGGTGTCAAATAGGACAGGGCATCTTTAAATCTATAAATATAAATTGTTTCCTTCCGGCTGTCGGTCCGAACTTTCGAACTGTCGTTGCCATGCATTCTTCATACAAAATAGCCGAATACTTTTTCTTCGGAGCGATACATTGTATATTTGCGATTACGAATAGAGGTGACACAAGTGTCCACTAAGCGATAGATAATAAACCACTTCAGACTTGACTAGACCTCCTTATTAAATGAGAAGTCACATTGTACAATAAAGAGCGTTACTTGTTAATCATTCCCTGATATGGCTTAAATAAAGAGCGTTTATATTACTTATGCGCAGAAAAAAAGAGACATGACTGGAACATTACTAACTTGGCAAATTATTTTGAGTATACGGCATATATATAAATCTGTATTTTATGTATATATCGGCCTCTTATCTCTCCTTCCATATCGCGTAGACACATTACTAAGATTGAATGAGCTACGTCCTTTGAAAACATATTTTATAGACCCATGAATGTACAGGGTTGATGCGATCCATTACCACATAAAACGTGACACGAATGTTTCCATTAACTTGACAGTGAGAGATATATACCTATCGTAGATATAGAGCAGTACTTCATGGTCGACAGAAGCACAGTTTATAATATTCCCTGCTATCACGTTATGAGGTTACTACATTGTAAATATATTTCATAGGCCTCAGTGCAAATGTTTAGTGTATACCGTTTTCACTGTAATGCCCAGTCTACAATCTGCCTTTAAATATTGTGTTTTCGTTACTAGAACCGCACTAAATATACTGCACCTTTTAACACTCCCACCATAAAATTCAAACTTCACTATAAATAGTTAACATCTGTGCTAATAGCTATATATTTTACCTATATATGGGAATTTATACAGGGAAGAAATGTGCTGTATTTTTAAAATGTAAAACATAAACAGACGGACATTGACCAATCAGAGCCGAGTGTCTATTGTATTCTTTTATATAGCTAATACCGGCATAATAAAAGTTCGAAGAGTATGTGAGGCGACAAATCAATGGATTCTCCCACTAACTATATACTGGAATGGTCTATTATACATCTGGAGGGATTTTCAGGAAAAAATAAGCAGACGATATATATTACAAGTACAGAAGAGGTCCTATTTGTTTGAGGGAAATGTTCAGATAATAAGTTGTACTACGTTGTTGATCTTATTATCTGAACAGTTATACTGAGGAAACTACTCGTCAATGAGTATTTATTGTAGATATAGTTAAAATGTATCTAGAAAGATAATATACATAAGGATCGGGGCACAAGTTACAAAACTTACAACTTGCCCCTCTCCTGATACAATCATATCATGGAACATACATAAAAATACATATCAGATATAGCACAAAGTATTTATAGTGTGGCGCAGAGTGTGTGTGCTGTGGATGTCGGGTTTTTATCTGTATTCCAATATCGGTTATGAAGAAAAGCCTAGAATTCAGTGAGCTTAAAAGATGAATGGGCGAAATTTACTATGATATCATATATGGGTTTGTTCAAAACGCTTTGTTTTAGATATGAAAGACTGAGTAAATGTAATACGAAAAAGAGTAGTGTTCTTGTGTGGTTTGATATACCTTTAACCCCATATAAGAAATGATTTGCTTCTAATGATTGAAAGCCATTAATATTTAGAATTCGATAGAAGTCAATACTCTGATAAATAAATAAAGGGCATACATGGAAATAGAGATTGGCGTCTTCAATGTCTAAGTTACAGGGGCATATATAGGCGAATCGGATATGTGATTATCAAACATATCCAAACGGAGATCACTATACAATGATTCCACATTTTACAGTGTATTGTATTAATTTTCCTTTTTCCTGTATAAAATAAGAGGTGGGGTTTTTTATTGGGTCTTATGATCCCTAAATTGGCTTTGAAATCTGAGTTGGAGGTTGCATTGATTGCATACACATGTAATTTGTTCCATTCCAGAACAACGGATGGGAGGAATTTTGTTATTTGGAAATCTAAAGTTATATTCCGATCGTTCCCCGGAACGTGCAGGTAGGAGATATGTCAGATACAAAAGGGCGCCTTCATTGATAATTCTGTAAATTTATTGCAAATGGCGGTGTTGCCTACGCCTGTGTAGTGTGCGCCGCCCTACCTCGATCCATAGCTTGTTAAGTGATACTGAACGATTTAGGCCGGTTATAATCCAATAGTTAACCGAAATAGTTAACCGGCGCGAGATTCCAATAACGGTGGAGTGTATGTTCACACTTCTGTTTACCCATTACTAGTATACTCCTATAGATCTACAAGTGTGTATGTGGAGGATGTGCCCAACATCCATGAACCCGTACTTAGGGGTGTATTCGAACCGTGTTATTGTGTGCTTGCGAATGCAAGTACCACAATTAAAACGTGATATGCGCCCAACGATGCGAACGCCGAGAACAGACCGACAGACCAGATGAGTGACGTAATGTTATAGCGGGTCATTATTTCCAATCCCTGATATGCGGAGAAAGAGAATTTCAACCCGAGAAGATGACGTCACGTTTTCACACATAGATCTCTGGGTTGGAATCGTCCTCCGGTTATATATCCACATGTGCACCCATGCAACAATTTATATTCGCATCAATATTTGCAATATGTTTCTGTTACATCTATTTTGATGATCAGAATATACTAATAAATTGAATTTGAATTGGTGGTCTATATATCACACAGGAACCCGGATTCGAATACACCCATCAGAGTCAGAATCAACTGCATGACACTGATTCCTGGAGCGATCTAGACTATTCTGAGAGAAAATGTACCTTGTGTCATTCAGAATTGGGTGACGAATTTCATGTAATACTGAAATGTCCAGTATTACATGATATCCGTCAGAAATACATTACACCATATTTTTACCGAAATCCTAACACTATTAAGTTGAGAGAACTCTTCAACTCGAGAAAAGGAAGACGAACCATAAATCTGTTCGTATTCGTTAGAATGGTTTTGCCGCCCTTTAGGCTCTCCTGTGGCTTCTACTGACGAATCTGACCATACTTCACCATGGGTTGTCGCACTATATGTGTTAACTTTCATTTATCTCACATATACATGTATACGTAATACGCAATGCACTGATGCATTATGTCTAAATATATATATATATATATATATATATATATATACTAGAAGGTGACCCGACTTCGTCCGGGCTTTGACCTTGAATTGTCCATTTTGAAGGTCAAGGTCAAGTGGGGTCACGATTTGATCAGTCCAAAACACTGCCCGGACAAAAGTACCCGACAAACGTGCCCGTCGAAATCCATCCGGTTTTACCCGATTTGACCTTGAATTGACCATTTTGAAGGTCAAGGTCAGGTCGGGGTCACGATTTGACACGTCCAAAACACTCAGTGGACAAAGGTAACCCTATGTGTAAAATTTCGTCGAAATCCCATCAAAATTGGCGATTTGACCTTGAATTGACCCGATTTCAAGGCCAAGGTCACTTCGCACGGGCAAATGAATATGATTATGAGACTCCACATACGAAAGTACCCCCACATACCAAGTTTCATCGAAATCCCGTGATATTCGGGCGTTTGACCTTGAAATGACCCGATTTCAAAGTCAAGGTCACGTCGCACGGGCAAATTAATAGGCTTATGCCACTCCCCGGCCGAAGGTACCCCCACATACCAAGTTTCATCGAAATCCCGTGATATTCGGGCGTTTGACCTTGAAATTACCCGATTTCAAGGCCAAGGTCACGTCACACGGGCAAATTAATAGGCCCATGTCACTCCTCGGCCGAAAATACCCCCACATACCAAGCTTCATCGAATTCGGCTCGGCCATTTTCGAGTCCATCGATTACAGACAGACACACACACAGACAGATCTTCCAAAATATATAATAGACTAGCCGATGAGCCCGACGTTGTCCGGGCTATTCAAAAACTAAATTTCAAGTCGATAGCTCTACCCAGCCCGACGTTGTCCGGGCTATTCAAAAACCAAATTTCAAGTCGATAGCTCTATCCGTTTCCGAGATCTGGTCTGCGCATGCGCGAAGCTGGCGTCGCACGGGCTCGGCGACCCGATCAAATTCGTATCCGGGGCAAGATACATTAACATACCAAATTTCAAGTCGATAGCTCCACCCGTTTCCGAGATCTCGTCTGCGCATGCGCGAAGCTGGCGTCGCACGGGCTCGGCGACCCGATAAAATTCGTATCCGGGGCAAGATACATTCACATACCAAATGTCAAGTCGATAGCTCCACACGTTTCCGAGATCTGGTCTGCGCATGCGCGAAGATGGCGTCGCACGGGCTCGGCGACCCGATAAAATTCGTATCCGGGGCAAGATACATTCACATAGCAAATTTCAAGTCGATAGCTCCACCTGTTTCCGAGATCTCGTCTGCGCATGCGCTGCACGGGCGTCGCACGGGCTCGCCAATACGACAACGACGACCGCCTGATCAAACTACACACACGTACCAAGTTTCGTCCCGATCGGTTGAGAATCGTAGATTTGTATTAATGACAGACAGACAGACAAACAAACAGACAGACAGACAGACAGAGGTCTTCAAAATATATATGAGACTGAGAGATATGTAAATTAGATAGATTGTATCAAAATATATAGGAGAGATATGTAAATTATCTACACACCATTACTGGTGTTTGTCAAAGTTTAGTGGGGTATATCAATACTCATTCACGATCATATCATTGAGGTCCGGAGGGTGTGGGCTATCTCTCGAATACAGATTTGTCTCAAAATATATAGTACTAGCCGATGAGCCCGACGTTGTCCGGGCTATTCATCCGGGATATTCAAAAAACAAATTTCGATCGCTCTACCCGTTTCCGAGATCTGGTCTGCGCATGCGCGAAGCTGGCGTCGCACGGGCTCGGCGACCCGATAAAATTCTTATCCGGGGCAAGATACATTCACATACCAAATTTCAAGTCGATAGCTCCACCCGTTTCCGAGATCTCGTCTGCGCATGCGCGAAGCTGACGTCGCACGGGCTCGGTGACCCGATAAAATTCGTATCCGGGGCAAGATACATTCACATACCAAATATCAAGTCGATAGCTCCACCCGTTTCCGAGATCTCGTCTGCGCATGCGCGAAGCGGGCGCCGCACGGGCTCGCCAATACGACAACGTTCACCGCCTGGTCAAACTACACTCACGTACCAAGTTTCGTCCCGATCGGTCGAGAATCGTAGATTTGTATTAATGACAGACAGACAGACAGACAGACAGACAGACAGACAGACAAACAAACAGAGGTCTTCAAAATATATATGAGACTTCGTCCGGGCTTTGACCTTGAATTGTCCATTTTGAAGGTCAAGGTCAAGTGGGGTCACGATTTGACCAGTCCAAAACACTGCGCGGACAAAAGTACCCGACAAAAGTGCCCGTCGAAATCCATCCGGTTTTACCCGATTTGACTTGACCCGATTTCAAGGTCAATGTCACGTCGCACGGGCAAATGAATATGCTTATGAGACTCCCCATACGAAAGTACCCCCACATACCAAGTTTCATCGAAATCCCGTGATATTCGGGCGTTTGACCTTGAAATGACCCGATTTCAAGGCCAATGTCACGTCGCACGGGCAAATTAATATGCTTATGAGACTCCCCATACGAAAGTACCACCACATACCAAGTTTCATCGAAATCCCGTGATATTCGGGCGTTTGACCTTGAAATGACCCGATTTCAAGGCCAAGGTCACGTCGCACGGGCAATTTAATAGGCCCATGTCACTCCCCGGCCGAAAATACCCACACATACCAAGTTTCATCGAAATCGGCTCGGCCGTTTTTGAGTCCATCGATTACAGACAGACACACAGACACACACACCCTCACACACACACAGATCTTCCAAAATATATAATAGACTAGCAGGTTAGCCCGCCACCGGCGGCTTGTCCAAAACATGACATTTTTATATATTTTTTTTTTTAATTTTTAGCTCCACGCGTTTCAATAAGAAAAATTTGTACCCGGTAGCTCCACCCGTTTCCGAGATCTGGTCTGCGCATGCGCGAAGCTGGCGTCGCACGGGCTCGGCGACCCGATAAAATTTGTACCCGGAGCAAGATACATTCACATACCAAATTTCAAGTCGATAGCTCCACCCGTTTCCGATATCTCGTCTGCGTCAAAAACAAACGCTCATTAAATAATCACTTGATTAACCCACGCCGTGCCTTTGCGGTGATTTGAGATTGGAGAACGGGTGCTCTGAGCTTCTCTAAACTGCGACCACGGTCGTGTCGGTGTGATTTGACACTTACATAGGAAGTTTGAGCTCAATCTGTACACGCGTTTTGGATTCTATGAAGTACACACACACACATATACGAAGTCTCAAAATATATAGTACTAGAAGGTGACCCGACTTCGTCCGGGCTATTCAAAAACCAAATTTCAAGTCGATTGCTCCACCCGTTTCCTAGATCTGGTCTGCGCATGCGCGAAGCTGGTGTCGCACGGGCTCGGCGACCCGATAACATTCGTATCCGGGGCAAGATACATTCACATACCAAATTTCAAGTCGATAGCTACACCCGTTTCGGAGATATATAGCCCAATGTCATTTGCGGATACATCGGCCGGTGATGAGTTAACGCGACATCGGCCTCTTAAGAGTTAACGCGATCACGTCACGATATTTTGATGGCGTAATATATTTTTTTACGCAATGATTTTCTTTGAGCGAAGCATGAACTTGTGTTCTTCCCGATAATTAAGGTAGAAATTTATTATTCGCGCTATATCGAATCGATTTGTGAGCACCGAACTGAAATATATTAGCGCAAAACGGCGTAAAAACAGATTTGACCTCGGCACGTGAAAAGTTGACCTCGGATCTGAAAATCAATATGCCTATGTTCGTCTCCGACCGAAAATACCCCCATATACCAAATTTCATCGAAATTGGCTTAGTCGTTTTTGAGTCCATCGATTTCAAACACACACACACACACACATACACAGATCTTTCAAAATATATAATAGATAGATAGACTAGAAGGTGATCCGACTTCGTCCGGGCTTTGACCTTGAATTGACCATTTTGAAGGTCAAGGTCAGGTGGGGTCAAACACCAACACCCCAAAAATGGTGGAAATCGGCCCAGCGGATACCGGGAAATCGGCCCACGGATACCGAGATACCCTATGCATCAAATTTCGTCCGTAAAAATCCGCCAGTTTAACCCGATTTGATTTCCACTCAAGTATATAAACGCGCCTCATATACACACGCTCATTAATTATCAAGTTTCAACGTAAAGATAAATTACCATCGGTGCCCGAGATATCGCCAAGACGTCTGAAACAGTCAAATGCATCGGCCGGTTAAGCGTTAACGTGATCTAACGTTGTGACCTCTAACGACGTCATAGAAGTTACGCATTGTTTTTATCCTGATGGAAGATAGTACCACTTCTTCTTGATAATTGAGGCAGATAACTAAAACGGATACATACGCATTATATATCGTTGGAAAGAGGAAACACGAAAGATTCTCACAGTGTCATTATTATGACTGGCATTTTATTATTCGCGCTGTTTCGAATCGATTTGTAAGCACCGAACTCAAATGAAAGTCCCGTAACACAGCGTAAAAACAGATTTGACCTCGGCACGTGAAAAGTTGACCTCGGATCTGAAAATCAATAGGCCTATGTCACCCTCCGGCCGAAAATACCCCCACATACCAAGTTTCATCGAATTCGGGTCGGCCGTTTTCGAGTTCATCGATTACACACACACCCTCACACACACACATATAAAATACGTACTTAAATTCTCCTTGCTATATAGATATTATTGGTCAATTATGGACTCTTCGAGCACGATTTTAGTAAGTAGTTAGTTGTTGTAATCCCTAATTTTTTTTAGCACTGCGAAATTATCAATGTGACAAACAAATTTATTGCGCTATTTTTATCCACCGCTCTGAATGAATTCCGAGAATCGCCCGAATGACTGCATCGCTTTGTAGATATATATGTTCTGATTGGCTGAAACTGACGTAATGCTTGCTTGTGGTAATGATCCTCACTCATTTTCTTTAGACTTTGTACTGCGAAGCAGACTGTGAAGAGTTCAGTTAATTCGGTCAGCCGCGTATGTAATACTAATTAAGTTCACCAGACATAACGCTGCTGTCTGTTTAGATATGACAAATAATAACATGACATTCGAATTGAAATATGGACAATAGTCAACAGTCAATCCCATCAGGACGGTATTGTTCTCTTCTTACATAATTAATTTATTTAATGCCAATGCAGGAATGTTGTAAGCAATTAAATTAATGACAATCGAAGTTTTTATTATCGAACTGCATTGGCGCTATACAGTGAAAAGGCGGAGTCGTTACAATGTTATTACAATTATTGCAGACACCGAGCGAAGCACAACCAATTAAGCACGTCACAAGAAATAGATTTTGAAGCAAATCAACAGTTTACAAGTGCTCTAGGGTAGAAATCATATGACATAATTATAAATGCTGCATGCGAATATCTGGAGTTATCGCAAATATAGTATACTAGCAGGTTAGCCCGCCACTGGCGTGCTTGGTCAGAAACATGACAATGTTTTATGTTTTGTTTGTGTTTTTCAATGAGTTAATATTGGGTTTTTCAATATTTTACCCGATTTGACCTTGAATTGATCATTTTCAAGGTCAAGGTCATGTCGGGGTCACAATATATAATTTGTGGGTACCCGTTTGAAGGTTAAGACTGACCCGATGTTTTTTACCCTTAGATGGGAAGTTTGAACTCAATCGAGCCAGCCGTTTTCGATTCTATAAAGTACACACATATATATATATATATATATATATATATATATATATATATACGGAAGTCTCAAAATATATAGTATAGACTAGCAGGTTAGCCCGCCACTGGCGTGGTTAATTCTGCCTTTTTAATTTTTAATTTTTGTTCAATGAGTTAATTCTGCCTTTTTAATCAAGAGAAATTATGGTACCCGTCCCTAAAAGAGGTATGATTCGATGAAAATCTCCCCCGTTCCTAGGAACGACAGACATAAGAATCACACGACACGCATTTGTTGTTTTCCAATGAGTTAATTCTGCCTTTTTAATCAAGATAAATGCATTCCGCCGTTCCGGTGCGTTTTGCATCCGTGGTTTCGTACGCATATGTGACCGTTTAGCAACGCCGATGGCAATAAAGAGCGTTACTCGGTTAACTCGTTGTTGGATTATCTCCCGTGAGGGCAGATGTTTTCGAAAATGCTCTTCAAATTATCTATTTTCTCGAGGAACCATTTAATTTACATCTATGTTGAATCGCAGTGGACCTTTGTTTGGATGTGCGCCTTCATATGACGGTAAATTGTCGGTAGATCCCACACCCCGATGGCTGTAATTTTGAAGACAGATTCAACGTTTACACTTCTCGCTTCCATTCATCCATTGTTTGTTGACATTTGTTATTCCGCCATGTTTTGTGTCGTTTTTGTGAACTGTGCTCACCAATTGCCTATAGGCACACATACCTTGGCCGTGTGAAAATGTCACGGTTGAGTGCCACACACGCGTTATATTAAAGCCAAGACCGTTCAATAGTTTGATGTATATCCAATCAACAACCCGTCGAATGTATAAACTAATTAATGATATACGGACTTTTGTCCACTCATCGACTGCAGATTTTGAACTTTCATTAGGGAGTCCATCACAGATCGGAGTATTGGCTAGCCAACTAACACTCTTCAACATGACTGACCTAATTCAGTCCTCCATAGACATTGTACTGAATCCACTGTGCGGTATCCAGTTTAATGACGACGAGTCTAACAAATTTGGCGATACCACATCCGACCCCGTTCAACCAGCTAATTAATTTCGAACATTTTCGGATCAGTCCGGTCCTGATATCCATAACTACAAGGAGTGTCTTCAAGCTATGTACAAACACCTCAATTGTTATCACGAAGACTTGTGCAAATGTCCTGATATTCCAGTCAATTTCGTTATCATTCGTAACTCAATCCACAACGTCACGAAGGACGAATTTGTTCAACTTTTAGTTCAATCAGCCTGGGATGATGATTGCTTGGAAAACCTACGTTCATATGCTTTTTCTCAAGTGAAGCGCATGCCTTCCTATCCACACGATGACAATTCAGCTTTGAAAAAACGTATAAAACCAAAAAACTCAGATGACCCCGATGGTATCAAGATAAAACTAGCTAACGATGTTTTCCATCTTCTATTCTTTATCTTTGATGAGAATGCCGAATCCATAGTAGACATGACAAGTGGTAGCAAAGGTCGATTACTGCGCTCAAAAGCTACAAAACGTCTTGCAGACACCTTCGCTCTCGAATTGCCATCCGCCAATGACACCCTCGCTAATCTCCAAAAGGACATTTTACTCATGAAAACTGACCAGATGCTTGCGCATGAAAACAACACTCGCGACATTCCCGCGCTCAAAGGTCTGGTGGCCAGCATTGATTCCCGTCTGAAAGTTATCGAATCTAAACTTTGTCACCTCAACGATATCCCGGAATTGTTCTCCAGAGTTGACGCACTCGAGCAATCCGTAAAATTTCTGTTTGAAGACTTGGATTCCGAGTTAATAACTTCATCGAGCTTAACTCAAGACTTCGAGAACTACAAAGTTTGCAACAAACGTAATTTGAAGGATATTTCCAATGATATTACTAGGATCGAGGAGAATATTACTTCATTACATCGAAAACCCGATTCGCAAAGCGGATCCATAGCAACACTGTCAGATTCCCTTAAAAGAAACTGACACCACCAGATAAATTTGTACAGGATGCCACTAAAGATTTCATTGCGTTCACGAAGGCATCAATGGATCATCTGACGACCGAGTCACTTGCAAAACTAGAGTCGTTTTCCAAATCACTTTCAGACTCTGTTCTTTTAATAAACAAATGCCAAACAGACATTTCGCATGGTATATTAAAGTTGTGTGACTCATCATTTAGTAATTCTCCATCACAGAGTCCACCACCATTATCTAGAGATTATGACGTCACATGAGATATTCAGCCTGCCACTGACGAATACACTGCAGTAGTCTCACCGCCACAGAATCGCAAGGAAGTTTCACTCAGCAGTATCAGCATGCATGGGTACGGATTCCGACTCTGTAAATACAGACACAACCGCCAATCACGTGAACAAAAGTAACTATTCCCAATCAACGAAAGACGGGGAAAACAAAAGTGGCCCCCTTCATTTCATCAAGAAGGAAAATTCCAAACCACTGAAAACAATTCGACTTTATGTTCGAAATCTTCCAAAAACAGTTTGTGCTGGCTCAATGCACGATTATCTGGAGCATTATGATGTTCATTTTTCAATTGTCCGATCTTTTTGTCTACGCGGGGCTAAATTTGCTTCTGCTAGAATCAACGTAGACATCGACGATGTTGACATGGTGCTAGACAAAGACTTTTGGCCGGAAGGCGTTGAGTGTACACACTGGACGCCACACAGCGTGTATAAACGTGGGCAACAGTAATAACTGGTACAAGTGCAGGTGGTAGTTATTGTAGCTATGCTTTTGAAAGTTTTGCTATATCTATGTTTTCTTATAGTCCTGATCTTACATGTATGCATTCACACATATGTTGCAACAGAATGTAGTCATTTGAGGACGACCGATGCAGGGCGCTGCGTAGTTTTCCTCAACACATGTTGTTATATACGGTACTCAACTTATTCTGGTGAGAATACCACAATGTTATCTCTGGGAACGTGGAATGCCACGGGCATCATGTCCTTTGCACTCTATTTAAGTCACTTACTTGACGAGTGGAACCTAGATGTATGTGGCATTTCAGAACACTGGTTAAAATCTAAGGATTCTTTCAAACAATTCATAAGGATTACGATTTTTGTGCCGTCTCTGATTTTTCCCAGCGTCTTCCAATGCAAAGGGGGACAACTCTGGAGGGGTAGCCCTGTTTTGGAAGAGAGATAAATGCGGAGAACCCGTTTCGCAGCTCGATATTGACGATGACCGTGTAATTGGCATACAACTTCGTACAGGCACAAGCTTTGTCTATGTCATTCAAGTTTACCTACCATCAACGAATCACTCTTATGCTGAATTTGAAAAGTACATGGAATTACTCAAATCCATATGGGATATTTATAATGTTCATGGTAAGGTAATTTTCATGGGGGATTTTAACGCTAGTGTGCAGAGGCGTGATGCCCTCGGCCCCCTTCTGAAAAGATTTTTGAAATCAATTGATAGTGTTTCCATGAACAACAAATTAGCTGGCAGTGATGTAACCTATGTTCCAGCAATGAATTATGGTGGTTCCATTATCGACCACCTTGTTGTGAGTGTGTCGGACTCTCACTTAGTTCTCCAATGCAAAGTATCAGATGACGATGTGTCAAATGTATCCAACCATAGAGCGCTTTTACTCCGGTTGGACATCTCTCTGTCGCCATCTTCGGGCGAATGTAAACGTATTAACTGCCCACGGTATAACTGGAAACGCTTCAGATCGGACGAAACTTTGTTGACCGCATACCAGGATGACCTTCGTTGTAGCCTACCAAATTATCAGTTAAAAGGTAAGTCTGATGTTGATCAATGTTATACGGACATTGTATGTGCTGTTCGTTTTTCGGCTGACAAAACTATTCCACAAAAATCATTCAAACCGTTTTTAAAGCCTTATTGGACAAAACAGCTAAACAATTTGCATAATGACATGAAGTATCACAGAATTCGATGGATATATTCTGGTAGGCCTGTAAACAATTCTTCCGGCTTTTATGCTGCATACAAAGCATCTAAATGTTCATTCAGACCCGAATTTCGCAAAGCATCGAAACGGTATATGGACAAGTTCAACGAGGACATTGATCAATGCGCCGACAGCGATCAGGACACCCTTTTTAGACTATTTAACGCTAAGCGCAGGGACCGTGGTACGTTGTCAACAAATGTTTTTCGTCAAAATGGTGAAATCCTTAGAGAAACACCTGCGATTGTAAACAGTTGGGCTACCTATTACGAAAGTATCTTTTCATGTCCTTTGGACGATGCAAATTTCATTGATGAGCATTTTCAATTTGTGAAACATTGCGTATGTAGTCTACTATCACAATCAGATTTCAGTCCAGTTGATAAATTTTTAACTTTCCCTACCTCAGTTGAAGAATTGGTAGGTCTTTATTGTAAATTGAATCACAACAAAGCTGCCGGTTTCGATATCATAAACTATGAACATATCATCTATGGTGGCGAAACACTAGCTTGCTCACTTGTAAAACTATACAATGCTTTTATTGAATTTGAGCATATCCCGACTCTAACAAAGCGTGGTTTAATTTTTTCTTTGTACAAAGGTCACCCTAAACCAAAGGATTCTTTCGACAGTTATATGGCCATAACTCTGTTACCTTCAATATATACACTATTTGAACGGCTCTTGTTATCCAGGATCGAGAATTTCGCACCATCACTTTTGGAGACGCATTCCCTGCAAACCGGGTTTCAGTCGGGTGTCAGCTGTCTTATGACTTCCTTCCTGGTATCGGAGAGTATCTCCTACACATCGGAGAGACAGAGCAGACTCTATGCCTGTTTTCTGGACGTATGGAAGGCGTTCGATACGGTTTGGGTTGACGGTTTATTGTACAAGCTACATCAGAGACAGTATCGAGGCAAAATTTTCAGATTAATTCATCAACTTTTGTCACGCATCTCGTGTTGTCTAACATATAATAACTGCACATCCCGCTGGATCCCGATGGTGCAGGGAACTCGTCAAGGAAGTACGTTTTCGCCAATTTTTTTTATACTATCTTCATAGATGATTTATTATACAGGATAGAGAAGTCGAACGTTGGTTTTAAGCTATCCAACATCAATTGTTCTTCACCCACCCATGCTGACGTCATGGCTCTTTTTTCACTTACGTCTTACGGTCTGCAGTCACTGATTGATATTTGTGTCAACTATAGTAACTTTTGGAGGTATAAGTACAATCCTGCAAAAACAGTAATTTGCGTATTTAATGAGTCCGCTAACACTGCGCTTAAAACAAACAGATCTTGGAATCTTAATGGTCGGATAATCATTGAAGGTGATCAAGTCACGCATCTCGGGATTCCACTTGAGAAGCACGCATTCCGAACAAAATTTGTGGAGAATATTTGTTCAAAGTTACGTTCAACATATTTTATGCGTTCAAATGCAGGCTTGTATGCTGGAGGTATGACACCTATTAGCTGTCTCAAAATATACAAGTCGGTTGTTCTCCCGCGTGCTTTATATGGCAGTGAGCTCCTTTGTGATCTGACTTCATCTGACATGGAACGTCTGGAAAAGTCACACCGTCTGTGTCTAAAGCACATTCAAGGCTTGCCAATGCGTACGCGTACCGATATGGTTCTAGGTCTTTTGGGATGTTTTCCTATTGAACGAGACATTGAATACAGAAAGCTTTCTTTGTTTTGCTCATTATGCCATCTTAACCGGGGGAAGTCCGTGAAGGAGATCTTCCTGTACAGACTACTTCAATATGTGACAAGCCCTCAAGCTGTCAACAGGAACGCCTTCTTCTCGGATTTGTTCCGGTTACTACACAAACGGGGCCTTCTTGAACACGTGTATGCGTATCTCTCTTCTGGGGGCATTCCCGGACAAATGTTTGTGGAAAAGCTTTGTCAGACAGAGTGATTTAATTTGGGAACTTTCTTGGTCTTCCAGAACTGAGGAAGATATATCTTTTTGGAGATTCAACTCAGCCAATTCTTGCTTGCGAATGTCATATATATGGAAAGCCTGTAAGAAATTTTCATCCGAGAAAGGCAACTTTTACGTAGCGGCAAAACTTTTGTGCTCATGTCTGTGCTTGTCTGTCATCTGCCTCCATTTCCTGAACATTCATCCAGGTGAATAATAGACCATTGGAATGCACATTTTTATAATCAATGGGAGAATCCATTCAGCATAGTATAGGGGTTAAATGTACTCAATCCGATAAAACTCCTCTCAATTACTATTTCAATGGCTTCGGGGGTCAAAAATATTTGATTCGAGTCGAGGAAGTCACCCATCAAAGCTCAGATTTGTTAGATATCGATTTTAGAAATCTATTATTTTTCATTATCGGGAATTCTTTCTGGCCCAGAAGACAGTCAAAATTTCGTTATTATTACCACTTGATTATAGAGTTATCCATCCTTGTCTGTTTGAATAGAGTTTTGGCGTAAAATCTCGAGCAGGTTACCAAATTGACGGCAGTTATTAGTACTCATCTCGAGCAATTAACACATTTCAAAAATCAATATCTAATAACTCTGAGCTTTGTTTGATGGGTTCCTCAACTGGAATCAAATATTTTTTACCCCCAAAGCCAAAGAAATAGTAATATAGGACCCTCTGATCGGATTGTTGTTGTTGGAATCTGTTGAGATGGGGACCCTCTTTACGGATTGAGTACCTTTAACGAACTGCTAAATTACACATGGCAATCAAATTGCTCCGGCATGTGGAATCCTTAACATCTTAGAATTCATTATATCTTTGGATACAAGTAAATTAATCAGTTCTATATATCTTTGCATTGAAGCGACACAACATCATATAACACGGACATCGCGGAAATCCACACAGGCATCCATAAGTATAATATGTCTGAAACATCACAAAAACTCATAAATGTTACCGCTCTTTATTATCTAAACCGCTTTCAAAAATATTGACGATCTTCATATTAAGAGACAATCATTGGAAGTTTTGCTCCGCTGACAAAAATTCTGACTTGTTAAAACTTCCTCTTTTGAAAGTTGACATCTGGCCATTAAACCTCATAGTAATGGTCGCATGGGGTCAGATATAATTATTTTCTGATATGGAACACGTACTGATTGTGGTTTTATGGTGTTTAATCGGACATCTTTAACCCAGTTGCTGTTTGAAATCTGGACTTATATATGATTGCTTTTAATACACACATATACATACTATTATACGAACTTTAGATGCCATAAATAACATTATACGGACTTTAAATGCCATAAATTCCATTATGAGGACTATATATGCCATACATAGTACATACCATTATACGGACTCTATATGCCATACATACCATTATACGGACTATGTATGCCATACATACCATTGTACGGACTTTAAATACCATATATACCATTATACGGACTCTATATACCATACATACTATTGTACGAACTTTAAATACCATATATACCATTATACGGACTCTATATACCATACATACCATTGTACGAAATTTAAATGCCATAAATACCATTATACGGAATTTAAATGCCATAATTAAGTACCGTTATACGGACTTTAAATACAATATATACCATTATACTCACTTTAATTGCAATAATACCATTATAGGGACTTTCAAACACCATTAATATCAATATACGGACTTTAAATGCCATAAATACCATTATACGGACTCTATATGCCATATACTTACCATTGTACGGACTTTAAATACGATACATACCATTATACGGAATCTATATGCCATACATACCATTGTACGAAATTTAAATGGCATAAATACCATTATGCGGACTTTAAATGCCATAAATACCATTATACGGACTTTAAATACAATATATACCATTGTGCGCACTTTAATTGCAATCAATACCATTATACGGACTTTCAAATGCCATAAATACCATTATACGAACTTTAAATGTCATACATACCATTATACGGACCATAAATGCCATAAATACCATTATACGGACTTTAAATGCCATAAATATATTAAACGGACTTTAAATGCCATAAGTGCAATTATACGAACTTTAAATACCAGTATATACGGACTTTAAGTAAACAATTCTCAGTTCTTATCGAATGGCCATGTATCGATCGGAATGGCACATTGAGATGTCTCTCAACTCAGATCAAGCTTGGAACTGTGGTTCCTCAATTAAAACCACAACAGGGACGTGGCGGCAGGGGTGGGGTTCGGAGGGGGGATTAATAACATTGGTAAAACAATTTGTTGGAAATTTCATGTCTGACACCACATTAGTTGGAAATTTTGCATCACATATAGGTTGAAATTGTTCTCCTTGTCTGATTTTCCAACCAGTAATTAGTGGGGAATTAAGTTGTTTTTAGCCCAACAGTAGCATGTTTTCCTTCTTTTTGTCATTGTTTTTGGTCTTTTGTCTGAAATGGCCATCAGTTGGAAATTTTCCAATCTTAGGAGGAATCAGGTTGTAAATTTCCAAGACTTGAGATACTCTAGTTGGAAAGTTCCAACCCAAGGAGTGGGTGCGGAAATGGAATTTTGCGAACCCAGGGATGTTGCTAGGGGGTTCCAACCGGGGGGGGGGGGGGGGGGGGGGGGGGGGTAGAACATACAATTTCCAACTATATAGGATTTCGTCTAATAAAATTTCCAACTATATAGGATTTGGTTTTGACTAATGCAAAATTCCAATATTGGACTAGGGGCTTAATAATTTGGGTTTCTATACAGCTGTTCTATATGTTCTTTTTAAAACAAATAAAGAAACTGACACTAGTAACAAGAATGACACAGCATTGATCCATGTTTTATGTATTGAGTAGAATGTGCATGCAGTACATAATACATGCTATTAATCATAATATGGTTGAGGAACGAAGTAGCAAGTTATACAATGGTAAGTATGGATTCTGAATGATTGTTAAATTGTTAAAGCTGTCCTCAGAAAGATATGGAGGTTTGACATTACTAATAGACTAGTGACCATGACTCTATGGTTGGTAAAACATACCAGTCTGAACTTGAAGGAACTGCTTTGCTGTCAATTTCATATATGTGTTCAGGTAATGAGCATTATTGGAATTTATTTACTCAAATAACTGTCTATTAACTTGTAATAATCACATTACATTGCTACCTTGCAGGACAAATTTAAATAAACTGATTAATATACTGCTATGAGAGGAACTGAATTTATAAGTATAAGTACAACAATTGGAATTTTAATCATGAAATTTCCAACTATTGAAAGTTATGGTCCTCATTGGGGTGGGTGAGACACCCGACACCCCTGTCGTTATACGTCCCTGTGCGAACCGAGGCGGTGCAAATTTCAAGGGGGACTATCTGGCCACGATTTACCGGTGTGTGTGATAGTGTATGCTGTCTGTTTGTAGTGGTTATCTACTACGTATATATTTTGAGACTTCCGTATATATATATATGTGTGTCATTTATAGACTCGAAAACGGCTCCGCCGATTGAGCCCAAACTTCCTATCTAAGGGTAAAAAACCCACGGGCAGTGTCATCGGACCATTCGCGAGCCCGTGCGACAACTCCTTCACCCTTCAACTGCCACCGCGATGGGGATTGATGGGTTAATGAGTTAATGATTAAAGAGCGTTCGTATCTGCGGTGTCGTTGTTAAAGAGCGTTACATCGGAAATATGCATGCATTTCCATTGCATAGAACTCGCTTCTACGAATCTTCCCAAGGCTGGAGAAATTGTTAATAAATGCGTTTATGTCTCTTCGATAATTGCCTAATACAATTAAAGTGTCGAGTCTGTCCATTTTCCCATGAAAAATCGTATTCTATGACCACCGGGTTCGAGATATTTTATTCTTTCCGACATCGTCATTTTTGTCACTCGAAATCACTCGATTCGGCGTCAATTCATCCCTTGTGAGGCCTTCTAAAATTATGTCTTCACTTCCCAGTTATACCCAGGGTGTGAACTATGAGGAGAGATTTATTGGAAGTCATAAGATATTTTGTATTGCCCGGGAACAATACTTTTGAGTTGATTCCATCGATCGTCTTATGTTTCCGTTTTCGATGCATCGCGTAAATAACGTACTTGCAGTAAATCGTACCTCTTGTATTTGCAGTAAATCAGACGTCCGTGTTCCGAACGTTAAATGTAATGTGTTGGACTCTGTCATTTTAAGAATATATAAGTATTACACGCAGACACACGAAGTCTCAATTTGTTATGTATGGTCAACTCGGGACGGGGAATATTTGTGTCGGGTTATATGATATGCCTGTACGGGGTTACCTTGAAAAACAAAAATTAATGGATCGACCAAAGCCATGGGACTAATACCGCCAGTGGCGGGCTAATCTGCTAGTCTCCTATATATTTTGAGACTTCCGTATATGTGTCCTTTATAGACTCGAAAACGGCTGGACCGATCGAGACCAAACTTCCCATCTAAGGGTAAACACCCACGGGAATGGTCATCGCGTTTTGAAGAAGCTCCCAGCACCCGTTCTTCACACTCCCAGTCACAAAAAACGGCACGGTGGGGTTAATTGCGTTGATAGTTAAAGAGCGTTCGTATCCGCAGTGTCGTTGATAAAGAGCGTCTATATACGATAAATACGGCTCCATATTGACCGTCTCGAGACGAAATTTCGTACTTAATTTCGCACTTAGGGGTTCCAAGGAACGGGGGAGATTTTAATCGGGTCAGTTTTTTCCGCGCGAGGTGACCTTGACCTTCAAACGGGTACACACAAATGATCTATATGTGCGTGTCCTTTATAGACTCGAACCGATTGAGCTCAAACTTGCTACCTACGGGAAGTGTCATGGACGGGTTCATTTGTGACTCTGACCTGACCTTGACCTTGAAAATGATCAATTCAAGGTCAAATCGGGTAAAATTGAAAAACAAAAAATTAAATTACAAAATTAAAAAGGCACATATTAACTCATTGAAAAACAAAAAATTAAATTAAAAAAATTATTAAATTTTTTTATTAAAAAAGCCAGTAAATTAAAAATTATTGAAAAAAAATTAATTAAAAAAATTAAAAATTGTCATGTTTCTGACGATTGCCGCCAGTGGCGGGCTAACCTGCTAGTCTACTATATATTTTGGAACTTGTATTGTCTGTCTGTGTGTGTTATAGACTCGAAAACTGCTCGACCGATCCGACTAAAATTTGGTATATGTAGGCCTACTTTGATACGGGGAACAACATGGGCGGGTCCAATTTCACATGTGACCGTGTCATTGACCTTGACCTCGCTCATATACGCTCATATAGGCATGTTTCTGGACCTCGACCGATCTGACACGAGTTTGGTATGTAGGCCTACTTTGATCCCGGGAACAATACGGGCGGGTCCATTTTCACATGAGACATTGCCCTTTACCTTGACGTGGCTCACATACGCTCATATATATAGGCATGTTTCGGTCCACCCGGACGAAGTCGGGCACATCAGCTAGTATATATATATTCCATAATAGGGGTTTATGTGGTTTCATAAACACATCATACCATATATGCAAAACAAAATGACATGTGTCAAAACAGACGCTAATGAGTGCCAACTAGTTAAAGTAGTTACACAAGACTATATATTGCAACGCCATGCTAACAAGTTTGATGCCATATTTTATATCAATTGGGAGACCCCTTCCAATATAAACATATCATTTAAGTTATTTACTATGTGTAACATTGTATGTGAGTTTAGTGTTTGTGTTTAGAGCTATGCGCATCGCAACATTGGCCGACAAACTATTTACCTACGTACGCGGTATATATCTCCACCGTCAAACTGCCACAATCTTATGTAAATATTACACCGAGGTATTTAGTTTACAATTCACCGATATATCAAAATAATTACATCGATTTAACCATATATTACATTATCGCGTGCTGTCGGGCCTGTTCCACTATACAGCAGTCATGCTGTAACCATTTCTTTACTAAATACTCATTGACTAGTAGTTCCCTTAGGACATGTTCAGATTATAAGTTCAGTTTGTTATAATCTGAACATTTCACACCAGCTAATAAGAATCCTACTGCCATTCTGTTATCTCTTCGTTTGTCTGTCGTCTGTGCAATTTTGGAGGAAGTGCTTTGTATACTGTTCCAACAAAATGGTAGATCCGTTCTGTATCAATATTCTAACCCGTGTTAATTCAGACTGATACGCTTCCCTGCTCTCGGTGAAAGTGCTTCATTTTTTAAGGATGTCCCCGTATATAGGCGAGGTGGTTAGGTCGTGGATACGATCATTGCAGTCTGGGCTAGACGAGGTTGGTGCTGGTTCGAACCCCGACATTTGCGAAAATCGGGACCGATTTCCAAGCTTGTTGTGAGTTGAGGGGACTCCAATGTGCCACTCCGATCGATACATGGCTATTTCGATAAGAAATGAGTTTGTTGATCTTTGTTCACGCCCACTGAATTAAGCACATTTGAAGAACTGAATACTCATACTGAGCCCGTACATTCAAAACTCTGATATCCATTTAGTAAAGAATGGGGTAATATTGCGATATGGCGGATTTAAACTTTAAACTGCTAGTTTAACTCAGCTGATGCTATAACAAACCAGTGTTACTAAAGATGCATTCAGGGTTCCAACGGGGGCACCGGTGACTCAGTTGGTAAGATGTCTTGACCATTAGGCCAACATAAGTCGGCCAGCGTTGGCGATGCTGTTTCTGATCCCGATATCCCCGCATTTGTGATCATACAGTAATGCCCTAAGTAATCGATTCCTTAACCACAGAAGAATAATTGGTAACTTTTCAGGATTTAGTCGGAAATATGGCTTGTTGCCATTCATCGAAAAGCTCTCGGCGTCACCCATAATTATGTTGTGGTTAAGGAGTCGATTACTTAGAGCATTACTCTATGCCCATTTTATCCAGTATTCAGAATCCAACAACAGGCTGCATGGTACGCAGCTTTTATATCAACAAATTGTTCAAATTTGTATTATGTATTAGCGGCTATAATACATAATAAATTTGTGTGGGACTGAATTACATCAAAATCTGTCATGTTGGCTTATAATTAGCCAAAACGACAGATTTTGATGTAATTCAGTCCCGAACAACTTTATGTGTTGAAATTATGGACATATGATACAACATAAAATTTGCGAAATTTATCACATGTAGAGTAAAATGTATTATATATTTTCGCAGTACACAGGATTCACCCCTCGATGTATCTCAACTGATATTCAGGGGGTGGGGGGGGGGGTGACACCATCATGATGCAATATATGCATGACCCCCCCCCCCCCCCCCCACACACATAAAATACTACAAAGAACGGCATTCCCAGGGAAACATCAGAATCTTCTTGGAATGCTAAGCTTATTGTGCGTCGTCAAAGAATGCCGTCGACAATAGTGTATTGTAATAAGAGACGAAGACAGCGTCATGAGTTCGATGTTACCACGCGTATCTCATATCACATAATCCCCATCTCGAATTTATGTGCGCGTTTTGGTCTTATCAACGCTGTACTTCATATAACTAAGCTTCGACGAGCAGTCACCGGCGCTAGAAACGCGACAGGCCCATATATATACACACAAGCAGGTATTGGTGACATTTCTATACAAAGTTGTTATTAACTGCTTATAATTCTGATCATTTTATGAAGAAAATATACATACACCTGCAAAACGGCACGACTGCATGTGTGAATGGGTTCGACTATATAGGACACGAGTGCCAGCGCGGATGTGTAGAACGAGATGCGCATGTAGTGCATGGGTAGTGTGTGTGTGTTATTGAGGGATAGGCGCCATGGTCGTTGGGGCACACTTCGCGGTTTACACAATGAACCCCATGCACGACCACAGCGCCGTATCCCTCAATAACACACAAACACACACTACATTAATTTCTTAAGTACATATTTCACTCTCAGACGTGTTATAAAAAAGAGATGTCCAATAAACATGTTGTAATGTTCTAAAAATAGCCATATTCTCTGTCCAGGTTCATAGAAAATAGTTGGAGAAATAAAATAATTTCTTAGTGACAGAAGCTCCTGTTGACTGCTACCGGTACTCAAAATTGTTAATTTATACCCCCTAATCTATACACAAACATCAGGTTAGAGACACACCATCTTTAAGAAAAACCCCGGTTCCGTGGTCTTAGTGCCACATGTCGAAGTTTTGAGTAGCATTTCCATATATGGAAGTCATGAATATTCAAAAGCTCCATGTATGGAAATGTTTGACATGTATCACTAAACCACGGAACCGGGGCTGGATGAATCTCTGAAACCACGGAATGGGGCTGGATGAATCCAATACAGTCGCGACTCAGTGATCTCTCTTATGGCATTATTCACGCTGGTCATCCGCGTAACGAGGACGCGGATACGTAACGGCGGACGCGACTTCCGTGTGACTTAATTGTCTCGGGATGGTCAAGAAAAACGGCGAGTAAATGGCTTTGAGATTAATCGACCTATATTTTAGTGTGCCTATAGTGTTTTGGGACAATATTAGCCTTAATCGGGGGGTACTAAATTTATGTCAATGTGTCCACACTTAATGTATATAGAGGAAAGTTGTGGCAAAATCCTGAAATTGCACGCAAATTGACTCAAAAAATATTGTTATCACGGGCAAATCTGAACAGATCGTGACGTTGAGGTACCACCGGGATCCCGGTCATTGAAATATCAGCAACACAACCACCGCCAAGCAACCAGTTACCAGCAATTCGAATATTTAGTATTATCAACAAGTAACGAGGACCCGTTATTATGTAACGTTGGACTCGCTTCAGAAATCACATTGATTAACCGCGGACGCGAATATTCCGACAAATAATTAATTTAGAAACATGATTGTTTTGAATGTAAAAGGAATCACATGTTATGTGTTTTACCATCGCATTGTTAACCATCTGTTTCACCGCAAATTTTAAACAGACGAAACGTTTTGTCTGTTTCTGTTTGTACAACTAACGATTGATTGCTATCGATAGACACGTGCATGATTGGGTGGATTTCGGACCATACCCGTCGGCGAGATAACATCACAAAGCTAATATGGTACCCTGATGCAAATTACACGTAAATGGAAATCACTAACCCATGCCAGCACGAATGTTGTGATACTCAAACAGTAAATTTCTTGTTGAACATTTCAGGCCTAATATAATCCACAAATGTCAATTCCAAACCAATAATAAGTTTGAGTTTCCCAGCAATAAAGGTAACTTTCAAACTCAGGTTTGAAATAGCGTCAGTTTAAATTGTCCAAAAAAAAATAATATAAGACTTGTTAAGTTAAACATTTGTTATAACCAGTGTGAGATTTGAGATGTTAGATGGAAAATACCAAGGGGTCGCGAATGAAATACAGTATAACGCTTGAATTCTCTTATTCTACAGGAATGGACGAGATAACACCTACCCCATTCCAATGTTCCACATGCAAACTGCCATTCACCACTTTGGCTGACACGGTTGGCCATGCCAACACATCCCACCCGAACACGGAACTAAACTATTTAATGCTGAACCTCAGCAGTAAAACAGGAAAGTTTGGATATAAAAAATTAAGCCACCCAGGAATAATTCCATCGGATAACGGCAAATAAATGACATTATTCTGCGAGATAAAAATGCCATAAAGAAAAGGAATATTACAATTAAACCTAGTCTACATATACAACCTCTAGGTTTAAACCGCCGTTTGACATATACAAATTCGTGGTTTAAACCAGAGACCGTAGGCCTAAGTGGCGCATTGATCATATCTGGTTTAAACATGGTCCAGCCAGACCAAACATTTAGCAGTAGTGTCGTCGAGATCGTCGCGTTTCAATTCACGGCTAAAATTCATAATTATACGACAACGAGCACATTTTGATTGGAAAATTATAAGGGGAAGCACTCATATTTGTAAACGTGTATTGTATTGGTTTTGTCAATTGCGATATTATTTTGCGCGTTATAACCATAAACCGGCAACTAAACCATTATTCGACGGTCCAGCTAAACCTGATTTAGGGAGACTTGATTTGGGGTGACGAATCCGTCTTTCTGGACCGATGTTTACATGGGTGGAGTTGCACATAACATCGAATGTCGGTGTATCTATAAGGTGAGCTTGACTGCTTGGTATTATCATGTCCCAATTGATTTATTCTCACACCAGCGTACGTGGTACGTGTGCTTGTTCGCGATAATGGACCCATCCGTACGTCCCGCCCACCGGTAGTCTGCATGGTTACTGTTACTACGCACCACATCCATCTCAATTTCGCTATATCTTCAGTGCTGAAATGGCTTCCGACGAGAACGGATCTTGTGTTTCAAGTTCGCTTTTAAATGTTCCAGACGATATCAATGTTTGTTATTTACCCGACATTGATAAATTATCAAAAAGGGCACAAGAAAGGGGGCTTAATTATTATACCCAGGGATATATTCATGACATTAGAACGAGTGAAGTTAACCAATGCATTAGGGTTGACTCGAAGTGTTATAGGTCGATGGCAAAGTCACAACCACCACACCGAATACATATAGAAATCTGCGTCATCACAGAGACAATTATCGAATCGACGTGCTCCTGCAAAGCCGGGTAAGTTTTTCCTTTTATCTTTCTGAATTTTAGATATATGGAATATATCCTCGTAATTTACGGTTTTGACGAAAATAGGCAACATAATCTCAAAATCAACTTGACCTGTCATATTTCATTTACTATACATGTAATATTATTTCTAATGAGTCACACGCCATCTAGTTTCACTTGACAAAATCATGTTAATCGTTGCCATGTTTGTTTTGTTGTTTTTTCTAAATAAAATGGATAATATTCGTGTTAAATTGGTGCTCCCAGTATTTTCGAATGAATTGGTCCGTCCGGGGTCCCATACATGTACGCTACATGTGTAAATGTAGTCAATGAACAACGCAATAGACAAATTTAACATGCATTGATGATTTTTTGAATAATATTAGTGCACGTGCAAGTATTTCCGAAAAGAATAGAATTAATACTCACATGAACATGTCCTCCGATTATCGGTAAAATGTATCCTTATTTATTTTGTTATTACAGAATGTTACAGTGGATATCTCTGTCTCTTTTATTTTAGGTTAGTTGGAATGTGCTCTCGTGTTATTGGATTGATAAAACACTTCAGGGTTTGAAGTTACACAACATTCCATCTGCTCCCGAACATCTTAGTTGCACAAGTGTTCCTCAACAAGGACATGTCCCACGACAAACGAAAATACAACCAGTTTATTCAAGTATCATTAATGACCCATTTGTTGTCATTGTTCAATTTTATTACCAGTGATTAGTATTTACGCAAGCACACAATGAAATTAATAGTATCATACTTCCTGTCATCACCTTTATCATACCGACAAAGCATTGTGAAACAACATAGTCCATTCAGTATAGGAAATGTGAACATCTTTCACCCCCGCTGCCCGCTATAGCGGGCACGACGTCAGTTACGTTCAACCCCGCTGCCCGCTACAGCGGGCAGAAGCGCTCACCTGTCTATCCATTTATTAAACGAACTGTGTCACGGCTACATAACGTAATAGCTCCCACAATTCATATTGGTCCCTCTGGTGATCCCTCTATGTGTCCCTGTTATGTGTCCCTGCCATAGAAAACTAGAATATTATATCTGAATTCCATTGAAAGCATGCCTGAATTTAAGCCGTTGGTCGGACACGGACATTTTCCGATACCTATCGCCAAATATCCGACCATTTTCATTTTTAGCCTGACATTATATCCGGCAGTATATTTTTAAATAAAATCTCATATATTTGGCAAGAATTTAGATGTGCGTATCATACGCCTTTTACGCAGACAATTAGGCCTAGTATATACCCCTGAAATCGAACGCAATATTGAAGCAGAAACCGCAAACTCATTATACTGGAATTCCCAAAGTTATAAATAGATAGCACAAAGGGAGTGAATTCAGTTTCGATTGATTTCGTTTTGATGAAGTTTGTGTTCTAAGTTCGTCAATAAAATGACTTCTAGTGTGTGAAGTTCATTTGTTTTTATTGTGAGATATAATTAGATGGATTAGAGTGATTTTGGTCAATATAGTCAATTATTTATCAATCACTGAATGTGATCACTGGGTGATTTATTTTTGCATTGCCTATTTTCGTTTTTGGATCGATTTTGGACTGTGATTGACAGAATTTCCCCTCCTCTGGCCAACATTTGCCTGATATTTTAAACAAGGTGAAATAACTGCTTCAAATTTGACCAGTGTGTGCACAAGAAAAAAATATCCAGCATTGTAGCCATTGTATGAGTGCCATTCAGTAGAAAATTGATCAAAATCTAGTGTTTTTCAATGACGGGTGTTTCCCTAGCAACAGTTGTCAAGGAAGTTGGGCACCCGAAGGTCATCTATGACCCTCATGTGAATATAAATTCACTGCTGATCACGGCAGTATATGGTTTGCCATACCCACGATCCCTCTAAACAATAGTATTTAGGCTTAGCGCTAAAGACAAAACAATTCCTAATTAAGTCCTGTAAACCCGGTGTCTGGGGCATTTTAGCCTCATATAGTCGGTGGTGAAAGAGTTGTTGGTATTTAGTAATCGAGCCCCTAGCTGAGGTGTTATGGTTTGTTTTGCTAACTTCCCATCCCCCCTATGGCAAGTTATAACATTATCGCAAGGTGATAAAATGTTTTCATAAAGTAACACAACATATATATTACTCATGGACACATCTGTTCAACAAATTAAATACTAAATGAGCTTCTATTTATTTACAGAATTTCAAAAGTGTTGTGTTAGGAGATTGAAAAATTGAAACAACTCGAAGATACCCCGTTGATTATATGCTGTCTTTAGTACGTCCTGGTTTAGGAAACCGAACTAAAAACACTATAAATATCGTTCGTCAACCGGACATGTTCCCCGTGCACATTTCAACACCATTGTAGCTTTTTAAGACATATTTTGCTCTCGTGTTCGTAATTTCCCTATAGCTTACTATGGTATCTAGGAAGCCGCTTGTGGTGCGATTCATATCACTATGCAGGCGTATGTCGCTTCCGGGTTTGAGCTATCGGCTCATTTGCTATAATTGAAATTGGGGCGGTCCCTACGGATAGGTTCATTGAGAGCGTGACAATAATCACTTTAGTGGTTTGCTTGTTGTCCGCATGGTAACTGGGTAGTTTGATTGCATGTTCATTTGCCAGCCACTAAACGACCACAAACGCTCCTTTAACACCGTTTGGTTGGAACGTCAATGCAGGTATAAACCAGATTTAAATCCAGAGGTTTGAAGTGTATATGACTAATCCGGCCTGTAAGATTAGTTAAGGTATATACATTTGTTATAACCAGTGGGCAATTTTTAGAACATTCGAAGGGGGTATAGCAATGAAATGTTTTGATGCACGGGAATGAACAATTGGTCAGGTTGCAAGATGCGCATTTTGGAAACAAGAAGCGTGACAAGTCCTCACAAATTATACACGTAAGCTCTCGCAAATTCGATAGAACCATAATGGAATAAACCAGGTCAATAATATAATAGAAGTGAGACGTCGACACGAGTTTATTAAACATATATGAATTAGAACATAATCAGAATACACTCCAGATTCTTTAACTGCATGCAAAAAACATATACTATTATCTAAATCAGGAAAGTGACGACATGGGTGGGGTGTCTCACCCCTAACTGTGTGCTAATGTTACAATTATTCATGCTTCGTTTATAATTTATTGTTAATTTCGTATAAAAATAGGTTAATAGTGTATTCATGCATAGTTTGATTTTCAACAGTATAATTATTGGAGAAACTAGTTGTCAGACTACAGGTTACGCATTTTCCTATTTTGACAGGGGACCCACCAAACCTGGAAAGCAAGATTTTTACAGTCAGATCTGGGCACCCACCCGTCTAACGCAAAGTTTTTTCCATTGAAAATTGGCGACCCAGTCCCAAAAGTTTGATGAAAATTGTAAACATAGAAGAATAAGACAGATAAAATAATGGCGCACAGTAAAACGGTTTAAGTTACATTGCGGATGGAATTTCGGTCATATCAGCTTAACAGAAAGCCCCAGAAATCTCACAAAATCATAAAACATTCGTTAAACTTATCAAATAGTGTTCAGCATCTAGACACATATATACGTATGCACAGCAGGCTGTTCTCTCATGTGGCGAATAGTCCCAGCTATACTTGTATATATGGCCAATGGTAGCTCAGTCTCATGTGCAGTCTGTTTCATTAACCAATAATAAGTAGGTCCATGCGGTTTAAAGCCTGACCATTTAAATTAATTTTAAGTAGCCATAATTTGTCTTTGAACGTGGTAAAAATGCGATCGAAGGTCAGAAAAGGACCCATTCACCAGGACTCCTGGGTTTTATTTGGGACACCCCCCCCCTGATTTTGGTTACACTTTTGTACTGAAATGGACATCAGTCAGATATTTTCCAGATAGGAAGGGTGCTTGGAGAGAAATATCCAACAGTTGGAAAGTTTAAGGCACCAGTTGGAACATTCCAACCCAAGATGGTGGTGCGAATGGAATTTCGAGAACTTGGAAGGGGAGTTTTGTCTGGCTCACTGGGATAAAGTTGGAAAATCGAGGTGGGTAGCCACCAACGGAGACGCTCTGGTCACGTCTCTGTGTTATTGTATATATATCATTATGCTGTGTAAAGTATATAATCTGATTATAAAATGGCCATATCTCAAAAAGTCTTATTGTTCTTCAAACATGCCCACAATGGGCCATATATGCCTATGTCATGTCGTGTGACGGTAAATATGTCTGAGAAAAAATAGCGTCCATCGTTACCAATTTTCGCGTCCAGTTATTTTCCCACAAAAAGTCTCTACGGGTCCTCGTTACAAATTGCTTAGCAAAATTTTCGGATTTCTTGAAACAGGTTGCTTGACGGTGGTTGTTCCAAAACACAGCGCACACTAACATTTAGGTTGATATATTTTAAAGACATTTAATCGCCGATTTCCTGACCAACCAGTGACAATGTAAGCACGCGGGAGGCGCGTCCAACGTTACTCATCCGCGTCCTCGTTGTGCGGATGACCAGCGTGTTAGTATAGGACCACTTGACCTGGGGTGAGAACGAGAGGAGGTGGCCTCGAAACACGAGCCAGCAACGCGGTGTAGCAGAGCTCCGAGCAAACGTGTCGCATTATACTTGTGTTGACATTAGGGATTTGTGAAGCAGAGAATGTATACATCCGATACAACAGAATTCTCATGTCGCCTGCACCAACACACTACTGACGTCACATACACACTTTACTATCGATAGATGCGATAATTGTTGCACATACCGACAAGTCACATGTATCGACATAGCTAAAGGGTTCAATGATCGCTGGGCGGTATGACACAATTAATTGCGCAAGAATTTACAAGGACATGCATAACAGAGCCGATAGCCGATAAAGTTAGCCCCCAAGGCGAGGTCACAGTGACTGGAGACCAATAGCTTATATTCACCAGCCCGGTTTATTTTATAAACCGCTGGTAGTCTTGGGTACATTCATACACTGGCATGTTTGCACGGTATGGTTTGCAGGCATTTTGTCGTAGAAAACGGTATGGTGCCATAATATGAATGGAAAAAAAGCACATAAAGTGCATCTGTGCCATAGCATACATGCGAAGTAAAATCTCTGTATAGTTCCACTAGTAACGATGCTACTGGAATTTGCCTGTAAAAATCATGCAATTATCTTGCAAAAATTAATCATACAGGTATTTGAAGGCAAATTCCAGTAGCACTGTTACAAGTGGTACAATATACATATTACTTCTCATGTCTTTCGCTTTCACGTTTCCGTTCATATTCTAGCACCATGTGGTTTCCTATGACGAAATGGCCGCAAACACATACCGTGCAAACTTGCCAGCGTATGAACGTACCCTTATTGGGTAGCGGTTCAACCAACACAAACCTTAAAACAGTGTGTCCGACATTTGTAGAATTAATGAGGTAACCATGCAGAGGGTGAATTTAGTGACGACATCCCGCACGACAGGCTAACATTACCAAACTCACCATCTGAGAACCTCATTCTGCTTATTCATCAACTGCTAGTGAGACCTAGTTGGTGACGTTCACCCATTGGACACCACGTTGATGCATATTATCTTCTGCACGTTAAGGGATTTTTAAACTGAACAGAAGGGAAAAAAGTAAATAAATCAGTTTTAATGTTAATTTGAGACCATAGATACTTCCCAGCAGATGAGACCCAAGCAGAATGAAGTCCCCATATGGTAAAATTTGTGCTGCTAGCCCGCTGTCCTTGGTAGCATCTCTAAATTCACTGTCTGTGGACCTCATTCTGCAATTGTCAGACACACTATTTCAAGGTTTGAACCCACAAGCCCCTTCTCTAACATCAAACCTTCTACCCATGCGAAGAACGCCAAATTATATACTTTTAGTTGTTTCCTTATTTCTTCTGCTGTTGACTGATGATAAAAACATTTTATTGTCCATCCATTAACTAACATTATATCTGATTCGGCAAAAAGCCGACACATGATAATCCGGGAAAAAGTCATATTGGACTCGACGCTATACGCGTCTTTTCACCACAACCTGGACTCGTACAAGAAAAACACATACTGTTCACAACATTGTATATAATAACTTTATAATATTATTGTCACAATGCCCATTATTTTTTATCACCACTCAGTTATTACTTCGACTCTTCCTTCCGCATCACTTCATGGTACATGCTTTTCCTACGTTGAGGAGATGGGCTAATTTTATCAAACAACGCTTTATCCAAGATTCTCTTCTTCACTATTCTCTCCTACATCATGATTTCTTCATTTGTTTTGTTCTATATAAATTAATATGTCAAATGCTTTGGGAAGGAATAAATATTGTTTAAACCGACCCACAAGCTACCTTCGATGATCTCCAGCTTTTACAACGAGACACACACGCACATGCACACGCGCGCAGCTAAATTACGGAAGTTTCTCGCACATAAGTCTGGAGACTCAGAGTCTCAGACTCGCCCCTGGTCAAGTGGTCCAGCTAGTCTGCTATTATGTTGGTTTGTCCTGCTGAATTGCCATGATGCTGGTAGGGAAAACTGATGCCGCTACGAAAATGTACAGGTATTTTTTTTCTAAAGTTGTCATTTTCGCGGTGTTTGACTAATCCCAGCGATTTGAGAAAAAGCCAATGTCTGTATGAATCATTCGAGAACACATATCTATTTTTTAAAATCTAATAATTGCTGCGCTGGTTTTTGCAAACGACGTTAATATCCATCTTGATTATAGTCGATTTGCAACAACTAATATACAAAAAGTATCAAAATAGTTCGCAATGTATATGTTTTACAAATAAAGGCGTTTCCTGTGTCCGAACACCGCGAAAATTACAACTTACAAATTAACGGCACTTTAGTCTATTATTCATTAGGATGGGTGTTAACCCTTTGAGTGCCAGGGGCCGATCTCATCGGCCCTAAACCTACAAAATAAGTCTGTTAAAGAATATAAGAATAAATTATTAAAATTGTGAAGAAAAAAAAAGAAAAAATTGTTAGGCCTATGCATTCTCTTATATATGCGAGGCGACCTATGGTCGACTCGCATATATAAGAGAATGCATTGGCACAGGGTATATGGGTTGATACAAAAATCGGACCTGGCACTCAAAGGGTATTAATGTGATAAAACAGACGACAGATAAACAGAAGGCAGAATGAGCCCTATTTATCCAGGGGGAATCTTTAGATATAATAAGTTTAACTTATTATCTCAACATTTCTTATGGGATAACTACTGATTGATGCTATGGTAGAGAAAGGGTCAAACTCTGGAAGATTATGTTTCTGAAACATTTATAATGAAATTAGCAAACTCTGCGCAAACCATTTTGCCTACTCTGTAAGGTGTGTTTATCTGTATGTGCTCACGCGTCGTAATTATGTAAACCCAAAATATTCGATATCCTATATGTGGAAGTCTCCCACAATTGCATAGCATTAGAAATATCACAAGCTTGAGCTTGGCTGTTCTAAACAATATCCTAATACTAATTGAACTATTTACAGTGCGCATGCACGCAGACGACCCAAAACAATAATTTTCAAGTTAGCATCAATGCGCGTTTCGTATTGTTGCTTCCTCCGCACAGTTTGCAACTGCGAATGCCAAGAGCCAATCGGTTAGATACGCCAATTACAGTCATTATGGTCGGTAACAAGAAAATAGTACATCCATTTTAATTGAGCTGTGACGTCATGGATTTAATGCTTTGTGCCAGATTTCATAGATAATTGCCTAAACTATTTGAATTACGCGAATAACAAATGTTTCTCGGAATGAAGTTATAACTCACGATGCTTGAATGTGCGCAAACAACGGATGTCGATATTAAAAAAAATATTGAGAAATTGAGATACACCAACTATACTTAAACGGACATGGCTCGTTCGAACTTAAAAATTAAGTAAATTTGGTAAGAGGTATATCAAAACATAACTGTACCTAAGCGAAGATTTCTGAACAAACTCGTAGACTTATAGTGCTGAAAATACGTGTTTTTGTTTCTTATTTGTTTCAATAAATTTGAGATCGTTTCTTTTGTGTCTATTCAATGTTTTTAGTCAGCGGTCACGGAAAATGGCAACTGCAGACCATTGTGGGGGGGGGGGGGCGGAGAAACAAACAGCCATAATTAATTAATTAATTAATTAATAGAAAACATAAACATAAAACAACAAAAACATGTATTTAACAAAGCATTGCACAGTACCAATAACGATACCATATATGTGATATTTCCAGCAGTTTTTAATTAGAAGTGAGACAGACAAACGCTCTTTATTTCTACCATATGAGGAATGCATTAAAAACTAATGCTCTTTATTAATAGTTCCATGCTGAAGAAATATTTAACTTTAATAAGTCTCTGTGTGTGATGATTATATAGGCTATGCATCGAAATTATAATTTGTTTGCTTCTCTCAGACAATCACGTTCTTGGATAAAAATTGATACAGCTATATATATATACGGACTATATACCACAATAACTTCCTTGAACTTATAATGGATTGTCGCATCACAAAGGACGATGATAGAGTTTTCTACATAATGCAAAAATAGAGAGCGTTCGCTGTTTATCTTGATAATTATCTTGATATTGTAATCATACGGAGGGTTTGTGTCGAGCATACACACCTTCCAACAGCATGTATATTCGATTTATTTAGATTTATCCTGATATGGTGATAATAAAGAGCGTTGTGTAAAGAGTTGACATTTTTTTACAGCATATACCAATAGAGTGTTCACTGTTGGATTTATACTGGTACGGCAACACTAAAGAACGTATTATTCACTGTTAGATTTATCCTGGCACGACCACAATAAAGAGCGTTTGTGTGGAGACGACAATCTGTCAGTAATAATTATTAACGCCAACGGTGTATACTGTGGGCAAAATTATAAAATCTCATGGGCCTATGTAGGTTTTATATATAGATTGGGTAACTTTAAAAGCTGTAGTGCTACCCCGAATGCGGCTATTTTGGGACGCGTTAAAGCTTTTACTGCGACCCCGAGTCCGGTAAAAGCTGTAGTTGGAATGTCCAAGTTCGTGAAAGTTCTATTGACTATGCCGATGATTTGAGAAGCTTTATTGTTTTAGGATATTGTAGAAAGGTTAATCTGGCCGTGTCAAATTGAGCTATAACGATGGGATATCTCGCAGGACAACACATTTCGGGTTTTCGTGGGGTGTGTATTCGCTGGATGTCTTATAGTTGCATTATGTAACCATTATGACCGCGTTAATTGCTTTCGACGTTTAGGTATGAACAATGGCTGGGCCATTCACTCTTGGCGGGAACACAATACCTCCGATTTTTGATCCGCATTTAGAAGCTTTCTGGTGTGGTGAATGAGAAACCTACAGTAATAAGCCGTAGTTTTTGTAATAATTTGAAGGATTAGTTGTTTTAACGGAATTCTGAGACGGTGCATTCATGTAACCAATATATTTTATATTATAATTTATATTTATGGCTAATAATATGATCTTGGTGGCGTTACCATTTCTGACTATGGTTTTCTTGTAACCTCCTGATACACAAGTAATAGATACTGATGGCTTGCACTTCAAATTAAATTTTGCTTAAGGGTACTGTACACTAAATCCGGCCATTTATGGGACCATCTCCTTTTATACTCAACACAAACTATGCAATGAATGAATTTCATTATAATTATGTTGTTTGAATCGTTCATAGAGCACACGAGTGTATTTTTCACTAACCCATGGCTCAAATTCATTCATTTATTGCATATATTCTGTTGAGTATAAAAGGAGATGGTCCCATAAATGGTTGGATTTAGTGTACAGTACCCAATTTCCAGCAACTTTTGGCAACTTGGGATGGCCAGTATAGCAAATATATAATGAGTCATTATCCTTGACATAAGCCACATGAATAATCTTTTATATCAGAGAGCATGCAGTGATTGGCGAACTAAATATCATCACTTTGAGTTTGACGTTCGTACAATTATACACTGAGTTAGGCCCTTTGAGTTTGCACACGGAAAACATTTTTACTAAATTGGACCATTTTCAACACAAAAGCAGACCATGACAGAGCAAAGTCAGTAAATAAACTTATTCTACCTGATACAGTTATGATAGAACTGCGAAAAATTGAAATAGATACAAAGTTATCGTTTAAAAAATTTTATCTTTCAAGAGCATACAAAATTCAGGGGCGAGAAATCGGGCGATTTTCTCATAACGGAGTTGACCTGCACTGAATACAGAAATCATGCTACGCATCCAAATTTCTGATTTATTGTGAGAACTTTCACAGCTTTGTAACTTATTAAACTATAAAACCAGTAATGCCACATTTACCACAGGCAATTATTTCCCCCAGATACATAGTTTCTTATTTTTCAGACCTCCGATAAAATCGAAATCGTATACTGCTACATAAAGATGCATGGTCCAATTTCACACCAAATTAACCAAAATATCAATGTTCAGCTCTTCGGACAAAAGAACATTGAAAAATAGTTGCAATCATGAAAATCCACAAAAAACATACATCAGTTTTACGTTGAAAGCGAGTACTACGAATCACAATTGAGAACGCTCTTTATTATCTACCACTTTTTTGAAAACTACAGTATGGACGCTCTGTATAAGAGAGGATCGTTGATTTTGTTACTATACTATACATTCTGACAAAAATTTCGAACGTGTTAAAACGGACTCTTTAGTTGATATTAATAGGCTGATGGCCCGGGTACCATCTAATTATTTTCTGGTATAGAAAATGTACAAATGTCAGTCTTATTGCGCCAAATCGGAGACGGCATCTTTAATTGAAGCAGAAAAAAATTATACCTTCGAAAAGAACAAAGTAAGTAAGCAATTATATGCATGCGAAGCCGGCGAAGCGATACGTGTCGTGGTTCGAACTACCAGCGACATGTCACGCGTGTGGCCTTGAATCAGCTAGCTCAAACATTAGATCGTGACATTTAGCCATAGTGTTTTAATTTGGCCTCGAGGGTATTGGTGAAAATATCGCGGGATTTCCAGCTATATAGGGAGTCTGTATTGAAAATTCAAGGAGTATGTTATTCTGTGTCTGGGCGTAATGCGCTCTTAGCCCTAAATTTTGCGGACGGGTTTTTGTTTGGATCCATTATCTGCCTGTTAATTTTTGCCGGGGGTCCTTATTGTAAAGTCGTGTGACCTTTTAAAAACTAATTTGTTTACGTCGTGATATTTCCAGCTAAATCGATTCAAATAATGTTCTGGGATTTTCACATTTTCGTATTCCGTATAGACATAACATTAATTCGAATTTTGCTCTTCTGGTTCGTCTTAGGATTGTTTTATACATACATGCACGGTGTGCGTTTTCCATAAGCTTAGCGCGAGATCATGGAGATATAACTCCAAGGCCTGATGCAACTTTCAAAGGGAAAACTTTTAAGTTTTAAGTTTCAAGGGAGAAGTTGTGTGATACATTATATATGATAGTGCTTGCTAAGTATTTAACTTTTTTATTTTGCATGGTTAGCTGGAAATTACACTAGGAACGTTTGATTAAATTGGTGTCAAATCGCACCGTGCACGGATCATTAAGGTGTGGGTTACTGTTAAAATTCAGGCGTTTGTTTTTGCGAATAATTTCATTTTTTGTCACAAAAGGGGTCAATACTATGAAGCGTTTTCTTTAGATTCTACAATTGTTTGTAAGAAATAACAATTTCTCATTCCGCTAATACTATGAACCTACGATTACAAACATAAATCACAAATAGTATGTGGTCTTTGTAACTACAATCATCTCCAAATCACATTTTGTTTTCGAGTACTATGAAAGTTAATAAAAAGTTATAACGTCAAGGAACGTGACTAGAAGGTCTTCGTATTGTGAGTCCAACATAATTTTCACTTTTTCACACCCTTAAACCGGATAATATACCGATCTATGATACGCAGGGACATGACGACAAGGGGCCCTTGTGAAAATGTTTCATCAGCTGTAAATCTCAAGTACAACCCACAGGGACGTCGCGACAAGGGGGTTGGGTTGGGTGTCTCGCCCCTCCCCAAAAAACATTTTGTCAACATGTTCAACAGTTGGAAATTTGATACCTGACACAACACGAGTTGGAAATTCGCAACAAAAGGTTGAAATTGTTCTCGTAGTTTGATTTTCCAGCAATTTATTAGTGGGAGTGTGTTGGTTTTAGACCAACATTTGCATATTTCCTCCTTTGGTCAAAATTTTGCATTGAAATGGCCATCATTTAGAAATTGCCCAGAATATTAGGGGGTGTCAACTTGGAGGTACCAGTATGTGTTCCTCGTAACTACTAAAATTGAAATTGAAAAATTGAAAGTTACAACGTTAAGGAGCGTGTCTAGAAGTTCTTCGCGTATAGGGTGTCAAAAATAACTTGTCGATTTTCACACCCTTAAACCGGATCATATAGCCATCTCTGATACGTAGGGACGTGGCGCCTCCCCCTTGTGAAAATGTTTTATCAATGGAAATCTCACGAACAGGGTCATGACGATAGTGGTCTTGGCAACACGATGCCTGGCACGCTACAACTGTTCAGAATAGGGAGGGGAGAGTCGCCACCAATCCCTATGTGTCACAACGTCTCTGACCAACGTCGATGATTGATGTAGACGGAGTGTCCATAGTGAGTGATTTATCCATATTGAGTGATACTTGCGGATTACGGCCAACAGTAGCATGCTACATGTACTTAGCATAATCAACGATATCTCCAATAATGTTGATGTAGACGGAGTGTCCATGCATAGTGAGTGATACTTGCGGATTCTCCAAGATTGTTAACGGTGAATGCAGTTTGTCCGATTTATTTCTATGCCGGGTATATATATATATATATACTGCATTTAGCTATTGTGAATTATCCATCTCAAATACAACCCACAGGGACGTCGCGACTAGGGGGTTGGGTAGGTGTCTCGCCCCCCCCCCCGAAAAAAAACAGGTCAAACATATAAACCAGAACTTCACTCTCACACCAATGCCAACTGATAAGACGGAGCCATGTCCCTGCCTCGATATGTTATAAAAGGGACGATTCAGTTTGAAACCATAGGATGGGCACAATATATATAATGTTGTACCATCAAAATAATATTTGATTTTCACAAATTGTATGGTTGTAATTTGTGAATACAATGATACCAAATTAGTTGTAGTACTCGATATCACAAAGGTTTGTACTTACATACGCAATTTACAAACGAACAATTTATTGGTTAACTTTGCGCAGACAAGTGGTCATCAACTTAGCAATCCGTGTACCGATTGGATAGCTCTGATCAGCGATCAACCTCTCAACTTATGATTGGTTAATTCTTTTGTAACTCAGGCTTGCCGTGATTCAATATATTGTGAATCACTCACATGCGACACCTTGTCCGTTAGCAATCAACACTAATCAATAGTTGATCTTTGTGAAATTTGTGAGATTTTGTTAGCTCATCGTTTCATTGTACCGGCGATATCACTAATCACAAAATAATAGCACACATTGTAACTTTCCCATATAGTAATCGTGTGTCAGTTATTTTAACTTCCACATGTCCGTCTAATTTGAACTAGGTATTGAGACAACACTGGTAACGGGTGAATGAGAGCAGAGTGGTGAGTTATTTTGTTTCCTACGTTTTAGGGGTTTCACCCCTCTCCCAGTCTAAGGTATAACAATAATTTATACCACTAATACTCGCAGCATATCGGATGCACATGAAATTTAGATGTGGACACTCCTCCCTCAACTGAAAAAGTACCAACATATTCGGACACAGGGACTGATGAAAAAGGACTGATGACACAAATACTGACGAAAAAGGCCATGAGCTACGGCATAAATGGAAACATGCTGGAGTGGATACGAGATTTTCTCAAGGACAGAAAACAGCGAGTAGTAGTGAATGGCGAAGTCTCTAAAAGCCACGACGTACTAAGCGGTATACCAAAAGGAAACATTCTTGGACCTATCATGTTCGTCATTTACATACATGATTTACCAACAACAGTGAAGTCACAAGTAATGATGTTTGCTGACGACACAAAAATATTCAACGAAATAAAAGAACCAAGTGACATTATAGCCCTACAAAGAGATCTGGACGATTTACAGATATGGTCAGACAAATGGTTGCTACGTTTCCACCCAGAAAAGTGTGTAACAATGAATGTTGGTAAACCGAGATACAATCCCGAATATAACATGACAAACAGACAGGGGGATATTTGCCAACTAAAGATAGTGGAAGAAGAGAAGGACATTGGAGTAATCACAGACAATATGCTCACGTTTGAAAATCACACCAATGAAAAGACAAAGAAAGGACAATCAGTAATGGGTGCCATCAGCAGATCATATACACACTTAGATGAGAACACACTTGTTAAACTGTATAAAGGATTGGTCCGACCACATCTGGAATACACACAGCCAGCTTTGAAACCCCACCTACAAAAACACATTGAAAGATTAGAAGGAGTTCAGAGAAGGGCAACAAAATTAGCACCAGGGCTAAAAGATCTAGACTATGACAAAAGATTGGAGAGACTAAAAACTCCCACACTTCAATATAGAAGACACAGAGGGGATATGATAGAGTGTTATAAATTGTTTAACACGTATGACCAGGAAGTTGCAGACATGTTAACAAGAAATACTGACAAACGAACTAGAGGACAAAACTACAAGTTATATCTAGAGGGATCGAATTACAATACAAGAAAATATTCATTCAGCCAGAGAGTAGTGGAAACATGGAATAACCTACCTGAAAAAGTTGTATATTCAGAGAAAATGAATCAGTTCAAGAACAACCTGGACCACTATTGGGACAAGCAAGAGGTGAAATACAACTTTAAGGCTGAATTGGAAACTAATATGACAATCTCTCAAACATGCAACATGTCCCTATTAGATAATTCTCAAGTTGACGTGTCATGTACAAGTACAAGTGAGGTGGATATAGTGGCAACCACAAGAGGCAGCGTCCACTAAAAGCATAAGTAACCATAAGTCAGTAAGTAAGTGACTAGTGAGTGTTCATGGGCTGTCCACCTTTAATTTTTCAACTGCACCCATTGAACAAGTCCAAACTCCCAAGTTTTGCAAAATTAAATGTGTACCCATTGGGTTGGAAGTTTCCAGCTGGATGGCCATTTACACCATAATTTTCAACAAAAGTCAAAAATAGGATAGTGATTCAGACTAAATGGTCTCCAAACACATTTCGAGTAGTAGTGAATGGCGAAGTCTCTAAAAGCCACGACGTACTAAGCGGTATACCAAAAGGAAACATTCTTGGACCTATCATGTTCGTCATTTACATACATGATTTACCAACAACAGTGAAGTCACAAGTAATGATGTTTGCTGACGACACAAAAATATTCAACGAAATAAAAGAACCAAGTGACATTATAGCCCTACAAAGAGATCTGGACGATTTACAGATATGGTCAGACAAATGGCTGCTACGTTTCCACCCAGAAAAGTGTTTAACAATGAATGTTGGTAAACCGAGATACAACCCCGAATATAACATGACAAACAGACAGGGGGATATTTGCCAACTAAAGATAGTGGAAGAAGAGAAGGACATTGGAGTAATCACAGACAATATGCTCACGTTTGAAAATCACACCAATGAAAAGACAAAGAAAGGACAATCAGTAATGGGTGCCATCAGCAGATCATATACACACTTAGATGAGAACACACTTGTTAAACTGTATAAAGGATTGGTCCGACCACATCTGGAATACACACAGCCAGCTTTGAAACCCCACCTACAAAAACACATTGAAAGATTAGAAGGAGTTCAGAGAAGGGCAACAAAATTAGCACCAGGGCTAAAAGATCTAGACTATGACAAAAGATTGGAGAGACTAAAAACTCCCACACTTCAATATAGAAGACACAGAGGGGATATGATAGAGTGTTATAAATTGTTTAACACGTATGACCAGGAAGTTGCAGACATGTTAACAAGAAATACCGACAAACGAACTAGAGGACAAAACTACAAGTTATATCTAGAGGGATCGAATTACAATACAAGAAAATATTCATTCAGCCAGAGAGTAGTGGAAACATGGAATAACCTACCTGAAAAAGTTGTATATTCAGAGAAAATGAATCAGTTCAAGAACAACCTGGACCACTATTGGGACAAGCAAGAGGTGAAATACAACTTTAAGGCTGAATTGGAAACTAATATGACAATCTCTCAAACATGCAACATGTCCCTATTAGATAATTCTCAAGTTGACGTGTCATGTACAAGTACAAGTGAGGTGGATATAGTGGCAACCACAAGAGGCAGCGTCCACTAAAAGCATAAGTAACCATAAGTCAGTAAGTAAGTGACTAGTGAGTGTTCATGGGCTGTCCACCTTTAATTTTTCAACTGCACCCATTGAACAAGTCCAAACTCCCAAGTTTTGCAAAATTAAATGTGTACCCATTGGGTTGGAAGTTTCCAGCTGGATGGCCATTTACACCATAATTTTCAACAAAAGTCAAAAATAGGATAGTGATTCAGACTAAATGGTCTCCAAACACATTTCTCACTTATTATTGGTTGTGAAATTAACAATGAGGACAATGTGAGCTTGTATGTGGTGGAAAATGTTTGGGTCAACCTTTATCGGTATGAAAGTGCCAACTGTTGAAATATTTTGACCAAAGTTGGGGGCACACACCAAGCCTTTCAACACATCACCTGTCACCCCTCTCACCGTCGTTTCCCTATTAGGCCAAAATGGTATGGTCAGGAGACGATAACAATTAACTATTAAACTATTAATAATATGTTTGTATATTCATAATTTATTGTACAAATAATACGGCTAAATTTCCCCTGTACTATGAAACCACTGTGATATTGGATAAAATTGTTCATAGTATTGACCCCAGATTGTATCAGCACCACAACATATAGAACATCAACTTGTACTCTCTTCTGTTCTTTTTATTGATATTATTATATTGCCCTGGATACATTGAATGGTAATGCTCGAGCGAAATGCGGCTTTGCGAAAATTAAACTAATACTTCGAATTTTCACAAGGCCAAACTGGTTTAATTTGGAAGGACAGATGTTCATTACCCGACAAGAACCGTGTGATTACGGTGCATGTCAATCACGTGTCACTCGAGTGAAATTAACGCAGCGCCACAAAGCTATCACTGGGCGTTCAATATCTCAGTAGATGTCTGCAAAATTAGATCGATCTACCTGAGATGTATACGACAACCAGGAATGTCAAGAGGAATTCGTTCCTGTTTAGTATTTCGAGTTCAAATTAAATATAATTCTCCACTTGATGAGCACAAAAAGAAAGAAATTGAATTTGCAGTTCAATGATCAGCGACATGGTATTTGGCATATGTGCTGTGGTTCACATGCACCTATACAATTAGATATATGCCGCCTCTCCGATCGAAATGTCACTCTCTGCATGGCATGCAAGGCCATGCACCTATTTGGCAAAATCGTTGTTTTTTCGACAAGCTGTGGGTGTTTCACAAAATAAAGTGAGAATGGACATGACAATTGTGACCCAAGCTGATAGGATGCGGCGATCACATGGGTCGATCACGTGGTGTACGCTAAATTTTCACTTTGCAAAAGAAATAAACATGGCGGCATCGGATCGTCTTCAGAATCCGACTTTATATAAAGATGGATAAATACCAACATCACGAGACGTTCCATGTAGCACTCCACACTGCCTTTTTGATTGTTTCGACCTATTTGTTCCCTAATTTAGGAATTGGTGAACCCGAAAAAGTTATTATCAGGAGAGAGCGGAAGTCAGATTCTTCAAAGTAAGTGAGGGATTGGCACATACATGTATGTATGTACGTTGTGTGCATGATAGGTACAGTCTGTCTCAGAAATTTGGTCATGTGAAAATGTGGTATAATTATTGGGAATATCGGGTTGTCGGCCTTGTCCATAACATAATTAAAGGTTTATAGATTTATAATGTTTACTTTAATAGCACACATATTCGGAAATTAGGCCGATTATTTCAGACAACGTGGGGCTAATTAAAAATAAGTCAGTACAGGTTCCTGGATCGATATTTGGTACTACATGTGGTACCTAGACATGTACTACACATAGTGCCTAGACAGTACTGTATACAACAGAGTACCTGATAGGCACTCCAGAATACCTGGACAGGCACTCCGCAGAGTACCTATAAAGACCACATGCATATATAGGGTTAATTACGCCCCACCAAAACCTGATATAAATCCAAAATAAATTGTTATATTTATGTTTCATGTATGATCTCTAGGGAGCGGAGGTCCATCTAAGTTTCACAGAACTTGTCCTCCAATCCCTTATATGTAATGTATTATTTATGCATAATTACTAATAAAAATATGTTTAAATCAAATCAATGGTAGCTGACAAAAATTGCTCAGATGCAGTAATACTGAGAGCTTTCCGACAAATGGCAACAAGCCATATTTCCGACTAAATCCTGAAAAATTACCCATAATTGTGCTGTGGTTAAGGAGTCGATTATTGTGGGAATTACTGTACGTGCGCCCTTGTCGACAATCATAACAGGTGGGCCGATTATGACGGACTTATTTGCCGCGCACTTTACTGACTGAGTCCCTGGTAATTACATCCCTTCCAACTTTTTGAAGGGACATAAAAATGTCTGCAATCACGAGGAAGTCACACCACTGAAATCGATTGAGTTCACTTCTTGCATGCTCACTAGCGTTCGATTTCCTTAATGATATATTTCGCCTGGTTGTATATGGTTATTGAATATATATATGACGTAGGATTGGCCAAATGGGTCTTTCCCCTCGAAAAGTGTATGTTGTGTGTGCGTGGGGGGGGGGGGGGGGGGGGTGGATGGTATACCGCATTCGTGCTGAAACAATGTGTTTGCTCGTTTCATGGATACTTTCCATATATGGTATAATTCGCCAAATCCGTTTTGTATTGTAATGGAATGGAATATAAGATAGCATCATTACTTCACTATTTTCTTGTCACTTCTTTCTTTCACTCAAGTTGGTGAACATTAAATGTGAGTCACCCCTGCGTGCTTACCCTGAGGGCTGATTGAAATGCTACGCTGAGGAGTCATTTAAGCATATACCAATATGCTGGTAAATAAATTAAGAAATTGCCATTAAATAAATAAACTAAGATTATAAACAAACATATTTCTTTCAAAAAGGTGGTAGGTGTTTTCTCCTGTTTTGAGCCTAATTGACACTATAAGCTATCTGCACAATACAGAAGTTACTCTCCATTGTATATCCATACTCCGTCCACAATGCTTTGAAGCCACTGACAATCCGAGCCAAAACAATATCCAAAACAAACACCTTGTGAAAGTTATACGTTATACCATGCGGAAAATTAGTTACCAGACATCTCTCTTAAACCGATTCGACGTCCGAAAGGTTTAAAATAAAACCTGCTTTAAAGAGAAACTAGTATCGCAAAATGTAATTTAATGGGGCAGTAAATGGTTAATTATCATCGTGGATTGCATTTCACAATTCATCACTTGTATTTCGTTACGGTAAACTGTTATTTCCCGTGAAAGTCGGGGGATCCTCCCACGTTTAAGCTTGATTCTCACTGATCCAAATATGTGCGGGGCTAACTGGTGGAGTTCTAAGCCAATCCCACATAGACCCCAGTGCCAGGCAATCAGCATGGTCACGTCGGACGACCGACTTCCGAACAATGTGGCATTAATGTGTTGTGTCGTTTGGACACCGATTTCTCTTGATTTCAACCACTGAGAGAACGTCAGTGACAATGGGGTGTAAATTTAAGTAAGAATCAGTGGTAACCATTCGTCGTGGCAGAGAATTTTTTTATTTTTATTATATAAAAACTCATGGATATTATAATTTTAATTAACCTGATAGTGCATTTTATTTGGTCATAAGTGTTAAATGTAATCGTAATTTTGGGAAACCTTCCAATTGATCAGGCTACAGATTCCCCTATTTGTGTGAATATCACATATACATCATCCACGACTGCCATTTAAAGATCCACGGTTCGATTTTACACCACAAAACTACCACTGGTTTACGATCTCTATACCAGAAAGTAATTATATCGTATCAATGAGCCCTTTAATATGAATTTCTGATGGTAAAACATCCACTTTCAATAGGGGAAGGAAGTTTTAACACGTTTTGCTTTGTGTCAGGCTAGCAACAAATCCAATGATAGTCTGATAAAGAGCGTCCATTTTTTTGTTTCCCACAAAACAGTGGGTATAAAGAGTGTTCTAAATTAAAATATTTTGTAATCGTTTCAACGTAAAACAGTTAGATGCCTTTGTAGATTTTCGCAATTTCTGTGCCGTACAAACAACTAAATGACGATTGCAAGTATTATTCTTATTTCTTCTGCCTGTTAATTTGAAAATTACATCCGGAAAGTCTAATTATTTTGGAGTCAAATCTGACCGTGTATCTTTAACAGGTGTGTAATAAATATGGTTCTGGACGAACATCTTACCTGGACGATGTTGTTCATTGTAACGTTTGTAAAAGCGACAGATGACTCCCAGGTTACATGCTAACTTCTGTAACGTTGAACATATATACAACAACTAATCCGAAAACAAAAAATCAAGCGACAAGTCATTAAAGTTCAACAAGTTATAGGAAAACTCCGATCACACTGGAAGTAACCCCGATCTCCCATGTAATGATATTTCTGAAGGCGTCGATCCGCGACCTAATAACATTGGCACAGAGCGAGCAAATGGAATTCTTAACAAACAGCGGTTCTCCGAAATGTGATCGAACACCATTCAATACTCCGTGACGCAAGATCGGCGCGCTCCAATCAAACGGGAAACATCCATGTATCGCGGTGCAGTTAGCGGTTTTAATTGACCACCGGACTTGGCCTGATACAACACCTTAGAAATTTGCTCTGTCTATGATCGACAGACAGTTATCGGTAGTTGTCGATGATCAACAGCAAAGCAGTAAACACTCTAATATTTGTGGTAGACATGATAATATTGCTACTACCTGAATGGGCGCTATTGATTCACGACTAACCGTAAAACGTGCGATCGCGAATAAGATCATTTTTGTTTTATGTAATAGTTATGTATCCAGTTTATTGACTGCTTGCCCCACACGGCAAGCTTTTGTGAGAACATTTTATGCAGTATACTGTTATGTGTGGCCTGGAGTAGTTGACTGGATCATAAAGTCTCGACTACACCGAGAACGCTTATAGAATACGACGCGCACGTGGCAATATATCAAGGAGAGATATAGCTATACCCTAGATCATGCCATGAATCTGTACGCTGGCTAACGCCAGTAGAGATCATATTCCACTAAAACAAAAACCTTGGAACATTTTGGCGGGGAACATTATAAAGTCGAAAAAATAACGCGGGGAATGTATTTCTTAGTTATTATGTGTTCCTTAATACTATACTTCACTGTATATATGTGAAGGTCCCAACTCGAAATTTGCTTTGCATCACTTATATAACAATTATGGATTTTCTCCACGGTAATTAATTCAATGTTTATTGTAATATCGGCTCACATATATCACAGAAAAGCATAGAGTTGTGACATTCATCTATATACAGTGAAGTACATTATTAAGGAACAGATAATAACTAAGAAATAAATTCGCCGCGTTATTTTTTCGACTTTATAATGTTCCCTGTCAAAACCTCAAAAAGTTCCAAGGTTTTGTACCAGTGGAATATGATCTCTATTGGCGTTAGCCATAGTAGATATTCATGTCATGGTCTATAGCTACCCCTGCTGTCATATACAGATTGCGACTACATTCGCTACCAACATGAGAAGTACAATACATATTAACGGAGGACTTCGTCGCGAATAGTATCTCATTTTTGGCATAAACTGAAGAGCTTAAGTAAACTCGGACACCAGAAGTAAAGGGTGTCCCCCTGAATCCCGAATTAACAGAGGACGGGGTGGGTGGGTCTGTGGGTTGTTGGGGGGGGGGGGGGTAATTACTGAATAATTAAGAATAATTCGACGAAGAAAATAGATTTCACACTTCAATACCATCTATTATCATCACTGTTCTCAATAGTAATCTGCCAAACTGTATACCACATTAAGATAAAAAAGTCATGATAGCTACATATTACACTATATATCTATCTCATATATATTTTGAAGACCTCTGTCTGTCTGTATGTCCTTTATAGAATCGAAAACGGGTTGATCGATCGAGACCAAACGTCCTATCCAAAGGTAAAATCCCACGGGAATCGTCGACGTCGCATTTTGGAGAAGCACAGAGCACACATTCTCCACTCCCAATCATCAAAATCACCACAAACGCCACTTCAGGGGTTAAGGCATTAATGATCTTTATATTGACCATATTCGGAGGTGTTAAGGATCAACGCTCTTTATTACAATCGAAGCTGCTAAACGGCTACCCATGCGTAAAATACGGATGCAAAACGAAACGCGGAATGCAATTATCTCGATTAAAAAGGCAGAATGGGTTGTTGTGTCATATATGTCCTAGGAACAGGGGAATTTTTTCATCGGGTCAGTCTTCGAGGGACGGGTACCATGAATTCATTCATGAAAAACAAAAAAATGCGTGTTGTGCTGTCGTTTCGACCGATCGGGACGAAACTTGGTACGTGTGTGTAGTTTGACCAGGCGGTCGTCGTTGTCGTATTGGCGAGCCTGTGCGGCGCCCGCTTCGCGTATGCGCAGACGAGATCTAGGAGACGGTGGAGCTATCGACTTGAAATTTGCTATGTGAATGTATCTTGCCCCGAATACGAATTTTATCGGGTCGCAGAGCCCGTGCGACGCCAGCTTTGGTTCCCCAGGTGGAATTCCCAAGGTTGACACCCCCACCCCACGGATACCATCTAGTCACGTCCCTGTACATTACGTATATCTATTTTTTGAAACACAAATGAGCCATGTTCGTTTAAATGCCCACTTAGTTTTCAAATGCTCAGATCACATTACACACAACATATTCCATACAAATTCCCTAGTATATACCATTTGGAAGAGGAACAAAAACTATATATATTCCACCAAATTTCTATTAGCCACCATCAAGGCGAGTATTGCGACGTATTAATTCAAATGCTTTCGATCAAACAATATTCTCTGTCGCACTCATATTTCGTCATCTCTACGAAAGCAGCACATGTCGCGTTGGTGATGGGGTGCGCGGCGGGATTAATTAAAATATGCCATGTTGGTAACAATATCTAGCCGAGAATTGCTCAGACCTATACAGACGAATGCGACCAGCAAATTTCAAAATTGGTCACTCGAGACCTCCCCATGAATATCTTCTGGGAAATGCCAGGGAATGCGTGCCCATTATCGGGCCATTGTGTGTGTCGCGGTCGCGCAATTTGAACACATTCGAGGTAAATACACGTGGTTGTGATTTAAGTCACGCCACGTGGATCCAGGGGGAAGTTAAACTGACCCTTCCAATGCCGCATACGTTAGTGATACCGGAGTTATAGCGTGAGCGTTATGTTTTTTGACTGACCGCAGTGCCCGATCCGCCGAATGTGAGAATGTTATCACCTGTTACGACAGTCCGTGGTCTACGGCAGTCAATTGCCGTGTCGAATATTGAAGCCTACTGATCAATTCAAGTTCAAATCGGGTAAAACTCGCTGTTTTCGACGAAATTGTACACCTAGGTGCAGCATACGTGTCTCGGAAGCTGTTGCAATTGCTTTTTCGAACAAAGCCATGCATGAGACGAACCACGCCAGTGGCGGGCTAACCTGCTATAGTCTCATATATATTTTGAAGACCTCTGTTTGTTTGTTTGTTTGTTTGTCTGTCTGTCTGTCATACAAATCTACGATTCTCGACCGATCGGGACGAAACTTGGTACGTGTGTGTAGTTTGACCAGGCGGTGAACGTTGTCGTATTGGCGAGCCCGTGCGGCGCCCGCTTCGCGCATGCGCAGACGAGATCTCGGAAACGGGTGGAGCTATCTACTTGAAATTTGCTATGTGAATGTATCTTGCCCCGGATACGAATTTTATCGGGTCGCCGAGCCCGTGCGACACCAGCTTCGCGCATGCGCAGACGAGATCTCGGAAACGGGTGGAGCTATCGACTTGAAATTTGCTATGTGAATGTATCTTGCCCCGGATACGAATTTTATCGGGTCGCCGAGCCCGTGCGACGCCAGCTTCGCGCATGCGCAGACCAGATCTCGGAAACGGGTAGAGCTATCGACTTGGAATTTGGTTTTTGAATAGCCCGGACAACGTCGGGCTCATCGACTTGAAATTTAGTTTTTGAATAGCCCGGACAACGTCGGGCTCATCGGCTAGTCTCATATATATTTTGAAGACCTCTGTCTGTTTGTCTGTCATTTATACAAATCTACGATTCTCGACCGATCGGGACGAAACTTGTAACGTGTGTGTAGTTTGACCAGGCGGTCGACGTTGTCGTATTGGCGTGCCCGTGCGGCGCCCGCTTCGCACATGCGCAGACCAGATCTCGGAAACGGGTGGAGCTATCGACTTGAAATTTGCTATGTGAATGTATCTTGCCCCGGATACGAATTTTATCGGGTCGCCGAGCCCGTGCGACGTCAGCTTCGCGCATGCGCAGACCAGATCTCGGAAACGGGTGGAGCTATCGACTTGAAATTTGCCCGTACGACGCCAGCTTCGCGCATGCGCAGACCAGATCTCGGAAACGGGTGGAGCTATCGACTTGAAATTTGGTTTTTGAATAGCCCGGACAACGTCGGGCTCATCGGCTATCTCATATATATTTTGAAGACCTCTGTATGTTTGTATGTTTGTATGTATGTTTGTTTGTCATTTATACAAATCTACGATTATCGACCGATCGAGACGAAACTTGGTACGTGTGTGTAGTTTGACCAGGCGGTGAACGTCGTCGTATTGGCGAGCCCGTGCGGCGCCCGTGCAGCGCATGCGCAGACGAGATCTCGGAAACGGGTGGAGCTATCGACTTGAAATTTGCTATGTGAATGTATCTTGCCCCGGATACGAATTTTATCGGGTCGCCGAGCCCGTGCGACGCCAGCTTCGCGCATGCGCAGACGAGATCTCGGAAACGGGTGGGGCTATCGACTTGAAATTTGCTATGTGAATGTATCTTGCCCCGGATACGAATTTTATCGGGTCGCCGAGCCCGTGCGACGTCAGCTTCGCGCATGCGCAGACCAGATCTTGGAAACGGGTAGAGCTATCGACTTGAAATTTCGGGCTGGGTAGAGCTATCGACTTGAAATTTGGTTTTTGAATAGCCCGGACAACGTCGGGCCCATCGGCTAGTCTCATATATATTTTGAAGACCTCTGTATGTATGTATGTATGTATGTATGTCTGTATGTCATTGATACAAATCTACGATTCTAGACCGATCGGGACGAAACTTGGTACGTGTGTATAGTTTGACCAGGCGGTCGTCGTTGTCGTATTGGCGAGCCCGTGCAACGCCCGTGCAGCGCATGCGCAGACGAGATCTCGGAAACGGGTGGAGCTATCGACTTGAAATTTGCTATATGAATGTATCTTGCCCCGGTTACGAATCTTATCGGGTCGCCGAGCCCGTGCGACGCCAGCTTCGCGTATGCGGAGACGAGATCTCGGAAACGGGTGGAGCTATCGACTTGAAATTTGGTATGTGAATGTATCTTGCCCGGATACGAATTATATCGGGTCGCCGAGCCCGTGCGACGCCAACATCGCGCATGCGCAGACGAGATCTCGGAAACGGGTGGAGCTATCGACTTGAAATTTGGTATGTGAATGTATCTTGCCCCGGATACGAATTTTATCGGGTCGCCGAGCCCGTGCGACGCCAGCTTCGCGCATGCGCAGACGAGATCTCGGAAACGGGTAAAGCTATCGACTTGAAATTTGGTTTTTGAATAGCCCGGACAACGTCGGGCTCATCGGCTAGTCTATTATATATTTTGGAATATCTGTGTGTGTGGTGTGTGTGTTCGCGATGAACTCGAAAACGGCCGAGCCGATTTCTATGAAACTTGGTATTTGGGGATAATTTCGGCCGGGGAGGTGGCATAGGCATATTAATTTGTCCGTGCGACGTGACCTTGACCTTGAAATCGGGTATTTTCAAGGTCAAACGTCCGAATATCACTGGATTTCGATGAAACTTGGTATGTGTGGGTACGTTCGGCCGGGGAGTGGCATAGGCCTATTAATTTGTCCGTGCGACGTGACCGTGACCTTGAAATCGGGTCATTTCAAGGTCAAACGCCCGAATCTCACAGGATTTCGATGAAAATTAGTGTCTAGGGATACTTTCGCATGGGGAGTCTCATAAGCATATTCGTTTGCCCGTGCGACGTGACATTGACCTTGAAATCGAGTCAATTCAAGGTCAAATCGCTAATTTTTATGGGATTTCGACGAAATTTTATATATAGGGTAACTTTTGTCCACTGTGTGTTTTGGACGGGTCACATCGTGACCCCGACCTGACATTGACCTTCAAAATGATCAATTCAAGGTCAAATCGGGTAAAACCGGATGGATTTCGACGGGTACGTTTGTCGGGTACTTTTGTCTGGGCAGTGTTTTGGACGGGTCAAATCGTGACCCCACCTGACCTTGACCTTCAAAATGGACAATTCAAGGTCAAATCGCGCAATTCGCCGAAAAGCAGAGGTGAAACAGCCCGGACGAAGTCGGGTCCACCTGCTAGTATATATATATAACCGGATGCGACGCTGTTAATATGCGAATGCAAGTCGCGGAAAAACTAGCGTCCGAGTAACAGAACGAGACCCGAAAAATGATTTAAAAACAAAACAGATAAATAGGCACGTTCTAGCCATCAAATGCCATAATTAAATTTTGTTGCCGTCAAAGTCGCGAACCAGCTTTTTTAAAACTCCGAATACCATTTAAGACGGGTATGCCGGATAATAGCGGTGTATATGAATCCTGCACACCAAAAGAGAAGAGTGACACGTTCCAAGTATATATTCACACGCATGCATACGTGTACATGCGCTGTTGAACTTGAATGCAGGACGTTGATTGGTCGAAATCACGGTATGTGACGTCACCGAAGCCCCCAACTTATTTCCATACGTTATTTCCAGCGCGTTGGACATAGGCGCTAAATACTCTCTTATAACATGCCAGTTGAGTGTAAATATATAAGGACATGATGCTGATTATATTGCGTTCCATGGAGTCTGACTTTGCCATACCAACTTGCATCCATTCCCCATGTAACGCAAGCAACTCAACATCCATCTTTAAATGAAAGCCACAAGGCAGTTTGGTTCCCCAGGTGGAATTCCCGAGGTTGACACCCCCACCCCCACGGATACCATCTAGTCACGTCCCTGTACATTACGTATATCTATTTTTTTAAACACAAATGAGCCATGTTCGTTTAAATGCCCACTTAGTTTTCGAATGCTCAGATCACATTACACACAACATATTCCATACAAATTCCCTAGTATATACCATTTGGAAGAGGAACAAAAACTATATATATACCACCAGAATACGGAACAGCTATGGCCCAGGAGTGTCCACTAAGCGATATAGATTCACCACAATCCTTCCCCGTTACTTACCCCAGAATGCATCATAATTCACAACTAAGAGATAGAGTTATTCCTTTTCCAATGAGAATAATAGACTGGTAGTATAGTCCAGATCAAAATTAAGCACAGAACACGCGTCGGCCGGTACCTTTACAAATCAACATGTTCACAGTTTATTCGACCGGATAAGTTGATAATACACTGTTTTGGAGCTTCTTCGTTCAAGTGGTATATAATGTGGAATATTTTGTATATACTGTGATCTGGTGCTTAGAACAATTGAGTGGGTCTTTAATACCATGGATCTACCACAAGACAAACAGAGTGTTATTGAACAAGCATTGGTGTGTTTTTCTCCGTAATCATTCAATTAAACCATTTCATTCGAAGACCACACCGGAAGTGTTCATTTACGGGGAGCTGGGAATTAAACCAATTTCGCTGACAATAAAAACCAAATTATTAATGTTCTGGAGCAGAATAATCACGATGGAAAGCACCCGACTCCCTTTTATGCTTTACAATATAATGATGAATGTACGCACGCTAGAAAATGTGAAAATCCCCTGGTTAGAATTTGTAAATACTGAACTGAATAAACTGGGCATGTCATATACGTGGAGAAACCAAGCAGTTAGTAGCATAAAAATGTTTGCCAATGTCATAAAACCAGAACTATGGACATCTATATACCAGACTGGCGACCATCTATGGAAAAATCAAATAAATACGCATTTTATAGATGCATAAAGCCAAACTTCGGCAGACCACGATACCTACCTCTCGATGATAACAATATCGTCCTGCCACTACTGAGATTCAGAACCAGAAACCACCGACTTCCGGTGGAAACTGGATCTTGGACAAACACCCCATACTCAGAACGAAGATGCACTCTTTGTATGGAGGAACTCGGCGATGAATACCACCTTGTTATGAACTGCCATCGGTTAACTGCCCTCAGAACGAAATATCTGAAAGCCTACTATCGCAACCGACCGAACACAATTAAATTGCATGACCTCTTCGATACAAATAACAGAAAGATCATAGTAAATCTATCAATATATCTAAAAAAGGCCCAAACACTAATGATCCACTCCTGAGGCTCAATGAAAAAAAATATTCCCACCCTCATACAACATATGTACAGGGAATCGCCCACATACATTTTATACCCCCAATAAGTATAAGATAGCATTATCACACACATATGTATATGAAAGTCCACATACACATGTACGGGTACACCCCCTGGCATGGATGATATTCATATTTATATTGATAAATACTTTATTCTGTGTATTCCCCATATTTGATAAGTATTTGATATGTATCTATATTATTCTTTAATTGTAAATGAGGACAATAGTACTCATAAATGTCATATTAGACGATGAGTTTACAATCATAAATTGAATTGAATTGAATTCAAGGTGGGTATGCTGTTAAAATAGTCACACACATTCGAACTGCATAACAGAAAGAATATAAAGATATAGACATATTTTGTTCTTATACCAATCATAAATATCGCGTAAATAGTATGTCATTGTCAGGTTCATATGCTGTGTTGTGTAAACGTTTTGGCCTCTGTTTCCACAAAGCGTACGAACTTGACAATAACATACTATTTACGCGATATTTATGATTGATATAAGATCGAAGTCTGTCTATATTTTAACACTCTCTGTTTATGGCAGTGTTAACGGATGTGACTATTGTAACCGCAATACCAACCGCGAAGTCCACCCGTGCCTTTTACAGATTTGGTATGTACGTATAGCCTCTCACCGTGAACATTGCGCCTATGTGTTCACTTCCCGAACATAATACGACCAAACATAGCAACTATAACGTTAAAGTGATGTGAAACGTAAATTGAACCTCACAATTGAGTTCCCTGCGTTATTCTGTGGAAAGACTGAATAAAATAACCCCCATACACGAAATGCCCTAACCAGATATCAGTTTGTACTAATTATACGGCCACGTAACTAATATATTTACTTTCCCTCAATCGGGACGAATAATTCCACTGTAAACGCGAAATAAATACACAAACGAGTTGTCGTGTGCAGTCGCGGAAACACCCGAACACTTCCGACTTGGTCGGGATTGAGTCGGCTTTCGTTCTCAGAAAATAGCTTCCGTGGAGGGAGGCCGTTTGCTGGAATAGCGTAACATCAGCTTAATAAAACGAAAAACAAACGGTATAGTCAATTCGAATGGGAGGGATATAAAAGGAATTATTGCCTGAAATCACCAACGGAAGAACATTGACCGAGTTATGAAAGAATTATAATCAAAGTGGTCATGATCGAGCAATGAACAACGGTAACAGTTGAAAATGTTACTATTTATAGAAATTTGTAATCGTTGCAGATCGTTGACCGATTTTATGATCGAACTACAGCAGGTACAGTCTCGTGCAGAAAGAGTTGTATTACATGTGTATTTCAAACTGTTTAATTACCTGTGCAATGCTACATGTGTGCCATATTGCTATTCACTATTCTAGTACAGACCGTATTTGTTTGGGACAGCGATAGTGATATAGATATCCATATGGAATTATGTTTTCTTCAATTTTTGAGTTTATATAGGCCCAAATAAATATACCATAAGATGGACTCAATCATTGACAGTTAAAATTGGATGGAAGTAAAGAAGTGTTGTGTATTTGCACTAAGTAAGCGCAATTGCTTTATGCTTAAGCGCAAATATTTGTATGCAAATAAATAATAAATGTAAAAAAGACTCCCATGTGATTTGCTCTAAACTCAAATTATAACTCAGGCCATAAAACATTACTCAAACATAGGTGAGGACTCCACCCAGATCCCATACTAAGATGGATGTTCAGACTGAGGAAACCAGTTGGAGATAGGTACATGTATTTGCTTAAGCATAATTCATTTCAATTACGCTTAAGTGTAAATGAAATCCACTTAAGCGTAAATGAGTTGCGCTTAACCGTAATTCATATACACCCCCATTGAACTCCACATACTCAAGCTGAAATGGATGCAACCACAATACTAATGCCAGTAAGTTAACATACATCAGATTATACAAATATACATATAAGGTAAGACAGCCGATGAAATTATTGCTCTTAATATAATTCCAATGTATTATGATAACGCATAAGTCAATTATGCTTAAGCGTAAATGATTACATTAAGCGTAACTTATTTACGCTTAAATGCAATTAGTTAATATAAAATGTGAAAATGAATCATTTGCGCTTAAGCGCAAGTATATGTCTATCAATATATTTGCGCTTAAGCGCAAATACCTAACACTCCCTTTATACTTCCCTCTGATTGTGAATGATAGAGTCCATCTCATAGTATATTATCATGGACCCATAGTAGTAGCCCCATATAATACTGAAACATTGAAGAAAAAATATTTCCATATGCATATATCAGCATCTCTGTCCCTGGTGTCCCAAGAATTGGTGCCTCACTCCCAGAGCTCTAGTATATTTTATTAAAGGGACATCTCCTACACAGATATATACCATTTCCATGGCCATAAATATGGAATTCGGGGTTACTGGGGACTCGCTTCCCTCATATGGTGTACTTATTGACTTGAAATTGGGGAAAACCCCAATTTTCATATTATCAGCATCCCTGTCCCCAAGAATTTGTGTCTCCATCCCAGAGATCTAGTATATTTTATAAAAGAGATATATCCTGCACATATCTCTACCATTTCCATGGTCATAAAAGAGATATTGGGGTTACTGGGGGGGGGGGGGGGTGCTTCCCTCATATGGTGGGTCTGTGCCATTTAAAATTAATTCAGGGGGGTGATATCAATGCATATTAATTTTTATTTGCGCAAATGATTTACACTGAAGCGCAAATGATAGATGTTATTTTGCGAATATTTGCGCTTGATCGTAAATGAATAATAAATGTGAAATGGGTATCCCATACATGAAATGCCGTATCTATATGCTATAGCGCGTATATCCTACAGGTCTGGGTGAACCACCGATCAATCAATAACAGCCCGATCGGGCTAAAGTAGACCGATCAGGCTAAAATATACCGATCGTTCTTTCACAGCCAGCTTGAATCTTGGATAAAGGGAGTAGGCCTACTCTAAATTGTTCTTCCAAGTGAAATAGGCCTCCCATACATGAAACGCCTTATCTATATACTATAGCGCGCATACCCTACAGGTCTGGGTGAACCACCGATCAATCAATAATAGCCCGATCGGGCTAAAATATACCGATCGGGCTAAAATAATCCCATCGGTCTTTCATGCACAGCCAGCATGAATCTTGGATAAAGGGAGTAGGCTTACTCTAAATTGTTCTTTCAAGTTACAACCATTTTTTTGTAAAAAAATTATTCTTATTCATTTTGAAACTAATGAAAGACAATTTTGAAACTAATGAAAGACAATGTATAATTTTTTGCTGGTATATTCATCATAAATTTGAACAAATCTTCAAGCAAACAAAATTTCAATATTCAAGAAATCTCTTACAACAGTGTCAGGAAGATCAATCGATCTAGCTCAGCACGATTGGTCTATTGTGATGTCAAATATTATTGAAATATTGCTTATAATTTACATTTACAGAAGTCAATAATTCGCATGCAGATAACTTCACCTTGTATTCGGCCAAATATGTTGACGTTAGATTAGAAGGCAGAATTCCCAGATTTGTTTATTATTGGTGAACCTGGATAATTTCGGAGGTGTGCCAATCGTCTTTTGCACACTGTGAATACGTACTCATTCTCTCCTAAATTTGCAAAAATTCCATATATATATAAATATATATACAGAGTGTGAAAACTTTGTTAGTTGCCAAATAATTGTCGACATTTTACTTAGAAAACATGAATGCAAAAACTATGATAGGCCCCCTATTATTTTGTTTGTTTTTTTCTCTTTTTGTTGAATCTACTTTCGTTATCGACATGCCGGCCTTTGTTTTGGCTGTTCTTCCAGTCGTGCGTGCCAGCCGATCGTCGTTATTCGGGTGGTTCCGATTTCCTCCGAATATAATTCCATGAGACTCCGCGCGCTGATTCGCTCCGAAAATGTGTTAGTATCTGAGAAGATTTCTTACTCTGATCGCAGTTTTCAACAATTTAATACAGGGCGAGTACCGCACTAATAATATGCCACATTGGGGTTTTCTTTCTAGTTTTTTATGACCTTTCTTGTGGTATATCGGGCACAGTTCTGTCTGACATCAAATATATGCCCACCGGGAGTGAAACTAATGACTTTAAGAGCAAGTGAATAACTAATGATTCTTTTTGGGCGAATGGTTCTTATGCGCACTGCATCAGTCTAATTGGGAGCAGTGAGTCCTAGTTAGTGGTGAATTATCTTCATGCACTGAGAGGGTGCGTCGAGTTTGGGGGACAAGCTGTCTTCATACGTCGCCTCGGTGGTATACTGTTCTATATCCAATTTTGTGTTTTTTATGGGTAGCTCGATTTGAACATTTTACCACCTAGTTTTTGTATATGTCTGCTTCATTTTCATCTGATGTTGTTTTCACTTTATCAGAGGGAACGAAAAACTAATCTGATTAAATTGTCTTGCTTTAAATGTCAGTATTATTCTTGTAATTCGTTGAAATGTGTTTGTTTATACTGGAACACTGCTGAACAATTGTGCTTTTTTCGTGAGTGTTAAAGTGGTTTTTAGGTTTTAAATCATATAAAAGTATAAAACTCGCACATCATGTCATTTTCTGTGCTATATTTTAACCAAAGAATTCCGATAGAATTCCGATTTTCACATATAAGATTAAGAAAGCACTCTTTCCAGCCAGGCACGTGACGGCATAATTAGTTCCCATTTCTTACAATTGTCTGTTCGAGATAGAACATTATAACCCAGAAATGTATGTTTGAACACGTGGTACAAAATAAAACAATTCATTGGTCCACAGTGAAGATACAACAATACAGCACTGCATGACATGGACACTAATTCGGAAGATGGAACATATATTTCTATAGCCTCTCATTCATATATCTGGTAATATGCTATACTCAATATCTTGAGTGTTTTCCGGACAGAATCGAACGATACCGTTCTCTCATTTTCCCGCCAAAATATAGGACATTTTCATTTGTTAGCGCCGAGGTGACATCGTCGAGTCCTGGGTGTGTCGATTGTGGGGAGTGTGTCTCCACGCACTGTGAGGGTGCATTGAGTTTGCGTGGTTGTCTTCGTGCGCCGAGAGGATCCGTCAATTTCTGGGTGAATTGTCTTCATCACTGATGCTCGTTTGTACATATATTTCCTTCCAGTCAGAACGATGCAGGAGTAACAACAACAAAGACGAAGCATGCGGAAACATTTTATGAAACATTTCGCTATTAGGCATGATTAATTGTGTTCTTGTCTGGTTTTATCGACGACAGACATTTACAATGGTACACGTAGGTGACTTGATATTAAATGTGGGTGGTTGCACATGCCATGATCCACAACAATATATCAATCTCGTTATCTGCGGGTAGAACTGTAATAAACTAAAGCACAACATGCATCCAGGTTATAAAATGCGGTTAATTAATTCAACATCGATGGCATAGGCCAACATTATTATAGTTGATATACACCACCACAATATAGGGGCCGCTCCAAACAGAGACAAGCTGATCAACACCATCAAAAAGAAAAACAACAACGCGCGGCAGACTTGTGTTCTATAGTAGATAATTTTATGCTCATCCAAATTATTCCACTCAGAATCCACATAAACGCTCTTTGTGTTAACTGTATCAGAAAAAGTTATAGAAAGCTCTTTTTACTATTTGTTGGTGGATGGTCGACGAGCAGAATGGTCGACAATAAGTACAATCAATCAACTTTTCAGCATCCTCCAATAGTGACATCTGCCCGATACAGATGATTTCTTTCATTTTTTAGAACAGACTCATCGCCTAACATAAACAACTCAAAATATCGCTGTGTCGGGCACATGTAGCTGCTATACGTGAATAACATCATTTCTTTTAAACTGAAAATGATTAGCCAGTATATAGCACCAGAACAGAGAAGCATCTGGACATATCTTTAAAACATCTGTATCTTCATGAAGATATGATAAACTAGATTGATTGATTGATTGATACATCTCTATGTAAAACACAATTGTCGTCTTTCATTTTTTCGAACTAATGTGTTTATGATGTTCATGTTTCACTACTTATATTCCATGTGTAAGAATTATATTTTGTGATGCCATTTGGATATACAATTTATGAGAATACGTGTAACACTTTGAGAGCAAGAGTATTCTCTTTTCCTACCAAATATCCACAGAGAGTTTCACATCACTTTAACCTGGGTAACGCCGGGTAACCTTGCTAGTATTATATATTCTCAGTGCGCATGGCAAACCAACAGAGACAAAGAGAGACTTCCGGAAAAGTGTTCATCGATATATATTTATACTAACGATGCGTATGACAATCCAAGGCAACTGGTTTAGACACAATTCCAGCCCGGTTTCTGCGGGACGGTGCATCTGTCATAGTGTCTCCCTTGACTCATATTATCAATCTGACTTTTTATCAAGGACATATTCCTTCTACCGCCCCACTGCGAGGGGTAAAAATCCCCTAATCTGGCACCCTGTTTGCCGTGGGGTGCATCCCGTGAGGTGTGGTGTAGGAGTCCTGGAGGTACTAGGGCGGTTTTATCACGTGGGGCATCAACCTACGGATACGACTTAGCTCATGGTCCTCTTCGGTCCTACATCTCTTCAAGGCGGATGGTTGAGTTGACCCGGCTCAATCAATCGGCTAGTCACGCCTCCCCACAGTGCTTCAGATTCAATTTTTGTTATATGTTGTCTTGCTCGTCTGATGTTTGAAGTATTGTCGTCTGTGTTTTCATGTATGATGTTTCTGTTCTCTCTTGTCTCTGTTGTGTTCGTCCTGATGATTGTTGAGTGTTGAATCCTGTATTGTTCACGCCTGTCTCACTGTGTAGAGGTACCGGGAGGCTGCTATATGCAGTGGCTAAACGGGTCACCACTTCAGCTATTTACCAGTCTTCGGCCCGACCAGAATTTGAAGGGTAGTCCACGGCGGCTTCTGGGCTAGTTGTCGAATTTTTGCTTTTCATATGGCATCTCAAAACAAAAAACAACGTCTTGCTCGTAAGAATGATGACTCACCAAGTTTCAATGATGCTGTGGTATTCCCACAGTACTTGGTTCTTGGCTTCGACCCAAATGTGAAACGACCTTCCATCTTTGTTATCGATAAAACGTTACAAAGCATTGCTGGTCAATTGAAATATGTCAAACCAATCAGGACTGGGCCAATAAATGGCTCTCTCTTGATTGAATGCTCAAAGAAAGTTCAATCTGATGCTTTGCTAGAGTTAACAACTATTGCACCACAAACACCAGTATTGGTTACTCCCCACAAGACATTAAATAGTAGCAGAGGTGTGTTGCGGACCCGCGATATAGCTGATTCTTCGGAATAGGAGATATTGGCGGAGTTGGCACCACAGGGAGTTACAGAAGTCCGTCTATTTACAAAAACTGTTGATGGTATCCGAGTTCCTCTGAATAGTTATATCCTGACCTTCAATCGGTGCGAACATCCACCGACATTGAAGGTTGGGTACTTGAAAGTAGATTTACATACCTATGTTCCAAATCCATTACGATGTTTTAAATGCCAGGGCTATGGCCATGGCCAGGAACATTGTAAAAGTAAAGAAACCATTTGTGCATGCTGCTCTGTTTCTGGTCATGATTATAAGGATTGTACAAATCCTAAAAAATGTTCGAACTGTTAAGGATCACATGCTGCATTGGATCGTTCATGTCCCATCTGGGACTATGAATTCAAGATACAAAGATGTAAGGCTGGGAAACATTTATCATATATGGATGCTAAGTAATTAGTTGGTGCCAGACCATCAATTTCTCAAGACACATACTCAGCTGCCGTTTCTATGAAAAAGTATGTTAATGCCAGCACTCACACAGAGAATCAAACCAAACTTGTTAGTATATCATTAGCAACACAAGTGCAAGAGAATGATATTACTCCTGTTCCTGAACCTGTCTCACAGGCAATGGATACAGCTACTACAGTTTTTACGTCTACTCCGAAACCAACAAAAGATGTTGATCCAGTTGTTCCAAAACAAAAATCTCCAAGGTCTGTCAAGTTTTTGATTCTCAGAAGCAGAGGTTGAACATTGAATTTTTGAAGTTTGATGCGATGCTTCGAGAGAAGGAGTCATCTTTGCATTCGGACACCATTAAATTGTGGAATCAGGCTGGCTGTTGGGGAAGGGATCATCTGCCAGTGATAGTCAACTTGATGAATTAATTAAGACTCATGCCAGATTCAACAGATATAATAAATATCTTCTCAGTTATCCCGCAATGTTGTATGTCAGCTACTGGGAATATTTTGAGATAAGAGAGTATTAATACATTATTTATATTTGATGAAATCTTTTCATGTAGGTTTTCTGTTTGCTGTTTTCAAAACAGTATTGCTATGTGTTCTGTTTTATATGTGTTTGCACAATGGTCAGTTTCTTAATGGTTCTGGCCCCAATCGAGCACTCACGCTCTGATTTTGGGTGTTTTTATTTGTATATATTTTGTTTCGTTTTAGTCTAATTCACCGTCATTTCTATTCACAGTTGCTTCATTCGATTTTTATAAATTTGTTTCTTCTCGTCGTGATATGGCTTTGTTGCTAAATCGACGTTAAACCCCAATCAATCAATCATGGTAACATGTTGTTCGCAAAAAAATCAAGAACGCGGATCGAATACACCCATGCAGTGGTTGGTATGCTCGTTCCAAAATCATGACATGAAGTGTCAAACAAATACGTTAGAATCGAATCCGCTAATGTCGTCGTGACATCATAATGCTGGCATTTGTATCTATATAAGATATATACTTGTACTGAAATTATCGCCGGGACTTGCTCCTAAAGCATGCATGCTTTAAATTAAAAGTCTAATGCGTGTAATACATGGATAACTTATCATAATAAATTATACTGGGTTGGAAATTTGGTTTACAAGGGGAAGGGTGTAGTTGGAAACTGTAGCCACATCCCTATTCCCTATATATACAAGTATTCCCGACCAACGTCGAGCGCATGTTGCTGTGCGGACTGTTTATGTGTGAACGTTTGCTTATATACATCAATCTTGGGGTATGGTATAACACTTGAAAATCACTAAATCGGGTATAAACAAATTAACCTTAAAGGACCCCTTAATTTTCTAATCCCCATGCAGATCACATTATATACAATATATGCCATATTATATACCATTTGAAAGAAGATGAAGCTCCAAAACATTGTATTTTCAACTTATTCGATGTAATAAACTGTGAACATGGTGTTTTTGTTGAGATAAAGACGTCAGTTCTGTGCTCAAGATTCTGCACAATGTATATTATTTTCAATGGAAGGGAATAACTTTTATATATTTAGATATAGAGTGTGTTATTCCCCTGCCATTGAAAAATAAACGGTAGTTTGAATTATGTTGCATTCTGGAAGTCATAACGGGAGATATGATTTTATGATTTCAGCTATTTGCTGTTACTCTGTGGGCACCTTCTGAGACACAAACGTTCCACGTGGTGATATTTTATAGTATTTTAATCATATTTTATGACATAGATGGTTATTTAAACCGTATATCAAGGATCTTTAAAAAAATAATCGGTGAATCGAAAATTAAGTGGGCCTTTAACTGACCATTTAATGGCAGGTAGAGCGGAGCCTGGGGTTAGCATAACCGAAATTGGCAAGTTTATCCATATTTTATGACAGTAAGCACTGGTATGTTGTGAAAGAGTACTGGGCGACGGGAGTCAGTCTTCTGTAACACGTATTTTATATGTTCAATCAGAAACACTGTAGCCGGTCGATGTGAATGTTTCCAGAACGACAATCAGAAACTGTCTTGCATGGTTGAAAATGATGCATCTATATATTGGTATATACATATATGTTGCATTATGTTATGATATCAAGGATAGTTGATGCCGCATCCAGTTAGAACATGACAACTTATTGTCTGAACATGTCCATCTGACGAATAGAAATCCTTCTGCATTTATATTATGTTTTCGTTTGTCTATCGTCTGCTTAGATCTAGATTTCCTGAACATTCCTCCTGCTGAATAATATAGACCGTTCCACTGAAAACTTTTATAACTGATCCATTCAGTAAAGACATGGTTAAAGTAGACAATGAAATGTAGTAACGAGACATTCTGGCTGGACCACTCCATATGGGAGACTCGCATAATTATATAAGAGAATGCATTGGCACAGGGTTTTCGCAATTTTTTTTAGGAAGCTCCACTCATGGAAGGTTATGGATTTACAAATTATATGTATTCGATCGTATTATCGACTACGAGATCTATATTGAATACTACAAGTTTATGTTTATTGCAAGACATTTTAAGGCTAATTTCTGGCAAACAAATGTAAGTTGCATGATAACTTAAGGAATTGCATAGATCTCCAGCCTGTCCTCGTGAAAATAAGCACAATACGGGCTTATTTTATAATTTCGCGAAATAAGCTCATATTGATATTATTTGAAACTCACATACGTTCAACGAGGGCCTACACGCATGTTGTTTTATTAAAACAGCCCTATATGAGACTATTTTAATATGAATTAAGCCCATATTGTGCTTATTTTCACGAGAACAGGCTGGAAAATAAACCGACTCCGTGTTTTCATTGTGGTCCGCGCCACCAAACGGAATAACGGGTATTTATAAGTCAACTATGAGCTTATTTCAGAATAAAATGAGTTCAATATGAATATACGCGAATATTTAGGTCCAATGTGAATCTATTTTCGCGAGGATATGTTGTGATCCCATTGCACGTGTGGTAAATTGTGGGGAATGTGAATTTTGTAAGTAGTCTGTCGTTTATATCTGAGTGCACACCCGCCTGGAATTCTAGGGAAATATGTAGCCGAGTCCCAACCGAGTTTCTCCCACACCTACACGAGCAAACTTTTTGATTTTTCTTGGTAACATAATGCGATACGCTATCTTCAAAACTCACTCTTTTCTTGGCTTCTTATAAAACCTCCAAATATATATAGTGCTGGTGGTAGTTATACAACATCACTGTTTTCCAGCCGTCGATTCCATGCACTCTTGTCTAACAGTACATTTTTAGATGTGAGCAGATTTATAAGGCGATCGATTATAACTGCGCAATATAGGGAGCGTAACTCTATATTTTATATTACGGCGCAGAATGGCGTGCCTTTGAATGATGGTACCGCTACATCAAGGTTAGAAGGAACTAAATGTTTTCCATATGCCTCAGTGTTAACGTTTGGCCCGCCCACTATATTTGCTACATACGAATTGCACGAAATCATAAATTTCGTGAAGCCCAACCCTTCCCGCATCTTTTGCCATGTATGAGAACTATCCGAGCCACACTTTTTTTCAACTTTTCAACACACGTTTTCCACACTACCCCATTTTTTTGCACAAAATTTGAACTGCTGACGAAAGCAAATACCCAGCCTTATTCTTCCGTCAACATTTGGACACGAACGCATTTCAGACTAGGGAAAAACCAAATATATACATGCCATGGGTATTATATTTTTTGAATTTGTAAATTTAATTGAAATATTATACGCCAATCGCGTGCCAGAGTTTGTTTTAGCTCGTATTCGAGATTTGGGTGTAAAAACGTAAGGGACGTAATTCTACTTATTTAGTTCCTTCTAACCTCAAAGCCGATACACTCTTTGGTGTGATTTCAGTAAGACAGTGCAGGCGACCGGTAATTCAGTGGGTAAGGTGCACAGCGCATTGGGTCAACATGAGCCGTCCTGCTATGGTGGAGCTTCGATTCGCAATAAGGGCGGATATGACACAGGGGAGGGAGAATAACCCACATCATTCATGTATCTGGGAAAGTTTGCTAGTTGCTTACCGAGTGTCAATCTGTGTTTTCTACGTGTAGTGGGGCTGCAGGGGTCAGGTTACTACGTTTTCAGATTTTTGCAGCTTTCGGTCAGGAATCAGTCTATTCAATAAGAGACATTGATATACAGACAAGAGTGTAGCAGAAGCAATGGCAGGCGAAAGCAAGAGAGCAATTTTCATTCACTAATCAATTATGTCAACTTTGAGATGAAAATCTGTATTAATATGTACTTTTACTTGGATGAAGTAGAAAATTACTCAATTGTCGCCGAATTTCGCGCATTAGACTGGTCCTTGTTCCAATCGAACCAGCCGCCCGATTCGTAGTAACCTGGCCCTCTCTGTTGTAGTGGGTGTTTCCTAGTGAAATTAAGCCATGTGGTCTGCATGATGTTTCATCCAATATTAAAACTGACAATATATTATGATAACGCGATATGGTCTATACATAGTGTATAAAATTACGATAGAACCCAATACAAGAAGCAAAACAAACAATTAGCCCCACGCCATGCGGGACATGTCTCTATTCCGAAGGTTCGTTATTCCTAATGTTCGCTATTCCGAAGGTTCGCTATTCCGAAGATTCGTTATTCCGAAGGCTTTTGTTATTTTAAAGGTCAATTCTCTATTCTAAAGTATTTTGAGGGTTCTTTATTCCCGAAGTCTCATTAAAACAAAAAATGATTTTTGTTTTTGGTGGATTTCCATAACATTTAATGTCATTACGTATGACGTTAATTCTCAATAATTTACGTCACGCAATATATAATATAAATAGATCCAATAAACGAGATAAATAATACAAATAATAAATAAATATATAAATAAGCATGTAATACATAATATTGTATCACATGAATAATGTAAACGACACTGTTGTATAATTATATAACTTCAAAACATATACGTGCGTGCGTTGTGTATATACGTTACATGTATATTATATAAATGGCTGAATTAAATAGCTACGAAAGGGAGTCTCTACTCAAATATTTTTGTTGGTTTCTATATTCTCTGCCTCGTAGAATAAGGTTACCAAATTTCCATTATATATAGGGTTCGAAATAACCGGCGAGAATAAGACTATGTTGCAGATGTCAGAATGCAAAAATAGAACGCTCGTCATTGTGATATTTTTTGTACGGTACATGTATTTTATTTCTGTCATCGTGATTTCAACTTTCCATAATAAACGATAAACCGATACTATCTTCTTACTATTAATGACCGACTTCTGAGACAATTTGGAAATTATATATAATTGGGCGAATAATTGTGAATCACTAGCGTAATAGTATTTTTCATTCCTCGTGTGCTTTTTGTGTGGCGTGTAAATTTTGATTAATTTCTGGCTAAATACGCCCAAAATAGAAAAACATTCGGAATAGCGAACCTTCGGAATAGCGAACGTTCGGAATAGCGAACGTTCGGAATAATTAACATTCGGAATAGCGAACGTTCGGAATAATGAACCTTCGGAATAGAGAACATTCGGAATATAGAACCATATACCCATAACATACACATATTGCGGACTGGATACTCGTAACTCATCTGTGCTCTTGTCTGTGTCGCGCTTTAATAAAGTGATTTGAAACACTGATGCGTCTCACAGCGAATAAACTTGCTCAACCCATGCAGGTAGTTCAGTGACCCATGCAGGTAGTTCAGTGACCCATGCAGGTAGTTCAGTGACCAATGCAGGTAGTGCAGTGAATTGCGTATCAAAATGACCAGCTCACAACTAAATAAAGTGATTCTTGTTGGCGAAATCTTTCTAGTTTGTTTATCGGCGATTTGATCAGGATGATTGATTGAAGGACTATTTGTTCATATCATTGCGTTGTTCAGGTGTCGTGTTTTAAAAGGGCACAGTCGCATTTGTCAAATGCATGAGTGTCGTGGCTAGCTATGCAGTTAACCTAGTTTGCAACGAAGAACAGTTCTTCAGATCCTGTATTCGATTTATCTTCGAATTATGTGCGAGTTGAGTATTCTCTATAAAACTTTCATCTCCCGTCGATACTATACTGGAGTGAATAGTTGAACCTCTATATAAACATCTTCCGGTTTTCCCATGTCACTAAATATCTTCTGTACCTAACATTGTATATTGTTTGTATATACCTCATCTCCGATAATGGAGGAATAAAATAATCTGTCTGTCTGTTATATTATTGCGTTGTTCATATGTCGTGCTTTAAAAGGGCACAGCCGCATTCGCCAAATGCATGTGTGTCGTGGCTAGCCGAGACGTAAAATATAAGTTTGAAGCAGTGAATTAAGCACATAATATGTCTACAAAACATTGCTTCTGTCAATCAATCTTGTCATAAGCATTCCATACTTTGTTATATAGGCCTTGTCTGGACCTGGCTGTGTATGTTGACTTCCGACCCGTCTTCATTCGTTGTTGGTTTAGGGTGTATGTCAAAACAAGTCTGATCCATCATTCTTGCATACCAATTCATCGGTAAAAAATAACTCACAACCATATACTTCCTCGTTACTTATCTATTATATATTTTGGAACTTCTGTCTGTATGTGTGTGTATGTATGTGTGTATGTATGTATGTTTGTATGTGTTATATACTCGAAAACTGCTCGACAGATCCGACTCAAATTTAGTAGGCCTACTTTGATCCGGGACCAATATGGGCGGGTCAAATTTCACGTGCGACCATGTCCCTGACCTTGACATCGCTCACATACGCTCATACAGGCATGTTTCTGGACCTCGGCCGATCCGACTCAAATTTGGTATGTATGCCTACTTTGATCCAGGGAACAATACGGACGGGTCCAATTTCAGGTGCGACCGTGTCCTTGATATACGCTCATATAATCATGTTTCTGGACCGATCGAACAATAGTTTTTATTCTGCCCAGACGGAGGAGATCTCAAGAAATCCCTAAATAGCCCGGACGAAGTCTGGCACATCAGCTAGTATATTATATAGTTTGGAACTTATGTCTCGATGTATGTCTGTGTGTGTGTGTATATGTGTGTTATAGACTCGAAAACTGCTGGACCGATCCGGCATGTACAAGAGTTTGAAATTTCAAGGAAACCACAACATCGCTTGGATTTCAGATCAATCATATCAAAGAACACAGCACTCGACAAACTGTAAATATTTCGCCAAGGACAATAACTTTGAGACAATAGAGTTCAGAGTGGGACATGAATAAACGCATAATATATTGCTGGGGAAAAGATTCGAAATATTTTGGCGGCAATACAACACTGGTCATCACTGGTCATCACACGGAGATAACACATGGTGCATGCAGTTGCTATGCGATCGCGGAAGCATAAATTGGTTGCATTTTAACTCTTTCTATACTAAATAGTTTATCCCATTCAGTTATAAAAGGTATACGCTGGAATGGTCCAATATTCATTTGGAGGGGGTGTTCAAAAATAAATTAGCAGACGAGAGTCAGAAAAAAAAGCTGATACAATATTAATGCTGAAGGATTCATATTAATTGGAGGGAAATGTTCAGATAATGGTCGTTTGCTGAACTTATTATTTGAACATTTCCTATCATATTCATTTTCAGTTATTCACTCTCTTAAACATGCTTATGATATGAGAATATACAACAATAAATTGAGAACTTATGGTCTCCACGCGTTGATGACAATTAATACCGGTCGGCAATGTTATATATATGCATATATGTATACATAATATAGGATTTTATAGCATTAAGCATAGTGTATATTCGATAAATAGACAGAACAAAAACGTGCATCGTAATCGAGAATCTTTTATCGAATGTGTAACGGATGCCGTATGGATATAGGGATATATTTCACGAGAGCGAAATGTAACTACATGCGCCGTCCGCAACGAGTTTGATAAAAGATTCGAGATAAAGTTGTATTCTGTATTTATTCTACACCGTTGTGTCAGATAAGTTCAATCCCTGACTGTCACCATTGGTATTATAGATACCTCCATTGTGATTTAAGTCTGATGAAAACCCAGTAATGATCGGGGCCCAGTTTCACGAAGAAAGGACTTAAGATGATCTTAAGATGGACTTAATATAAGGTGTAATGTGGATCTTAAGATTGTTTTATGAAACGCGTTTGTGAAACGGAAAAGAAACATCATAAGATCATCTTAAGTAGAAAGTTAATTCCCGCTCTGGCTCTCGACAATTTGTTACATCAATGCGCAGAAAAAAAATATTGGTTCTGTGTATGTTATATGCCTAGGCACTTTGTCTGATAATAGGGCGTGTTCTCCCAAGAACCAGTCTCGATTGGTAGTCTGCATCTGAACCTGGCTAATGTAACCACATCTTTCTTTTGTTAGCGTTTAAGATAACTGTCAATACCGAACTCAGATTTGTAAATTCTATAAGTGGAGCATTGTATCGAGTTTTGCTTTCAAATCATAGTTTAATTTATCTATTAGTGAACTTTTAACTGATTAATTTATCAATAGTGGATCAGATATATGTATTCCAATATAATATGATAATCCAGTTTTGTTTACTTTCAATGTGACCCAACCAGGGATGTTTCCATGCAATGCCTAGTATATTTATTTAAAAGGTATCTATACAAAACAAGTAGTAAATGTTTCCATGCATGCCTTACATTTACAATATATTTACCCAATATGAGATCTGAGGTGCTCGATTTCAAGTTCAAAATGTATTTAAAAAACGTCACTTGTATCTTTTTCCATTTCATTTATATCGTAACATCCCCACACACGAAATTGGCCCCAAAAAGAGATCAATTTGCAAATGAAATGATGTATGCATGGTATATCCATTTCCTTACACTTGTAAATTAGCGAATACATATAGCGCGTCTTGCCTTTGGAATCACAGGTCCCCAGAACAAAAATTGACCCCACTCCCAATAATACTTAATAATGATTAAGTATTATTGGGAGTGGGGTCAATTTTTGTTCTGGGGACCTGTGTTCGGAATATGTTGTTTTAAAGCACCTAACTCCCAGGTAATTATACTCGTGTACCTTTTAAATTCTTGGCCATTAATCATTAATTTGTTTAGTACGAGGTTTCCGCCCATTTCCAAGTATCAAAAACTTAGTTTTCTTCACATTTATATTTATTTTCCATATAAAACAATATGCTTCAAAATTTGACAATGCTAATTTCATATGTTTCAATGTATCAGCAAATATATCTGTGTCGTCAGCGTATAATTAACATTAAAGGTACTCGATCCGATCAGACGGTTCCCATATCATCAAGTTACAACAACATTTCTTCAAACTACGCTTTGTTATCAGAATCGATTAATTACAACAAAATAATGCTAACCGCTGTCAACTATGGTATAAAATTTCCCAAAACGTGTTATTTATCAACATGTTGTTCAACGAAATATGGCCGTATTATCATTTTAGTAACACGAAATTTGGCCGTATTACCATTTGATTTTAGAGTTATCCATCTTCATCCACAATTTTGTCCGAGACCGTTGATTTGACGGCTCTTTTCTGGGCCACAAATAATTCCACATTTCGAGAAATAACAAATTTCAAAAATCGATATCTGATAACTCTGAGCTTTGATGTGATGGGTTGGTTCCTCGACTCGAATCAAATATTTTTTTATCCCCGACGCCAAATAAATAGTAATTTTGGAGCGCTATTTCGGATTATGCATCTTTCTTTCTTAAATTTTTTTTTTTTATTAGGATCCTACGGTGGTTGGATGAGGACATGGGAAATTTTATTTTTATCTCGTTTAAACGAGATAACTATCTCGTTTAAACGAGAGAGCAGATAGGAAACTTTATTCTTATCTCGTTTAAACAAGATAAGAGATGAGAAATTTTATTTTTATCTCGTTTAAACGAGATAACTTATCTCGTTTAAACAAGATAAGAGATGGGAAATTTTATTTTTATCTCGTTTAAACGAGATAACTTATCTCGTTTAAACGAGATAGCAGATGGGAAATTTTATTTTTATCTCGTTTAAACGAGATAATTTATCTCGTTTAAACGAGATAGTTATAATACAACAGTTACTAGTGGCCAGTCCAGACGGTTGCGCTCGTATATAGGTGGTACCCAAACACCACCCATCCCATCACTCATAGTATATTGTGCGTCGCAGGCGCTCGTATATGGGTAGTTACCCACCCACCACCACATCCCGCCACGCATAGTATCTTATGCGCCGCAGGCGCTCGTATATAGGTAGTTACCCACCCTTCACCCATAGTATATTGTGCGCCACAGGCGCTCGTATATAGGTATAGTTACCCACCCACCACCCCATCACCCATAGTATCCAATGCGCCGCAGGCGCTCGTATATAGGTTGTACCAACCCACCAACCCATCACGTCACCCATAGTGATGGGATGGGGTGGTGGGTGGGTAACTACCTATATACGAGCGCCTGCGGCGCATAAGATACCATGGGTGGCGGGATGGGGTGGTGGTTGGTTAACTACCGATATACGAGCGCCTGCGGTGCATAATATACTATGGATGATGGGATGGGATGGGGTGGTGTTTGGGTACCACCTATATACGAGCGCCTGCGGCGCATAAGATACTATGGGTGGTGGGATGGGTGGTGGGTGGGTACTACCTATATACGAGCGCCTGCGGCGCATAAGATACTATGGGTGGCGGGATGGGGTGGTGGGTGGGTACAGGTTGTTCCCTATCCATTCCCGGTGCAACCGTCTGGACTGGCCACTAGTAACTGTTGTATTATAATTATCTCGTTTAAACGAGATAAGTTATCTCGTTTAAACGAGATAAAAATAAAATTTCCCATCTGCTATCTCGTTTAAACGAGAGTTATTTCGTTTAAACGAGATAAAAATAAAATTTCCCATGTCCTCATCCAGCCACCGTAGGATCCTGATATACATATCTCATTAATAAGTGTACTTACATTCATGTATATGTAATATGATGGTCAACAACTTGAGAATTATTCTATTGAACATAAAGTATAAATTGTATGTTTGATATATTATTGATTATGTATCGAACTTTTTACAATTATAATAAAAGAATATATATTTAGTTTGTTTATATATTATTTTCGTGGGGTGGGAGGGGAGAACCCCATCTCATGCAGTGGAGAATGGATTTCCCTTCATCTCCACAATCTTGCCTGTAGGCATGCAAAAACATTAGTTAAATTTGGGATTTTCTTTCCAGTTTTCTGTTGACTATTCATATGCTAAAAGTGCATGGTTTCAATTCTTCCCATCTTGTTCTATAATGATGAGCCCTACTGACCTCCAAGTGACTTGTGCTGAGATATTCAATGTTTTGGTAGTATTTAATTTGTTCATTGAGGCCAGTTAGAGTAGGATTGTTTTTCCTCATTCTACATAATTATATATATTATCTATACAGTAATATGCAAATATAAAAAAAAATTCAATTATGGGTGCTTCTGGGTCTCCCATTCCAAGCACAGTATAATCTGGGTGAGGTCTATTGAAAATCCACATTTTTCTTTGAGTAGCTGTTGAAATTGATTATGCATCTTTAACAATTTCATGTATATCCCAATCTCACTCAAAACCTCGTTTCCAATATACAGTGTAGTTGAGATGTAGAGAACAACTGGTCAGTAAGACATAAGTCGTTAACATAAAGAGAAAATGGAAAAGGTGACACACACCCCCTTGTAAAACTCAATGAGTATAGTTGGTATGAATAGGGTTAAAGCTTTCACAACAAATTACGACAACCACAAAGATAAATAAATAATAAAATAACCCTGTTGATGATATATGCCTGGACTTTTTGCCAGCATGATAACAGCCTTAATTTTAAAACCATCGGTAGTTTGAAGCCTGCAATTATATGATCATTTTGTTGCATCTCATTTCGGTTCCGGCGATCCGGTTAACTTACCATGGAATCACAGAGCAGCTCTCGATGTATTCCTATTCAATTATCATGGTAATCGAATATATGGTCACCCGATGACAGGATTTCTGAAAGATATCTCTGATATTCTCCATAGATTCGACTTATACCATTATCTCACATCTTTTACGGAAACGGGTTCCTTCCCCATTCAGACCACTTGGAAGAAATTTGTCTGAGATTGTCTCTCTGCTCACTACTCACGCGAAGTGAGTCAGAGTTATCAACGAGACGATTCTCTATCGTTCTTCTTCAAGGTAAAACCCGACAATCAGTCAATGTGGAAACTTTGGCAGCTCTCTCGAGAAGAACCTGAGTATTTTCCAATCTGTATCAAGATGGCCAATATTTTGACCAAAACCACGTACGCCTATGACGCTCAGTGTAGTTGCTGAAACCAAACATATTCAAATCTCTTGTTTCATAGGTATCTCGAGTGTACGTCTGAGTTCGCACAGATGGCACGAAACACATTTTGGTATTCACTGATTGACATATTTGGAATTGAAACCTTTATCTTTATTGACAACCTGAATTGGGATATATTCCTTGCGTTCTGCCTTGGCGGGTGTATCCCAATGCAAATTGAATTGTTGTGTGATGAATATCGTCTTTTCAAGCGATGTGTGAGGTTTATTTTCATCCCATGTGACTGAGTTCTATGATTAAATAATCGGATACCTCATTAACGTATATATATATATATATATATATATATAGCTATATATATATATATATATATATATTGTATCATAATGGTCTCCATATTTGGAGGAATAAAACAGATCTCTCTCTAGCAGTGGTTTCAAGTCTTCCCATCTTGTTCTATAATGATGAGCCCTACTGACCTCCAAGTGACTTGTGCTGAGATATTCAATGTTTTGGTAGTATTTAATTTGTTCATTGAGGCCAGTTAGAGTAGGATTGTTTTTCCTCATTTTACATAATTATATATATTATCTATACAGTAATATGCAAATATCAAAAATTTCAAATATGGGTGCTTCTGTGTCTCCCATTCCAAGCACAGTATATTCTGGGTGAGGTCTATTGAAAATCCACATTTTTCTTTGAGTAGCTGTTGAAATTGATTATGCATCTTTAACAATTTCATGTATATCCCAATCTCACTCAAAACCTCGTTTCCAATATACAGTGTAGTTGAGAACAACTGGTCAGTAAGAAATAAGTCGTTAACATAAAGAGAAAATGGAAAAGGTGACACACATCCCCCCTTGTAAAACTCAATGAGTATAGTTGGTATGAATAGGGGTAAAGCTTTCGCAACAAAATACGACAACCACAAAGATAAATAAATAATAAAATAACCCTGTTGATGATATATGCCTGGACTTTTTGCCAGCATGATTACAGCCTTAATTGTAAAACCATCGGTAGTTTGAAGCCTGCAATTATGAAATGAAATGCCGCTTCAGTTATCAGAATAGATCAATCGCCCAAAAATAATGCTAACCACTGTCAATTATAATATAAAATTGCCCGAAACGTGTTTTTTATCAACATGTTGTTCGATGAAATTTTGCCTTATTATTAACAGAAAGCCTCTTGATTTATAGTTATCCATCTTCATCCGCAATTGGTCCGAGACCATCGGTCGTCGACTGTTTACTGGGCCACGAATAATTCTCGATGGTGAAAACTAATAGATTTCAAAAATCGATATCTAATAACTCTGAGCTTTGATAGGTGGGTTCCTAGACTCGAATCAAATATTGTTTACCCCCGAATCCAAATAAATAGTAATTGAGGGGCGCTTAATCGGATTATGCATCTTTAAATAAGACTATCAGGAAGATTTATTCAAGTCAGATAATTTAGACGAATAAGCATGGAGCAATAATGAGCTTACTTTGTCTAATCCTGTTATGTTAAAAATAAAGAGCGTTTGTCTAACATATGTACGAAAAATTGAAAACAGCTAGAAAATTAAATTGCTATAATTGGCAAGTTTTTTCCTAATAATTATATAAAGCCCGTATATCGGTATTTCATGTATTTGTCGACCTATTGTATACTTTCTTCTCAACGACCTTTACATAATTTCGAGGGTTCATACGAGACATGTCTGTTTAGTACAACATTAGACACCTTTCGACATAGGGCTACCAAATTAGTGACATTGCGCATAATTACTAAGCAAACAACAAATGCAATGAATTACCATTACACAGTAATTATCATTTCCATTCTCTCATATCTCATTTGTAGGCCATCATTAATTCGTCCGATGGCATCATTTACTATCTATGGAATATCGATGCACTTAGTGATCACTGATTCAATAGTACTAGATGTATATTCAATAGTGATATGTGTACTAATTATTGATACAAACTGTTTACTTAAGCCCCAGGTGCGATCTGGGTCGATTTTGCCTTTATTCCTCAGGAAAACAGTAATTGATCACGAGGTCAAACCAATGATCGAAGGCCGAGGAGACACCTGAGCCGGAGATATATCGACTCAGCCAGGAGTTCATGGCGACTGACATCAAAGTACTACGTTTTGGTACTTACATAGTTTCGTGCAAGGATGTAGATCTTCGATTTTGAAGATCCCCCGAAGATAATCGACCCGCCTTCGGGAATCTCCGGCGGATCTTAAAAATAGAAGATCTTTTGGGTCGAGGGCTACGTACGTTGTTGTTTTTGTGTGTGTTGTTTTTGTTTCTGCTGTTGAGTGTTTTTTCCCTCTCAGTATTTTTCCTAATTATTCTTTTTAATTGCGGCAAGTCAGAAGTTGAATGTCGTGATTAATTATAGCGTCAATTATGAAAGAAAAATTAATTCTTTTTAAAAATTCAAACACCGATTTAAATTTAACTCTAGAGCTTTATTACGAACAACTGTATTCAAACTATACAAACAAAAATGACACAATACCAGAACAGTTGCAAATAACAAATTTATATTTGTTTAAATTAAAATAATCGCAAAAAATATAAGCTATATAATAAATAGTAAAACAAATTTTAAAACTTAAATTATTATCCAGAATATAAATGATAACACAGATTTTCAAGATTAAAATATGGGGTGAATATTAAAGATATTTTTACAGAGAACAAAATCGTGATTTTCAAAATCTAAGATCTATTAAATTGCTAGTTTCGGACCAGCAACCAGTCTATCCAACTAGCGACATCAAGAGTAAGAGTTACAAGAAAAATTACACATGACAATTTCGACGGCAGCAATCATTCACTTGACATTTTTGTGTGTCTATTTTGAGATAAAACTATTCTTTAAAATGTCAATGTCAATGTCTAACTATTTCTGGACCCAAAATAAACGTATTTTCTGGCAAAAGCAATTTAATATGACTACGTATAAATATGCCTATAAGCGAAACTTACCAAGAACAAACATTTGTTCGGGGTCACTCTATAATGACAAATTAGTTTTATTCATTTCACCAAGCCAATCTCGGTCTAATAGTAACTGTTTCCACCAGCTTCCATTTTGAAACATATTTCCACCACGAACAGCCATGATAGCCGTAATGCGATTGATACACCAGTTACGTTCGGTAGCGCAGCCAATCGTATGTTCTCTTATTTCCATCGCTTGTCGGCATCTCTTTAACGACAGAATTGAATACATATTAACCGGAAACAATTAATTGTCATTTTTGAACTTATGTCACAACAGACACCTCGCTCACTGTAGGCTCAATGTGTGTTATTTTAATTCACCATTGTTGCGATTCCCGATTGGGTAGCTCGATTTTTCGGGAAATATGTGTTACCTGATGATAATTTTATGGAATTCGACTGGACGGAACATAGACATTTTGAACATGGTTGAACAAAATCGATCAGGTTTTGAATTTGGGATTTGATTTTCTCGCACTTTTTTTGCCTTATTATATATTTTTGGAGGTTAGTTTTGAAGAATAATGTGCAAGGAGTGATAGAGCTGTCAACAAAACTTATCATTTGAAAAATAGTGTTTTTGACGCCAATTTCCCAACATGTGTTATTTCTTCGAAATCCAGCTGTGATCCTTCTAAAAATAATATATTAAAATATATAAAAATATTCCTGGACCCCTGTGGTTTGAACACTATATTGTATGTGACACCAATTGAGACCTCTGCCTAAATTGGCATCAAAGGCACATTTCGTTTGATTCTCTGTTGGACTTGGAATTTCGCAATGAACCGAATGCACTTATGAGAAGAGACATGTGTCGTCTGCGTTTCTCGGTGGGGGATAACTAGATTATTCCAGTAGTGCTCAACTTGTATAATATTCATTACCAAAGCCTCTCTGTAGATAATTTGACTGATTGGAAATGGAATTGGATTATATTGCTGTGATGAGATCGGAACGAGGAGTGATTTGATCAGTCCCCGTAGCTGAGATGATGGCGAGACCTTGTTCGATCGCCCCGTCATAATTAAGTGTTTATATATTTCGCCCGGTGAGGAAATTTATTCCGCTATAAATGAAGATAATGGAGTCTGGGGATTATATGTGGGCGCCTTGGGAAGGAAGCTGATATTTGTGAACTGAAATGAGGGCAGAGGGTCAACAGTAACATGCATCTCCTGTCAGTCAGAGGGTCAACAGTAACATTCACCTCCAGTCAGTTAGAGGGTCAACAGTAACATGCACCTCCAGTCAGTCAGAGGGTCAACAGTAACATGCACCTCCAGTCAGTCAGAGGGCCAACAGTAACATGCACATCCAGTCAGTCAGAGGGTCAACAGTAACATGCACCTCCAGTCAGTCAGAGGGTCAACAGTAACATGCACCTCCAGTCAGTCAGAGGGCCAACAGTAACATGCACATCCAGTCAGTCAGAGGGTCAACAGTAACATGCACCTCCAGTCAGTCAGGGGGCCAACAGTAACATGCACCTCCAGTCAGTTAGAGGGTCAACAGTAACATGCACCTCCAGTCAGTCAGAGGGTCAACAGTAACATGCACCTCCAGTCAGTTAGATGGTCAACAGTAACATGCACCTCCAGTCAGTCAGAGGGTCAACAGTAACATGCACCTCCAGTCAGTCAGAGGGCCAACAGTAACATGCACATCCAGTCAGTCAGAGGGTCAACAGTAACATGCACCTCCAGTCAGTCAGAGGGTCAACAGTAACATGCACCTCCAATCAGTCACAGGGTCAACAATAACACGCACCTCCAGTCAGTCAGAGGGTCAACAATAACATGCACCTCCAGTCAGTCAGAGGGTCAACAGTAACATGCACCTCCAATCAGTCACAGGGTCAACAATAACATGCACCTCCAGTCAGTCAGAGGGTCAACAATAACATGCACCTCCAGTCAGTCAGAGGGTCAACAGTAACATGCACATCCAGTCAGTCAGAGGGTCAACAGTAACATGCACATCCAGTCAGTCAGAGGGTCCACAGTTACATGCACATCCAGTCAGTCAGAGGGTCGACAGTAACATGCACCTCCAGTCAGTCAGAGGATCAACAATAACATGCACCTCCAGTCAGTCAGAGGGTCAACAGTAACATGCACATCCAGTCAGTCAGAGGGTCAACAGTAACATGCACCTCCAGTCAGTCAGAGGGCCAACAGTAACATGCACCTCCAGTCAGTCAGAGGATCAACAGTAACACGCACCTCCAATCAGTCACAGGGTCAACAATAACATGCACCTCCAGTCAGTCAGAGGGTCAACAATAACATGCACCTCCAGTCAGTCAGAGGGTCAACAGTAACATGCACATCCAGTCAGTCAGAGGGTCAACAGTAACATGCACATCCAGTCAGTCAGAGGGTCCACAGTTACATGCACATCCAGTCAGTCAGAGGGTCGACAGTAACATGCACCTCCAGTCAGTCAGAGGATCAACAATAACATGCACCTCCAGTCAGTCAGAGGGTCAACAGTAACATGCACATCCAGTCAGTCAGAGGGTCAACAGTAACATGCACCTCCAGTCAGTCAGAGGGCCAACAGTAACATGCACCTCCAGTCAGTCAGAGGATCAACAGTAACACGCACCTCCAATCAGTCACAGGGTCAACAATAACATGCACCTCCAGTCAGTCAGAGGGTCAACAATAACATGCACCTCCAGTCAGTCAGAGGGTCAACAGTAACATGCACATCCAGTCAGTCAGAGGGTCAACAGTAACATGCACATCCAGTCAGTCAGAGGGTCCACAGTTACATGCACATCCAGTCAGTCAGAGGGTGAACAGTTACATGCACATCCAGTCAGTCAGAGGGTGAACAGTAACATGCACCTCCAGTCAGTCAGAGGATCAACAGTAACATACACCTCCAACCAGTCACAGGATCAACAGTAACATACACCTCCAATCAGTCACAGGGTCAACAATAACATGCACATCCAGTCAGTCAGAGGGTCAACAATAACATGCACATCCAGTCAGTCAGAGGGTTAACAGTAACATGCACATCCAGTCAGTCAGAGGGTCAACAGTAACATGCACATCCAGTCAGTCAGAGGGTGAACAGTAACATGCACCTCCAGTCAGTCAGAGGGTGAACAGTAACATGCACCTCCAGTCGGTCAGATACAAATATCATAGAAACAGAACGTCCGACGGCATATATAGCAGAACTATATATAAGGAGATTGGGTGCACTGTCGGTAGCCATAATTTGTTCAATGAAAGTGTCAACGACATTGTAGCTCACATTGGTGAGCAGTCAATAGAATGATAACGAAGGACAGTCCAAAAGTTTCAGTAAATGGATTGTGTTGTGTAAATGCAATTATTTTCATTTCAAACATTTCTCCAATAAATGCGGGTTTCAGGGTGTGCCGATGAATTCAAATGTGAAATCCAAGTGACTGCAGACGGCCATGTTTAAAAAAAAGAAATTTCGGAAAAAATGGACAGCTTCCACTTAGATGTCACAAAGGATTTTATGGCAGCCATGTTTTTAATGAATTTCGGAAAACATCAATGGCTCCCATCCAGCGGTCACCCCGAATATTCTTATGAAGTGTGGTGACGATCGGATGAGGGGTGTGACCTGTAGGTTGTGCCGAATGATTTAGTCATGCAAAGAGTAAAATTCAAGATCGCTTGCAGCCATTGTTTTCTGCGAATTTCGGAAATAAATTGACGACTCCCATCTAGAGGTCACCATGAAGATGCATATAAAGTTGGGGATTATCGGACAAGGGGTGTGGTCTGCAGGGTGTGCCAAAGGATTTAGTCATGTAAAGAGTAAAATACAAGATGGCTGTCGGCGTCCATCTTTTAAATCGAAAATCGTTTAAATTCGATAGCTCCCATCTAGAGGTGATCATATAATCATATCTGTAAATTTACAAAACATTTCTTCGATCTACGCGGGCTGAATGGTGTGCCGATGGATTCAAATTCAAACGTATTTCGGAAACAATCGATGGCTCCCATCTAGAGGTTACCCCGAAGATCCATATGAAGTTTGGTGACAATTGGATGTGCTATGTAGGTGTGCCGAAGGATTTAGTCATGTAAAGAGTACAATCCAAGATGGCTACTGGCGGGCATGTATTTTCACGATTTTCGGACATAATCGATGGCTCACATCGAAGATCCATATTTGGTGGCGATCAGATGAAGGATGTTGTGTGTAGGGTGTGCCAAAGGACTTAGTCTTGCAAAGGGTAAATTTCAAGATGGTTGCCGGCGGATATGGTTTTCTTCGATAATCGCTAAAATTGTATAGCTCCCATCTAAAGGTGAGCCTAAACATGCCTGTAAATTAAAAAAACATTTCTCTAATAAATACGGGCTGCTGGGTGCCGATGGATTCAAATTTGAAATCCAAAATGGCTGCTGGCGGCCATTTTTTAACGAAATTCGGAAAAATAATTGATCTAGTGGTAACCCCCGAAGATCCAGATGGAATTTGGAGATGATCGGGTGAGGGATGCGACCGGTATGGTGAGCCAAAGGAATTTTTTGACGGACTCACGGACGACGGACGTCAACCCATGGCAATAGTTCAAGCTTGACTTCGTGAAGTTGAGCTAAAATTGGACGATACAGATTTCATTTGGCACAACTTTTGGTCAAAATGTTTCAAGCCTAGTCAATAATCGCCTTTCCGAATGTATAATTAAGTGGTCGTAAAACATGGAAATATGCTTGCCGATGACCTTCGACATCAATTTAGCAGAATCGTGCAATATATATAGTATAAGCATATGGCACGCATGTTTATTTATCTAAACACTGATGGTTATCGGCTATTATTACTTCCTTTCGTAATCACCAATAGCCTATATATTGCTTTATGATATTATAATGATGAAAAATTAAGACAATGGGAATAGGCCAATCAGAATTAATTTAGGTTGAAAATTTATACCACAATTCATAATATTTTGTGTTATTATCACTTTTTATTTATTTTTGATGATCCTATGAATGACGTTTGTTATTTTTAGTATGACCAAAGTTTTAGAAATGTGGTAAAAAAAATTCATGAATGGCCAAACGATTGGGCACAATCATTTTCTGGCCACCGCGGACCCTGGTTGTGTGAGATGCATGGTACAACATCTTCATCTATATTGATTCGGAGAATGAGTATATATAGCGACTAAACTGTATTGTTTACGAAAGATTAAAATACAATTGATATGATACAGTACACATCACATTTGACGTCATAATTGGGGAAAATATACCAGAAACAGATGCGCCCTTCAATAACCACCAGGCTGACAGAAGTCTTACAAAAGTATGACAGATATGTGCTTTATACATTCAAAGTAGCCATTTCCGTCAAACTGGCCAACATCGATAAATATTTTGCAGCAGTGATCGGGGATTTGTGGTCTTTATTTAGAAATTCAAGCCTCGTTGGAGAATGTCAGACCCCGATGACCCAATGACCGAAAAGTGTCAATTTATGGGAGAAAGTTTTGCCAATTATCGACAATCGTTGGACAGACGTATTCCCGATCTATTTCAGTCCACGGATATACTGGCATTAGCATGACTAATCGATTTGAAATGAGGTTCCAGCGTCCCCTAACGTAAGATGTTCTTATCGGTCGCAAGTGGTATTTTTCTGACAACACCAATGAACTGATTGACACACTCAATTCAATGGGCACAAACAGGTCAAGTGCACCCATGCATCACCCTAACGGATTTGGGGGCTATCCTGGAATCCTTGCCGGAAAATTCCGATGGGATTTCAACAAATCCCGACCAACAATCCCACTGAAATATCGCTGGAAAGTCAGTGGGATTCTCTGTGATATTTTCTGCGGGGTAAGGGGTTTAGTCAAGGGGTTATTTTATAGACATCGTTTGAAGTAAATTTTAGTTCAGAGTGGTATAAAAGTTACTAAAATCCAAGCCTAATTCAGTCTAGTACAATGTCTCGTATATAGGCAATGCGCAATTAAAAAATTCGTGTAAATTATAGTAATAACAATTAGGAAATATATAATTGAAACTTCACAGGTGGAATACCTGATAAAATATGATTACTATAATCAAGACATAAAACCCCCATGACCCAGCAACAGACTTTGAACATATTTGTCCAACTTAGTTGGTTGGGCCCTCAGGGATAAAACTCAATATCAATTGAAACATTCGCAAAATAGTACATTGGAAGAAGCATAATAGGGGCACTCATGTCGAGATTGGAGTCTCGTCTAATTAAATATTGACCTTTTCTGTAAATTCGGAAAAGAACACTTTGATAAGTATTATAAGGAACATATAATGGAATCGTATTGCACCAGACATAATGGTGTAGTTTGGATATGCTGTTGTGGCTGTTTGCTGAATACACATCTCTAAGCTCCCAGTGTTGGCTCACGGAAATCAAGTGGCAGTCGTTCGAATGTAATGCTTATCAAGATAACAATAAATACAAGTGAGGCAATTTCCCATAACTCTCCACGCGAGTAGACTTTATACAGAGTATAACAGTGCGCCATTTGGACCGGATCGGGTTTTTGGGGCATTTCGAAATAGTTTATTGGTTGCAACGTTAATAGTCCATGAGATAGAAAATGGAAAATTGACTTTCGTTGCACACAGGGGGGGGGGGGGGGGGGGTGGGGGGCAAAGGTTTTTTGGTGTCTATGGAAAGCTTATAGCACCAGGAACAAAATTTGACTTGTTGGCCTCGACAAAAAGTGTCCGTTGGCCGCTAGGGGGCGTAATACAAGATGGCCGCCAATATTCCCGCCAAAATAGGAAATCATAAATAGGAAAAGACTGTGTCAATCAAAACGGTTTTTGCCGCCAATTGAGTTTCATGAAACATTTTAAACACATAAACAAACATTTAAGACATTAAAGTGGCACTTTGGGAGTCAAATGCTGTAAATAAAGAGCGTTTTATGATTTTATATGACGGGAGTTGTTGGGTTTTTGTGCTTTCTTGCAGGGGGGGGGGGGGCGGAAAAAAAACTGCAGACACAGGGTGGAAAAAATTATTTTCTTCGGTTTGGGTACCCCCCCCCCCAAAAAAAAACAGCAAAAACTGCAGTTTTTTTCCACTGACCATTTGCCCCCCCCCCCCCCCCCAGCGGTTTGACCGGAAACCGAAAAAAGGGGCGAAATCCATAAACATACCTTAGTATAATCGACAAAATGGATTCATTTGAATTACAAAAATGTTTTCAGCTGAAAGTTCAGCTATTTTTACCAATTAATCCTCACCTGTTTATGTTTTATAAACAAAAAATCAAGAAAAATACCCAAAAAAATACATTTTCGAAAATAAGAGGATTTCAATAAGCCATAGGCCATAACGAAAATATTTTATATGCAATAACCAAAATTACTTTACAATATAGTTAGACTTACATATTAAATATGTTGTGAAAATATCAAGATGTACGGTGATAAATTTACTGAGTTACGAGACCTCAAAAATGGCATTTCGTCACGTGACCCCATGTCACAAAGCCAAATTTGACTAAGTCCATGTTATGGAACGCCCATTTCATCGGCATATTTTTTCTCATTCTTTACCATAAATGGATGAAAATTTTGATTTATGTGCTCTAACCAGTAGGTTAACCACTTAATTAGTGAAAAAACACAAAATTATTATGTATTTTAACAAATAATTGATCCTAAAATCTGCTTTTTAGCTTATTTTGAAAATACGCCGAAAATGGGGGCTCCGAAATCTGAAAAACGACCATTTTTTTGGTACCGAAATGTCCATAACTCAAAAAATATTTGACGAATATTAAAATGGTTTACGGTTCTGTGACCAGCATGGTGAGTTCTACAAAATAAGCTCAAAATTAGACCTATTTGAAATTTTCATGAACATCCCTAACCTAAGCAATGTGACAAAATCGCAAGTATTTTGGGTCATTAATTCTAATTTTTTTTTAAAACGGACACCTAAATCAAGGGCCAACAAGTGAGATTTTGATCAGAACATATCTTACTATCATATTAAGCAATAAAACCTTTGCCCCCCTTGGGGTGCAGCCAAAATTTTATTTATGCATTTTCACAGTTCTATCTCATGGACTATAACGTAAACCGCTTTTGTTTTACAGAAATGATAAAAATGCGTATCAAATAAGCAATAATAACGTCCAACAATTTGCAACCAACTTCCTAATTTCGGCCAGATAAAGCAATCAAAGCGTCACAGCTATCTTATGTTGTCGTTGAAAGAAACCGCTGGCCTTCAACGATTGAGTAACTATCAGCCTATCACATATCGTTGGGTCCCATCATGTGGACAAATGAGAGAGTGGCAACCCCCCTCTTTGGTATGCGGGATTCGGGCCATTTTCAGGCGGTATGCGGAATACCCCGTCTAAAATGGTATTCGGGAATCAAATAAAAGTTTGGTACGCGACTTCGATTTTAATTGTGGTATTGATGGCTATATAGAATAAGCAGTTTAGCCCTTTCTATTCTTTTACCGGGTCTCGTTCTGTTAATCGGGCGCTAGTTTGCCTGTGCACGACAGGCTTTCACAGATCAACCGCATCCGTTGTGACATGCCGTGGTGAGAACAACAGGACCCACACCTTTTAACATGCTTGTTTAACACCACAGCTTAAGTCAGCATGTTACCCCCAGTTTTGTCGAACAACACAAATCGCGAAAGTAATGCACGTTCGGTAGTATATTATAATACATTAGACTATTATAGGCGTGTTGATATCGTACCTATATAGATCAGCATGCAGGGTACACCAAAATATCAATAGTTTATAGGTGGCCTAATTTATCGCATCTAAATCAGCAGGGCCGCTGGATTATAGCAGGTCTAGGTGCCAAAATTCAAAATTAGTTTATTCTCATTCATCATGGTATGACATATAGAGATCACAAATATACATGCAAAATACCACAACCAAATCAGCCGGACCGACACAGCTATCGTGACAACAGTTACTTGTACTCACTGCACATGTGAATGTTTTCAGACGACGCGTGATTTATATTGGTGAATAATGTTCTACTAGTGGATGAACAACTATCTGTGAAATATAATAAAAAAACTGGAGAGTCGATGTATATATTACGTACACACATGTATGCATATTCCATGTTTCACTATATCTATCATTTGTATACTATATCTCCATTTCCATTTTTCAATATTCATTTATGTACATTGGATCAGAGAATAAAGCATGAACGATAATAGTGTACATTTGAACGGCTATTATTTATTTTGGTTCAGGCAATAAAAGCAGACGACAGACACTGCCACAAACGGAACAATAGATAATACAAGAGCAGAACGATTGATATTCATTGGTGGGAAATGATCAGATAATAAGTTCAAACTCGGTTGTTGAACTCAATTATCTGAATATTTCCAAAGCCAACTACTCATCAATGAGTATTTGGTAAAGAAAGAGTTAAACATTCGTATTGTGTCAGGTATATAGGGTGATGACAGCAATGCTGATACCATGCATGCACATGGAAGTCCACCAAAATCCAAGTTTCGTTGACAAATACAAATGCGCTCGCAAAACGTAAGGCCTAGTTATTAATGGTATCTAAACCCACAACGTGCCCATATACAATGCACCTTTAACCCACAGTTAAACTTAAACCGCAACAGTAATCCTATTAAACCTATAAGTATTATTATCCAAACGCATAAATCTTTATATGAATTGTCATGGCTTGAATAGAAGACAAACCGCACATACCTTTTCTTCATTATTCCTCAGCGTCCTCTTCCACTTTGTATACATTTCCGAGGGTTTATTCCACTAAACCGAAAAGGTTGAACATGTGTAGTTTATTCTATAATCCATAACGCGAATAAGTGTCATCTAAACAAACGAACAAACGCTCTGTCGTCAACAATCCCGACAGAAAAGTAGACGGGCAGACGATAAGCTTCATAACCATGAATATTCATAAGATGTCCCCATGTATCTCTTTACCTTGGCAAGTTTCCACCACTAACTTAGATAGACACCTCATATAAAAACGCATTAAAGAAGTCTTTAATTAAATTTAACGCGACCACTTCAACATTTTACAATAGAAGTATGCGTTGCTCACCGTTATCCGAGGTGGAATGTCAGGGCTTCTAAACACTGATACGTGTAACTTGAGTAATAACGCTGCCCTTGTTGCCATAAAACATCGATCAGAAACTGTTATGGTTGACATGGAGGTCAGCAGGTCTTTGTGGGTTCTTTCAGTTTTTGGAGAACCATGCACGAACAGAAAAAAAAACGTTGATTGATGCAGATGTTAACAATAACTGTTCTTCATATGTAGAACCAGGACACATTGGAAGAAGTAGACAACTTAAAGTGGCACGGTGATTTACAATACTGCAAAATCATGTAGTTGCTACACGAGGAATCTCCATTTTGTATGTTTATACATTAATTCAAATCATCAGTAAGTTTGACCAAAATGCATGGATTCACTCCCAGAAAGTTGGCAGTTTGCGAAAGTATAGTTCGTTAATAAGCGATTGGTTATCACCAGATGATAGCTATACGCGCGGTTGTTATGCGTTTCCGAATAGAACATTGGAGTAAAACGTTGCTCGCAAGGTGAAACTTCATTCAAGTCACCAATTTCGTTTCGGTTACCATGCTCGCTGCGCTCCCGTAAGATCCGAAGTTGTGAATGCAAACAAACTGATTTTAAAACTCATCGCGGTTGGATTCTTGCAGCGGAGCCTTCTGTCGAACTAATTTATCGATGAACTCTGGAAGGTAGCTCTAAAATAACAACTACCACAAGAAGAAAGACATCATGACAGTGTTCCAATGCCGAAACAAATCCATTATTAACGTTTTCCTGGACAGAGCGTTGTTCCTGTACTCATGGTTCTGTTACTAAATGGCGTTAATCACAGTGACTGGTAGTGAGAGGAAACGATAACTACATGCAAATCATTTGAAATGTATCCACATCATATGGTACACCATAACATACTACACGCGCACCAACTGTGCAAACAACATGCATGAGCGCACTGCAAACATTCCGCGTATGTGTCACGTGTACTACGGAACAGAAGGAAAGGGTCCCGAAAGAATGACTAAAGCTGTCATAAGTTACAACGTGTTCATAAATGTTACAATACACATGCACTTATCTGTATGGCAGGTGTGCAAGTAACTTTTTTCTGTTGGACAAAGAAACCCCCGTTGTGGAGGACAAAGGCAATTTGTTAATCCGATAACAATTACCGGTTTGTATTATAGTGACTCGCAATTACACGAACTTAGGTGACTCGCAATGGGGATCAACGATCCAACAGATATGCCCCCTAAGGGGCAGGTAGGCATATCGATAATTAAACTGGAGGGGAAAGTCAACCGACATCGATAGACCTATGTATACATAGTTTGTCGGTGTATACAGTAAGCCGGATTAATAATTGCGAGTTATGCGCGCACATATACACAGGTTATGACAAAATATATCTTGCTAATGGATGAATCCGTCCCAATGGAGTGGAGTATTAATTTTAAGTAGCTCAAACGGTATCACATTGAATGTACATTCCCACCACTTAGAGAGCTAGGTTTCTAAAATATATACAAGTTCAGTTAGAATTGAATTTGTCCAGGTTCCTTCAACGTAAACTAGCTAGGGCAATCGGTAGGGATAATACTGGTTACGTCGAAGTACGGTTGACTTACTCATCTATAACTGACTTTAAGCGTATAAAGTGCCGCTCATCTAAAATCACCAATGACGCGGTAATGCAATGTCTAAATTATGATAGTAACCCGGTTTATAGAAAAGGCCTAACACTACGATTAGGATACTAATGCGGGGACAAACTTTGATATTTTAAAGAGGCTGTGATATACTTCCTCTACGACTGAAACGAATTTGACAACCATTAAAGATCCACGGTCCCATTTAACACAAATACTTAAGAATTTCATAAGACAATTTCCCGCTTACCAGGCAAACGAAAACGAAAAAAACTCCCAACTACAATCATTCGTATCACACAGGCAAAAATAATACCCACAATCATCCACAAGTAATACGTCGAAAACTTCTCAACAACCCATAATTGAGAACGTTCTTTATTATATCCCATGAAACCCCTATTATATCATTAAAAATCCATTATATATTTCCTTATATGACATAGTGTATATGTAACTAGTGACGAATAAGCGCGTGCTTCCCGCCATCTTGGCAGCGCGCCAGCAACATTACTTTACATTGATTAGGCGGGTTAATACTATTCTGAAAAGTCGCGCATGACACCAAAAACCAGACAATGCAAAATGATTTATTTGTTGTTTATTAAAGTTAAACTTTGTTGCGCTACCGAAAATAGACACAAAAACAATGAGGCAAATTGGCTGACTATATTTTCCGTCGTCAACTCGAGCTCGCAATACTGTCGTGTACGGCCAACAATATAAATGTGTGCATTTTAAAGCTTCTGCATGTTAAGGATTTTGATTTGTTAAAATGACATAATGCTCTAGTTTTTTTCAGGTGATATACAAGATCTTCAATTCGTTATGTTGGGATATAAGATTTTATGAATTAAAGATCATATTGAGGGGTATAGGGTTAATGGTCCAATGCATGTGGGCGAGTGGATAATATTTTTGTTTGTTAATACGTTAAATGTACTAAATCCGATCAGACATTGGTAGTACCAATGTATTTCACAGTAGGTGAAGGTCCATATTACATTTATTTGGGCGATTTTTAGGTTACAATACACCAAATACAAATTAGTAGAGTGATTTCCCCTGGCACCCCAAGCTAGGATCAGCATAAAAAAAATTCTGGCAGCTGAATGGTCAATGATACATGGATGAAAAGTGCACGAAAAAAATGCACAAAAGTGTTTTCCGTCGAGAAACATGAAATATAACCACATGGTAAATGGTTATGGCTGTGCAAATGGCGAATAATTTATGGGAGGTGTTTGTGTTTTTTTGGATGTAATTTTATTCTCAATTTCAAGGGTAGTGTGACCTTTGTCAAGCTGCAGAGTGATCCACCACGTTTACAAGTACTTTTGGGCACATTTCCGTGTGTCTAAAAGTACTTTCTTTAATTTTAAATACTCGTGCAGGGTCAAATCTTTCCTGCGAATACAGGCCATCGGGATTTGTTAACACTGAGGCCTATGTAAATCATTTGGTGTATTGTAATCTCTAGTGAAAAATGGTCGTTTTTCAGATTTCTGCTTTGAAACTAGTCCCGTGCTCATTATTCCCATTAAACAATTGGAAACATAAAGCACGCGATACGACAGCTTATTTGGCGCCAGAGCCGTCCAATAAAATTATAAATAAACCCCTCTGATGCCATTTCTGCTTCTCGTTGTAGAACCGAAAATTACCATTTTCGACCTATTTTTGGGCTCAATGGTGGCCCTTTAGTGAATATGAGACCATATTTGTTGGCGCCCGACAACCTAGATGAACGCCAAGGCAGATTTGTCGGGTTTGGGCACGACACGAGAGTAAAGCGTGACGTCAGTATGGACCATACCCTAAAATATGATGCAAAATCGGACCAGATTCGGGTCAAACGAAGTTGACTTGCCCCTGTTAGATGACAGGTTGACAAAAAAACCTACCCTGACAGTTTGCAGAAATGGTCGACTATCCAACGCGCCCAGATTTCGGCCAATAAATATATTCTTGTGAAGGGACAATTTAGCTTTTCTGTCGATATTTTTCGAAAATTGTGTAGGTGCGCCCAATGTGAAACCTAAGTGCGCCCAATTCGCCTAGCGAATCGTATGGCATATTTTCTGGAAGTGATATCTACAAGCTATCTGATCGACAACCTGTATGTACATCGTCATGGTTTACTTTGCCAAAATTCAGCTAAAATGAAACAAAATTGACATTCAAGTCAAGGTAATTTTTTGGCAAATTCAGCTATGGGTGGTGACAGAAAAGGGTTAATAAAGTAAGAACACTAACATGTTTCGAATCAAATTTATTTATTTTGACGTGGGTATATAAATGGACGCAATATAATATCGATTGGGCGACTTTCTTGTCTTTCCAGTGACCACAAAAGGTTACAATACACCAAATACAAATCAGTGATTTCCCCTGGCACCCCCAAGCTAGGATCAGCATAAACAAAATTCTGGCAGCTGAATGGCCAATGATACATGGATGAAAAGTGCACGGAAAAATGCACAAAAGTGTTTCCCGTTGAGAAACATCAAATATAACCACATGGTAAATGGTTATGGCTGTGCAAATGGCGAATAATTTATGGGAGGTGTTTGTGTTTTTTTGGATATCATTTTTTTCTCAATTTTAAGGGTAGTGTGACGTTTGTCGAGCTGCAGTGTGATCCACCACGTTTATAAGTACTTTTGGGCATATTTCCGTGTGTCTAAAAGGACGTTCTTTAATTTTAAATACTCGTGCAGGGTCAAATCTTTCGTGCGAATACAGGCCATCGGGATTTGTTAACACTGAGGCCTATGTAAATCATTTGGTGTATTGTAACCTTTATTAGCCGATTTCGCTTTGCGTCGCTTACGATCATGAAATTTCCTCTGGGTAATCAAAGGCACAGGTTTTGACTAAGATGTGTATTACATGCGTGATTTTTTCAACGTTATAATGTTCTCTGTCAGAGCTTCAAAAAAATTCCCAGGTTTTAAACGGGTGGAATATGATATATACGGACGGTAGCCAGGTTAGAGATCCATGGCATGATCTAATAATGTTCAGTCGGCGTGCATGTATTCGAAGGGTAAATTTACTTAGTACCAGGAAATTAGATAAAAACCATGACTGAGATACTGAGTTGATAAAGACGTGTTCAATAGACATCGAACTACTGGCAATTAAATTTTGACAGATTAAGACTAACACCCAAGGCAAGCCAGAGCGAAGCGTTGAACAACATGTCAATCAAATCAAATTCCTTAACAATATCTCAAAAGACAGAGCTCATTCCACACCGCGCCACCATGAATAGGATCGTAGATAGGCCCGCGGTCTCCGAAAATGGGCTGTGATCGAAACATAACACCGATCACTAATGAAAAGACGTCACAGTATAGTGTGATAGATATCTGTATTAAACAACAGGGACACTCGTGTTATTGTGGGGACTGACATATCAGCGGTGACCGAGTTATGTTTAATAGATAGAATGCGCACATGAATATCAAAAACCTTATTTCAATTGCCAATATTTGAACGGATCGACGTGACTCATTAAAACCCATTGTCCGCGCTATCCGGAATGCTTTTGCCAAATGGAAATATTTTTGGCCAACTTCTTTTAGATTTTGCCGATTGATATTTAGTGCATGGTTTGTGAGAAATTATTTCTGAGATGAGATGCGTCAAAATATAAGCATCTAAATTGATCAAATGCTTGTTGCCAAATACTTAATCCCCCTCAATTGTCTATGTATACATACTGGTGTCATGTTCAGTCTGTTCTCGTAAAAATAAGCACAATATATGCTTATTAAGTATAATTTCGCGAAATAATTCATGCATATTGGCATTATTTGACAACTCAAATACGCTCTATATGGGCATAAACGCTGGAAATTAAAACAGCCCTATGTGGGACTATTCCAATATGAATTAAGCCCGTATTGTGCTGCTTATTTTCACGAGCGCAGGCAGAAAAATAACACGAATAAACCAACTCGCAACTTACCAGATGTCATGTCATGTACATATGTTTGATAATTGTTTTTTATTTTATCAGAAAATAACAACAAAAATAAAAATTTAATTACCCCTGGTTAATATTGTGACATTATTTTTTTCATAACGAAATGGAATATTTTACCGTCATGCTGATCGGTATTAAATACTTTACGCTGTCCGTTTTAGCAGCTTCAAAATCTTAGCAACATTGATTAATTTATAATATAATAAATTTATAATCTATTATATATTTTGGAATATCTGTGTGTGTGTGTGTCTGTAATCGATGGACTCAAAAACGGCCGAGCCGATTTCGATGAAACTTGGTATGTGTGGGTATTTTCGGCTGGGGAGTGACATGGACCTATTAATTTACCCGTGCGACTGACATTGACCTTGAAATCGGGTAATTTCAAGGTCAAACGCCCGAACATCAAGGGATTTCGATGAAACTTGGTATGTGGGGGTATTTTCGTATGGGGAGTCTCATAAGCATATTAATTTGCCCGTGCGACGTGACCTTGGCCTTGAAATCGGGTCATTTCAAGATCAAACGCCCGAATATCACGGGATGTCGATGAAACTTGGTATGTGGGGGTACTTTCGTATGGGGAGTCTCATAAGCATATTCATTTTCCTGTGCGACGTGACCTTGAAATAGGGTCAATTCAAGGTCAAATCGCCAATTTTGATGGTATTTCGACGAAATTTTATACATAGGGTTACTTTTGTCCACTGGGTGTTTTGGACGGGTCAAATCGTGACCCCTACCTGACCTTGACCTTCAAAATGATCAATTCAAGGTCAAATCGGGTGAAACCGGATGGATTTAGACGGGTACTTTTGTCGGGTACTTTTGTTCGGGCAGTGTTTTGGACGGGTCAAATCGTGACCCCACTTGACCTTGGCCTTCAAAATAGACAATTCAAGGTCAAAGCCCGGACGAAGTCGGGTCACCTTCTAGTATAATATAATTTCAACCTTTTATTTCAATTTATATTAGTATTTTATTGTTTCCCGTCCGCCATTTTTGACCTTTTCGCAGTTATTATTTTTTATTTTTAGCTGTTATCACTACTAAAAAAGTTGTGACATTTTAAAAATAATGTTCTGTTATTCTAAATCTATGTACACTATTTATAAGGTGAATATAGTGTCGCTATTTGATTGTTGTTCGTATCTCTTATGTCGGCAATTATATGTTATGTTCAACCTGTCAATCGTTTTAGAGCACTTCGGTGGATTTTACGCTATACAAAGCTGTTATTTATTTATTTATGTACGCTCTGTATAATGTGTTTTCATTGTGGCCCGCGCCACACAACGGCATAACGGGTATAAGTCCATTATCGGCTTGTTTCATAATCAATTAGTGTAAACATATTTTTTATTTCCAAACCAAATAATTGACATAATACACAGATGACATAAATATACAACATATAAGAGTTAATTTTGGAAATGAGGATCAGACAACAAGCCCGAGGGCTTATATGAAGTCTTCTCCTCTATCGATGTTGTTTTTTAACATTAGACACCTTTCGCATATTTAAAGGTATTCAATCTGATTAAGCACCCCTCAATTACTATTTATTTTGCTTCGGGGATAAAACATATTTGATTCGAGTCGAGGAACCTATCCATCAAAGCTCAGAGTGTTCAGATATTGATTTTCTGCCCAGACGGAGGCGATCACAAAGAAATCCCTAATTAGCCCCGACGAAGTCGAGCACATCAGCTAGTCGCTATATATTTTGAGACTTCTGTATATATATGTGTGTGTGGGTACTTCATAGAATCTAAAACGACTGCGCGGATCGAGCTAAAATTTCGCATATAAGCGTAAAAACCCACGGGGATCGTCGGCGTCGCATTTTGGACAAGCTCAGAGCACCCGTTCTCCACTCTCAGTCACAAAAACGGCACTGCGGTGGTTAATCAAGTGATAATTTAATGAGCGTTATTATATGACGCGTCGCATAAAAGAGCGTTTGTTTACAATTCAACGCAACGTTATCGCTCGAAATTTAGCATCGAACAAATTTATTATGCAGAGAGATATACGGGAACAATGCGTTTGAGTGCTTTCCTATGCGGATAGATTTATTGGAAGTCATAATACTTTTACAATTGGATCAGACGCAGTCTATTTACAATTCTTTGTGAATAGCGAGACTGCCATTCGTTCGAGTGGCTTTAGATCAAACAATATTCTCTGTCGCACTCATATTTCGTCATTTACGAATCCACTGTAATCGACCTATTTTTAGAACGCAACACATGATACCAAACAAAATTACGTCGCGTTGGTGATGGGGTTCACGACGGGATTAATTGACTGTCCGCTCTTTGCGGGGACTATTGACCATCTCGTAAGGGTGGACAACTTCTGTCAGGGGCTGCTCAATGGCCACGGGCATGTTAAAAAAAATCATACCTCTTTTAGGGACGGTATCATAATTTCTCATGATTAAAAAGTCTGTCGTTCCTAGGAACGGGGAAGTTTTTCATCGTCTGGGTCTGGGCGTGTATAGACATGAGCGTGCTGTGTGATTCTTACGTACCTGGGGCTTGCTAAGAACGCGGATCGGGTAAGTTTTTCCGCCCTAGGTGAGCTCATACTTCGTATATAAGTGTAAAAACACACGGGGATCGTCGACGTCGCATTTTCTTTTAGGGACGGGTACTGCGTGTTGTGAGAAACATTCTTATGTCTGTCGTTCCTAGGAACGGAGGAAATTTTCATCGGGTCAGTCTTAACCTTCAAACGGGTACCCACAAATTATATATTGTGACACCGACATGACCTTGACCTTGAAAATGATCAATTCAAGGTCAAATCGGTAAAATATTGAAAAAACAAAATAAAATAAAAAAATTGATATTAACTCATTGAAAAACACAAAACAAACATAAACAATTGTCATGTTTCGGACCAACGCCGCCAGTGGCGGGCTAACCTGCTAGTCTCCTATATATTTTGAGACTTCCGTATATATGTATATATATATATGTGTGTATGTGGGTACTTCATAGAATCGAAAACGGCTGCGCGGATCGAGCTCAAATTTCGTATATAAGTGTAGAAACCCACGGGGACGTCCACGTCGCATTTTGGACAAGCACCGCTTCTCCCTTCCCATACACAAAAAATGGCACCGTGGGGGTTAACACACCAACGCTCCTTATATCTTCCATATTGGGAGATGTAATCGGTTAACGCTCTTTATAGTCATCGACATATTGATATAAGAGGCGTAACTCTACATTTTTTTATTAGTTTTCACGTCTGGGTCTCGTCTGGGTATACAGACATGAGCGTGTTGTGTGATTCTTACGTACTCAGGGCTTCTTAGGAACGCGGATCGGGTCAGTTTTTCAGCCCTAGGTGATTTTCACCTTGAAACGGGTACCCACAAATTATATATATGCGTGTTGTGTGATTCTTACGTACTTATGGCTTCCTAGGAACGCGGATCGGGTCAGTTTTTCCGCCCTAGGTGATTTTCACCTCGAAATGGGTACCCACAAATTATATATATGTGTGCATGTGTCCTTTATAGACTCGAACCGATTGCGCTCACGCTTGCTACCTACGGGAAGTGTCATGGACGGGTTAAATTGTGACCCCGACCTGACCTTGACCTTGAAAATGATCAATTCAAGGTGAAATCGGGTGAAATATTGAAAAACCAAAAATTAATTCAAAAATATTAAAAGAAAATTTAAATTCAAAAATTAAATTAATTAAAAAAAATAAAAATTGTCATGTTTCTGACGAATATATATATATATATATATATATATATATATATAGTCGCTATAGACTCCAAAACAGCTGGACAGATTGAGCTCAAACTTCCTATCTAAGGGTAAAAACCCACGGGAATGGTTTTCGCCGAGCACCCGTTCTTCACTCCCAGTCACAAAAGACGGCACGGTGGGGGTTAATCGCGTTGATAGTTAAAGAACGTTCCTATCCGCGGGGTTCGTTAACCGGTTAACGCTCGTTATTCCCTTCCGCTTTCGCATATCGCATTACGGCTTTTGTTTACGTTATATTATGCGGAGAGATTTATTGGAAGTCATAAGATACGGGAACAATACTTTTGAATTCTCCGTGAATAGCAAGACTGCCATTCGTTCGAGTGAATAACTCAGACTGCCAACATCTTATGACTGTCGTTCCTAGGAATGGGGGAGATAGCAAGACTGCCATTCGTTCGAGTGAATAACTCAGACTGCCAACAATGGGGGAGATTTTCATCGGGTAAATCATACCTCTTTTAGGGACGGGTACCATAATTTCTCTTGATTAAAAAGGCAGAATTAACTCATTGAAAAACAAAAAATTAAATAAAAAAATTAAAAAGGCAGAATTAAAAAAATAATTAAAAAAATGTCATTAAAAAGGCAGAATTAACCAATAACTCATTGAAAAACAATTAATTAAAAAATAATAATTAAAAAATGTCATATATCAGACGAACGCCGCCAGTGGCGGGCTAACCTGCTAGTCTCCTATATATTTTGAAGACCTCTGTCTGTCTGTCTGTATGTATGTCTGTATGTATGTATGTATGCCATTTATACAACTCTACGATTCTCGACCGATCGGGACGAAACTTGGTACGTGTGTGTAGTTTGACCAGGCGGTCGTCATTGTCGTATTGGCGAGCCCGTGCGGCGCCCGCTTCGCGCATGCGCAGACAAGATCTAGGAAACGGGTGGAGCTATCGACTTGAAATTTGCTATGTGAATGTATCTTGCCCCGAATACGAATTTTATCGGGTCGCCGAGCACGTGCGACGCCAGCTTCGCGCATGCGCAGACGAGATCTCGGAAACGGGTAGAGCTATCGACTTTAAATTTGGTTTTTGAATGACAACGTCGGGCTGGGTAGAGCTATCGACTTGAAATTTGGTTTTTGAATAGCCCGGACAACGTCGGGCTCATCGGCTAGTCTACTATATATTTTGATACTTCCGTATGTATATATGTCCTTTACAGACTCGAAAACGGCTCGACCGATTGAGCCCAAACTTCCCATCTAAGGGTAAAAAGCAAAGGGAAGGCTTATGAGAACGTCCGAGCACTCATTCCGCCTTCGCCCTGCCACCGTTGTTGGAATTGATGGGTTAAATGGTCTCTTTGATGTGTGTGACCCGATGCAGGAAGGACAACTCTAAATTCACACGACGTATTGAACGTTAGGATATACGTATCACTTACGAACATTTCGGCGGGTCAGTTTGTCGTATCTGCGGTGTCGTTGTTAAAGAACGTTTATTTATTCCACACCCATTGGCGTGAGGCACATGTATTCAACGGAATCACAGCCATTGAATACATATTAGTGTATACCTCTAGTGGAATACAAGCCAGAACTATTCTTGTTGACGTTGACGCCAAGAAAGATGACGTACATAACGTCGATCACCCGCTTCCGGTGATCCCCCCATAATTACTGGTTAATTGTCAGATTTAAATCACAATAAAGGTAGCTATAGTAACAATGGAGGTGACATGTATGGATTGAACTTATCTGACTGAACGGTGTAGAATAAATACAGAACACAACTTGCATTATAATCTCGAAACTTTTATCGAACTCGTTACGGACGGCGCAAAGTTATATTTCGCTCGAGCTACGCTCTCGCGAAATATATCCTTGCGCCATCCACAAGGAGTCTCGATTATGATGCGCGTTCTGTTCTGTCTATATACACGAGTATAAATACGGCTCAAACAAAATTTCGTACTTAGGGCTTCCAAGGGACGGGGGAGATTTTCGTCGGGTCAGTTTGTCCGCCTGAGGTGACATTGACCTTGAAACGGGTACCCACAAATGATCTTGGGCGATATCTCGGTCGTCAGCGGTGACATCGACGTGAAATTTGTTATGTATGGTCAACTCGGGACCATGGGACCAATCCCGCCAGTGGCGGGTTAATCTGCTAGTCTATTATATATTTTGGAACTTCTGTCTGTCTGTCTGTATGTATGTATGAATGTATGTGTGTGCGGGTGTGTGTGCGTGTGTGTATGTATGTATATGTTATATACTCGAAAATTACTCGACCGATACGACTCAAATTTGGTATGTAGGCCCCTTTGATCACGAGAACAATATTGGCGGGTCCAATTCCACGTGCGACCGTGTCCTTGGTATTGACCTTGACCTCGCTCATATACGCTCATATGGGCATGACCGATCGAATAGTCTTTTTCTTTCTCCTAATACTTTTCAACGTTGTTCCCTAAATATCCCGGACGAAGTCGTGCACAACAGCTAGTATATTATATTTATACAGCTTTATCAATTTATATAAACTGAGCTTAATTTCTTTGTAAACCTCCTGTCTGCAGTTTGGACATAGCATGTAGCGCTGTAAATTAGTCCAATATTCTACCTGTGAATTATTAATCATTAGTCTATGACCGCGTTAATACAAAAAACAAAAACAAGAACACGCCCAGTTATTACTCATGTATATACCGCTTTTAGTCATCATGGTCAACACCATGGGGCGTTGGTTCGTGTTATTGTGTGTTTCATTGTGCATGACATGTACATGACATGTACATGTACATGACCCAAATTGGCAGCTGACCAATCACGTAACAGGATTTAGTGTAACACACTCGGACTATGTAAAGATTCAGGGTTTAATCCCATGCACTTTATGTGAAATATATTTTGTCCTCCTATAGAAACCAGAGGCGTCCGTCGGTCCGTCTGTTCATCAGTCCGAAACGTTTGTTGTCCGGAAGATAACCAGAATAATATTTGACAATATTTTATGAAATTTGGTATGCGGTCTTTATACGAGAAAGTCCAGGTCAAGGAATATTTCGAGTCCGGTCCGACCTTTTCTGATGAAGTTATTCCCCTTTTCTACTTCGAATTTGCTGGGTTTTTTTTGTCCGGATGATATCTCAAGTTATGATTAATCCGAGAGCTTTCAAATTTAGTAAGTGGAATCATCACTAGCAATAATTATTGCAGGTCAAGTTCGAATTTTTGTTTGCTCCGACCATTTCAGACGAAGTTATGCCACTTTTCGATTTCGAATTTGCTGATTATTTTGTTGTCAGGATGATAACCTTAAGTTAGTTATCGGGTAGCTTTCAAATTTAGTACGTGGATTAAACACATGAATATACAGGTCAAGTTCGGATCCGATCCAACCATTTCTGACAGAGTAATGCCCCTGTTTTGCTTTTTGTTATTTTATTGATTTTAGATACATGTATGGCAAATATACATCAATCACGCAAATACAGACCAAGCTCGAATATGGGTCCGATGAATAACTTGTGTCAGAGTTATGCACCTTTTGAATTTGTTGTTTATTTGTTTATATTAGGATCATAAAGTAAATTATAGTTATCCGATTGCTTTCAAATGTAGTAAGTTGACCGATCACATGATACTATAGAGTTTGAATTTCACAATCATTTCTAACAGAGATATGCGCCATTATATACATTGAATTTACTTATTATTCTGGTGCATTATCCGAACTAACGCTCCCAATTACTATTCATAGGAGTCGGGGGTAAAACATATTTGATTCGAGTCGAGGAACCCACCCATCAAAGCTCAGAGTGATCAGATATCGATTTTTGAAATTTGTTAATTCCCGAGATATGTAATTGTTGGCGGCCTGGCAAATATTCATCAAGCTAACGGCCTCGGACCAAATTGCGGATGGAGATGGATAACTCTAAAATCAAGTGGCTTTGGGTGTTAGATATTTGAACAAAATGTTGATAAATAACACGTTTTGGGCAATGTTATACTATAGTTGACTGTGGTTAGCATTATTTTTGGGTAATCAATCGATTCTGTTAACTGAAGCAGCATTTAAAACAAAATTGTTGTTGTTGGAATCTGATGATATGGGGGCAATTTAATCGGATTGAGTACCTTTAAATAAATCTAAGGGTGTTAACAACATAGACAGTTGGAGGCGAAGTGTAATTGATCCAACGATTGTTTAATTTCTGAAAAGCAACCGGCAAAAAAAAACCAAACAAAAAAACACCGTTTTAGTGGCCTTTTTTAATTCTTAGCTAGCAAGATTCTAATACATAACATATCATGTTTGGAATGAGAGGTGCCACATGAAAGACACCACATAGTTGATATTGAAATTTTACAGTGAATTCGAGGTATGCACCAGGAAACAACAACTAGTTGGACTGTATTGAAGGCAGAATGGGTTTCGCTATATACACGTATGACATTTTTGTTGAAAACTGAATTGTCAACATGCCCATTGTATTATAGTTCTTAACCGTTTTTCATTTTTCTTTCATTTTTTTCATGACTTTTACATAACAGGTAATCTATTTGGTGGGACAATTGTTGTGTCCTCTCTTACCCATCGACCATGCAAGCACAATGTCACTTTGTCCATTGGTCGCATATTTAGTGTCCGTGTACCAACTGCACGGCTCAACCCGTCCACATACATGTATGTATGACTGGTTACGAAGTGGTTCATCTCCCATTAAGCGCAGATGCGTATATGATCCACACAATGGGGAGTTAACCATATTCGTGTATCTGTGCAATTTTTAGCAGGTGCTTACCGGTGTCGGTGGTTTCTACGTGCAGTGATGTCATACCCCCGTGAAATAAACCGTCTGCACGGCTTTTCTTCGGCAACACAATTGGCAGCGTCGTGATGTGGCTTAATGGATAAAACGAGGATACACCCCAACACACGAAAGTTATTAGTAATGAGCATATACAGACATGTACAGTAAAACCTCTCCAAGCGGGACCGTATATAAACCGAATCTCTCTCCATACCGAATTTCATAGTTTATTCAATAAATTTTAAAATAAATTTTAATTAATCAATAATGAAATGTTTGTAATCGATCAATATTTGTAACGGCGGCAATATTTTCCGGTGGTAGCACGATTTTCTATAAATCGAACACCTCTCTAAACCGAACAGAAGGGCCAGTCCGAAGGGTGTTCGGTTTAGAGAGGTTTTACTCTATCAGAATATGTACAGGCACTGGCTCCGTATGATGTCTACATTACAAATTCCTATAATACTATGCGCGTGAGTGAATTGTAATTTCTTATCGAAATGGCCATGTTGCCATTGGAGTGGGACATTTAGATGCTTGCCCCTCAACTGATATCAAGGCTCAAGCTTATGTCGAGGTTAGAACACAAAAAATCCTAGTTTAGCCCAGATGCAATGATGGTTTATACATTACCTATAACCACGTATATATCGGCTACGGTAACGACCTTTAAAATGACGCAATTTCGTCGCAAGTTGAGCTGTGGTTATAAGGAAAGGGCCCTTTCGAGATGTATTAGCCACCCCCCCCCCCAAATACACATTCAGGCAAGTTGAGCTATAATCATCCAGTTCAGACAGTTTATCACGGTACTCATATTTGAGATATATACATACACACACGCACAAACACGCACCAATAACTGCTACACTGAGCATTAAAATGAGATACGTTTAGCGACTCAAACGGTGATAAACCCCAGCAAACAAATCCACATAATAACAATATCGTCTGTCGATTGAATGTTTATATATTTCGAAGGTTGTTTGTCCTTGTAGACATCACTCTGAATATACGCTGGGTTGTGCTATATATAACTCAACAAGGTCCGGATGTCAGATAAAGCTCGTGCTTTCCAGATAGTGTTGCCCAAATATAAAACCATGCTATATGTACCCATTGTATGCGAGAAGCGCTAACTGACACTATTTACAAAATACAGAGACATGTATGGGCAGCCGTTTGGTCGGAAAATACGTCAAATAAAAATTAGTAGTGGATTGTTTAACGAATTGCATGCATCAAGAATTCAATATAGGTATATTCCATATAAATAGCAATCTTTTCGAAATCAATAATATTATTTCCCAACCAACGGTATTCATTTCCAAACCAAAAGTCTTTCTTATATTCAATATGAGACAATTTAGTTTTCTAATCAATGTTGATAGATGCACAGTTAATGTTCTATTTCAATTCAATAGTACTCATATTCCAACCAATATATAAAACAAATTCTAATACAGAAATTATACGTTCTAATATACGTCAATTTCCTTTTAATGGCGTTTCTATCAATAAACAACAATACGAAACTAACACCAGTCCGTGAAAATCTAACAGTCAAATCCCGAACTAATATGAGTCGATTAATAACCAATAGACAAAATAATCAAACAGACGCAAGATGGCGCTGCGTTTAACTTCCTGCGGTTGGGGGAACCACGTAACGTCAGCAATATATAAATAGACTAAATATATCTGTGATTCCCACCACGAGTATACCTTATAGTCAGGTCGGAAAAGCTACATTTGTGGAATACTAGAACACTAGAGGCATTTTTGGGGAAAAGCATGAAACTAAGTTTTCTAGCATAATCCAAGTATGCTGAATCCAATGAGGGTGCCTGTCGCTGCCTGTGACCCATATTTCACCCATAAAATCAACTTAAAGTCACATACTGTTTTTATTGCCGCGAAAATACAGTAAGTCAATATCGAGACATATATCACACTAGTTATACATATAATCTCATGAACATGGGAATACTTTGTTATTTGAATCACCCCTCGTGACCTTTCTGTCATAACTATCTCATCATCTGCTATACATATATGGACAAGTATGTTATTTAATAAATAAACGCTCTTCATGAAATCACACCCGGTTGAAAGTTCTGTGAATCAGGATTAAGTTGAAAATAAGACGTTTTTTCACAAATATCTTCTAGACCAGTTCATGCTGTTTGGAACTGCTTGAGTAATGTGACTTTATATTGTGTTTTGTATATTAACTGATCATTGGAGCAATTCAATATGCAATTATTGGAACACGGTATAAAATTTCACAACAAATCACAATTGGGATTTTAGTCATATTTCAACAAGAAATGAACAGAACTTTGTAATGTAAGTGAGGCATATCATTACCTATGAATATTCCAACTCATTGGAACCAAAATGCTTACTTTGGCTCAAAATGGCTGCCAAAATGGCCGACAAAATATGGAAAATGGTAAATATTGCCCCAGCGTGTCCCGCAATCGCTTACAAGTTGTGGTTGATGTATAAAATTGGCTATTCTGCCTCATATACATTAAATACTAACATATCTGATGCACCATGGTTAATTGTTACTATTGTTACCACTGACATCACCAAAAATATTGGACTTTTCTCTCAAAAACTTGACATAAATATCGGCAAAAATTAACTTTTCAGGTATAGACCATTTTTTCAAGTAAAATGCAACTATCATTGGTAAAATTTAACTGTCTCTGGATTCAAATGTGTTTATTGTATTGGTCTATCTTAAATGTGTCACACTACGGTATATATAGACCAAATTGCTCAAGATGGCTTCCAAAATGGCAACCAAATTAATTTTTTTTTTTTTTTTTTACATATATCCTGAACATTATTCTCTGTGTTATCCGAAAAGGTAGTAAATTGTGACTCACTTGGTTATTATACGTGTTAGTTAATTAACTGACAGCTATATGTTCTATCCTTGTTGTCCCAGTTCCGTATGGGGCATGACAAATTCATTTTAAAGTATGGAATTTTGCCGAGAACCTCTTTTGTGATTCTGGCCATATTATGGAATGGAAATGGGCAGAACGTTGAGACGGAACCGAGATGAACCATAATATGTGGCTTTTCTGGTCCATTATGGTAACAACAAAATATCAACTGGATGCAGAGTGGATGCCAAGATGGTAGTCAGGGAGTTACTCTATGATCATAGTTGAGGTGAATAGGTATACAGGGAGTTATTGTATGTCATGAATGATGTGAATATGTATACAAGGAGTGACTATATGGTTATGTGTGGGTTGTCCGTGTAAGATGTATAGGTATACAGGGAGATGTCATGGTCATGTGTGAGGTGAATCGGTATGAATGGAGTGACTGTATTTTGTATGGTTGTGTATATCCAGTACGGGTGCACCCGATGTGCCTGTATGGACATTGATGTGGTGTATGAATATAGTTATATGGTCATCTATGTGTTGATTATGTATATATGGAGTGACTGTAAGGTCATGGGTGGGATGTACATGTGTTGTCTGTATGATCATGGATAAATATGGAGTTATTTTATGGTTACGGGTAATGTGTATAGATATACATGGAATGACTGTACGGTCATGATTGAAGTGTATATGCATACCTGGAGTAAGCTGGGTGGACAATATCGAACGTGTGGGTATATAGGGAGTGTCCTTGTGGTATATATTTATATATCTCGTGGATGTATTATCATTGGTGGGTGTATAGGGATTAGCTGTATGATCATGGATGGCGTGTATGATTATACAGTGAGTTGCTGAATTGTCATGTGTGATGTGTATAATCAATTATGCAAGTATGGAAGGTATGAGTGGTCGTATGTGCAGGTTTTTTGTATATCTGGAAGGACTGAATGGCCGTTGGTGAGGTGTATATGTATACCTGGAGTGAGTCTATGGTCTAGGGTGGGCTGCATATGTATATATCGAGTGGTTTTATGACTATGTATGTCGAATAGGTATACAGGTAGTGAATGTATGGTAAATGGTGATATGAGTACATGTAGGTATACAAGGAGTGACTGTATGATCATAAATGTAATGAATATCTATACAGGGAGTGACTAAATGGTCATGTGTCAGGTGTATGAGTATACCTGGTGTTCCTGCTTGGTGACTCGTGGCGGTATGGTCATGTGTAGGTTATACGGGTATACACACGTGTTGCTATATGGTCATGGGCGAGTGGTATGTGTATATAGCGAGTGGCTATATGGCCATGGGTGAGGTGCATATGCATACATGGAGTAACTTTTCTGACATAGCTGGGGTGTATTAGTATATCTTGTGTCGCTATTCGGCTATTGTGCGACACATAGGGATACATGGAGTGACATGGCCAATGGTGAGGTGAATATGTATAAAAGGATTGACCACGATCATGTATGAATGCTTTGAATAGGTACACACGGGGAGACTATATGGACATATCTCAGGTGAAGGAGTATACCAGGTGGCATGGGTGAGGGTATGTGTATGAAGCGAGTGGCTATATGGCCATTGGTGAGGTGCATATGTATACCTGGAGTGACTCAATGGTCATTGTTGTGGTGTTGATGTATATATTGAATGTCTATTTGACCATCTGTATGGAGAATATGTATACAGGGGATTACCGTATGGCCAATCGTGAAGTGAATGCATGGGTATACACGGAGTGACTATATGGGTATGGGTCATGTTTAGGAGTATACCCGGTGGGCCTCTATTGTGACTCATGTGTGTATGGTCATCCGTGGTAATGGGTCAGGTGTACGTATAAACATTGGGTTACTATATTGTTGTGTCTGTGGTGTTTATGTATCCTTGAGTTATTGTGGAAAGCGATAGCCACCCAAGGTACACATGTACAACCCACCCATTACCTCAGTCACTCCATATGTACATAAACACCACACAAATGACAATATAGTCACCCACTTTATACACGTACACCTGACCATACAGCCATACTTGGGTATACCCGTACATACCACAAATGACGATACAGCCACGATTCACCACGCATTGAACACCAGGTGTACTCCTACACCTGGAGCATGACCATATAGTCACTCTATGTATACATATGCACCACATTCACGATCATACATTCACTCAGTTGATACATATTCATCTCACTATGGACCATACAGCCACTACATGTATACCTATTCGCCATACCATGACCATAGGGTCAATCCAGGTATACATATACACCTCACCAATGGTGAGCCCTTCCAGATATACGAATACCCACACACACGACCACTTATACCTTCCGTACTTGCATATACACATCACAAATGACAATTCAGCAACTCACTGTATAATGTATTCATACACGACGCTCCAATGATCAGTTAATATACAAAACACAAAATAAAGTCATATTACTCAACCAGTTCCAAACAATATGACTGATCTAGAAGATATTTGTGAAAAAAGTCATATTTTCAACTTCCGGCGGCCATTTTGGCGGCCATCTTGGAGGGTGAGTTTCAATTTTGCGCCAAAAAAGTGTCATTATGTCTTACCTTCACGAAAATATATACATTTGTATACATTTTACTAGATTTTCCCGCTATAATTTGCATAAAACTGACTTAGGGTCTGATCTGAAAAATGGCGGCCAGGATGGACGCCATCTTGTCTGAAGTCTACACGGCCACTTTTTTTTCTTATTAACATTGCTTAAAAGTTGAAGGACATAATAAGGCACAAAATGAGTGGGGTGAAGTTAAGTCCCATGGGGCGGGTGCAAGGGTACCCCTATTTGCTCCCGGACTATATGAGAATTCTTACGAGAATCGTCGATAAATATACAAAACAGCAATGTCTTACCGTAGGTACCTGATTAATATGATGTTAATGTTTCAGAATTATTACTGTGATGATAGTATCATGATACAACACGGCTTTGAACGTTCCGCGAGGAGTATATAAGTTTGAGTATGTTCAAGGCCAATTACGTGATTTCATATGACGTTGTACGGTGCCGTATCAACAACCCTCCAGCGAAGAAAACACGAAGATTTTAAAAGTTTTATTGAACCCTATGTTCGTCCAATCGGGCGACAGGCAGTCTATTCGTGTTCAGCACCTTCGAATTATGGTAAAAAAGTTGGTTTGACACTTTTCCGCGGAAATGCTTCTAGAAATGTATTTTCTGAGAATTACGACTAGACTATTACGTCAAATGAATCAAATATCTCCAACGTCACTGGTGGCTCCCCTAGCGTTAATTCGAGAATTGTTTATTGGTTTGTAAACGGTAGTTATTAAAATGTCAACTGCGATCATTGAATATTACCGGAAATAGTTCATTGATTTTTAAGTTAGATACTGATTGGAATACGAAACATATTGAATTGGAATGTGGATATGCTATCTATTAAATTTAAGAATAACAAGGTCTATCGATTTGAAAACGAACATCGTTGATTGGGGAATTCTATATTGATTAGGAAAATATGTCTATTGGTTTGAAAATAAACATCGTTGATTGGGGGAATCTATATTGATTTGGAAAATAGGGCTATTGAAACGGAATATACATATATTGAATATGCGATAGCTGTACTAATTGTTTGTTACTAGATATTGGTTGAACAATGCATAACATTAAATTGAAAAAGAACATTAATTTTGCATCGGTCAACATTGATTATGAACGACATAATTATATTAAAATTGAATTGTCTCCTATTAGTCTAGGCTGTGCTGGGGGGCGATCGTCGCACATCGGGGGAATTTATGCGACCATCATTTTCTTATGGGAAAATTACTCTAGTTTTCGAATTCAGAGGGCACCGAGCCGAGATAGGTGAAAAAATATAACTTTTCACTATGTTTCATAGGGTACCCTACCTAAAAAATGACATATTTTCAAAGGTTAACAGGCCAACTGGTTAACAGGGCAGCAACATCGGAAAGATTGTAAACATATTTGCAAAATATGGAACGAATATAGACACTTAATCAGATTCAACATGGTTTTCCTGCTTTCGTTCTGATTTCGTGACGTCATGGTAAAATATGTAGCGTGACGCGTCAAAAAATCATGGCGATTCAGACAAAGTGTTGTGCGTCAACTCTGTGCAAAGATAGCATATCTGTTGAATTCTTCCAAGTTATATATTTTTGGAAATGGAAGGGTACCCCCTATATAATGATGTTCATACTTACATTATATCTTTCCAAGTATTGACATAATAGACAAAAACTTAACCCTCCCCCAATTTCACAAATAACCACATATATGTGCCCATGCAGTTTGTGTCCACCAAATAAATTGACAATGCACAGTTTACCTTTTCATGTTGTGTAGAATCGTACGGCGACACTGATAATGTAAAACATCGTTCAAATCCTAGATTAGGAAGGTAATAAAATCCAAGATGGCGTCCAAGATGGCCGCCAATTTTTATATTGACACTCTATACACCAGATGTATGGTAACCGGACTAGATCATCGCGAGTGCTTTATGTAATATGGCCTTGTCTTGGATGGAGTCTGTATCTTAATACGTATAAGGCAATTGGCGACGTAAAACCGATGATGAAGACCAAAATAAACAGAACTGTTCCGATAAAACGACCAACTTCTGAGTTGCAATAAAATCACATGGTATGACTGTTGTAGCTTTTTTGTTCGTACATATATGTCATTTTGTCCAACATGATCCGTATCTGAAGAAACTAGGGACATTAAGATAGTAACTGTTCATTAATTTCTCGAAATAACGACATCATTTAATGTCAAATTGCCTAAATAGGACCGAATTTCAAACTGACATCCAATCATTTGATGGTATATATGTCAATGTTCTGCTACACGATGCTACAACTGCAAACATCCACATTAGTATAGCAATAATGGAAGCCACAATGCCGATTAAAACATGCCTATGCAGTGTATGCACTAATAGTTATATATTCAATTATCAATAAATAAAGGAGTTTTTCCATGCTAGTATCACATTAGACCCGCAATCGTAAACCGTCTCGAGATAACTGACCTACAATAATTGCGGATATTTTGTTTATACGAAAATGTTGGCCAACTGTGTTCACATTACCCCGCTAATGTCGTCAACTGCTTACCATGGTAGTTGGTTTCTACGTTCAAAGAAGCGATGTTCCAATGTAATAACGGACAATAATCACCAGCAATTTAGACCGAACTAACACTGTTTTCTCTACATTTCCTCGGGATGCCTCACCGCACGGAAATGGGTATTTACATAAGCAGTTCTAATTCGTATTTGTTTAGTACTTCTCAACTCTGAAGATTTAGATAACAATAAACGGTTACATGTTCGTTTCAAATACTCATTTTATGAACTATTCGCAGTTGCAACCGATAGTTTAAATCAATTTCCCACCAACGTACTATAGTCATGGGTGGTTGACGAGTTAATTCACAGGTTTATGCCCTCACTTCCATATCATTTTATTTCACACCTGCAGTTCAGGTTTCACGTCGCTGTCGCAATATATTAATACATCTATTGAGCGTTTTGTTATGATGATCATCCATTTCGTCAAGAGACGAAGAAATAATAAGTTTCTGCCATATTTTATATTGGATAAGGCCTATCCACTCGTAGACAATTTCGTTAGACATTTAACCACCGATAACATGACTTCATCATGCTGGTACTTATCAGCAATGAGTAACATACATCTATCGGATCTACACAGCCGATGACACGATTAAGTTGATATTCTGGTCTTATATGAACCTAATTTAATCATTAGCTGTCAACTCGGGGAACACTATAAAAAAGTTGGTTGGCACATGTGCGCGGGCATTTCTGCCAAGTACGATAAGCCGAGAAGTTGCAATAGTTAATTCACTGTGACAGTATTGTTGGATTAAATTGACCTGACCAATCATATGATGCAATCCAATTACTCTTCAGCTGGATACGTGATTGTTCCCAACAAGTAATTGTTTATCATAAGTAATTCATAAATGGCACTGAATGGCATGGGTATATATAATAGAAAAATGGACGAATTTTATTAATATTGGGACTAAATTCAAATTATAAGAAATATTTCTTTTTTCGATTTAATAAGGTGGCGAGTTAGAATCGACAATTTTGAAGACAACTTAACTTCAATCGCATAACCTTAGTCGAGACTAGATCCATTTATTAAATGTAACACTTAACTGGTTTTCAAAGGGCAAATATGTTTGCATTATTTGTGTGCAATTTTACACGTACATTACCATAACTCAAAGCATGAAGTATCTCGATCTAAATTCCTACCAGGTGTACACATAAGAAATTACTAATTTAATATGCTGGAAGCAAAGGGTGTTGCTACTTTCGAAGTTTCATATGTGTGGGATACTATGTGTAAGTTTACTATATGCCTTGCCCCATGTCGCAGAAGAGTCCATATTATGAGCAAATAGGTCCAACAGCCATCAAATGTCCGACTGCGATTGTCTATATATGTCATACATTCAATCCAACATTCAAACAATAACGTGTGTCATTGTCGAATATAGGACCGTCGCCACATGCAACGATGGAACCTGGTTTGATTGTATGGTGCTCACAAGGTAAACTTACTCAAAATATACCGACCCATTACGGCTTCAAATTCCTCAATATTAAGCTAAAATAAGGATTTAAATCAATTGTTTTCTGGGACGTCTACTTAGATGAATGCAAGCAATAACTACCACACCTATGTACATTATCTATTATTTGTGATAATCGCATGCTTGCATATATGCTTTCGGTCAGATACATATAATTGGTTCACGCATATCGTAAAATGTATCCTTGGGACAATTACCACAATCATGAATATTTGACATATATCAGATACGTAGGTTGTTCCATTGCAGAAAATTGGCGATCGTGCAAAGGAGCTGCTAATTATTGTTTGTGTTAAAAGTACTCCACGGCTACTATATTTCTTGAGAATGTCCTACCTGTAGCGGTTATACTCTATTTTGATTAAAAACTAATTCCGCGGCTATGGCTGATAACATGTGACCAACGAGTTGTCATCCCGTTGCTTAAAATGGATCAGCATCAGTGAAAGGGACACATTTAGTATGACAAGCATCATTCTAATGCTGAGCAACTGAGTATATGACATTTTGAGCACGTCTTCTAACTGTGTGGCTTTCTAATCCTTGTACTTTTCATCTTTGGTTAATTGCCGAGATTGCTCCATACTGATATATAAATTGGATGATATAGTTTTATCCCATTCGAGTACTGTACGTGATTATCATAGTTGGGTACGTGTGACGGAGAGTCGTGTGATACCTACAGTGTGAGACCAACTTTCATGGATCCAAATTTCATCGGACTTAGCACAATCAATACCACGGCCTCACACTTACCGTTATCATTTAAAGCATTAGTATTTACAAATGAGGGGTCAGTTTTGATAATATTCTACCTGTTCCAACCAAACCTGAAAGTTGGTTCTGTGCAACATTCTTGGGGTAAGCTCCAAGTAACTTGATATTATTTAAAATGACCAATGCCTTGTATGAAGTTAAATACTGAATACATATAATGTGTTTAAATATATTGCGATAGCAACGCGAATTCTGGACAGCCGGGAAGATATAAAATAATATGGAAGCGAATGCATATATATAACTCGCCGAAGGCATCAGCCACTACTCAGACATACAAGATCTATAGTACATTAGCAGGACAATAATTATACTATTGGTCGTCAATGTGTATTCAATAAAATAATTAATACACCTGCAACCACGCATATCAAGCGGCATGTAATTAAGTACAGATAAGCAAATACTCAAATGAACTGCTTAAGTAAATAAGCATAAATCCACGTCTGATGGGACCATAGCGAGAATATAACGACACAGATACGTATTTTGTCAGATTTGTTTGAGATTTGTTTCGGTTATTTCAATAGAACATCACTCCAATGAACGTGAAAATCAATTACCCCAGTACGCATTGACAACATTGATGAGATATATAAAATAAATTGTCCATTCTTTGCATACCCGCACTTATCAGGATTCTAAATTGGTTGTTATTGCTTGACGGTTTGTGTAAGCGGGTCTAATGAGTCATTACCGTGGACACCTACATTGGTTATTGAGGATTGAATGCGTATATTTAGTCGGCATTGTAGCTTCAATTCTTATTGTACTAATATAAAAGTCAGCAGTTTCATCACCAAGCAGAACGTTGACTTGTATACCACAAAATGGATGTCAGGTTGAAACACTATCCCATTGTGGCAATTTGGCATTGCATGTCGATTTTGAGAAATAAAATGAGCATTTAATTTCTCAATGCCAACAGTTTTATTGGATTCTGATCACATTATCAACAGACATATATGCACGAACGAATAAGCTACAAAACTCATAACATGCAGATGACATAACATTGCAACTCGGAAGCAGGTAATTTTATCGGAACATTTTTTAGTTTTATGGCGGCCATTTTGGTCTCCATCATTGGTTTTACGTAACTAGTTGACTCATACATATTACAATACAGCCTCTATGAAATAAAGATCAGTTACAACCGGTGTGCACACTCAGTGTGCACAAAGTGCCGATATTAAACTTGGCAGCACCTTGGACGCCATCTTGGATTTTATTACCTTCATAATCTAGGATTTGAACGGAATCTTAGATTCTCCATGTCCTCGGATGGTTCTGCCCTATATGACACTACAAAACGTGCATTGTCGATATTTTATTGGAAACAACCTGCTGGGTGCATTTAAGTGGATATTTGTGAAATTGGGGTGAGGGTTAAGCTTTTCTCGATTAGTTTACCATTTGGAGATATATAATAAAGATAGGAACATCATTTTGTAGGCAATACCCTTCCATTTGCAAAAATATTTAACTTGGAAGAATTCGACAGATATGCTATATTTGCACAGAGTTGATGATCTAGTCCGGTTACCATACATCTGGTGTATAGAGTGTCAATATAAAAATTGGCGGCCATCTTGGACGCCATCTTGGATTTTATATTACCTTCCTAATCTAGGATTTGAACGATGTTTTACATTATCAGTGTCGCCGTACGATTCTACACAATATGAAAAGGTAAACTGTGCATTGTCAATTTATTTGGTGGACACAAACTGCATGGACACATATATGTGGTTATTTGTGAAATTGGGGGGAGGGTTAAGTTTTTGTCTATTATGTCAATACTTGGAAAGATATAATGTAAGTATGAACATCATTATATAGGGGGTACCCTTCCATTTCCAAAAATATATAACTTGGAAGAATTCGACAGATATGCTATATTTGCACAGAGTTGACGCACAACACTTAGTCTGAATCGCCATGAATTTTTGACGCGTCACGCTACATATTTTACCATGACGTCACGAAATCAGAACGAAAGCAGGAAAACGATGTTGAATCTGATTAAGTGTCTATATTCGTTCCATATTTTGCAAATATGTTTACAATCTTTCCGATGTTGCTGCCCCGTTAACCAGTTGGCTAATGCCTGTTAACCTTTGAAAATATGTCATTTTTTAGGTAGGGTACCATATGAAACATAGTGAAAAGTCATATTTTCTCACCTATCTCGGCTCGGCGCCCTCTGAATTCGAAAACTAGAGTAATTTTCCCTTAAGAAAATGATGGTCGCATAAATTCCCCCGATGTGCGACGATCACCCCCCAGCACAGCCTAGCCTATATTGAATATAAGAACGACTATTGGTTTGAAAATGGACACCATTGGTTTGAAATACTGCTATTAAAACGGAATGGAGTTATATTGAATGTGCGTTTCGTGTAATTGTTTAAACAAACCACCATTAACTTTTATTTCATGTAATTTCCGTCCCAACGGCCGCCCATAGACATGAGTGTTTGGAGAGTGGAGATGCAACAGTTGATAATTTCATGCCTGGCACAACATTATTTGAAATTTCAAACCCTAAGTAGGTTGAAATTGTATTTTCATTATTTTCTAATATTTACTGATATATAAACTAATATGTAATTTAAAAATTGTTTGTAAACCAAATGTCGTATATTTTCATACGTTCTGTTAAATGTTTTGACTGAAATGGCCATCAGTTGGAAGGTTAACATATATAGCATGTGTTAGACTAGAAATTTCCAATAGTAGGGAAGCTTCATGTATACCAACTGGAAAATTCCAACGAAAGAGATATTCTTTATTGCCTCCTTGACGGAGAGATATTTGTACAAGTATATACATACACGTATATATAAATACAACAGTGAAGTGTGAGCATAATTAATATAGTAATTACATAAAACGTGCATGCGTATTATCAGGCTCACTTTGGAACGGGTGAGTTGCGTCTTATCTGTGGAACGTTTATTGGTTGCAAATGGAATTTCCTAGATTTGGGAATTTGTGATTCAATGGAGGGGTGCTGATTGGAAATTCTTTGCTCCATGCCCCAGTGGAGAAGACCTCTAAGCTACGTCTCTTTTTACCAAATAAACAGACTTTTCGTCGGGGTATATATAGATGGCACACAATTGGTAAAGATCGCAAGTTTCCGGGATATCCGAAACGTTGATAGAGTAGACTAGCTATAGGATCTCCGAAACGTTGATTAGAGTAGGATACCCATGATATCCGAAACGATGATTAGATAAGGCTACCCATGTTATCCGATACGTTGATTAGAGTAGGCTACCCGGGATCTCCGAAACGTTGATTAGAGTAGGCTACCAAGGATCTCCGATACGTTGATTAGAGTAGGCTACCCGAGATATCCGAAACGATGATTAGAGTAGGCTACCCGGGATCTCCGAAACGTTGATTTGAGTAGGCTACCCGAGATCTCTGAAACGTTGATTAGAGTAGGATACCCGGGATCTCCGAAACGTTGATTAGAGTAGGCTACACAGGATCTCCGATACGTTGATTAGAGTAGGCTACCAAGGATCTCCGAAACATTGATTAGAGTAGGATTCCCGGGATGTCCGAAACGTTGATTAGAGTAGGCTACCAAGGATCTCCAAAACGTTGATTAGAGTAGGCTACCCGGGATCTCCGAAACGTTGATTAGAGTAGGCTACCAAGGATCTCCGAAACGTTGATTAGAGTAGGATACCCAGAATATCCGAAACGTTGATTAGAGTAGGCTACCAATGATCTCCGAAACGTTGATTAGAGTAGGAATCCCAGGATCTCCGAAACGTTGATTAGAGTAGGCTACCCAGAATATCCGAAACGTTGATTAGAGTAGGATACCCAGGATCTCCGAAACGTTGATTAGAGTAGGATTCCCGGGATCTCCGAAACGTTGATTACAGAAGGCTAACAAGGATCTCCGAAACGTTGATTAGAGTAGGCTACCCAGGATCTCCGAAACGTTTATTAGAGTAGGATACCCATGATATCCGAAACGATGATTAGAGTAGGCTATCTATAGGATCTCCGAAACGTTTATTAGAGTAGGCTACCAAGGATCTCCGAAACGTTGATTGGAGTAGGCTACCCAGGATCTCCGATACGTTGATTAGAGTAGGATACCCGGGATCTCCGAAACGTTGATTAGAGTAGGATACCCATGATATCCGAAACGATGATTAGAGTAGGCTACCCAGGATCTCCGAAACGTTGATTGGAGTAGGCTACCCAGGATCTCCGATACGTTGATTAGAGTAGGCTACCAAGGATCTCCGAAAGGTTGATTAGAGTAGGATACCCATGATATCCGAAACGATGATTAGAGTAGGCTACCCATGATATCCGATACGTTGATTAGAGTAGGCTACCCGGGATCTCCGAAACGTTGATTAGAGTAGGCTACCAAGGATCTCCGAAACGTTGATTAGAGTAGGTTACCCATGATATCCGAAACGTTGATTAGAGTAGGCTACCAAGGATCTCCGAAACGTTGATTAGAGTAGGCTACCCGGGATATCCGAAACGTTGATTAGAGTAAGCTACCCAGGATCTCCGAAACGTTGATTAGAGTAGGCTACCAAGGATCTCCGAACCGTTGATTAGAGTAGGATTCCCAGGATCTCCGAAACGTTGATTAGAGTAGGCTACCCGGGATATCCGAAACGATGATTAGAGTAGGCTACCCATGTTATCTGATACTTTGATTAGAGTAGGGTACCCGGGATCTCCGAAACGTTGATTAGAGTAGGCTACCAAGGATCTCCGATACATTGATTAGAGTAGGCTACCCGAGATATCCGAAACGATGATTAGAGTAGGCTACCCGGGATCTCCGAAACGTTGATTTGAGTAGGATACCCGAGATCTCTGAAACGTTGATTAGAGTAGGATACCCGGGATCTCCGAAACGTTGATTAGAGTAGGCTACACAGGATCTCCGAAACGTTGATTAGAGTAGGCTACCCAGGATCTCCGAAACGTTGATTAGAGTAGGCTACACAGGATCTCCGAAACGTTGATTAGAGTAGGCTACACAGGATCTCCGAAACGTTGATTAGAGTAGGCTACCAAGGATCTCCGAAACGTTGATTAGAGTAGGCTACCTATAGGATCTCCGAAACGCTGATTAGAGTAGGCTACCAAGGATCTCCGAAACGTTGATTAGAGTAGGCTACCAAGGATCTCCGAAACGTTGATTAGAGTAGGCTACCCAGGATATCCGAAACGTTGATTAGAGTAGGCTACCCAGGATCTCCGAAACGTTGATTGGAGTAGGCTACCCAGGATCTCCGATACGTTGATTAGAGTAGGATACCCGGGATCTCCGAAACGTTGATTAGAGTAGGCTACCCAGGATCTCCGATACGTTGATTAGAGTAGGCTACCAAGGATCTCCGAAAGGTTGATTAGAGTAGGATACCCATGATATCCGAAACGATGATTAGAGTAGGCTACCCGGGATCTCCGAAACGTTGATTAGAGTAGGCTACCAAGGATATCCGAAACGTTGATTAGAGTAAGCTACTCAGGATCTCCGAAACGTTGATTAGAGTAGGCTACCTATAGGATCTCCGAAACGCTGATTAGAGTAGGCTACCAAGGATCTCCGAAACGTTGATTAGAGTAGGCTACCAAGGATCTCCGAAACGTTGATTAGAGTAGGCTACCCAGGATATCCGAAACGTTGATTAGAGTAGGCTACCCAGGATCTCCGAAACGTTGATTAGAGTAGGCTACCCAGGATCTCCGAAACGTTGATTAGAGTAGGATTCCCGGGATCTTCGAAACGTTGATTAGAGTAGGCTACATATAGGATCTCCGAAACGTTGATTAGAGTAGGCTACCCAGGATCTCCGAAACGTTGATTAGAGTAGGCTACATATAGGATCTCCGAAACGTTGATTAGAGTAGGCTAACCGGGATCTCCGAAACGTTGATTAGAGTAGGCTAACCGGGATATCTGAAACATTAATTAGAGTAGGCTACCCAGGATCTCTGAAACGTTGATTAGAGTAGGCTACCCAGGATCTCTGAAACGTTGATCTGAGTAGGCTACCAAGGATCTCCGAAACATTGATTAGAGTAGGCTACCTATAGGATCTCCGAAACGTGGATTAGAGTAGGCTACCAAGGATCTCAGAAACGTTGATTAGAGTAGGCTACCCGGGATCTCCGAAACGTTGATCAGAGTAGGCTACATATAGGATCTCCGAAACGTTGATTAGAGTAGGCTAGATATGGGATCTCCGAAACGTTGATTAGAGTAGGCTAGATATGGGATATCCGAAACGTTGATTAGAGTAGGCTACATATGGGATCTCCGAAACGTTGATTAGAGTAGGCTACATATAGGATCTCCGAAACGTTGATTAGAGTAGGCTAGATATGGGATATCCGAAACGTTGATTAGAGTAGGCTACATATGCGATATCCGAAACGTTGATTAGAGTAGTCTACATATAGGATCTCCGAAACGTTGATTAGAGTAGGCTACCAAGGATCTCCGAAACGTTGATTAGAGTAGGATGCCCAGAATATCCGAAACGTTGATTAGAGTAGGCTACCAATGATCTCCGAAACGTTGATTAGAGTAGGATTCCCAGGATCTCCGAAACGTTGATTAGAGTAGGTTACCCAGAATATCCGAAACGTTGATTAGAGTAGGATACCCAGGATCTCCGAAACGTTGATTAGAGTAGGATTCCCGGGATCTCCGAAACGTTGATTAGAGTAGGCTACCAAGGATCTCCGAAACGTTGATTAGAGTAGGCTACCCAGAATATCCGAAACGTTGATTAGAGTAGGATATCCAGGATCTCCGAAACGTTGATTAGAGTAGGCTACCCGGGATCTCCGAAACGTTGATTAGAGTAGGCTACCAAGTATCTCCGAAACGTTGATTAGAGTAGGATACCCAGAATATCCGAAACGTTGATTAGAGTAGGCTACCAAGGATCTCCGAAACGTTGATTAGAGTAGGATACCCAGAATATCCGAAACGTTGATTAGAGTAGGATACCCAGGATCTCCGAAACGTTGATTAGAGTAGGCTACCAAGGATCTCCGAAACGTTGATTAGAGTAGGCTACCAAGGATCTCCGAAACGTTGATTAGAGTAGGCTACCCAGGATATCCGAAATGTTGATTAGAGTAGGCTACCCAGGATCTCCGAAACGTTGATTAGAGTAGGCTACATATAGGATCTCCGAAACGTTGATTAGAGTAGGCTACATATAGGATCTCCGAAACGTTGATTAGAGTAGGCTACCCAGGATCTCCGAAACGTTGATTAGAGTAGGCTACATATAGGATCTCCGAAACGTTGATTAGAGTAGGCTAACCGGGATCTCCGAAACGTTGATTAGAGTAGGCTAACCGGGATCTCTGAAACATTAATTAGAGTAGGCTACCCAGGATCTCTGAAACGTTGATTAGAGTAGGCTACCCAGGATCTCTGAAACGTTGATTAGAGTAGGCTACCCAGGATCTCCGAAACGTTGATCTGAGTAGGCTACCAAGGATCTCCGAAACATTGATTAGAGTAGGCTACCTATAGGATCTCCGAAACGTGGATTAGAGTAGGCTACCAAGGATCTCCGAAACGTTGATTAGAGTAGGCTACCCGGGATCTCCGAAACGTTGATTAGAGTAGGCTAGATATGGGATATCCGAAACGTTGATTAGAGTAGGCTACATATTGGATATCCGAAACGTTAATTAGAGTAGGCTACATATAGGATCTCCGAAACGTTGATTAGAGTAGGCTAGATTTGGGATATCCGAAACGTTGATTAGAGTAGGCTACATATGGGATCTCCGAAACGTTGATTACAGTAGGCTACATATAGGATCTCCGAAACGTTGATTAGAGTAGGCTAGATATGGGATATCCGAAACGTTGATTAGAGTAGGCTACATATGCGATATCCGAAACGTTGATTAGAGTAGTCTACATATAGGATCTCCGAAACGTTGATTAGAGTAGGCTACCAAGGATCTCCGAAACGTTGATTAGAGTAGGATGCCCAGAATATCCGAAACGTTGATTAGAGTAGGCTACCAGTGATCTCCGAAACGTTGATTAGAGTAGGATTCCCAGGATCTCCGAAACGTGTATTAGAGTAGGCTACCCAGAATATCCGAAACGTTGATTAGAGTAGGCTACCCAGGATATCCGAAACGTTGATTAGAGTAGGATACCCAGGATCTCCGAAACGTTGATTAGAGTAGGATTCCCGGGATATCCGAAACGTTGATTAGAGTAGGCTACCAAGGATCTCCGAAACGTTGATTAGAGTAGGCTACCCGGGATCTCCGAAACGTTGATTAGCGTAGGCTTCCAAGTATCTCCGAAACGTTGATTAGAGTAGGATACCCAGAATATCCGAAACGTTGATTAGAGTAGGCTACCAAGGATCTCCGAAACGTTGATTAGAGTAGGATGCCCAGAATATCCGAAACGTTGATTAGAGTAGGATACCCAGGATCTCCGAAACGTTGATTAGCGTAGGCTACCCAGGATCTCCGAAACGTTGATTAGAGTAGGCTACCCAGGATCTCCGAAACGTTTATTAGAGTAGGCTACCCAGGATCTCCGAAACGTTGATTGGAGTAGGCTACCCAGGATCTCCGATACGTTGATTAGAGTAGGTTACCTGGGATCTCCGAAACGTTGATTAGAGTAGGATACCCATGATATCCGAAACGATGATTAGAGTAGGCTACCCAGGATCTCCGAAACGTTGATTGGAGAAGGCTACCCAGGATCTCCGATACGTCGATTAGAGTAGGATACCCGGGATCTCAGAAACGTTGATTAGAGTAGGATACCCATGATATCCGAAACGATGATTAGAGTAGGCTACCCATGATATCCGATACGTTGATTAGAGTAGGCTACCCGGGATCTCCGAAACGTTGATTAGAGTAGGCTACCAAGGATCTCCGAAACGTTGATTAGAGTAGGCTACCCATGATATCCGAAACGTTGATTAGAGTAGGCTACCAAGGATCTCCGAAACGTTGATTAGAGTAGGCTACCCGGGATATCCGAAACGTTGATTAGAGTAAGCTACCCAGGATCTCCGAAACGTTGATTAGAGTAGGATTCCCAGGATCTCCGAAACGTTGATTAGAGTAGGCTACCCGGGATATCCGAAACGATGATTAGAGTAGGCTACCCATGATATCCGATACGTTGATTAGAGTAGGCTACCCGGGATCTCCGAAACGTTGATTAGAGTAGGCTACCAAGGATATCCGAAACGTTGATTAGAGTAAGCTACCCAGGATCTCCGAAACGTTGATTAGAGTAGGCTACCAAGGATCTCCGAACCGCTGATTAGAGTAGGATTCCCGGGATCTTCGAAACGTTGATCAGAATAGGCTACATATAGGATCTCCGATACGTTGATTAGAGTAGGCTACCCAGGATCTCCGAAACGTTGATTAGAGTAGGCTACATATAGGATCTCCGAAACGTTGATTAGAGTAGGCAAACCGGGATCTCCGAAACGTTGATTAGAGTAGGCTAACCGGGATCTCTGAAACATTAATTAGAGTAGGCTACCCAGGATCTCTGAAACGTTGATTAGAGTAGGCTACCCAGGATCTCCGAAACGTTGATTAGAGTAGGCTACCCAGGATCTCTGAAACGTTGATCTGAGTAGGCTACCAATGATCTCCGAAACATTGATTAGAGTAGGCTACCTATAGGATCTCCGAAACTTGGATTAGAGTAGGCTACCAAGGATCTCCGAAACGTTGATTAGAGTAGGCTACCCGGGATCTCCGAAACGTTGATTAGAGTAGGCTACATATAGGATCTCCGAAACGTTGATTAGAGTAGGCTAGATATGGGATATCCGAAACGTTGATTAGAGTAGGCTACATATGGGATATCCGAAACGTTGATTAGAGTAGGCTACATATAGGATCTCCGAAAAGTTGATTAGAGTAGGCTAGATATGGGATATCCGAAACGTTGATTAGAGTAGGCTACATATGGGATCTCCGAAACGTTGATTAGAGTAGGCTACATATAGGATCTCCGAAACGTTGATTAGAGTAGGCTAGATATGGGATATCCGAAACGTTGATTAGAGTAGGCTACATATGCGATATCCGAAACGTTGATTAGAGTAGGCTACCAAGGATCTCCGAAACGTTGATTAGAGTAGGCTACCCAGAATATCCGAAACGTTGATTAGAGTAGGATACCCAGGATCTCCGAAACGTTGATTAGAGTAGGCTACCCGGGATCTCCGAAACGTTGATTAGAGTAGGCTACCAAGTATCTCCGAAACGTTGATTAGAGTAGGATACCCAGAATATCCGAAACGTTGATTAGAGTAGGCTACCAAGGATCTCCGAAACGTTGATTAGAGTAGGATACCCAGAATATCCGAAACGTTGATTAGAGTAGGATACCCAGGATCTCCGAAACGTTGATTAGAGTAGGCTACCAAGGATCTCCGAAACGTTGATTAGAGTAGGCTACCAAGGATCTCCGAAACGTTGATTAGAGTAGGCTACCCAGGATATCCGAAATGTTGATTAGAGTAGGCTACCCAGGATCTCCGAAACGTTGATTAGAGTAGGCTACATATAGGATCTCCGAAACGTTGATTAGAGTAGGCTACATATAGGATCTCCGAAACGTTGATTAGAGTAGGCTACCCAGGATCTCCGAAACGTTGATTAGAGTAGGCTACATATAGGATCTCCGAAACGTTGATTAGAGTAGGCTAACCGGGATCTCCGAAACGTTGATTAGAGTAGGCTAACCGGGATCTCTGAAACATTAATTAGAGTAGGCTACCCAGGATCTCTGAAACGTTGATTAGAGTAGGCTACCCAGGATCTCTGAAACGTTGATTAGAGTAGGCTACCCAGGATCTCCGAAACGTTGATCTGAGTAGGCTACCAAGGATCTCCGAAACATTGATTAGAGTAGGCTACCTATAGGATCTCCGAAACGTGGATTAGAGTAGGCTACCAAGGATCTCCGAAACGTTGATTAGAGTAGGCTACCCGGGATCTCCGAAACGTTGATTAGAGTAGGCTAGATATGGGATATCCGAAACGTTGATTAGAGTAGGCTACATATTGGATATCCGAAACGTTAATTAGAGTAGGCTACATATAGGATCTCCGAAACGTTGATTAGAGTAGGCTAGATTTGGGATATCCGAAACGTTGATTAGAGTAGGCTACATATGGGATCTCCGAAACGTTGATTACAGTAGGCTACATATAGGATCTCCGAAACGTTGATTAGAGTAGGCTAGATATGGGATATCCGAAACGTTGATTAGAGTAGGCTACATATGCGATATCCGAAACGTTGATTAGAGTAGTCTACATATAGGATCTCCGAAACGTTGATTAGAGTAGGCTACCAAGGATCTCCGAAACGTTGATTAGAGTAGGATGCCCAGAATATCCGAAACGTTGATTAGAGTAGGCTACCAGTGATCTCCGAAACGTTGATTAGAGTAGGATTCCCAGGATCTCCGAAACGTGTATTAGAGTAGGCTACCCAGAATATCCGAAACGTTGATTAGAGTAGGCTACCCAGGATATCCGAAACGTTGATTAGAGTAGGATACCCAGGATCTCCGAAACGTTGATTAGAGTAGGATTCCCGGGATATCCGAAACGTTGATTAGAGTAGGCTACCAAGGATCTCCGAAACGTTGATTAGAGTAGGCTACCCGGGATCTCCGAAACGTTGATTAGCGTAGGCTTCCAAGTATCTCCGAAACGTTGATTAGAGTAGGATACCCAGAATATCCGAAACGTTGATTAGAGTAGGCTACCAAGGATCTCCGAAACGTTGATTAGAGTAGGATGCCCAGAATATCCGAAACGTTGATTAGAGTAGGATACCCAGGATCTCCGAAACGTTGATTAGAGTAGGCTACCCAGGATCTCCGAAACGTTGATTAGAGTAGGCTACCCAGGATCTCCGAAACGTTTATTAGAGTAGGCTACCCAGGATCTCCGAAACGTTGATTGGAGTAGGCTACCCAGGATCTCCGATACGTTGATTAGAGTAGGTTACCTGGGATCTCCGAAACGTTGATTAGAGTAGGATACCCATGATATCCGAAACGATGATTAGAGTAGGCTACCCAGGATCTCCGAAACGTTGATTGGAGTAGGCTACCCAGGATCTCCGATACGTCGATTAGAGTAGGATACCCGGGATCTCAGAAACGTTGATTAGAGTAGGATACCCATGATATCCGAAACGATGATTAGAGTAGGCTACCCATGATATCCGATACGTTGATTAGAGTAGGCTACCCGGGATCTCCGAAACGTTGATTAGAGTAGGCTACCAAGGATCTCCGAAACGTTGATTAGAGTAGGCTACCCATGATATCCGAAACGTTGATTAGAGTAGGCTACCAAGGATCTCCGAAACGTTGATTAGAGTAGGCTACCCGGGATATCCGAAACGTTGATTAGAGTAAGCTACCCAGGATCTCCGAAACGTTGATTAGAGTAGGATTCCCAGGATCTCCGAAACGTTGATTAGAGTAGGCTACCCGGGATATCCGAAACGATGATTAGAGTAGGCTACCCATGATATCCGATACGTTGATTAGAGTAGGCTACCCGGGATCTCCGAAACGTTGATTAGAGTAGGCTACCAAGGATATCCGAAACGTTGATTAGAGTAAGCTACCCAGGATCTCCGAAACGTTGATTAGAGTAGGCTACCAAGGATCTCCGAACCGCTGATTAGAGTAGGATTCCCGGGATCTTCGAAACGTTGATCAGAATAGGCTACATATAGGATCTCCGATACGTTGATTAGAGTAGGCTACCCAGGATCTCCGAAACGTTGATTAGAGTAGGCTACATATAGGATCTCCGAAACGTTGATTAGAGTAGGCAAACCGGGATCTCCGAAACGTTGATTAGAGTAGGCTAACCGGGATCTCTGAAACATTAATTAGAGTAGGCTACCCAGGATCTCTGAAACGTTGATTAGAGTAGGCTACCCAGGATCTCCGAAACGTTGATTAGAGTAGGCTACCCAGGATCTCTGAAACGTTGATCTGAGTAGGCTACCAATGATCTCCGAAACATTGATTAGAGTAGGCTACCTATAGGATCTCCGAAACTTGAATTAGAGTAGGCTACCAAGGATCTCCGAAACGTTGATTAGAGTAGGCTACCCGGGATCTCCGAAACGTTGATTAGAGTAGGCTACATATAGGATCTCCGAAACGTTGATTAGAGTAGGCTAGATATGGGATATCCGAAACGTTGATTAGAGTAGGCTACATATGGGATATCCGAAACGTTGATTAGAGTAGGCTACATATAGGATCTCCGAAAAGTTGATTAGAGTAGGCTAGATATGGGATATCCGAAACGTTGATTAGAGTAGGCTACATATGGGATCTCCGAAACGTTGATTAGAGTAGGCTACATATAGGATCTCCGAAACGTTGATTAGAGTAGGCTAGATATGGGATATCCGAAACGTTGATTAGAGTAGGCTACATATGCGATATCCGAAACGTTGATTAGAGTAGGCTACCAAGGATCTCCGAAACGTGATTAGAGTAGGCTACCCGGGATCTCCGAAACGTTGATTAGAGTAGGCTACCAAGTATCTCCGAAACGTTGATTAGAGTAGGATACCCAGAATATCCGAAACGTTGATTAGAGTAGGCTACCAAGGATCTCCGAAACGTTGATTAGAGTAGGATACCCAGAATATCCGAAACGTTGATTAGAGTAGGATACCCAGGATCTCCGAAACGTTGATTAGAGTAGGCTACCAAAGATCTCCGAAACGTTGATTAGAGTAGGCTACCAAGGATCTCCGAAACGTTGATTAGAGTAGGATTCCCGGGATCTTCGAAACGTTGATTAGAGTAGGCTACATATAGGATCTCCGAAACGTTGATTAGAGTAGGCTACCCAGGATCTCCGAAACGTTGATTAGAGTAGGCTACATATAGGATCTCCGAAACGTTGATTAGAGTAGGCTAACCGGGATCTCCGAAACGTTGATTAGAGTAGGCTAACCGGGATCTCTGAAACATTAATTAGAGTAGGCTACCCAGGATCTCTGAAACGTTGATTAGAGTAGGCTACCCAGGATCTCTGAAACGTTGATTAGAGTAGGCTACCCAGGATCTCCGAAACGTTGATCTGAGTAGGCTACCAAGGATCTCCGAAACATTGATTAGAGTAGGCTACCTATAGGATCTCCGAAACGTGGATTAGAGTAGGCTACCTATAGGATCTCCGAAACGTGGATTAGAGTAGGCTACCAAGGATCTCCGAAACGTGGATTAGAGTAGGCTACCAAGGATCTCCGAAACGTTGATTAGAGTAGGCTAGATATGGGATATCCGAAACGTTGATTAGAGTAGGCTACATATGGGATATCCGAAACGTTGATTAGAGTAGGCTACATATAGGATCTCCGAAACGTTGATTAGAGCAGGCTAGATTTGGGATATCCGAAACGTTGATTAGAGTAGGGTACATATGGGATCTACGAAACGTTGATTAGAGTAGGCTACATATAGGTTCTCCGAAACGTTGATTAGAGTAGGCTACATATAGGATATCCGAAACGTTGATTAGAGTAGGCTACATATGGGATATCCGAAACGTTGATTAGAGTAGGCTACATATGCGATATCCGAAACGTTGATTAGAGTAGTCTACATATAGGATCTCCGAAACGTTGATTAGAGTAGGCTACCATGGATCTCCGAAACGTTGATTAGAGTAGGATGCCCAGAATATCCGAAACGTTGATTAGAGTAGGCTACCCGGGATATCCGAAACGATGATTAGAGTAGGCTACCCATGATATCCGATACGTTGATTAGAGTAGGCTACCCGGGATCTCCGAAACGTTGATTAGAGTAGGCTACCAAGGATATCCGAAACGTTGATTAGAGTAAGCTACCCAGGATCTCCGAAACGTTGATTAGAGTAGGCTACCAAGGATCTCCGAACCGCTGATTAGAGTAGGATTCCCGGGATCTTCGAAACGTTGATCAGAATAGGCTACATATAGGATCTCCGATACGTTGATTAGAGTAGGCTACCCAGGATCTCCGAAACGTTGATTAGAGTAGGCTACATATAGGATCTCCGAAACGTTGATTAGAGTAGGCAAACCGGGATCTCCGAAACGTTGATTAGAGTAGGCTAACCGGGATCTCTGAAACATTAATTAGAGTAGGCTACCCAGGATCTCTGAAACGTTGATTAGAGTAGGCTACCCAGGATCTCCGAAACGTTGATTAGAGTAGGCTACCCAGGATCTCTGAAACGTTGATCTGAGTAGGCTACCAATGATCTCCGAAACATTGATTAGAGTAGGCTACCTATAGGATCTCCGAAACTTGAATTAGAGTAGGCTACCAAGGATCTCCGAAACGTTGATTAGAGTAGGCTACCCGGGATCTCCGAAACGTTGATTAGAGTAGGCTACATATAGGATCTCCGAAACGTTGATTAGAGTAGGCTAGATATGGGATATCCGAAACGTTGATTAGAGTAGGCTACATATGGGATATCCGAAACGTTGATTAGAGTAGGCTACATATAGGATCTCCGAAAAGTTGATTAGAGTAGGCTAGATATGGGATATCCGAAACGTTGATTAGAGTAGGCTACATATGGGATCTCCGAAACGTTGATTAGAGTAGGCTACATATAGGATCTCCGAAACGTTGATTAGAGTAGGCTAGATATGGGATATCCGAAACGTTGATTAGAGTAGGCTACATATGCGATATCCGAAACGTTGATTAGAGTAGGCTACCAAGGATCTCCGAAACGTGATTAGAGTAGGCTACCCGGGATCTCCGAAACGTTGATTAGAGTAGGCTACCAAGTATCTCCGAAACGTTGATTAGAGTAGGATACCCAGAATATCCGAAACGTTGATTAGAGTAGGCTACCAAGGATCTCCGAAACGTTGATTAGAGTAGGATACCCAGAATATCCGAAACGTTGATTAGAGTAGGATACCCAGGATCTCCGAAACGTTGATTAGAGTAGGCTACCAAAGATCTCCGAAACGTTGATTAGAGTAGGCTACCAAGGATCTCCGAAACGTTGATTAGAGTAGGATTCCCGGGATCTTCGAAACGTTGATTAGAGTAGGCTACATATAGGATCTCCGAAACGTTGATTAGAGTAGGCTACCCAGGATCTCCGAAACGTTGATTAGAGTAGGCTACATATAGGATCTCCGAAACGTTGATTAGAGTAGGCTAACCGGGATCTCCGAAACGTTGATTAGAGTAGGCTAACCGGGATCTCTGAAACATTAATTAGAGTAGGCTACCCAGGATCTCTGAAACGTTGATTAGAGTAGGCTACCCAGGATCTCTGAAACGTTGATTAGAGTAGGCTACCCAGGATCTCCGAAACGTTGATCTGAGTAGGCTACCAAGGATCTCCGAAACATTGATTAGAGTAGGCTACCTATAGGATCTCCGAAACGTGGATTAGAGTAGGCTACCTATAGGATCTCCGAAACGTGGATTAGAGTAGGCTACCAAGGATCTCCGAAACGTGGATTAGAGTAGGCTACCAAGGATCTCCGAAACGTTGATTAGAGTAGGCTAGATATGGGATATCCGAAACGTTGATTAGAGTAGGCTACATATGGGATATCCGAAACGTTGATTAGAGTAGGCTACATATAGGATCTCCGAAACGTTGATTAGAGCAGGCTAGATTTGGGATATCCGAAACGTTGATTAGAGTAGGGTACATATGGGATCTACGAAACGTTGATTAGAGTAGGCTACATATAGGTTCTCCGAAACGTTGATTAGAGTAGGCTACATATAGGATATCCGAAACGTTGATTAGAGTAGGCTACATATGGGATATCCGAAACGTTGATTAGAGTAGGCTACATATGCGATATCCGAAACGTTGATTAGAGTAGTCTACATATAGGATCTCCGAAACGTTGATTAGAGTAGGCTACCATGGATCTCCGAAACGTTGATTAGAGTAGGATGCCCAGAATATCCGAAACGTTGATTAGAGTAGGCTACCAATGATCTCCGAAACGTTGATTAGAGTAGGATTCCCAGGATCTCCGAAACGTTGATTAGAGTAGGCTACCCAGGATCTCCGAGACGTTGATTAGAGTAGGCTACCCATAATATCCGAGACGTTGATTAGAGTAGGATACCCAGGATCTCCGAAACGTTGATTAGAGTAGGATTCCCGGGATATCCGAAACGTTGATTAGAGTAGGCTACCAAGGATCTCCGAAACGTTGATTAGAGTAGGCTACCCGGGATCTCCGAAACGTTGACTAGAGTAGGCTACCAAGTATCTCCGAAACGTTGATTAGAGTATGATACCAAGAATATCCGAAACGTTGATTAGAGTAGGCTACCAAGGATCTCCGAAACGTTGATTAGAGTAGGATACCCAGAATATCCGAAACGTTGATTAGAGTAGGATACCCAGGATCTCCGAAACGTTGATTAGAGTAGGCTACCCAGGATCTCCGAAACGTTGATTAGAGTAGGCTACCCAGGATCTCCGAAACGTTTATTAGAGTAGGATACCCATGATATCCGAAACGATGATTAGAGTAGGCTATCTATAGGATCTCCGAAACGTTTATTAGAGTAGGCTACCCAGGATCTCCGATACGTTGATTAGAGTAGGTTACCCGGGATCTCCGAAACGTTGATTAGAGTAGGATACCCATGATATCCGAAAAGATGATTAAAGTAGGCTACCCAGGATCTCCGAAACGTTGATTGGAGTAGACTACCCAGGATCTCCGATACGTTGATTAGAGTAGGATACCCGGGATCTCAGAAACGTTGATTAGAGTAGGCTACCCAGGATCTCCGATACGTTGATTAGAGTAGGCTACCAAGGATCTCCGAAAGGTTGATTAGAGTAGGATACCCATGACATCCGAAACGATGATTAGAGTAGGCTACCCATGATATCCGATACGTTGATTAGAGTAGGCTACCCGGGATCTCCGAAACGTTGATTAGAGTAGGCTACCAAGGATTTCCGAAACGTTGATTAGAGTAGGCTACCCATGATATCCGAAACGTTGATTAGAGTAGGCTACCAAGGATCTCCGAAACGTTGATTAGAGTAGGCTACCCGGGATATCCGAAACGTTGATTAGAGTAAGCTACCCAGGATCTCCGAAACGTTGATTAGAGTAGGATTCCCAGGATCTCCGAAACGTTGATTAGAGTAGGCTACCCGGGATATCCGAAACGATGATTAGAGTAGGCTACCCATGATATCCGATACGTTGATTAGAGTAGGCTACCCGGGATCTCCGAAACGTTGATTAGAGTAGGCTACCAAGGATATCCGAAACGTTGATTAGAGTAATCTACCCAGGATCTCCGAAACGTTGATTAGAGTAGGCTACCAAGGATCTCCGAACCGCAGATTAGAGTAGGATTCCCAGGATCTCCGAAACGTTGATTAGAGTAGGCTACCCGGGATATCCGAAACGATGCTCAGAGTAGGCTACCCATGTTATCCGATACGTTGATTAGAGTAGGCTACCCGGGATCTCCGAAACGTTGATTAGAGTAGGCTACCAAGGATCTCCGAAACGTTGATTAGAGTAGGCTACCCGAGATATCCGAAACGATGATTAGAGTAGGCTACCCGGGATCTCCGAAACGTTGATTGGAGTAGGCTACCCGAGATCTCTGAAACGTTGATTAGAGTAGGACACCCGGGATCTCCGAAACGTTGATTAGAGTAGGCTACACAGGATCTCGGAAACGTTGATTAGAGTAGGCTACCAAGGATCTCCGAAACGTTGATTAGAGTAGGCTACCCAGGATTTCCGATACGTTGATTAGAGTAGGCTACCAAGGATCTCCGAAAGGTTGATTAGAGTAGGATACCCATGATATCCGAAACGATGATTAGAGTAGGCTACCCATGATATCCGATACGTTGATTAGAGTAGGCTACCCGGGATCTCCGAAACGTTGATTAGAGTAGGCTACCAAGGATCTCCGAAACGTTGATTAGAGTAGGCTACCCATGATATCCGAAACTTTGATTAGAGTAGGCTACCAAGGATCTCCGAAACGTTGATTAGAGTAGGCTACCCGGGATATCCGAAACGTTGATTAGAGTAAGCTACCCAGGATCTCCGAAACGTTGATTAGAGTAGGATTCCCAGGATCTCCGAAACGTTGATTAGAGTAGGCTACCCGGGATATCCGAAACGATGATTAGAGTAGGATACCCAGAATATCCGAAACGTTGATTAGAGTAGGCTACCCAGGATCTCCGAAACGTTGATTAGAGTAGGCTACCCAGGATCTCCGAAACGTTGATTAGAGTAGCATTCCCGGGATCTTCGAAACGTTGATTAGAGTAGGCTACATATAGGATCTCCGAAACGTTGATTAGAGTAGGCTACCCAGGATCTCCGAAACGTTGATTAGAGTATGCTACATATAGGATCTCCGAAACGTTGATTAGAGTAGGCTAACCGGTATCTCCGAAACGTTGATTAGAGTAGGCTAACCGGGATCTCTGAAACATTAATTAGAGTAGGCTACCCAGGATCTCTGAAACGTTGATTAGAGTAGGCTACCCAGGATCTCCGAAACGTTGATTAGAGTAGGCTACCCAGGATCTCTGAAACGTTGATCTGAGTAGGCTACCAAGGATCTCCGAAACATTGATTAGAGTAGGCTACCTATAGGATCTCCGAAACGTGGATTAGAGTAGGCTACCAAGGATCTCCGAAACGTTGATTAGAGTAGGCTACCCGGGATCTCCGAAACGTTGATTAGAGTAGGCTACATATACGATCTCCGAAACGTTGATTAGAGTAGGCTAGATATGGGATATCCGAAACGTTGATTAGAGTAGGCTACATATGGGATATCCGAAACGTTGATTAGAGTAGGCTACATATAGGATCTCCGAAACGTTGATTAGAGTAGGCTAGATATGGGATATCCGAAACGTTGATTAGAGTAGGCTACATATGGGATCTACGAAACGTTGATTAGAGTAGGCTACATATAGGATCTCCGAAACGTTGATTAGAGTAGGCTAGATATGGGATATCCGAAACGTTGATTAGAGTAGGCTACATATGCGATATCCGAAACGTTGATTAGAGTAGTCTACATATAGGATCTCCGAAACGTTGATTAGAGTAGGCTACCAAGGATCTCCGAAACGTTGATTAGAGTAGGATGCCCAGAATATCCGAAACGTTGATTAGAGTAGGCTACCAATGATCTCCGAAACGTTGATTAGAGTAGGATTCCCAGGATCTCCGAAACGTTGATTAGAGTAGGCTACCCAGAATATCCGAAACGTTGATTAGAGTAGGATACCCAGGATCTCCGAAACGTTGATTAGAGTAGGATTCCCGGGATCTCCGAAACGTTGATTAGAGTAGGCTACCAAGGATCTCCGAAACGTTGATTAGAGTAGGCTAGATATGGGATATCCGAAACGTTGATTAGAGTAGGCTACATATGCGATATCCGAAACGTTGATTAGAGTAGTCTACATATAGGATCTCCGAAACGTTGATTAGAGTAGGCTACCAAGGATCTCCGAAACGTTGATTAGAGTAGGAAGCCCAGAATATCCGAAACGTTGATTAGAGTAGGCTACCAAGGATCTCCGAAACGTTGATTAGAGTAGGATGCCCAGAATATCCGAAACGTTGATTAGAGTAGGCTACCAATGATCTCCGAAACGTTGATTAGAGTAGGATTCCCAGGATCTCCGAAACGTTGATTAGAGTAGGCTACCCAGAATATCCGAAACGTTGATTAGAGTAGGCTACCAAGGATCTCCGAAACGTTGATTAGAGTAGGCTACCCGGGATCTCCGAAACGTTGATTAGAGTAGGCTACCAAGTATCTCCGAAACGTTGATTAGAGTAGGATACCCAGAATATCCGAAACGTTGATTAGAGTAGGCTACCAAGGATCTCCGAAACGTTGATTAGAGTGGGATACCCAGAATATCCGAAACGTTGATTAGAGTAGGATACCCAGGATCTCCGAAACGTTGATTAGAGTAGGCTACCAAGGATCTCCGAAACGTTGATTAGAGTAGGCTACCAAGGATCTCCAAAACGTTGATTAGAGTAGGCTACCCAGGATATCCGAAACGTTGATTAGAGTAGGCTACCCAGGATCTCCGAAACGTTGATTAGAGTAGGATTCCCGGGATCTTCGAAATGTTGATTAGAGTAGGCTACATATAGGATCTCCGAAACGTTGATTAGAGTAGGCTACCCAGGATCTCCGAAACGTTGATTAGAGTAGGCTACAGATAGGATCTCCGAAACGTTGATTAGAGTAGGCTAACCGGGATCTCCGAAACGTTGATTAGAGTAGGCTAACCGGGATCTCTGAAACATTAATTAGAGTAGGCTACCCAGGATCTCTGAAACGTTGATTAGAGTAGGCTACCCAGGATCTCTGAAACGTTGATTAGAGTAGGCTACCCAGGATCTCCGAAACGTTGATCTGAGTAGGCTACCAAGGATCTCCGAAACATTGATTAGAGTAGGCTACCTATAGGATCTCCGAAACGTGGATTAGAGTAGGCTACCTATAGGTTCTCCGAAACGTGGATTAGAGTAGGCTACCAAGGATCTCCGAAACGTTGATTAGAGTAGGCTACCCGGGATCTCCGAAACGTTGATTAGAGTAGGCTAGACATGGGATATCCGAAACGTTGATTAGAGTAGGCTACATATGGGATATCCGAAACGTTGATTAGAGTAGGCTACATATAGGATCTCCGAAACGTTGATTAGAGTAGGCTAGATTTGGGATATCCGAAACGTTGATTAGAGTAGGCTACATATGGGATCTCCGAAACGTTGATTAGAGTAGGCTACATATAGGATCTCCGAAACGTTGATTAGAGTAGGCTAGATATGGGATATCCGAAACGTTGATTAGAGTAGGCTACATATGCGATATCCGAAACGTTGATTAGAGCAGTCTACATATAGGATCTCCGAAACGTTGATTAGAGTAGGCTACCAAGGATCTCCGAAACGTTGATTAGAGTAGGATGCCCAGTATATCCGAAACGTTGATTAGAGTAGGCTACCAATGATCTCCGAAACGTTGATTAGAGTAGGATTCCCAGGATCTCCGAAACGTTGATTAGAGTAGGCTACCCAGAATATCGGAAACGTTGATTAGAGTAGGCTACCCAGAATATCCGAAACGTTGATTAGAGTAGGATACCCAGGATCTCCGAAACGTTGATTAGAGTAGGATTCCCGGGATATCCGAAACGTTGATTAGAGTAGGCTACCAAGGATCTCCGAAACGTTGATTAGAGTAGGCTACCCGGGATCTCCGAAACGTTGATTAGAGTAGGCTACCAAGTATCTCCGAAACGTTGATTAGAGTAGGATACCCAGAATATCCGAAACGTTGATTAGAGTAGGCTACCCAGGATCTCCGAAACGTTGATTAGAGTAGGCTACCCAGGATCTCCGAAACGTTTATTAGAGTAGGATACCCATGATATCCGAAACGATGATTAGAGTAGGCTATCTATAGGATCTCCGAAACGTTTATTAGAGTAGGCTACCAACGATCTCCGAAACGTTGATTAGAGTAGGCTACCCAGGATCTCCGAAACGTTGATTGGAGTAGGCTACCCAGGATCTCCGATACGTTGATTAGAGTAGGATACCCGGGATCTCCGAAACGTTGATTAGAGTAGGCTACCCAGGATCTCCGATACGTTTATTAGAGTAGGCTACCAAGGATCTCCGAAAGGTTGATTATAGTAGGATACCCATGATATCCGAAACGATGATTAGAGTAGGCTACCCATGATATCCGATACGTTGATTAGAGTAGGCTACCCGAGATCTCCGAAACGTTGATTAGAGTAGGCAACCAAGGATCTCCGAAACGTTGATTAGAGTAGGCTACCCATGATATCCGAAACGTTGATTAGAGTAGGCTACCAAGGATCTCCGAAACGTTGATTAGAGTAGGCTACCCGGGATATCCGAAACGTTGATTAGAGTAAGCTATCCAGGATCTCCGAAACGTTGATTAGAGTAGGATTCCCAGGATCTCCGAACCGTTGATTAGAGTAGGCTACCCGGGATATCCGAAACGATGATTAGAGTAGGTTACCCATGATATCCGATACGTTGATTAGAGTAGGCTACCCGGGATCTCCGAAACGTTGATTAGAGTAGGCTACCAAGGATCTCCGATACGTTGATTAGAGTAGGCTACCCGAGATATCCGAAACGATGATTAGAGTAGGCTACCCGGGATCTCCGAAACGTTGATTTGAGTAGGCTACCCGAGATCTCTGAAACGTTGATTAGAGTAGGATACCCGGGATCTCCGAAACGTTGATTAGAGTACGCTACACAGGATCTCCGAAACGTTGATTAGAGTAGGCTACCCAGGATCTCCGAAACGTTGATTAGAGTAGGCTACACAGGATCTCCGAAACGTTGATTAGAGTAGGCTACACAGGATCTCCAATACGTCGATTAGAGTAGGCTACCAAGGATCTCCGAAACGTTGATTATAGTAGGCTACCTATAGGATCTCCGAAACGCTGATTAGAGTAGGCTACCAAGGATCTCCGAAACGTTGATTAGAGTAAGCTACCCAAGATCTCCGAAACGTTTATTAGAGTAGGATACCCATGAAATCCGAAACGATGATTAGAGTAGGCTATCTATAGGATCTCCGAAACGTTTATTAGAGTAGGCTACCAAGGATCTCCGAAACGTTGATTGGAGTAGGCTACCCAGGATCTCCGATACGTTGATTAGAGTAGGATACCCATGATATCCGAAACGATGATTAGAGTAGGCTACCCATGATATCCGAAACGATGATTAGAGTAGGCTACCCAGGATCTCCGAAACGTTGATTGGAGTAGGCTACCCAGGATCTCCGATACGTTGATTAGAGTAGGATACCCAGGATCTCCGATACGTTGATTAGAGTAGGCTACCAAGGATCTCCGAAAGGTTGATTAGAGTAGGATACCCATGATATCCGAAACGATGATTAGAGTAGGCTACCCATGATATCCGATACGTTGATTAGAGTAGGCTACCCGGGATCTCCGAAACGTTGATTAGAGTAGGCTACCAAGGATCTCCGAAACGTTGATTAGAGTAGGCTACCCATGATATCCGAAACGTTGATTAGAGTAGGCTACCCGGGATCTCCGAAACGTTGATTAGAGTAGGCTACCAAGGATCTCCGATACGTTGATTAGAGTAGGCTACCCGAGATATCCGAAACGATGATTAGAGTAGGCTACCCGGGATCTCTGAAACGTTGATTTGAGTAGGCTACCCGAGATCTCTGAAACGTTGATTAGAGTAGGATACCCGGGATATCCGAAACGATGATTAGAGTAGGCTACCCATGATATCCGATACGTTGATTAGAGTAGGATACCCGGGATATCCGAAACGTTGATTAGAGTAAGTTACCCAGGATCTCCGAAACGTTGATTAGGGTAGAATTCCCAGGATCTCCGAAACGTTGATTAGAGTAGGCTACCCGGGATATCCGAAACGATGATTAGAGTAGGCTACACAGGATCTCCGAAACGTTGATTAGAGTAGGCTACACAGGATCTCCGAAACGTTGATTAGAGTAGGCTACACAGGATCTCCGAAACGTTGATTAGAGTAGGCTACCCAGGATCTCCGAAACGTTGATTAGAGTAGGCTACCCGGGATCTCTGAAACGTTGATTAGAGTAGGCTACCTATAGGATCTCCGAAACGCTGATTAGAGTAGGCTACCAAGGATATCCGAAACGTTGATTAGAGTTGGCTACCAAGGATCTCCGAAACGTTGATTAGAGTAGGCTACACAGGATCTCCGAAACGTTGATTAGAGTAGGCTACCCAGGATCTCCGAAACGTTGATTAGAGTAGGCTACCAAGGATCTCCGAAACGTTGATTATAGTAGGCTACCCGGGATCTCCGAAACGTTGATTAGAGTAGGCTAGACATGGGATATCCGAAACGTTGATTAGAGTAGGCTACATATGGGATATCCGAAACGTTGATTAGAGTAGGCTACATATAGGATCTCCGAAACGTTGATTAGAGTAGGCTAGATTTGGGATATCCGAAACGTTGATTAGAGTAGGCTACATATGGGATCTCCGAAACGTTGATTAGAGTAGGCTACATATAGGATCTCCGAAACGTTGATTAGAGTAGGCTAGATATGGGATATCCGAAACGTTGATTAGAGTAGGCTACATATGCGATATCCGAAACGTTGATTAGAGCAGTCTACATATAGGATCTCCGAAACGTTGATTAGAGTAGGCTACCAAGGATCTCCGAAACGTTGATTAGAGTAGGATGCCCAGTATATCCGAAACGTTGATTAGAGTAGGCTACCAATGATCTCCGAAACGTTGATTAGAGTAGGATTACCAGGATCTCCGAAACGTTGATTAGAGTAGGCTACCCAGAATATCGGAAACGTTGATTAGAGTAGGCTACCCAGAATATCCGAAACGTTGATTAGAGTAGGATACCCAGGATCTCCGAAACGTTGATTAGAGTAGGATTCCCGGGATATCCGAAACGTTGATTAGAGTAGGCTACCAAGGATCTCCGAAACGTTGATTAGAGTAGGCTACCCGGGATCTCCGAAACGTTGATTAGAGTAGGCTACCAAGTATCTCCGAAACGTTGATTAGAGTAGGATACCCAGAATATCCGAAACGTTGATTAGAGTAGGCTACCAAGGATCTCCGAAACGTTGATTAGAGTAGGATACCCAGAATATCCGAAACGTTGATTAGAGTAGGATACCCAGGATCGCCGAAACGTTGATTAGAGTAGGCTACCCAGGATCTCCGAAACGTTGATTAGAGTAGGCTACCCAGGATCTCCGAAACGTTTATTAGAGTAGGATACCCATGATATCCGAAACGATGATTAGAGTAGGCTATCTATAGGATCTCCGAAACGTTTATTAGAGTAGGCTACCAACGATCTCCGAAACGTTGATTAGAGTAGGCTACCCAGGATCTCCGAAACGTTGATTGGAGTAGGCTACCCAGGATCTCCGATACGTTGATTAGAGTAGGATACCCGGGATCTCCGAAACGTTGATTAGAGTAGGCTACCCAGGATCTCCGATACGTTTATTAGAGTAGGCTACCAAGGATCTCCGAAAGGTTGATTAGAGTAGGATACCCATGATATCCGAAACGATGATTAGAGTAGGCTACCCATGATATCCGATACGTTGATTAGAGTAGGCTACCCGAGATCTCCGAAACGTTGATTAGAGTAGGCAACCAAGGATCTCCGAAACGTTGATTAGAGTAGGCTACCCATGATATCCGAAACGTTGATTAGAGTAGGCTACCAAGGATCTCCGAAACGTTGATTAGAGTAGGCTACCCGGGATATCCGAAACGTTGATTAGAGTAAGCTATCCAGGATCTCCGAAACGTTGATTAGAGTAGGATTCCCAGGATCTCCGAACCGTTGATTAGAGTAGGCTACCCGGGATATCCGAAACGATGATTAGAGTAGGTTACCCATGATATCCGATACGTTGATTAGAGTAGGCTACCCGGGATCTCCGAAACGTTGATTAGAGTAGGCTACCAAGGATCTCCGATACGTTGATTAGAGTAGGCTACCCGAGATATCCGAAACGATGATTAGAGTAGGCTACCCGGGATCTCCGAAACGTTGATTTGAGTAGGCTACCCGAGATCTCTGAAACGTTGATTAGAGTAGGATACCCGGGATCTCCGAAACGTTGATTAGAGTACGCTACACAGGATCTCCGAAACGTTGATTAGAGTAGGCTACCCAGGATCTCCGAAACGTTGATTAGAGTAGGCTACACAGGATCTCCGAAACGTTGATTAGAGTAGGCTACACAGGATCTCCAAAACGTCGATTAGAGTAGGCTACCAAGGATCTCCGAAACGTTGATTATAGTAGGCTACCTATAGGATCTCCGAAACGCTGATTAGAGTAGGCTACCAAGGATCTCCGAAACGTTGATTAGAGTAAGCTACCCAAGATCTCCGAAACGTTTATTAGAGTAGGATACCCATGAAATCCGAAACGATGATTAGAGTAGGCTATCTATAGGATCTCCGAAACGTTTATTAGAGTAGGCTACCAAGGATCTCCGAAACGTTGATTGGAGTAGGCTACCCAGGATCTCCGATACGTTGATTAGAGTAGGTTACCCGGGATCTCCGAAACGTTGATTAGAGTAGGATACCCATGATATCCGAAACGATGATTAGAGTAGGCTACCCATGATATCCGAAACGATGATTAGAGTAGGCTACCCAGGATCTCCGAAACGTTGATTGGAGTAGGCTACCCAGGATCTCCGATACGTTGATTAGAGTAGGATACCCAGGATCTCCGATACGTTGATTAGAGTAGGCTACCAAGGATCTCCGAAAGGTTGATTAGAGTAGGATACCCATGATATCCGAAACGATGATTAGAGTAGGCTACCCATGATATCCGATACGTTGATTAGAGTAGGCTACCCGGGATCTCCGAAACGTTGATTAGAGTAGGCTACCAAGGATCTCCGAAACGTTGATTAGAGTAGGCTACCCATGATATCCGAAACGTTGATTAGAGTAGGCTACCCGGGATCTCCGAAACGTTGATTAGAGTAGGCTACCAAGGATCTCCGATACGTTGATTAGAGTAGGCTACCCGAGATATCCGAAACGATGATTAGAGTAGGCTACCCGGGATCTCTGAAACGTTGATTTGAGTAGGCTACCCGAGATCTCTGAAACGTTGATTAGAGTAGGATACCCGGGATATCCGAAACGATGATTAGAGTAGGCTACCCATGATATCCGATACGTTGATTAGAGTAGGATACCCGGGATATCCGAAACGTTGATTAGAGTAAGTTACCCAGGATCTCCGAAACGTTGATTAGAGTAGGCTACCCGGGATATCCGAAACGATGATTAGAGTAGGCTACACAGGATCTCCGAAACGTTGATTAGAGTAGGCTACACAGGATCTCCGAAACGTTGATTAGAGTAGGCTACACAGGATCTCCGAAACGTTGATTAGAGTAGGCTACCCAGGATCTCCGAAACGTTGATTAGAGTAGGCTACCCGGGATCTCTGAAACGTTGATTAGAGTAGGCTACCTATAGGATCTCCGAAACGCTGATTAGAGTAGGCTACCAAGGATATCCGAAACGTTGATTAGAGTTGGCTACCAAGGATCTCCGAAACGTTGATTAGAGTAGGCTACACAGGATCTCCGAAACGTTGATTAGAGTAGGCTACACAGGATCTCCGAAACGTTGATTAGAGTAGGCTACCCAGGATCTCCGAAACGTTGATTAGAGTAGGCTACCAAGGATCTCCGAAACGTTGATTAGAGTAGGATACCTATATGATCTCCGAAACGCTGATTAGAGTAGGCTACCAAGGATCTCCGAAATCTTGATTAGATTAGGCTACCCGGGATCTCCGAAACGTTGAATAGAGTAGGCTACCCGGGATCTCCGAAACGTTGATTAGAGTAGGCTACTTATAGGTTCTCCGAAACGTTGATTAGAGTAGGATACCCTGGATCTCCGAAACGTTGATTAGAGTAGGCTACCCGGGATCTCCGAAATGTTGATTAGAGTAGGCTACCCGGGATATCCGAAACGTTGATTAGAGTAGGATACCCGGGATCTCCGAAACGTTGATTAGAGTTGGATACCCGGGATCTCCGAAACGTTTATTAGAGTAGGCTACCCAGGATCTCCGAAACGTTGATTTGAGGAGGCTACCCGGGATCTTCGAAACGTTGATTTGAGTAGGCTACCCGAGATCTCTGAAACGTTGATTAGAGTAGGATACCCGGGATCTCCGAAACGTTGATTAGAGTAGGATACCCGGGATCTCCGAAACGTTGATTAGAGTAGGCTACCCAGGATCTCCGAAACGTTGATTTGAGGAGGCTACCCGGGATCTTCGAAACGTTGATTTGAGTAGGCTATCCGAGATCTCTGAAACGTTGATTAGAGTAGGATACCCGGGATCTCCGAAACGTTGATTAGAGTAGGCTACACAGAATCTCCGATACGTTGATTAGAGTAGGCTACCAAGGATCTCCGAAACATTGATTAGAGTAGGATTCCCGGGATCTCCGAAACGTTGATTAGAGTAGGCTACCAAGGATCTCCAAAACGTTGATTAGAGTAAGCTACCCGGGATCTCCGAAACGTTGATTAGAGTAGGCTACCAATGATCTCCGAAACGTTGATTAGATTAGGATTCCCAGGATCTCCGAAACGTTGATTAGAGTAGGATACCCAGAATATACTAAACGTTGATTAGAGTAGGATACCCAGGATCTCCGAAACGTTGATTAGAGTAGGATTCCCGGGATCTCCGAAACGTTGATTACAGTAGGCTACCAAGGATCTCCGATACGTTGATTAGAGTAGGATACCCGGATCTCCGAAACGTTGTTTAGAGTAGGATACCCATGATATCCGAAACGATGATTAGAGTAGGCTACCCAGGATCTCCGAAACGTTGATTGGAGTAGGCTACCCAGGATCTCCGATACATTGATTAGAGTAGGATACCCGGGATCTCCGAAACGTTGATTAGAGTAGGCTACCCATGATATCCGATACGTTGATTAGAGTAGGCTACCCGGGATCTCCGAAACGTTGATTAAAGTAGGCTACCCGGGATATCCGAAACGTGGATTAGAGTAGGCTACCAAGGATCTCCGAAACGTTGATTAGAGTAGGCTACCCATGATATCCGAAACGTTGATTAGAGTAGGCTACCAAGGATCTCCGAAACGTTGATTAGAGTAGGCTACCCGGGATATCCGAAACGTTGATTAGAGTAAGCTACCCAGGATCTCCGAAACGTTGATTAGAGTAGGCTACCAAGGATTTCCGAACCGTTGATTAGAGTAGGATTCCCAGGATCTCCGAAACGTTGATTAGAGTAGGCTACCCGGGATATCCGAAACGATGATTAGAGTAGGTTACCCATGTTATCCGATACGTTGATTAGAGTAGGCTACCCGGGATCTCCGAAACGTTGATTAGAGTAGGCTACCAAGGATCTCCGATACGTTGATTAGAGTAGGCTACCCGAGATATCCGAAACGATGATTAGAGTAGGCTACCCGGGATCTCCGAAACGTTGATTTGAGTAGGCTACCCGAGATCTCTGAAACGTTGATTAGAGTAGGATACCCGGGATCTCCGAAACGTTGATTAGAGTAGGCTACACATTATCTCCGAAACGTTGATTAGAGTAGGCTACCCAGGATCTCCGAAACGTTGATTAGAGTAGGCTACACAGGATCTCCGAAACGTTGATTAGAGTAGGCTACACAGGATCTCCGAAACGCTGATTAGAGTAGGCTACCAAGGATCTCCGAAACGTTGATTAGAGTAGGCTACCAAGGATCTCCGATACGTTGATTAGAGTAGGCTACCCGAGATATCCGAAACGATGATTAGAGTAGGCTACCCGGGATCTCCGAAACGTTGATTTGAGTAGGCTACCCAAGATCTCTGAAACGTTGATTAGAGTAGGATACCCGGGATCTCCGAAACGTTGATTAGAGTAGGCTACACATTATCTCCGAAACGTTGATTAGAGTAGGCTACCCAGGATCTCCGAAACGTTGATTAGAGAAGGCTACCAAGGATCTCCAAAACGTTGATTAGAGTAGGCTACCTATAGGATCTCCGAAACGCTGATTAGAGTAGGCTACCAAGGATCTCCGAAACGTTGATTAGAGTAGGGTACCAAGGATCTCCGAAACGTTGATTAGAGTAGGCTACCCAGGATATCCGAAACGTTGATTAGAGTAGGCTACCCAGGATCTCCGAAACGTTGATTGGAGTAGGCTACCCAGGATCTCCGATACGTTGATTAGAGTAGGATACCCGGGATCTCCGAAACGTTGATTAGAGTAGGCTACCCAGGATCTCCGATACGTTGATTAGAGTAGGATACCAAGGATCTCCGAAAGGTTGATTAGAGTAGGATACCCATGATATCCGAAACGATGATTAGAGTAGGCTACCCATGATATCCGATACGTTGATTAGAGTAGGCTACCCGGGATCTCCGAAACGTTGATTAGAGTAGGCTACCAAGGATCTCCGAAACGTTGATTAGAGTAAGCTACCCAGGATCTCCGAAACGTTGATTAGAGTAGGCTACCTATAGGATCTCCGAAACGCTGATTAGAGTAGGCTACCAAGGATCTCCGAAACGTTGATTAGAGTAGGCTACCAAGGATCTCCGAAACGTTGATTAGAGTAGGCTACCCAGGATATCCGAAACGTTGATTAGAGTAGGCTACCCAGGATCTCCGAAACGTTGATTAGAGTAGGCTACCCAGGATCTCCGAAACGTTGATTAGAGTAGGATTCCCGGGATCTCCGAAACGTTGATTAGAGTAGGCTACCCAGGATCTCTGAAACGTTGATCTGAGTAGGCTACCAAGGATCTCCGAAACATTAATTAGAGTAGGCTACCTATAGGATCTCCGAAACGTGGATTAGAGTAGGCTACCAAGGATCTCCGAAACGTTGATTAGAGTAGGATGCCCAGAATATCCGAAACGTTGATTAGAGAAGGCTACCAATGATCTCCGAAACGTTGATTAGAGTAGGATTCCCAGGATCTCCGAAACGTTGATTAGAGTAGGCTACCCAGAATATCCGAAACGTTGATTAGAGTAGGCTACCCAGGATATCCGAAACGTTGATTAGAGTAGGATTCCCGGGATATCCGAAACGTTGATTAGAGTAGGCTACCAAGGATCTCCGAAACGTTGATTAGAGTAGGCTACCCGGGATCTCCGAAACGTTGATTAGAGTAGGCTACCAAGGATCTCAGAAACGTTGATTAGAGTAGGATACCCAGAATATCCGAAACGTTGATTAGAGTAGGATACCCAGGATCTCCGAAACGTTGATTAGAGTAGGCTACCAAGGATCTCCGAAACGTTGATTAGAGTAGGCTACCAAGGATCTCCGAAACGTTGATTAGAGTAGGCTACCAATGATCTCCGAAACGTTGATTAGAGTAGGCTACCCATGATATCCGAAACGTTGATTAGAGTAGGCTACCAAGGATCTCCGAAACGTTGATTAGAGTAGGCTACACGGGATATCCGAAACGTTGATTAGAGTAAGCTACCCAGGATCTCCGAAACGTTGATTAGAGTAGGCTACAAAGGATTTCCGAACCGTTGATTAGAGTAGGATTCCCAGGATCTCCGAAACGTTGATTAGAGTAGGCTACCCGGGATATCCGAAACGATGATTAGAGTAGGTTACCCATGTTATCCGATACGTTGATTAGAGTAGGCTACCCGGGATCTCCGAAACGTTGATTAGAGTAGGCTACCAAGGATCTCCGATACGTTGATTAGAGTAGGCTACCCGAGATATCCGAAACGATGATTAGAGTAGGCTACCCGGGATCTCCGAAACGTTGATTTGAGTAGGCTACCCGAGATCTCTGAAACGTTGATTAGAGTAGGATACCCGGGATCTCCGAAACGTTGATTAGAGTAGGCTACACATTATCTCCGAAACGTTGATTAGAGTAGGCTACCCAGGATCTCCGAAACGTTGATTAGAGTAGGCTACACAGGATCTCCGAAACGTTGATTAGAGTAGGCTACACAGGATCTCCGAAACGCTGATTAGAGTAGGCTACCAAGGATCTCCGAAACGTTGATTAGAGTAGGCTACCAAGGATCTCCGATACGTTGATTAGAGTAGGCTACCCGAGATATCCGAAACGATGATTAGAGTAGGCTACCCGGGATCTCCGAAACGTTGATTTGAGTAGGCTACCCGAGATCTCTGAAACGTTGATTAGAGTAGGATACCCGGGATCTCCGAAACGTTGATTAGAGTAGGCTACACATTATCTCCGAAACGTTGATTAGAGTAGGCTACCCAGGATCTCCGAAACGTTGATTAGAGAAGGCTACCAAGGATCTCCGAAACGTTGATTAGAGTAGGCTACCTATAGGATCTCCGAAACGCTGATTAGAGTAGGCTACCAAGGATCTCCGAAACGTTGATTAGAGTAGGCTACCAAGGACCTCCGAAACGTTGATTAGAGTAGGCTACCCAGGATATCCGAAACGTTGATTAGAGTAGGCTACCCAGGATCTCCGAAACGTTGATTGGAGTAGGCTACCCAGGATCTCCGATACGTTGATTAGAGTAGGATACCCGGGATCTCCGAAACGTTGATTAGAGTAGGCTACCCAGGATCTCCGATACGTTGATTAGAGTAGGCTACCAAGGATCTCCGAAAGGTTGATTAGAGTAGGATACCCATGATATCCGAAACGATGATTAGAGTAGGCTACCCATGATATCCGATACGTTGATTAGAGTAGGCTACCCGGGATCTCCGAAACGTTGATTAGAGTAGGCTACCAAGGATATCCGAAACGTTGATTAGAGTAAGCTACCCAGGATCTCCGAAACGTTGATTAGAGTAGGCTACCTATAGGATCTCCGAAACGCTGATTAGAGTAGGCTACCAAGGATCTCCGAAACGTTGATTAGAGTAGGCTACCTATAGGATCTCCGAAACGTTGATTAGAGTAGGCTACCCAGGATATCCGAAACGTTGATTGGAGTAGGCTACCCAGGATCTCCGAAACGTTGATTAGAGTAGGCTGCCCAGGATCTCCGAAACGTTGATTAGAGTAGGATTCCCGGGATCTCCGAAACGTTGATTAGAGTAGGCTACCCAGGATCTCTGAAACGTTGATCTGAGAAGGCTACCAAGGATCTCCGAAACATTAATTAGAGTAGGCTACCTATAGGATCTCCGAAACGTGGATTAGAGTAGGCTACCAAGGATCTCCGAAACGTTGATTAGAGTAGGATGCCCAGAATATCCGAAACGTTGATTAGAGAAGGCTACCAATGATCTCCGAAACGTTGATTAGAGTAGGATTCCCAGGATCTCCGAAACGTTGATTAGAGTAGGCTACCCAGAATATCCGAAACGTTGATTAGAGTAGGCTACCCAGGATCTCCGAAACGTTGATTAGAGTAGGATTCCCGGGATATCCGAAACGTTGATTAGAGTAGGCTACCAAGGATCTCCGAAACGTTGATTAGAGTAGGCTACTCGGGATCTCCGAAACGTTGATTAGAGTAGGCTACCAAGTATCTCCGAAACGTTGATTAGAGTAGGATACCCAGAATATCCGAAACGTTGATTAGAGTAGGCTACCAAGGATCTCAGAAACGTTGATTAGAGTAGGATACCCAGAATATCCGAAACGTTGATTAGAGTAGGATACCCAGGATCTCCGAAACGTTGATTAGAGTAGGCTACCCAGGATATCCGAAACGTTGATTAGAGTAGGCTACCCAGGATCTCCGAATCGTTGATTAGAGTAGGATTCCCGGGATCTTCGAAACGTTGATTAGAGTAGGCTACCCAGGATCTCCGAATCGTTGATTAGAGTAGGATTCCCGGGATCTTCGAAACGTTGATTAGAGTAGGCTACATATAGGATCTCCGAAACGTTGATTAGAGTAGGCTACCCAGGATCTCCGAAACGTTGATTAGAGTAGGCTACATATAGGATCTCCGAAACGTTGATTAGAGTAGGCTAACCGGGATCTCCGAAACGTTGATTAGAGTAGGCTAACCGGGATCTCTGAAACATTAATTAGAGTAGGCTACCCAGGATCTCTGAAACGTTGATTAGAGTAGGCTACACAGGATCTCCGAAACGTTGATTAGAGTAGGCTACCCAGGATCTCTGAAACGTTGATCTGAGTAGGCTACCAAGGATCTCCGAAACATTGATTAGAGTACGCTACCTATAGGATCTCCGAAACGTGGATTAGAGTAGGCTACCAAGGATCTCCGAAACGTTGATTAGAGTAGGCTACCCGGGATCTCCGAAACGTTGATTAGAGTAGGATACCCAGGATCTCCGAAACGTTGATTAGAGTAGGCTACCAAGGATCTCCGAAACGTTGATTAGAGTAGGCTACCAAGGATCTCCGAAACGTTGATTAGAGTAGGCTACCCAGGATATCCGAAACGTTGATTAGAGTAGGCTACCCAGGATCTCCGAAACGTTGATTAGAGTAGGATTCCCGGGATCTTCGAAACGTTGATTAGAGTAGGCTACATATAGGATCTCCGAAACGTTGATTAGAGTAGGCTACCCAGGATCTCCGAAACGTTGATTAGAGTAGGCTACATATAGGATCTCCGAAACGTTGATTAGAGTAGGCTAACCGGGATCTCCGAAACGTTGATTAGAGTAGGCTAACCGGGATCTCTGAAACATTAATTAGAGTAGGCTACCCAGGATCTCTGAAACGTTGATTAGAGTAGGCTACACAGGATCTCCGAAACGTTGATTAGAGTAGGCTACCCAGGATCTCTGAAACGTTGATCTGAGTAGGCTACCAAGGATCTCCGAAACATTGATTAGAGTACGCTACCTATAGGATCTCCGAAACGTGGATTAGAGTAGGCTACCAAGGATCTCCGAAACGTTGATTAGAGTAGGATACCCAGAATATCCGAAACGTTGATTAGAGTAGGCTACCAAGGATCTCAGAAACGTTGATTAGAGTAGGATACCCAGAATTTCCGAAACGTTGATTAGAGTAGGATACCCAGGATCTCCGAAACGTTGATTAGAGTAAGCTACCAAGGATCTCCGAAACGTTGATTAGAGCAGGCTACCAAGGATCTCCGAAACGTTGATTAGAGTAGGCTACCCAGGATATCCGAAACGTTGATTAGAGTAGGCTACCCAGGATCTCCGAAACGTTGATTAGAGTAGGATTCCCGGGATCTTCGAAACGTTGATTAGAGTAGGCTACATATAGGATCTCCGAAACGTTGATTAGAGTAGGCTACCCAGGATCTCCGAAACGTTGATTAGAGTAAGCTACATATAGGATCTCCGAAACGTTGATTAGAGTAGGCTAACCGGGATCTCCGAAACGTTGATTAGAGTAGGCTAACCGGGAATTCTGAAACATTAATTAGAGTAGGCTACCCAGGATCTCTGAAACGTTGATTAGAGTAGGCTACACAGGATCTCTGAAACGTTGATTAGAGTAGGCTACCCAGGATCTCTGAAACGTTGATCTGAGTAGGCTACCAAGGATCTCCGAAACATTGATTAGAGTACGCTACCTATAGGATCTCCGAAACGTGGATTAGAGTAGGCTACCAAGGATCTCCGAAACGTTGATTAGAGTAGGCTACCCGGGATCTCCGAAACGTTGATTATAGTAGGCTACATATAGGATCTCCGAAACGTTGATTAGAGTAGGCTAGATGTGGGATATCCGAAACGTTGATTAGAGTAGGCTACATATGGGATATCCGAAACGTTGATTAGAGTAGGCTACATATAGGATCTCCGAAACGTTGATTAGAGTAGGCTAGATATGGGATATCCGAAACCGTGATTAGAGTAGGCTACATATGGGATCTCCGAAACGTTGATTAGAGTAGACTACATATAGGATCTCCGAAACGTTGATTAGAGTAGGCTAGATATGGGATTTCCGAAACGTTGATTAGAGTAGGCTACATATGCGATATCCGATACGTTGATTAGAGTAGTCTACATATAGGATCTCCGAAACGTTGATTAGAGTAGGCTACCAAGGATCTCCGAAACGTTGATTAGAGTAGGATGCCCAGAATATCCGAAACGTTGATTAGAGTAGGCTACCAATGATCTCCGAAACGTTGATTAGAGTAGGATTCCCAGGATCTCCGAAACGTTGATTAGAGTAGGCTACCCAGAATATCCGAAACGTTGATTAGAGTAGGATACCCAGGATCTCCGAAACGTTGATTAGAGTAGGATTCCCGGGATCTCCGAAACGTTGATTATAGTAGGCTACCAAGGATCTCCGAATCGTTGATTAGAGTAGGCTACCCAGAATATCCGAAACGTTGATTAGAGTAGGATACCCAGGATCTCCGAAACGTTGATTAGAGTAGGATTCCCGGGATATCCGAAACGTTGATTAGAGTAGGCTACCAAGGATCTCCGAAACGTTGATTAGAGTAGGCTACCCGGGATCTCCGAAACGTTGATTAGAGTAGGCTACCAAGTATCTCCGAAACGTTGATTAGAGTAGGATACCCAGAATATCCGAAACGTTGATTAGAGTAGGATACCCAGGATCTCCGAAACGTTGATTAGAGTAGGCTACCCAGGATCTCCGAAACGTTGATTAGAGTAGGCTACCCAGGATCTCCGAAACGTTTATTAGAGTAGGATACCCATGATATCCGAAACGATGATTAGAGTAGGCTATCTATAGGATCTCCGAAACGTTTATTAGAGTAGGCTACCAAGGATCTCCGAAACGTTGATTGGAGTAGGCTACCCTGGATCTCCGATACGTTGATTAGAGTAGGTTACCCGGGATCTCCAAAACGTTGATAAGAGTAGGATACCCATGATATCCGAAAAGATGATTAGAGTAGGCTACCCAGGATCTCCGAAACGTTGATTGGAGTAGGCTACCCAGGATCTCCGATACGTTGATTAGAGTAGGATACCCGGGATCTCCGAAACGTTGATTAGAGTAGGCTACCCAGGATCTCCGATACGTTGATTAGAGTAGGCTACCAAGGATCTCCGAAAGGTTGATTAGAGTAGGATACCCATGATATCCGAAACGATGATTAGAGTAGGCTACCCATGATATCCGATACGTTGATTAGAGTAGGCTACCCGGGATCTCCGAAACGTTGATTAGAGTAGGCTACCAAGGATCTCCGAAACGTTGATTAGAGTAGGCTACCCATGATATCAGAAACGTTGATTAGAGTAGGCTACCAAGGATCTCCGAAACGTTGATTAGAGTAGGCTACCCGGGATATCCGAAACGTTGATTAGAGTAAGCTACCCAGGATCTCCGAAACGATGATTAGAGTAGGATTCCCAGGATCTCCGAAACGTTGATTAGAGTAGGCTACCCGAGATATCCGAAACGATGATTAGAGTAGGCTACCCATGATATCCGATACGTTGATTAGAGTAGGCTACCCGGGATCTCCGAAACGTTGATTAGAGTGGGCTACCAAGGATCTCCGAAACGTTGATTAGAGTAGGCTACCCGAGATATCCGAAACGATTATTAGAGTAGGCTACCCGGGATCTCCGAAACGTTGATTTGAGTAGGCTACCCGAGATCTCTGAAACGTTGATTAGAGTAGGATACCCGGGATCTCCGAAACGTTGATTAGAGTAGGCTACACAGGATCTCCGAAACGTTGATTAGAGTAGGCTACACAGGATATCCGAAACGTTGATTAGAGTAGGCTACCAAGGATCTCCGAAACGTTGATTAGAGTAGGCTACCCAGGATATCCGAAACGTTGATTAGAGTAGGCTACCCAGGATCTCCGAAACGTTGATTAGAGTAGGATTCCCGGGATCTTCGAAACGTTGATTAGAGTACGCTACCTATAGGATCTCCGAAACGTGGATTAGAGTAGGCTACCAAGGATCTCCGAAACGTTGATTAGAGTAGGATACCCAGAATATCCGAAACGTTGATTAGAGTAGGCTACCAAGGATCTCAGAAACGTTGATTAGAGTAGGATACCCAGAATTTCCGAAACGTTGATTAGAGTAGGATACCCAGGATCTCCGAAACGTTGATTAGAGTAAGCTACCAAGGATCTCCGAAACGTTGATTAGAGCAGGCTACCAAGGATCTCCGAAACGTTGATTAGAGTAGGCTACCCAGGATATCCGAAACGTTGATTAGAGTAGGCTACCCAGGATCTCCGAAACGTTGATTAGAGTAGGATTCCCGGGATCTTCGAAACGTTGATTAGAGTAGGCTACATATAGGATCTCCGAAACGTTGATTAGAGTAGGCTACCCAGGATCTCCGAAACGTTGATTAGAGTAAGCTACATATAGGATCTCCGAAACGTTGATTAGAGTAGGCTAACCGGGATCTCCGAAACGTTGATTAGAGTAGGCTAACCGGGATCTCTGAAACATTAATTAGAGTAGGCTACCCAGGATCTCTGAAACGTTGATTAGAGTAGGCTACACAGGATCTCTGAAACGTTGATTAGAGTAGGCTACCCAGGATCTCTGAAACGTTGATCTGAGTAGGCTACCAAGGATCTCCGAAACATTGATTAGAGTACGCTACCTATAGGATCTCCGAAACGTGGATTAGAGTAGGCTACCAAGGATCTCCGAAACGTTGATTAGAGTAGGCTACCCGGGATCTCCGAAACGTTGATTATAGTAGGCTACATATAGGATCTCCGAAACGTTGATTAGAGTAGGCTAGATATGGGATATCCGAAACGTTGATTAGAGTAGGCTACATATGGGATATCCGAAACGTTGATTAGAGTAGGCTACATATAGGATCTCCGAAACGTTGATTAGAGTAGGCTAGATATGGGATATCCGAAACCGTGATTAGAGTAGGCTACATATGGGATCTCCGAAACGTTGATTAGAGTAGACTACATATAGGATCTCCGAAACGTTGATTAGAGTAGGCTAGATATGGGATTTCCGAAACGTTGATTAGAGTAGGCTACATATGCGATATCCGATACGTTGATTAGAGTAGTCTACATATAGGATCTCCGAAACGTTGATTAGAGTAGGCTACCAAGGATCTCCGAAACGTTGATTAGAGTAGGATGCCCAGAATATCCGAAACGTTGATTAGAGTAGGCTACCAATGATCTCCGAAACGTTGATTAGAGTAGGATTCCCAGGATATCCGAAACGTTGATTAGAGTAGGCTACCCAGAATATCCGAAACGTTGATTAGAGTAGGATACCCAGGATCTCCGAAACGTTGATTAGAGTAGGATTCCCGGGATCTCCGAAACGTTGATTATAGTAGGCTACCAAGGATCTCCGAATCGTTGATTAGAGTAGGCTACCCAGAATATCCGAAACGTTGATTAGAGTAGGATACCCAGGATCTCCGAAACGTTGATTAGAGTAGGATTCCCGGGATATCCGAAACGTTGATTAGAGTAGGCTACCAAGGATCTCCGAAACGTTGATTAGAGTAGGCTACCCGGGATCTCCGAAACGTTGATTAGAGTAGGCTACCAAGTATCTCCGAAACGTTGATTAGAGTAGGATACCCAGAATATCCGAAACGTTGATTAGAGTAGGATACCCAGGATCTCCGAAACGTTGATTAGAGTAGGCTACCCAGGATCTCCGAAACGTTGATTAGAGTAGGCTACCCAGGATCTCCGAAACGTTTATTAGAGTAGGATACCCATGATATCCGAAACGATGATTAGAGTAGGCTATCTATAGGATCTCCGAAACGTTTATTAGAGTAGGCTACCCAGGATCTCCGATACGTTGATTAGAGTAGGTTACCCGGGATCTCCAAAACGTTGATAAGAGTAGGATACCCATGATATCCGAAAAGATGATTAGAGTAGGCTACCCAGGATCTCCGAAACGTTGATTGGAGTAGGCTACCCAGGATCTCCGATACGTTGATTAGAGTAGGATACCCGGGATCTCCGAAACGTTGATTAGAGTAGGCTACCCAGGATCTCCGATACGTTGATTAGAGTAGGCTACCAAGGATCTCCGAAAGGTTGATTAGAGTAGGATACCCATGATATCCGAAACGATGATTAGAGTAGGCTACCCATGATATCCGATACGTTGATTAGAGTAGGCTACCCGGGATCTCCGAAACGTTGATTAGAGTAGGCTACCAAGGATCTCCGAAACGTTGATTAGAGTAGGCTACCCATGATATCAGAAACGTTGATTAGAGTAGGCTACCAAGGATCTCCGAAACGTTGATTAGAGTAGGCTACCCGGGATATCCGAAACGTTGATTAGAGTAAGCTACCCAGGATCTCCGAAACGATGATTAGAGTAGGATTCCCAGGATCTCCGAAACGTTGATTAGAGTAGGCTACCCGAGATATCCGAAACGATGATTAGAGTAGGCTACCCATGATATCCGATACGTTGATTAGAGTAGGCTACCCGGGATCTCCGAAACGTTGATTAGAGTGGGCTACCAAGGATCTCCGAAACGTTGATTAGAGTAGGCTACCCGAGATATCCGAAACGATTATTAGAGTAGGCTACCCGGGATCTCCGAAACGTTGATTTGAGTAGGCTACCCGAGATCTCTGAAACGTTGATTAGAGTAGGATACCCGGGATCTCCGAAACGTTGATTAGAGTAGGCTACACAGGATCTCCGAAACGTTGATTAGAGTAGGCTACACAGGATCTCCGAAACGTTGATTAGAGTAGGCTACCAAGGATCTCCGAAACGTTGATTAGAGTAGGCTACCTATAGGATCTCCGAAACGCTGATTAGAGTAGGCTACCAAGGATCTCCGAAACGTTGATTAGAGTAGGCTACCAAGGATCTCCGAAACGTTGATTAGAGTAGGCTACCCAGGATATCCGAAACGTTGATTAGAGTAGGCTACCCAGGATCTCCGAAACGTTGATTAGAGTAGGATTCCCGGGATCTTCGAAACGTTGATTAGAGTAGGCTACATATAGGATCTCCGAAACGTTGATTAGAGTAGGCTACCCAGGATCTCCGAAACGTTGATTAGAGTATGCTACATATAGGATCTCCGAAACGTTGATTAGAGTAGGCTAACCGGGATCTCCGAAACGTTGATTAGAGTAGGCTAACCGGGATCTCTGAAACATTAATTAGAGTAGGCTACCCAGGATCTCTGAAACGTTGATTAGAGTAGGCTACCCAGGATCTCCGAAACGTTGATTAGAGTAGGCTAGCCGTGATCTCTGAAACGTTGATCTGAGCAGGCTACCAAGGATCTCCGAAACATTGATTAGAGTAGGCTACCTATAGGATCTCCGAAACGTGGATTAGAGTAGGCTACCAAGGATCTCCGAAACGTTGATTAGAGTAGGCTACCCGGGATCTCCGAAACGTTGATTAGAGTAGGCTACATATAGGATCTCCGAAACGTTGATTAGAGTAGACTAGATATGGGATATCCGAAACGTTGATTAGAGTAGGCTACATATGGGATATCCGAAACGTTAATTAGAGTAGTCTACATATAGGATCTCCGAAACGTTGATCAGAGTAGGCTACCCGAGATCTCGAAACGTTGATTAGAGTAGGCTATCCGGGATCTCCGAAACGTTGATTAGAGTAGGCTATCCGGGATCTTCGAAACGTTGATTAGAGTAGGCTTCCCAGGATCTCCGAAACGTTGATTAGAGTAGGCTACCCAGGATCTCCGAAACGTTGATTAGAGTAGGCTACACAGGATCTCCGAAACGTTGATTAGAGTAGGCTACACAGGATCTCCGAAACATTGATTAGAGTAGGATACACAGGATTTCCGAAACGTTGATTAGAGTAGGCTACACAGGATCTCAGAAACGTTGATTAGAGTAGGATACACAGGATTTCCGAAACGTTGAATAGAGTAGGCTACCTATAGGATTTCCGAAACGTTGATTTGAGTAGGCTACCTATAGGATCTCCGAAACATTGATTAGAGTAGGCTACACAGGATCTCAGAAACGTTGATTATAGTAGGATACACAGAATTTCCGAAACGTTGATTAGAGTAGGCTACCCATGATCTCCGAAACGTTGATTAGAGTAGGCTACCCAGGATCTCCGAAACGTTGATTAGAGTAGGCTACCCGGGATCTCCGAAACGTTGATTAGAGTAGGCTACCCAGGATTTCCGAAACGTTGATTAGAGTAGGCTACACAGGATCTCAGAAACGTTGATTAGAGTAGGCTACACAGGATATCCGAAACGTTGATTATAGTAGGCTACACAGGATCTCCGCCACGTTGATTAGAGTAGGCTACCCGGGATCTCCGAAACGTTGATTAGAGTAGGCTATCCATGATATCCGAAACGTTGATTAGAGTAGGATACCCAAGATATCCGAAATGTTGATTAGAGTAGGATACCCAGAATCTCCGAAACGGTGATTAGAGTAGGCTGCCCAGGATCTCCGAAACGTGGATTAGAGTAGGCTACCTATAGGATCTCCGAAACGTTGATTAGAGTAGTCTACCTATAGGATCTCCGAAACGTTGATTAGAGTAGTCTACCTATAGGATCTCCGAAACGTTGATTAGAGTAGGCTACCTATAGGATCTCCGAAACTTTGATTTAGAGTAGGATACCCGGGATCTCCGAAATGTTGATTAGAGTAGGCTACCCGGTATCTCCGAAACGTTGATTAGAGTAGGCTACACAGGATCTCCGAAACGTTGATTAGAGTAGTCTATCCAGGATCTCCGAAATCTTGATTAGATTAGGCTACCGAGGATCTCCGAAAAGTTTATTAGAGTTGGATACCCAGGATCTCCGAAACGTTGATTAGAATAGGCTACCCAAGATATCCGAAACGTTGATTAGAGTAGGCTACCCGGGATCTCCGAAACGTTGATTAGAGTAGGCTACCTATAGGATCTCCGAAACTTTGATTTATAGTAGGATACACAGGATCTCCGAAACATTGATTAGAGTAGGCTACCCAGGATGTCCGAAACGTTGATTAGAGTAGGATACCCGGGATCTCCGAAACGTTGATTAGAGTAGGCTACCCGGGATCTCCGAAACGTTGAATAGAGTAGGCTACCCGGAATCTCCGAAACGTTGATTAGAGTAGGCTACTTATAGGATCTCCGAAACGTTGATTAGAGTAGGATACCCGGGATCTCCGAAACGTTGATTAGAGTAGGCTACCCGGGATCTCCGAAACGTTGATTAGAGTAGGCTACCCGGGATATCCGAAACGTTGATTAGAGTAGGATACCCGGGATCTCCGAAACGTTGATTAGAGTAGGATACCCAGGATCTCCGAAACGTTGATTAGTGTAGGATACTCGGGATCTCCGAAACGTTGATTAGAGTAGGATACACAGGATCTCCGAAACGTTGATTAGAGGAGGCTACCCGGGATCTCCGAAACGTTGATTAGAGTAGGCTACCCAGGATATCCGAAACGTTGATATGAGTAGGCTACCTATAATATCTCCGAAACGTTGATTAGAGTAGGCTACCCAGGATCTCCGAAACGTTGTTTAGAGTAGGCTACCAAGGATCTTCGAAACGTTGATTAGAGTAGGCTACCCAGGATCTCCGAACCGTTGATTAGAGTAGGCTACATATAGGATCTCCGAAACGTTGATTAGAGTAGGCTACTTATAGGATCTCCGAAACGTTGATTAGAGGAGGATGCCCGGGATCTCCGAAACGTTGATTAGAGCAGACTACCTATATAGGATCTCCGAAATGTTGATTAGAGTAGGCTACCTATAGGATCTCCGAAACGTTTATTAGAGTAGGCTACCCGGGATGTCGAAAAGGTTCATTATTCATGTAGTATAGGCTAACCATGATCTTAAAACAAGTATCGATATATACGTTGGCCGATATCTATAAACGTTTAGGCTTTGCGCCGTAAAATCATCTGACTGTTCCCGCAATGTGCATCTCTATAGAATAACATAGTAGCACATGGTACATGTGGCTGTACCTGACGACAAAACTGATATTAATTCGCATGTCATCGTTATTTCCCCCAACGGGGATATATAATACGCGAAACTTCGCTTACCCGGCTGTGTCAATTTCACATGGGCATCATGCATGTAGTAAATGTTAGCCCGAAATTAATATTGATTTTCTTTGTTATCATATGGAATCGTATTAATCCAGCCCCGAATCGCATAATACCAGCCTAAATACATTGACAGTGTGTCGTGACTAAAAACCGCCCGGTAACTGCTAGGATCTCCGAAACATTGATTAGAGTAGGCTTCACAGGATCTCAGAAACGTTGATTATAGTAGGATACACAGAATTTCCGAAACGTTGATTAGAGTAGGCTACCCAGGATCTCCGAAACGTTGATTAGAGTAGGCTACCCGGGATCTCCGAAACGTTGATTAGAGTAGGCTACCCAGGATTTCCGAAACGTTGATTAGAGTAGGCTACACAGGATCTCAGAAACGTTGATTAGAGTAGGCTACACAGGATATCCGAAACGTTGATTATAGTAGGCTACACAGGATCTCCGCCACGTTGATTAGAGTAGGCTACCCGGGATCTCCGAAACGTTGATTAGAGTAGGCTACCCATGATATCCGAAACGTTGATTAGAGTAGGATACCCAGGATATCCGAAATGTTGATTAGAGTAGGATACCCAGAATCTCCGAAACGGTGATTAGAGTAGGCTGCCCAGGATCTCCGAAACGTGGATTAGAGTAGGCTACCTATAGGATCTCCGAAACGTTGATTAGAGTAGTCTACCTATAGGATCTCCGAAACGTTGATTAGAGTAGGATACCCAGGATCTCCGAAACGTTGATTAGAGAAGGCTACCTATATGATCTCCGAAACGTTGATTAGAGTAGGCTACCTATAGGATCTCCGAAACTTTGATTTAGAGTAGGATACCCGGGATCTCCGAAATGTTGATTAGAGTAGGCTACCCGGTATCTCCGAAACGTTGATTAGAGTAGGCTACACAGGATCTCCGAAATCTTGATTAGATTAGGCTACCGAGGATCTCCGAAAAGTTTATTAGAGTTGGATACCCAGGATCTCCGAAACGTTGATTAGAATAGTCTATCCAGGATCTCCGAAATCTTGATTAGATTAGGCTACCGAGGATCTCCGAAAAGTTTATTAGAGTTGGATACCCAGGATCTCCGAAACGTTGATTAGAATAGGCTACCCAAGATATCCGAAACGTTGATTAGAGTAGGCTACCCGGGATCTCCGAAACGTTGATTAGAGTAGGCTACCTATAGGATCTCCGAAACTTTGATTTATAGTAGGATACACAGGATCTCCGAAACATTGATTAGAGTAGGCTACCCAGGATGTCCGAAACGTTGATTAGAGTAGGATACCCGGGATCTCCGAAACGTTGATTAGAGTAGGCTACCCGGGATCTCCGAAACGTTGAATAGAGTAGGCTACCCGGAATCTCCGAAACGTTGATTAGAGTAGGCTACTTATAGGATCTCCGAAACGTTGATTAGAGTAGGATACCCGGGATCTCCGAAACGTTGATTAGAGTAGGCTACCCGGGATCTCCGAAACGTTGATTAGAGTAGGCTACCCGGGATATCCGAAACGTTGATTAGAGTAGGATACCCGGGATCTCCGAAACGTTGATTAGTGTAGGATACTCGGGATCTCCGAAACGTTGATTAGAGTAGGCTACCCAGGATATCCGAAACGTTGATATGAGTAGGCTACCTATAATATCTCCGAAACGTTGATTAGAGTAGGCTAGCCAGGATCTCCGAAACGTTGATTAGAGTAGGCTACCAAGGATCTCCGAAACGTTGATTAGAGTAGGCTACCCAGGATCTCCGAACCGTTGATTAGAGTAGGCTACATATAGGATATCCGAAACGTTGATTAGAGTAGGCTACTTATAGGATCTCCGAAACGTTGATTAGAGGAGGATGCCCGGGATCTCCGAAACGTTGATTAGAGCAGACTACCTATATAGGATCTCCGAAATGTTGATTAGAGTAGGCTACCTATAGGATCTCCGAAACGTTTATTAGAGTAGGCTACCCGGGATGTCGAAAAGGTTCATTATTCATGTAGTATAGGCTAACCATGATCTTAAAACAAGTATCGATATATACGTTGGCCGATATCTATAAACGTTTAGGCTTTGCGCCGTAAAATCATCTGACTGTTCCCGCAATGTGCATCTCTATAGAATAACATAGTAGCACATGGTACATGTGGCTGTACCTGACGACAAAACTGATATTAATTCGCATGTCATCGTTATTTCCCCCAACGGGGATATATAATACGCGAAACTTCGCTTACCCGGCTGTGTCAATTTCACATGGGCATCATGCATGTAGTAAATGTTAGCCCGAAATTAATATTGATTTTCTTTGTTATCATATGGAATCGTATTAATCCAGCCCCGAATCGCATAATACCAGCCTAAATACATTGACAGTGTGTCGTGACTAAAAACCGCCCGGTAACTGCTAGGATCCGAATCAGCCCAGACCGGCCGCATGGTGTTTAGGCGGGATTTTCGAGACCAGAACAGTGCGGGATTTCATGAAAACCCCTACACGCACTGTTTAGGGCCGCGCCCACGCAGAAGTGTGGCGATATTAACCCCTACTTTCCAGAATTTCAATATGGTATCTGCATAAAACATTTACATTACTTGCAGACTGGACCCCCATGTCGCCATCGTACCGCTAAAAACTCCACACATATATGTAGCGGAACTACCATCGACTATATTCGCATGGAAACAAGTGGGAATCGTCCACCAAAGCCATGGCAGGCAATTAACACTCGAAATGGCGACATCACGATGTTGGTCGCGATGAAGCAAACAAGCCAGGACCGCTCATGTGCCGTCTGGGGTGATTTTAGTGGCCAAAACATTGGGATTAGTTCACATGAAACACACCCACGCACGGATGGGGCTGCGGTCGCGCATAAGTGTCGCTTTTAACCCCTAGCTTTCCAGAATTTCAATATTGTCGCAATCGTATCTCGAAGAACTCCACATATGTCGGTATAGCGGAACTAACGTCGACAATAGATTCGCGAAGTAATAAGGATTATTGCCCAACATATCATGGCAATCATGTTAACCCTCGATATATATTATGTCACCAACACTCACCATCGCCGATTATGTTCACCGCCAATGAAGCCAACAACCCGAACCGCCCGCGTGGCGTCTAATTAGGATGATTTTAGTGGTCATGCAGCATATAGTGCTTGCATGACTGTGTCTCATGAAAACCCATGCACGCCATTCCTTGTGCGGAAGTTAATTTTAATGTACACTCAGCCTTGTAGGGACATGACGATATAGGGGGTTGGGTGTGCGGTTACTTACAGTGGACGGGGACACTGTCGTGTCTGTTTGAACACGTAACATGCATGTTTTCACGACTGGTTACATGTAGGGACGCGGTGAACACTATATATATGTGCATGTTCTCAAGACTTGTCACGTGAGGGACGCGGCGACAGAGGGCTTGGGTGTACGCACATATTGCATGGCACAATGTCGGTTTATTTGGACATTTCATGTGTACGTTATCAAGACTGGTAACAGGGACGCGTCGACAGGGGTTGAGGTGCACGCATAATCATATTATTTGGGACACAGTCGGGTGTATTTTAAAATTGCATGCGCATGTTCTCAAACAGTTCACACGTAGGGACGTGGCGACATGGGATTGGTGTGTACGTACTTATATTGCATGGGACACATTCGGGTCTATTTTATAAAGTCATGTGTATGTTCCAAGGCAAGTCACATGGACCTTTCAGATGGGGTTGGTGTGGCCCGGGTACTTATATTGCATGGGACACTGTCGGTTCTATTTGAACAGTTCATGTGTTTATTTTCATGGCTGGTCTCTTAACTGCATGCCCCTTGAACCAGACCGAAATGTCCAAGTTTCATTATCACCCCTCACCTCGGGTTGAAATCTTCCAACATATGCAGCAAGTTTTAATTGTTATGAGAAAAAAGTGCCAAACCTCAAACTAATTGCAGCACAATGTTTCTTAGCAGGAATAAGTCTATTAACTCATTATAAACAACATACTAAAAATCCAAAAGGATCAAGAAAGGCGAAATTGATCAATTTTGTGAAATAAATTTGACAACATTTGGTACAATTTATGCCCTTTCAAGGATGTTTATAAAAATCTCAATTTCACAATTCCTTCCATTTGTATATCGATTTTTTAGAGTACAAAATTTTGATTACAGAGCAGCAAACATTTTCCAATACGTTGAGTATTTTTCGAGTTATGTGCCTCCAAAATTGGGAGTTTGTCTAATTGCGGAGAATCAATTTCTAAGAATGAGCTAAAATCCATATTTTATGGTCTAGTATTTAAAAAAAATAGGATATCTTGCTGTTGTATTAATTTCCTAACAAGATTGAGCACAAAAATGATTACTTTATGCATTTATGATTGAGAAGACAAAAATGTTCTTAAACAAAATGAGTGTTCCGTTATATAGCCAAATTTGCCTTGTGACACAGAGCTGGTATGATGAAATGCCATATTTGAAGTCACACAACTCAATACATTGATATCCATATGCCCTGTATTTCAAAAAACCTCTTAATTATACCAGGTTAAATACACTGTGTTGGAATTGCTAAACACACTTGTGCCAAAAAAACAACTTATGGTCCTATAAATCCTTGGTATTGAATATTTTTCAAAAAATGCCATGTTGGATGTTTTTGGGGGTTTTTGACAATTTTAAAAGGTATTTTTGTGCACATATAGTAAACAACAATGAACACAATTAGTGTTTAATGTGTAAATCATTTGAACGTTCCTCCTAAAACACTTATGTTGGGAAAAAATAGGATTACATTGATTGAGCCAATCAACAGTTACTGGATTTCACATTATTTTTCAAGAAATTGACTCCAAATTTGAACGTTGATAATGGGATAGGTGCATTCACAAAAGGCTATAATCTTGTCACCATATTCCGTCATTGCAGACAAAAGTTGTTTTATTCCAGTTTGTGTAGATTATTGTTTCATAATAAAAAAAAATTAGTACTTTAGTGGAGGTATATTTATAACTTTATGGGCATGTTATATAGAACAATCACGAAATAATAATTCGCCATCAAGTGGCAACAAAAAGGATCGTAGCTCTGAATATGAACATCATATCAGGAAGCAGTAACCTCTATATTGAAAGAATGTTTGTAGGAGCTGGTGATAGTAAAGTTTTATGTATCAAGATCCATGTTTTCTGAGATTTTGTCAATATTTTTCCGATATTCAAATTTTCCAGAAACATGAGTGAAATCCAGTGACATTCATTGACATATTCAATGTCACGCTATTATTTCAACACTAAGAGTTTTAGGGTAAACGAACATTGCTTTTACTATTTACCTTTAAAAATGGACAAAAACGCCCCAAAATAGCATTTTTAGAAAAACATTTAATATTGAGCATTCATTGGGCCATAAGATGATTTTCTACACAAAGTTTTTAGAAATTCCTTCACAGTGTCTTTAACCATGTATACTTAAGTTATTATGAGAAATACAGGGAATCTCATGTATATTTTGAAGACCTCTGTTTGTCTGTCTGTATGTCCTTTATAGAATCGAAACGGGTTGACCGATCGAGACCAAACTTCCTATCCAAAGGTAAAATCCCACGGGAATCGTCGACGTCGCATTTTGGAGAAGCACAGAGCACCCATTCTCCACACTCAGTCACAAAAAACGGCACTGCGGTGGTTAATCAAGTGATAATTTAATGAGCGTTTGTTTTTGACGCATCGCTATAAAGAGCGTTTGTTTACCGCAGCCCTCGATACATGCACGAAAAGACACAAGACTTTATGTTATCAGAACAAGGAGAATTCTTCGCGACGCAGCTTCGCGCAGCCACCGATACATGCACGAAAAGACACAAGACTTTGTGTTATCAGAACAAGGACAATTCTCCTCGATACATGCACGAAAAGACCCATTCTCCACTCTCAGTCACAAAAAACGGCACTGCGGTGGTTAATCAAGTGACGATTTAATGAGCGTTTGTTTTTGACGCATCGCTATAAAGAGCGTTTGTTTACCACAGCCCTCGATACATGCACGAAAAGACACAAGACTTTATGTTATCAGAACAAGGACAATTCTTCGCGACGCCAGCTTCGCGCAGCCCTCGATACACGCACGAAAAGACACAAGACTTTATGTTATCAGAACAAGGACAATTCTTCGCGAAGCCAGCTTCGCGACGCCAGCTTCGCGCAGCCCTCGATACATGCACGAAAAGACACAAGACTTTTATGTTATCAGAACAAGGACAATTCTTCGCGACGCCAGCTTCACGTGCGCAGCCCTCGATACATGCACGAAAATACACAAGACTTTATGTTATCAGAACAAGGACAATTCTTCCCACAACCACAGCACATTTCATCAACACTCGATACATGCACGAAAAGACACAAGACTTTATGTTATCAGAACAAGGACAATTCTTCCCACAACCACAGCACATTTCATCAACATTCATCCATTAATTAATCAGAAGCATATCTTCCCCTATTCTGGCGTGAACTGTGAAACATGATATAGACGCTCTGTATTATTTCCATATCAGGAATCCGTTCACAGATAACGCTCTTTATATGTTAGCCAGGAATTCTATGTCTACCAAACGCCACGAACTAACGTTTTGTGCATTTGTTGACATTGTTGGGATGTACTCTCCTTGAATCAGAGAGCTTCGTGGAATATCTTTTCTGATTTCTTCATTACCAGTGGAGTTCCAGATCTCGGAAAAGGGTGGAGCTTTCGACTTGAAATGTATTAATCAGAAGCATATCTTCCCCTATGCACGTCGCCAGTCGACGGCCCTTTCCATGGCGTCAGAAACTCACGAACAGAGCCAGTTGCGGCTGGATGCCGATCGCCAGTCGTCGGCCCTTTCTAGGGCGTCAGAAACTGACGAACAGAGCCAGTTGCGGCTGGATGACGATCTCCAGTCGACGGCCCTTTCCAGGGCGTCAGAAACTGACGAACAGTAATTTTGTCCGGGGAGTGTTTTGGACGGGTCAAATAGTGACTCCGACCTGACCTTGACCTTCAAAATGGTCAATTCAAGGTCCAACCCCGGACGAAGTCGGGTCACCTGCTAGTCTCATATATATTTTGAAGACCTCTGTTTGTCTGTCTGTCTGTCTGTATGTCTGTATGTCATTTATACAAATCTACGATTCTCGACCGATCGGGACGAAACTTGGTACGTGTGTGTACATGTAGTTTGACCAGGCGGTCGACGTTGTCGTATTGGCGAGCCCGTGCGGCGCCCGCTTCGCGCATGCGCAGACGCGATCTCGGAAACGGGTGGAGCTATCGACTTGAAATTTGGTATGTGAATGTATCTTGCCCCGGATACGAATTTTATCGGGTCGCCGAGTCCGTGCGACGCCAGCTTCGCGCATGCGCAGACCAGATCTCGGAAACGGGTAGAGCTATCGACTTGAAATTTTGTTTTTGAATAGCCCGGACAACGTCGGGCTCATCGGCTAGTCTCGTATATATTTTGAAGACCTCTGTCTGTCTGTCTGTATGTCCTTTATAGAATCGAAAACGGGTTAACCGATCGAGACCAAACTTCCTATCCAAAGGTAAAATCCCACGGGAATCGTCGACGTCGCATTTTGGAGAAGCACAGAGCACCCATTCTCCACTCTCAGTCACAAAAAACGGCACTGCGGTGGTTAATCAAGTGACGATTTAATGAGCGTTTGTTTTTGACGCATCGCTATAAAGAGCGTTTGTTTACCACAGCCCTCGATACATGCACGAAAAGACACAAGACTTTATGTTATCAGAACAAGGACAATTCTTCGCGACGCCAGCTTCGCGCAGCCCTCGATACATGCACGAAAAGACACAAGACTTTATGTTATCAGAACAAGGACAGTTCTCCTCGATACATACACGAAAAGACACAAGACTTTATGTTATCAGAACAAGGACAATTCTTCCCACAACCACAGCACATTTCATCAACATTCATCCATTAATTAATCAGAAGCATATCTTCCCCTATTCTGGCGTGAACTGTGAAACATGATATAGACGCTCTTTATTATTTCCATATCAGGAATCCGTTCACAGATAACGCTCTTTATATGTTAGCCAGGAATTCTATGTCTACCAAACGCCACGAACTAACGTTTTGTGCATCTGTTGACATTGTTGGGGTGTACTCTCATTGAATCAGAGAGCTTCGTGGAATATCTTTTCTGATTTCTTCATTACCATTGGAGTTCCAGATCTCGGAAAAGGGTGGAGCTTTCGACTTGAAATGTATTAATCAGAAGCATATTTTCCCCTATGCACGTCGCCAGTCGACGGGCCTTTCCAGGGCGTCAGAAACTCACGAACAGAGCCAGTTGCGGCTGGATGCCGATCGCCAGTCGATGGCCCTTTCTAGGGCGTCAGAAACTGACGAACAGTAATTTTGTCCGGGGAGTGTTTTGGACGGGTCAAATAGTGACTCCGACCTGACATTGACCTTCAAAATGGTCAATTCAAGGTCCAACCCCGGACGAAGTCGGGTCACCTGCTAGTCTCATATATATTTTGAAGACCTCTGTGTGTCTGTATGTTTGTCTGTATGTCTGTATGTCATTTATACAAATCTACGATTCTCGACCGATCGGGACGAAACTTGGTACGTGTGTGTAGTTTGACCAGGCGGTTGTCAATTCAATTGTTTATTCTCGTCACTCAAAATTACATGGGTCGTATTGCCGAGCCCGTGCGACGCCAACTTCGCGCATGCGCAGACGAGATCTCGGAAATTGGTATGTGAATGTATCTTGCCCCGGATACAAATTTTATCGGGTCGCCGAGCCCGTGCGACGCCAGCTTCGCGCATGCGCAGACCAGATCTCGGAAACGGGTGGAGCTATCGACTTGAAATTTGGTATGTGAATGTATCTTGCCCCGGATACGAATGTTATCGGGTCGCCGAGCCCGTGCGACGCCAGCTTCGCGCATGCGCAGACCAGATCTCATCTCGGAAACGGGTAGAGCTATCGACTTGAAATTTGGTTTTTGAATAGCCCTGATGAATAGCCCGGACAACGTCGCGCTCATCGGCTATCTAATATATATTTTGGGACTTCTGTCTGTCTGTCTGCTTGTTAGCAATGGCCGGGAAAAACTGCCGGACGGATTTTGACGAAATTTGATACCTAGGAGTACTTTTGTCCGGGGAGTGTTTTGGACGGGTCAAATCGTGACCCCGACCTGACCTTGACCTTCAAAATGGTCAAGTCAAGGTCAAATCGCTCCTTTCGAACGGATTTAGGCGAAATTTGATACCTAGGGATACTTTTGGACGGGGAGTGTTTTGGACGGGTCAAATCGTGACCCGGACCTGACCTTGACCTTCAAAATGGTCAATTCAAGATCAAATCGCGCCTTTCGAACGGCTAGAGGTACTTTTGTCTGGGAGTGTTTTGGACGGGTCTAATCGTGACCCCGACCTGACCTTGACATTCAAAATGGTCAAATCAAGGTCAAATCGCGCCAAGTAGAGGGGAAACAGCCCGGACGAAGTCGGGTCACCCTGCTAGTCTATCTCCTATATATTTTGAAGACCTCTGTCTGTCTGTCTGTCTGTATGTATGTCATTTATACAAATCTACGATTCTCGACCGATCGGGACGAAACTTGGTATGTGTGTGTAGTTTGACCAGGCGGTCGTCGTTGTCGTATTGCGAGCCCGTGCGGCGCCCGCTTCGCGCATGCGCAGACGAGATCTCGGAAACGGGTGGAGCTATCTATTTGAAATTTGCTATGTGAATGTATCTTGCCCCGGATACGAATTTTATCGGGTCGCCGAGCCCGTGCGACGCCAGCTTCGCGTATGCGCAGACGAGATCTCGGAAACGGGTGGAGCTATCGACTTGAAATTTGCTACGTGAATGTATCTTGCCCCGGATACGAATTTTATCGGGTCCCCGAGCCCGTGCGACGCCAGCTTCGCGCATGCGCAGACGAGATCTCGGAAACGGGTGGAGCTATCGACTTGAAATTTGGTTTTTGAATAGCCCGGACAACGTCGGGCTCATCGGCTAGTCTATACTATATATTTTGAGACTTCGTATATTTGTGTGTGTGTGTACTTCATAGAATCCAAAACGCGTGTACAGATTGAGCTCAAACTTCCTATGTAAGTGTCAAATCACACCGACACGACCGTGGTCGCGGTTTAGAGAAGCTCAGAGCACCCGTTCTCCAATCTCAAATCACCGCAAAGGCACGGCGGGGGTTAATCAAGTGATTATTTAATGAGCGTTTGTTTTTGACGCATCTCTATAAAGAGCGTCTGTTTCCCATTCAACGTTATTCGCATCTGCAGAGTTATACGGGAACGCAAACGTTATCGCTCGAAATTTATTCCCTGCGAGCACGGATGGCGCGCTCTGTTTTTACAGTATATACCTTCGGTATATACCGAAATCATCCCAGATAATCACGAATATAGCAACAGATTTCTCCCCAGATATACCGTTATAAAGCTACTGGAATCTGCCAATCTACGGGAAATTCCAGGGAATGCCGATTGAGCTCAAACTTGCTACCTACGGGAAGTGTCATATATATGAGTGTGTCCTTTATAGACTCTAACCGATTGAGCTCAAACTTGCTAAATAAGAAAATAGCCCCCAAGCCGTAAATATCAACAACAACGATATTACTAAATACACGTTTTCGGCAATGTGAGAGTTTTCGGGGAGCCGTGATGCCAACAACAACGAGCCGAAGACAGATTTCCCGACGGGAAGCGTTTGTTTTAAATTCAATGTTATCGTAGAGAGATTTCACGAAACAAAGAATGCGTTGTCTGTCGTTCCTATGAAGGGGGGAGGGGGATTTCTACGGATAAATTTTTCCGCCAGAAACAAAAAAATTAATTAAAACAATTTACAATTTAATTAAAACAATTTAAAATTCAAAAAAATTAACAATAAAAAAACAATTCAGAAACAAAATATATACAAAGCCATGGAACGAATGCCGCCAGTGGCGGGCTAACCTGCTAGTCTATCTATACTATATATTTTGAGACTTCGTATATATGTGTGTGTGTGTGTACTTCATAGAATCCAAAACGCGTGTACAGATTGAGATCAAATTTCGTATGTAAGTGTAAAATCCCACCGACACCGGCGTAGTCGTGTTTTCGAGAAGCTCTGATCACCCTTTATCCACTCCCAAATCACAGCAAAGGCACGGCGGGGGTTAATCAAGTGATTATTTAATGAGCGTTTGTTTTTGACGCATCTCTATAAAGAGCGTCTGTTTCCCATTCAACGTTATTCGCATCTGCAGAGTTATACGGGAACGCAAACGTTATCGCTCGAAATTTATTTCCTGCGAGCACGGATGGCGCGCTTTGTTTTTACAGTATATACCTTTGGTATATACCGAAATCATCCCAGATAATCACGAATATAGCATCAGATTTTTCCCCAGATATACCGTTATTAAGCTACTGGAATCTGCCAATCTACGGGAAATTCCAGGGAATGCCGATTGAGCTCAAACTTGCTACCTACGGGAAGTGTCATATATATGAGTGTGTCCTTTATAGACTCTAACCGATTGAGCTCAAACTTGCTAAATAAGAAATTAGCCCCCAAGCCGTAAATATCAACAACAACGATATTACTAAATACACGTTTTCGGCAATGTGAGAGTTTTCGGGGAGCCGTGATGCCAACAACAACGACCCGAAGCCCTGAATGCCAACAACAGATTCAATGCAATGTTATCTATTATGCAGAGAGATTTCACGACATTACGACGGGTACGGCAGACTCAAAATATTATGCAGACAGATTTCCCGAGAAACAAAAAAATTAATTAAAACAATTTAATTAAAACAATTTAAAATTAAAAAAAATCTATACTATATATTTTGAGACTTCGTATATATGTGTGTGTGTGTGTGTGTGTGTGTGTGTGTACTTCATAGAATCCAAAACGCGTGTACCGATTGAGCTCAAACTTCCTATGTAAGTGTCAAATCCCACCGACACGAACGTGGTCGCGGTTTAGAGAAGCCCAGAGCACCCGTTCTCCAATCTCAAATCACCGCATAGGCACGGCGGGGGTTAATCAAGTGATTATTTAATGAGCGTTTGTTTTGACGCATCTCTATAAAGAGCGTCTTTTTCCCATTCAACGATATTCGCATCTGCAGAGTTATACGGGAACGCAAACGTTATCGCTCGAAATTTATTCCCTGCGAGCACGGATGGCGCGCTCTGTTTTTACAGTATATACCGAAATCATCCCAGATAATCACGAATATAGCATCAGATTTCTCCCCAGATATACCGTTATAAAGCTACTGGAATCTGCCAATCTACGGGAAATTCCAGGGAATGCCGATTGAGCTCAAACTTGCTACCTACGGGAAGTGTCATATATATGAGTGTGTCCTTTATAGACTCTAACCGATTGAGCTCAAACTTGCTAAATAAGAAAATAGCCCCCAAGCCGTAAATATCAACAACAACGATATTGCTACCTACGGGGAGCAACGTTATTAGCATCTGCAGAATTATGCAGAGAGAAAGTGCTTTCCTATTTTTAGAACGCAACACATGTTTACGTCGCGTTGATGATTGAGGTTCACAACGGGGTTAATTGACTGTCCGCTCTTTGCGACGATGAGGTTCACGGCGGGGACTATTGACCAACACTCACAATTTCGTCTTTTGCATCAGATACCAACACCTCGACCGATCGGGACGAAACTTGGTACGTGAGTGTAGTTTGACCAGGTGGTCGTCGCTGTCGTATTGGCGAGCCCGTGCGACGCCCGTGCAGCGCATGCGCAGACGAGATATCGAAAACGGGTGGAGCTATCGACTTGAAATTTGGTATGTGAATGTATCTTGCCCCGGATACGAATGTTATCGGGTCGCCGAGCCCGTGCGACGCCAGATACGCGCATGCGCAGACCAGATCTCGGAAACGGGTGGAGCTATCGACTTGAAATTTGGTTTTTGAGTAGCCCGGTCCTGTACGGGGTTACATTGAAAAACTAAAATTAATGGATCGACCAAAGCCATGGGACGAATGCCGCCAGTGGCGGGCTAACCTGCTAGTACTATATATTTTGAGACTTCGTATATATGTGTGTGTGTGTGTGTGTACTTCATAGAATCCAAAACGCGTGTACAGATTGAGCTCAAACTTCCTATGTAAGTGTAAAATCCCACCGACACGACCGTGGTCGCGGTTTAGAGAAGCTCAGAGCACCCGTTCTCCAATCTCAAATCACCGCAAAGGCACGGCGTGTGTTAATCAAGTGATTATTTAATGAGCGTTTGTTTTTGACGCATCTCTATAAAGAGCGTCTGTTTGCCATTCAACGTTATTTGCATCTGCAGAGAGATATACGGAACATACATTAAATTTAAAAAACATTTGTTTCTGACCAACCCTGCGAGCACGGATGGCGCGCTTTGTTTTTACAGCATATAGTTATATACCGAAATCATCCCAGATAATCACGAATATAGCATCAGATTTCTCCCCAGATATACCGTTATAAAGCTACTGGAATCTGCCAATCTACGAGAAATTCCAGGGAATGCCGATTGAGCTCAAACTTGCTACCCACGGGAAGTGTCATATATATGAGTGTGTCCTTTATAGACTCGAACCAATTGAGCTCAAACTTGCTAAATAAGAAAATAGCCCCAAGCCGTAAATATTAACAACAACGATAGTACTAAATACACGTTTTCGGCAATGTGAGAGTTTTCGGGGAGCCGTGATGCCAACAACAACGACCCGAAGCCCTGAATGCCAACAACAGATTCAATGCAATGTTATCTATTATGCAGAGAGATTTCACGACATTACGACGGGTACGGCAGACTCGAAATATTATGCAGACAGATTTCCCGACGGGAAGCGTTTGTTTTAAATTCAATGTTATCGTAGAGAGATTTCACGAAACAAAGAATGCGTTGTCTGTCGTTCCTAGGAAGGGGGGATTTCTACGGGTAAATTTTTCCGCCAGAAACCAAAAAAATAATTAAAACAATTTACAATTTAATTAAAACAATTTAAAATTTAAAAAAATTAACAATAAAAAAAACAATTCAGAAACAAATATATTAAATTTAAAAAAATTAAATTCATCTTCAAAAATGTCATGTTTCTGAAACAAAGCCATGGGACGAATGCCGCCAGTGGCGGGCTAACCTGCTAGTCTATACTATATATATTGAGACTTCGTATATATGTGTGTGTGTGTGTGTGTGTGTGTGTGTGTGTGTGTGTGTGTGTGTACTTCATAGAATCCAAAACGCGTGTACAGATTGAGATCAAATTTCGTATGTAAGTGTAAAATCACACCGACACCGCCGTAGTCGTGTTTTCGAGAAGCTCTGAGCACCCTTTATCCAGTCCCAAATCACAGCAAAGGCACTTCGGGGGTTAAGGCAATAACGCTCTTTATCTATACCGTATACGGAGGTTTTAACAATTAACGCTCTTTATTGCAATGGACGTGGCTAAACGATACCCCATGCGTCCGATGCGGATTCCAATGGACGTGGCTAAACGACTGACCCCATGCGTCCGAAATACGGATGCGGACGAAATGCAACTAAAAAGGCAGAATTGATCTAAGAGCTCGAAATATTATGCAGAGGGATTTCACGACGGGATTAATTGACTGTCCGCTCGGAAGTTTAGGACGGGGAGGACGGGTACCATGAATTAACTCATTGAAAAACAAAGAATGCGTCATCTCGCAAACGGGTGTAGCTATCGACTTGAAATTTGCTATGTGAATGTATCTTGCCCCGGATACAAATTTTATCGGGTCGCCGAGTCCGTGCGACGCCAGCTTCGCGCATGCGCAGACGAGATCTCGGAAACCGGTGGAGCTATCGACTTGAAATTTGGTATGTGAATGTATCTTGCCCCGGATACAAATTTTATCGGGTCGCCGAGTCCGTGCGACGCCAGCTTCGCGCATGCGCAGACGAGATCTCGGAAACCGGTGGAGCTATCGACTTGAAATTTGGTATGTGAATGTATCTTGTCCCGGATACAAATTTTATCGGGTCGCCGAGTCCGTGGGACGCCAGCTTCGCGCATGCGCAGACCAGATATCGGAAACGGGTGGAGCTATCGACTTGAAATTTGGTTAAATTAAAAAAAATGTCATTTTTCTGAAACAAAGCCATGAGACGAATGCCGCCAGTGGCGGGCAAACCTGCTAGTACTATATATTTTGAGACTTCCGTGTGTGTGTACTTTATAGAATCGAAAACGACTGCACCCATCGAGCTCAAATTTCGTATATAAGTGTAAAAACCCACGAACACCGTAGTTGTCGCGTTTTCTAGAACCTCTGAGCACCCTTTATCCACTCCCAAATCACCGCAAAGGCACGGCGTGGGTTAATCAAGTGATTATTTAATGAGCGTTTGTTTTTGACGCATCGCTATAAAGAGCGTCTGTTTACCATTCAACGTTATTAGCATCTGCAGAGAGATATACGGGAACATTGAGTGCTTTCCTATGCGGGGAGATTTATTGGATGCCATAGTACTCTTACAACATCATTGTTATAGTATGTATGACACTTAGGTCAGGGCTTAGGGGGTATTTATAGGCATAATGCTTCTCAGAAATCCCGGTTACAAACCAACACTCACAATTTCGTATTTACGCAAACGTATACGGGGCTTTCCTATTTTTAGAACGCAACACATGATACCAAAAAGAATTACGTCGCGTTGGTGATGGCGTTCACGACGGGATTAATTGACTGTCCGCTCTTTGCGAGGATGTGGTTCGCGACTGGATTAACTTTGCGGGGACTATTGACCATCTCGTAAGGGTGGACAACCTCTGGCAGGGGCTGCTCAATGGCCACGTGCAGGTTAAATAAAATCATACCTCTTCTGGGTCTGGGCGTGTATAGACATGAGCGTGTTGTGTTCCTAAGAACGCGGAGCGTGTTGTGTTCCTAAGAACGCGGATCGGGTAAGTTTTTCCGCCCTAGGTGAGCTCAAACTTCGTATATAAGTGTAAAAACACACGGGGATCGTCGACGTCGCATTGTGTGAAACATTCTTATGTCTGTCGTTCCTAGGAACTGGGGAATTTTTCATCGGGTCAGTCTTAACCTTCAAACGGGTACCCACAAATTATATATTGTGACCCCGACATGACCTTGACCTTGAAAATGATCAATTCAAGTCAAATCGGGTAAAATATTGAAAAACCCAATATCGTTCCTAGGAAGGGGGGATTTCATCGGGTAATTTTTTCCACCAGAAACAAAAAATTTAAAAATTCAGAAAAAAAATATATTACATTTAAAAAACATTAAATTAATATTAAAAAATAAACATGTCATAAAATGTCATGTTACGGACAAACGCATTGTGTGAAACATTCTTATGTCTGTCGTTCCTAGGAACGGGGGAATTTTTCATCGGGTCAGTCTTAACTTTCAAACGGGTACCCACAAATTATATATTGTGACCCCGATATGACCTTGACCTTGAAAATGATCAATTCAAGGTCAAATCGGGTAAAATATTGAAAAACCCAATATTAACTCATTGAAAAACATAAAACATTGTCATGTTTCTGACCAAGCACGCCAGTGGCGGGCTAACCTGCTAGTCTCATATATATTTTGAAGACCTCTGTCTGTATGTATGTTTGTTTGTCTGTCTGTCATTTATACAAATCTACGATTCTCGACCGATCGGGACGAAACTTGGTACGTGTGTGTAGTTTGACCAGGCGGTGGACGTTGTCGTATTGGCGAGCCCGTGCGGCGCCCGCTTCGCGCATGCGCAGACGAGATCTCGGAAACGGTTGGAGCTATCGACTTGAAATTTGCTATGTGAATGTATCTTGCCCCGGATACGAATTTTATCGGGTCGCCGAGCCCGTGCGACGCCAGCTTCGCGCATGCGCAGACCAGATCTCGAAAACGGGTGGAGCTATCGACTTGAAATTTGGTTTTTGAATAGCTATCGACTTGAAATTTGGTTTTTGAATAGCCCGGACAACGTCGGGCTCATCGGCTAGTCTCATATATATTTTGAAGACCTCTGTCTGTTTGTCTGTATGTTTGTCTGTCATTTATACAAATCTACGATTCTCGCCCGATCGGGACGAAACTTGGTACGTGTGTGTAGTTTGACCAGGCGGTCGTCGTTGTCGTATTGGCGAGCCCATGCGACGCCCGTGCAGCGCATGCGCAGACGAGATCTCGGAAACGGGTGGAGCTATCGACTTGAAATTTGGTATGTGAATGTATCTTGCCCCGGATACGAATTTTATCGGGTCGCCGAGCCCGTGCGACGCCAGCTTCGCGCATGCGAAGACGAGATATCGGAAACGGGTGGAGCTATCGACTTGAAATTTGGTATGTGAATGTATCTTGCCCCGGATACGAATTTTATCGGGTCGCCGAGCCCGTGCGACGCCAGCTTCGCGCATGCACAGACGAGATCTCGGAAACGGGTGGAGCTATCGACTTGAAATTTGGTATGTGAATGTATCTTGCCCCGGATACGAATTTTATCGGGTCGCCGAACCCGTGCGACGCCAGCTTCGCGTATGCGCAGACCAGATCTCGGAAACTGGTGGAGCTATCGACTTGAAATTTGGTTTTTGAATAGCCCGGACAACGTCGGGCTCATCGGCTATATATTATATATTTTGGAACTTATGTGTGTCTGTGTGTATGTATGTTTCTTATAGACTCGAAAACTGCTAGACCGATCCGACTCAAATTTGGTATGTAGGCCTACTTTGATCTCGGGAACAATATGACCGGTCCAATTTCACTTGTGACCGTGTCCTTGACCTTGACATTCACCTTGCCGAGCCGATTTCGATATTAATTTGTTCGTGTGACGAGACCTTGACCTTGAAATCGGGTTATTTCAAGGTCAAACGACCGAATATCACGGGATTTCGATGAAACTTGGTATGTGGGGGTGCTTTCGGCCGGAGAGTGGCATAGGCCTATTAATTTGCCCACGGGATTTCGATGAAAATTAGTGTCTAGGGATACTTTCGTATGGAGAGTCTCATATGCGCAGACCAGATCTCGGAAACTGGTGGAGCTATCGACTTGAAATTTGGTTTTTGAATAGCCCGGACAACGTCGGGCTCATCGGCTATCTCATATATATTTTGAAGACCTCTGTCTGTATGTTTGTCTGTCTGTCTGTCTGTCTGTCTGTCATTTATACAAATCTACGATTCTCGACCGATCGGGACGAAACTTGGTACGTGTGTGTAGTTTGACCAGGCGGTGAACGTTGTCGTATTGGCGAGCCCGTGCGGCGCCCGCTTCGCGCATGCGCAGACGAGATCTCGGAAACGGGTGGAGCTATCGACTTGATATTTGGTATGTGAATGTATCTTGCCCCGGATGCGAATTTTATCGGGTCGCCGAGCCCGTGCGACGCCAGCTTCGCGCATGCGCAGACGAGATCTCGGCAACGGGTGGAGCTATCGACTTGAAATTTGGTATGTGAATGTATCTTGCCCCGGATACGAATTTTATCGGGTCGCCGAGCCCGTGCGATGCCAGCTTCGCGCATGCGCAGACGAGATCTCGGAAACGGGTGGAGCTATCGACTTGAAATTTGGTATGTGAATGTATCTTGCCCCGGATACGAATTTTATCGGGTCGCCGAGCCCGTGCGACGCCAGCTTCGCGCATGCACAGACCAGATCTCGGAAACGGGTGGAGCTATCGACTTGAAATTTGGTATGTGAATGTATCTTGCCCCGGATACAAATTTTATCGGGTCGCCGAGTCCGTGCGACGCCAGCTTCGCGCATGCGCAGACCAGATCTCGGAAACGGGTGGAGCTATCGACTTGAAATTTGGTTTTTGAATAGCCCGGACAACGTCGGGCTCATCGGCTAGTCTATTATATATTTTGGAACTTATGTTTGTCTGTGTGTATGTATGTGTCTTATAGACTCGAAAACTGCTTGACCGATCCGACTCAAATTTGGTATGTAGGCCTACTTTGATCTCGGGAACAATATGACCGGTCCAATTTCACTTGTGACCGTGTCCTTGACCTTGACATTCACCTTGCCGAGCCGATTTCGATTAAACTTGGTATGTGGGGGTATTTTCGGCCGGGAAGTGGCATAGGAATATTAATTTGTTCGTGTGACGAGACCTTGACCTTGAAATCGGGTTATTTCAAGGTCAAACGACCGAATATCACGGGATTTCGATGAAACTTGGTATGTGGGGGTGCTTTCGGCCGGAGAGTGGCATAGGCCTATTAATTTGCCCACGGGATTTCGATGAAAATTAGTGTCTAGGGATACTTTCGTATGGAGAGTCTCATAAGCCTATTCATTTGCCCGTGTGATGTGACCTTGACCTTGAAATCGGGTAAATTCAAGGTCAAATCGCGAATTTTGATGGAATTTCCACGAAATTTGATACATAGGGTTACTTTTGTCCACTAAGTGTTTTGGACGTGTCAAATCGTGACCCAGACCTGACATTGACCTTCAAAATGATCAATTCAAGGTCAAATCGGGTAAAACCGGATGGATTTCGACAGGTACTTTTGTCGGGTACTTTTGTCCGGGCAGTGTTTTGGACGGGTCAAATCGTGACCCCACCTGACCTTGACCTTCAGAATGGACAATTCAAGGTCAAATAGCGCAATTGGCCGAAAAGCAGAGGTGAAACAGCCCGGACGAAGTATGGATATATATTTATTGAGTTGTATGACCTCAGATATGCTATTTCATCACGCCGGTTCTCGATCACAGGCAAATTTGGCTGTCCATGCAATGGAAGAATGGAAGAAACAATTTGTTTAAGAATATTTTTGTCTTCTCAATCATAGATGCATAAAGAAATCTTGTTTGTTTGTGCACAATCTGGAGAAGATATTAATAAAACAACAAGAAATCCCTTCATATTTCTTCAGTTTTCAAAATACAAGACCATACAAAATTGATTTTAGCTAATTTTGAGAAATTGCGGCTCGGAAATTAGATAAACTCCAAATTTTGGAGGCAAATAACTCGAAAAACGAATCTGGGAAAAGTTTTCTGTTCTGTATTCAGGATTGTCTACGCACTTTATACAAAATGGATACACAAATGGAAGGCCTTGTGAAATATTATTTTTTATAAACATTGTTGAAAAACCATAAATTGAGTATTTTACCAAATTTTGACAAAATTATTTCACAAAATTCACAAATTCATCAATTTCGCCTTTATTGATTCTTTTTCATTTTTAGTATGTTGCTTGTGATGGGTTAATATACTTATTCCCAATGAGAAACTTTTGTTGCAATTAGTTTGAGGGGAAACCACAAATGCACTGGACTTTTAACATAATACTAAAGTTCCGGTGTTGCCATCGATATAATTGCTCTAAGCCCTTACGTCACTGTGCGTGCCAGTAATACACGTATGTCTTGCTAAATCATGAGGCCGAATTTAGGGGCTAATTGTGTGATAAATATATATATTCAAATTTATAATACTTTCCAAATATACGTGATTAAATCTTGTAAAATAGTTCATGGGTGATCTGATGCATGCATCTTCTTGTCTTGAAACGTATTTATATCTATGTTAATAGTTATACGTGCCTTTCGTGTTTCAAACTTAACTGAAAACCATGTCTTGTTGAATTCCTACATTAGCATTCCTCGAAGAAAGATAACAGATACAAAAATAAATGGAAAACTCAAAACAAATAAAAGAGGACAACAGACTTGTCCACAATATTAAATAGCCAAGATATATCATCTCTGTTGTGTTCTTTTATTATAATGATGTTCTAATTCGGTAGATTGTATGCGACACTATACTCACTTATTTGTCTTAATTGAGTTTATTTACTGCCAAATAACAATTACACGAGGCCATAAACATCTGCAATCTTGGCATTCTTCAGCAACCGTTTTGCACTCCCTTCACGTATCGCGGTTATGAATCACGTGCTCCCAGGTCGGAATTAAAATATACAAATTAAATGCTGCTTGGCCACACGTCGCTCGTATAAGGTGGCTTTATTTTACCGGTGGCATTTTTTAGCAATGAAACATTTGATTTGGGGAACAACATTGGATCAAACTTTACTTCCAACTCTTTATGATGTTAACATATTTGATTAGATACCAGAATAATAATCGGAAAATTCTAAGTCCAAAAAGTGGCATAACTCCGTTATAAATGGTATAGGAACGAACCCAAATTCGAACTTTACCTGTATTTTCATGTGGTTAATCAACATACTAAATTTGAAAGCTATCGGATATTCAAAATTTGAGTTATCAACCGGACAAAGCCATAATCAGCAAATTCTAAGTCGAAAATGGTTATACATGTCACTCCGCCAGAAATGGTCGTACTGGAACCATATTATTCGAACTTGATCGGGACCATCTCATACGAAGGCCAGATACAAAATTTCATCAAATTCTGTAAAATACTGTTTCGGACGGATGGACAAGCAGACGGACGGACACCGCTCATTTCTAATTTCTTTTGTCTCCATATTTATCTCGGGCGACAAAAAGGCCAAGGTAGTTTCTAATCAAGACACGCGGTGATGTTATCAGCATATTCTCGCACGAACCTATTGGACCTAAAGTGTACATAGGTTGATATTGGACTTATTTGATTATGAAATAAGACCATAGTGAACTTATAGGAGTTATTCCGTTGTATGTGAAAACACATTGCCACGATAAATGGGCTCTAAAAGAACATATTGCTCGAATAGTGCCATATTGGACTTATTTCGTTTTGAAATACGCTCACATTGAACCTATTTCGACATTGAAATACGCTCACATTGAACCTATTTCGACATCGATATAGGTTCACATTGAGCTTATGATCTAGGAGAACACGCTAATTTTATGGCGATGAGCATACCCGTTATTTAGTAAAAAATCATACCAAAAGAATGACACCACAAAGAGACACGTTTCAAAAACACTATAGGAAAAATCACTTTTAGGGTGGGTGGGCTTGGGGGAGGCGGACGGCACTGTCTAACCTGTTGGGAAACAGGCTGCCGCGGGGGCCTGATGGCTCATAAAAACAACTCTATATATAAGCGCCCGCGGCTACCACTTTATAGCATCAAGGGTAGACTGAGCAAATCGAGACGGGATGCTGGTCCCGCCAAACTCTCCAGACGGCATCGACATATCAAAACGCATGCGATTCTCGCCTATCGTATCTGTATTTGGACGAGATAGTAAGACCATAGCCTGGATGAGCATGACCGATTATATTCCAAACACGTCGATGTCACTGTGGCTCACATGCTCCACGTGCTTTGTTCGTTGGTGAATTTTGGTGTGGTTCGTTGGTGATTTTTCCAAGAAAACATGGTCGGTGTAGGAAAAACAATGAGTGTATATAAACTACTCGCTTTAGACGAACAAAAGAAGAACAATTCCATATGGATAAAAACTTGGATATGATAGTAGAACACTATTTCAATAAAACACAAAAAAACGCATGTACATGTATGACAGACGGAAGGAGTGAGAGATAAGATATGGGGGGGGGTGACAAGGATATATGGATGGAGGATATATGAGGAGAAGGAGATAGAGGGAGGAGAGAGATGATTGTAAACACATTCTAAAATGTGCACGGGAGGAGTGATTTGTAGACCTTGGAGAATAATAATTGTTAATAAAAATTTAAATGAACTGAAAACAAACTGGTAATGGGCGCCAGACTTTCAGGAACAGAGTTCAAGTAACTGTATTAGTGCCGATCACAACTTCAGCACATTTTCAAAACCTGTACCCTTCAGCACTTTTTTTTGTTAGAGTGACCCCTTCAGCGTATATATGGATGGACCTTCATACATGGGTATTCTTGGTAGGCCTCAATTCACAAAGAGATAAATGACATTAAAATCAAATTGAAAGAAAGCCACATAGAGAATTATAAAACTGATATTTTCAACGATGACAAATGTTCGGGCGCGAATAAGTTAAGGACGTACCGTGTAGTCAAACAACATTATACACAAGAACCTTATCTTAATATTGTCCAGAATATCGAACAAAAATTATGTTTTGTAAACTAAGAATTAGTAATCATAACTTGGAAATTGAAAAGGGTCGCTATAAACAGCCACAAGTGTCACTTGATGAAAGAATGTGTAGGAAATGTAACATGGAGGTTGAGAATGAAGAACACTTCCTTATGCGCTGCAACACATATGATAAGATGCGTAAACACTTCTTTTGTGAGATAGGGATGATGAGTGATAAATTTATTGGATTGAATGATGGCCAAAAATTCCAATACATAATGCAAAATAACGAGCCTCATACATGCAACATAATCTGCAACATGGTCCGGACATTTTTCAAAGAAAGGTCTGATTCTGCTGATACCATGGACACTTTTAAAACATTACTTAAATCGGAACTTTTCAAATTCTACTATGGAAACGTCGTCCCTGAGAGTGATGCCTCTTAGTTCTGCACATGTTTATTACGTGACCCACTTGTATATTGCATATTTGTGCGTGAACTTGTGTTGTGGCCGAGCGCTTTGTGCCTTTTGGGAAAAGCGCTATATAAATGTTCTCTATTATTATTATATAATAATGGAATAGTTACTACAGTATATGTTTTTGTTGAATCATTGTTGACATTGTTATATATATTTGTTATTTTGACATCGGTCTCGTGTGGATGTTTTATGTCATTAAACTATCTATCTATCTATGTAATGCTATTTAGTCAATCGAAATCGACGAAACACGGATAATCATGGCAAATAATTGATTTGCATTTAACCTATATAATGACCGAATGTAGGTTCAACAGACGGTGTTGAATTAATTAGTTGAGCATTTCATTTACCTGGAAGAATATATGAATATGTCCCTGCACGTGCTAAATTGTATCTTAATTGTGGTGATGTTATAGAGCCACTTGAAATCGCACTACACGGGTGGGTCGTGCAAACTAATTTTGTGGCGCATGGAGAATGCTGTCAGGAAAACGTACCAAACACCGAAAAAATGACAACTTCTGAAAATTGTAAAAAAAATAAAAAATTCTCAACATCATCAGTTTGCCCTACCAACATCATATCAATTAAGCAGGACCCACCAACATCATAGCACATTAGCAGGACCACTTGGCCAGGGAGTGCATGTGATCGGTTCGTATAAGATGATCCCGGGGAAAAGAGGGACTACTCTATATCGCACGCCTGTTCTCCGTCAGCCATCGATTTTCCGGCGCGGCGCGTTCCCGGTTACACTGGTGTACATGTTTTCCATGAGCCTCAGTGCAAACGTTTTAGTGTATACTGTTTACAACATAATGCCCCTGGAAGTCCAGAATTTTGTTTAAATCTGAAACAAAAATTACTTATGCGGTTACTTTTTATGCAAAAAAATAATATCCGACAGGCATGGAATTCGGCTTTAAATCGTGTCTTTTCGAAACTATAGACGAGAATAATGTCATATTTCAGACCACACCACGAAATTCAAACTTCACTACAATGGGTTAATTCCTGTGCCAATGGCCATTTTACCTATCTGAAATCATAGGGAGGAGATGTGATGTATTATTTTGTATGCTAAAAGCACTCAAGGCTATATTGACCAACCAGAGCGCATGCAGTGTATATATGTTATTCTCTCCTCTCACTCAGAACCATATTTACACCATTGTTACCTCCCGGTTACGATTGTAAAACTATTTTACATTGGCCTCAGCACAATCATTTTTGAGTACAATGCTCAGGGGCTGAACGTTCTTAAAATCTGAAAGATTTCCAGGATACAAGGCCCTGATGGGTGATTGGTGTCTGAGCACCGATAGAAGGTCCAATGCCATGTAATTTTTTAAACTAAAATGATTTTAAATGTACATGCTGGCCTATATATAGAAGGCTCCTAATTTCAATATTTACCCAATAATTTGTCTTTTAATACACGATATCATGGGGTGGGTACCACTTCTTACGAGGAAACATTGAAATAAACAAGTTCGATATTCCATCAGTTCTCATTGTATTCTTTACAATCAATTATCGCTGCTGTATATGCCAACGTCAGCTCATGTAATTCTTCTGGTGCTTTAAATGGTATGAATATTGAAAGATAAACATATTTCCTGTATTAATATATGATGTTCATCGTTGGGTTGATGGTACCTTGGATTACTCACCTACTGATATATAAATGAAAAGCTGAGTAATTGAATATAACATGCTAATTATGACAAAACAAGTATTTACCTTTTAGATGATAACATTTTATTTCGGGATTACTGTTGCTCCACTGCCCACTCCCCCCCCCCCCAATCCAAACACGAACTGCCCTTATGCACCGTCCCTATATATCATGGTAGTATACATGTTTCTCATGTATACTACAATGACGTAAAGCAGGATTATATATACTATAGTATTAACGGTGCACAAGGTCTGTACGGGGTGGGGGTGGGGGGGGGGGGGGGGTAAATACGGCGTATATGTACGGCGTATAAGGGTAGTACGATTGGGGGGGGGGGGGTGGCGGAGCAGCGAACCATTTCAAACCCCTGTATTCTGCCATGTGCAAACCATACATATATTTTATCAATCACTTGTTATTGGTTAATGGAACATAGTGCAGATGGAAAATTATATGATTGTTACAGAGATCGTGCGACCATTCAGTGACATAGTCGGTGCTAGCCACAATGTGAGAGAATATATACGCTGCTGGGCACACATGCAAGAGTGTCCATATATATACTGCGGGTAACCACCTATTGGTGTGGATGCTAAAACGTTTTTGACAAGTTTAATTAATGAGCGTTTTGTGATTTTCTAAGATTTCTGGTGCCTTTCATTAAGCTTACCAGATTGGCATTTCATCCGGATGGTTATTTAAAACATTTCACACCCTCTGTCTGCCTTATCCGACTATTTTCACCGTTTGTCATCAAACTTTGGGGTGGGTCCCCAATTTCCCTTTGAAAAAATCGTGTGTTGGAGGGATGGGTGTCCGATATCTGAAAGGAAAAGACTTGCATTCCCAGGGTGGTGGATCACAAAAACCAAAAATGTCAACCTTGTATCCTAGAGTATTTTACTGCCCCCCCCCCCCCATATCAAGCAGGAAATCTGCCTTTCAATTTGTGTTTTCGTAACTAGGGACAGAAACACACTAAATAAATATTGCAATTGTTTTTTACACGGCACCAAGTGTTAATTCATGTGACAATAGCTATTTTACAGTTTCCGCCCGCATCCTACGGTGGGTGCTCCAAATCACATTTATTGCTATTGAAACCAATCTTTTCTCCTGCATCATTAGCTCGATGTGAACCTATTTGGAGTCTAAATAGGTTCAATATGAAAGTATTTCAAAACGATATAAGTCCAATAAGGCACTATGTGATATACACAATATACAATATATTCTATACAAGCATATTAACCGTGTTTCACTGCGGCCTTCACCACTCAACGGATATTAGTTCACGGTGGGCTTATAGTTCAGACTCATATAAGCCCAATATGAACATATATGTGAATGTTTAGGTTAAATGTACTCAATCCTATTCGATGGTCCCCATGCATATCATCAGATTCCTACATCAAATTGTTTATGAAATTCCGATTAATTTATCAGAATCGACTATAGTATAAAATTGCCCAAAACGTGTTATTTATCAACATTTTGTTCAACGAAATTTGGCCGGATTATCAAATATCTAACACCCAAAGCCACTTGAGTTTAGAGTTATCCACCTCCATCCGCAGCGCGTCGGCTTGACGAATTTTTACCAGCCGCCAAAAATTACATATCTCGGGAAATAACAAATTTCACAAATCGATATCTGATCTAACTGAGCTTTGATGGACGGGTTCCTCGACTCGAATCAAGTATATGTTTACCCCCGAAGCTAAAGCAATAATAATTTGGGAGAGTTAATTCGGATTATGCATCTTTAAATACGAACCTATTTGCACGATAATATGTTGATTGGAACATGCTTCATTTTGGAAACTCGTCCGTGCAATTGTTTTGTCAAATTGTATGAGGCCCCCACCCGCACCAAATCAGTAACTAGATCAGAATATGATATCAGCCTGGTTATTTCCACCAAACTACCCTTTATCACATTCAACACTTTAATACAACAAAACTGTGGAATGATAGTAATATGATTACAAGCAACATCATGAACCGTATACATGAATTACACCAGGTATATTTGCCTCCCATCTTATTACTAATACTGAATTATTTCTGGGTAATCGATTGAGCCAGAGCGACATATCTCATATACAGCATGTCGTTACTAGTTCACCAGCTCTATATCCCAAATACGATATAGTCAGATCATTAAGTTGGTTAATCAAGATAGCTAATTTGATTAATCAAGATATTAAGTTGATTAATCAAGATTGTAATTAAATTGGTTTGGAGGTTCTACGCTGCCGTAGCTGTCTGTTTAAACAGTTAACTATTCCGTCTTAAACAGATAATTATCTGTTTTAAAAAGTTAATTGCCTGTTTTAAAAATTACAGCTAACGCTTTTATTCAAATATGTATCTGCTTAAAGATGGATTATCTCTTTAAATAACAAATTTTAAATAGTTGTGTGGGTATAAAATAATAGATATGAACTGAAGACCCTTGTCCGGAAAAGCTTCTATCAAGTAATATTGATTTTATTTCGAATATTAAATCGGGACCGTTTATGTGTCTATTTTTAGAACAGACCATTCGGATGATACCATATTGCGATATAGAGCACTGGGCTGTTCCTTTGGCTACGCACCGAAAGTCACATGTCACAGATTCGTTGTTTGTATTGTTTTGTTCCACAAATATAAGCGATAATGAGTATAATTAACGTTTATTTGCCACAAAATTGTACAATAAAATTTCTGGTCTCTGTTAACAGTAACCACTATTGTTCGTTAGCTGAACAACACACCTTTTTAGACCAGAAAATATTCGAAATATAAAAATAGCTATTCTAATTCACCCAGTCATTCACCTAACATGTAGATCCAATTTCCGCGGCACTGATTATGCAAACCATGTATGGCAAGCCAAACCGCTATTTAATATTAAATAACTTAAGTAAAATAAAAAAAAGGGCGTAACATAATGATCATTTTATTTCACTTAAGTAAAATTAGTGTGCGTTTTAATTTTAATTAAGTAATATAAAATCATGTAGATGGCGCTTAATTTCACCTAAGTAAAATAAAATCTGAATCGTTTAGCGGTTCTCCATATAGTTCCTTCGTTCCTTCATATTTACAACAATGTAAACAGCGGGAAATTCGAAGTATGATTGAATCACGCATCGGCTTGATTTCGTGAATTTCCAGGGGGGGGGGGGGGGGGGGTCGGAAAAAAAATTCAGGCACGTATGCTGATTTTTTACTTTCGACCCTTATTGGGAACAACCCACACCCGCGTTCAAATTTTTTTCCGTTTTCGGCAGGGGGGGGGGGGGGGTCGGAAAAAATTTCCAGGCACGTATGATGGGGTGGGTGGGTGTTTCTTGGGTCAAAAAAAAAGTTTTTTCCATATGCCAAATTTTTTTTCCATTCCTGCTATTGAGTCTTATTTTGATACGTTTTGAACAGAAACAGGTCATATATAGTTAATACTAATGCTATACTACATATAGAGGTTATCAGAAGTTGGATCAGTTGTACAATGGCCAACAATAACCCAAATTCAACTTGATAGAACTAGACACTGCGCTATTGGAAAAATGTAATTTAATTAGGATTCCATCTACTGATACAACAAAATAAGAATAAATATGCAGAACTCAGCTGAAAATAAGCAATAAAATGAAAGTACACTTGACCATATGTGACATGGAAATAAAGATATAATAAATAATGGAATAAAATAGACTTTTGACAACGTAAAACATAAAATCTTAACAAATAAATTGAAGGCCAGCCGGGCCAGCTTGAACAATTTCACATTGTTTACCATGTTAATGTGGATCAGCTTGTAATGTTAATCACAGTATATAACGAAGATTTTATCGTCACTGATATCGTGAGCAAAAAAGATGTGAAATTGGGCTATCCATCCATATTATTCCCAATTATTACGAAGCCTATTACTTCAGGCAGTGGCTACCAGCCTGCCATTACACGCTATAACATGTTTCCTCAGTTCTGGTTTCTGAGATGCCCCAAGAGTCACGCATGTATATCATGGTTATGTTTGGTATTAGCATTATTCTTCAAACTGGGATGAACTGGGATGAACAGTTGTATTTCCACATGTTTTGATAAACAATTTGATTCCAGCAATACAGTAATGCCCTAATTAAACGACTCCATAACCACAGCAGAATAATGGGTAATTTTTCAGGATTTAGTCGGAAATTAAACTTAAATTACCCATTATTCTGCGGTGGTTATGGAGTCGATTAATTAGGGCATTACTGTATATCACATAACAAATATCAAAATATCAAATAATCTGAAATTTGTTGTACCGGTACCAGCCGGTACCATGTATTCTGTAGAATACTTAAATGTGATTATGTGACTAGATCATGTGACTATATATTATGAAAATGAATGTTAATAAAAACCTTGGCACTCTGCCTATATATCCCTAGAAATGTGATTATGTTGACACATTTCTTGATTAATGACACTTATATGATCAATTCAAATAGTATAGTTATCTCATTATGCACTGTTCTATTCAAATATCGTGCCATAAATTATGATAATGCAGGATAATCAGCTATTTGGTTGCTCAATTGATAAATTAATGCCTGGAAATTTTTTCCGACCCCCCCCCCTGTTTTCAGCATTTATTCCTACCATTTTTGACACCAACCCCCTTTTAACAGAGATTTGCGGGGGGGGGGAATTCACTGTAAACAGCTGTATATGAATTTCTGTGCATACTATTTGTCATGGATGTTAACATTGACTTGTAAATAGGAACGAGTCATTTTGGGGTCATCCGACCAAAAAACATGGCTGCCAGCGGCCATCTTGGATTTCAAAATTTGCAACAAAATACAACACGATAACTGCCTGCGGTCAGTTTAGCAGTTAGAATTACATTATTTCTCTTATTCTAAGGTGTTTTAAGCCAAACTCATTGCAAAAACAGTCAAAAAACTTGCAAGAACATTTTTTTTTAGGTGCGGAAAAAATTGTTTGTTGGTCCCATCGAACTACCACCCACCCACCCCGGCATACGTGCCCGGAAAATGTCACCCCCCCCCCCCCTGGAATTTCGGGGAAATTATTTAGACATTCCGTTTGGTCTTTCGAAAGCCAACCGAATGACGCCGTGGGTGATTATAACACAACGAGAGCGGACACGACGTCGTTTCGCTTTGCTATGAATTTCGATGCCTTGTTCATGCAGTGGCACTGTGATTGCCAATGGCCTGCCAGTAGTGTAATATCTTTGAGCAACTTGGTCATGGAATGTGTATTTATTAATACAATTTATACATACGCGATGTCAAATTGGCGTGATATAGAATTCGAGTCGATGGATTTCGTGGCTTTCTTTGGATTTCTCGGTTTATTTCTATTGGAAATATGGAGCTATATTGCATTGAGCGGCGTACAATTTCAAGGACGAAGTTATATGGATTATTTGTAAACAATCAAAGTAGACTACTCGGGTATACTCTCCAGTGGGGTGGGTATAGTTCACTCCGATTTGCATCTTGAACTATACCCACCCCAAATGGGCACTATACCCGCATAGTCAACTCCATGCAAGCCATGCTCTATTTATTAAATATAGACAGTTAACTCCATGGATTGATTTATAAGCTGAGTCTAGAACCACTTATGTGGGGGGGGTGGAGTAAGGGGGTTCTGGTTTTGATAGTCAATCTCAGCAACACGCGGCACGGGATGTTCGATTGAATATCAGAATATTGGATATCATATAATCCCATATCCCATAAAATGTCAAATAAGCGAATTATCGAAATATGAAATACAACGAAACAGTGAAATAGGAAATACAGCGAAATAAAAATGCAGCGAAATAGAACGATATATAGAAATAGGAAATTATTATTATAAACGAAATAAAGGAGACATTTGAAGTGTTTTAACGAAATAACCGAAAAATTTGAAGAAGTGTTTTAATAGGCGGGTTATCACCCTTCAGATTAAATATGATACTCAATAGAAACCACGCGTGCCATGCACCTGTTGTCATGATTATATACCAATCGCCATGTAACCTTGAACCCCGATTAAATATATTTTGGTAGCCAAACATGTTCGTATTATGTGCATATAAAATACCTGGACTATATATCAACTCCATTGGGGAATACACACACTGGTGTCTGATAGAGAGTGTATATCACCAGTAGGGACCCTCGTATATAATTGACAGCTTATAGTTCGTTGACTTCATCAAATCTGGAGGCGGTTGTCCCACAGGAGTTCAATCGGATGGCTTGGATTTGACGTAAATGTTATCGGTTCCGAAGTCCCATCGAACTCTTGTGAGGCAACCGGCTGTATCGTTGATGAGTTAACGATATATAGCTGAAAACTGTTTAAAAAATTAATCCCGTAGCCAAGGCGGTTCGTACCATTCGAACGAATCGCCCTTTTCCCTGCATGTGGCCGGCGGTGGTAATTGCAGTTCGCGCACAAACTGCAAATGCTGTGCTGGACCTCCCAGTGAACAAACAGGCGTATACGCCCGCATGAGAGTAGATGGGCGCGAAGCGCCCGGGATGGTCGAAAAGATCGAGTGGTCTTCTCCTTCACACGCTTTATAGTGGTTACAATCAACTAAATATTTCCGATATGCGACAGAGTTAGGTTTAAGCCATGCCCACGATTTATTACCGTACTGAGCCGAACTTAAATATTATTTCGTGTATAACTCCACGTCCGACATAAGTAGTCAAAAAAGAAATGGTGCCTTATCATACTTATTCCTGGAAATAAATTGGCATTTCCACAACTACCCCCTTTTATGCAAAAAAAATCAGTATATATAGAAAAATACCCCCACCCCTACCAAATTTGGCGACCAATGTAGCAATGTATATTATAACAATCCCACACAAATGGCCGAGGAATTAACATAGCCTATGAATTTCTTTTTTCTTTTACATTAAACAACCGAAGATATTATACACCATTCAGCTGCTGGGTTTTTTTTATGCTGACTCGAGTTTCCCTACACAAATGCCAAGGGGCATAACTTCAATTATTTAGTTGCTTATAATCTAGTCTGCACAGAGACCGGTGCACGGAAATTCACTAATTATAGAGCGCCAACTGTTGTCGGTACTCCTGGAATGGACCTGCGTGTGGGTACAACATCATAACTAATTATAGTCTGGCGGAATGACTAGATAGAACTATATATGCAGCGAAATGGTGTCGTTTATGTCAGTCTTCGTATATATGGTAATGTCACGTTCGCCCGAACGGCAGTTGATGTGCGGGACATCCCATCGAACGAACGGCAGTTGATGTGCGGGACATCCCATCGAACGAACGGCAGTTGATGTGCGGGACATCCCATCGAACGAACGGCAGTTGATGTGCGGGACATCCCATCGAACGAACGGCAGTTGATGTGCGGGACATCCCATCGAACGAACGGCAGTTGATGTGTGGGACATCCCATCGAACGAACGGCAGTTGATATGCGGGACATCCCATCGAACGAACGGCAGTTGATGTGCGGGACATCCCTTCGAACGAACGGCGATTAACATCAGCCGAGACCGGCGCACCCAAGATTCCGGAACACGACCCGGGTCTTCAACAGCAGAATGTTTTATCCAACTATAACCTGACGGAATCACTGGATAGTACGGAAGCGTAGACTGAGGCGCCAGGTGAATTATATTGGTATCTTGCTGCAGCAAGTTAACTATCTTGCTGCAGCAGGTTAGCTATATTGCTGCATCAAGTTACTATCTTGCTGCAGCAGGTTAGTTATCTTGCTGCAGCAAGTTAGCTATCCTGCTGCAGCAAGTTACTATCTTGCTGCAGCAGGTTAGTTATCTTGCTGCAGCAAGTTAGCTATCTTGCTGCAGCAAGTTAGCTATCTTGCTGCAGCTATCCTTATAACCAATGTGAAAGAGAAATTGATTAGTTATAAATACTCATTGACGAGTAGTCCCGATATTCAGATTAATTCTCAATATATCAGAGATAGAAAGAGAAAATAATTAGTTATAATTAGTTCAAATTAGACTGTATATGACTCATAGTCCCAGAAAATAATCATCGACGAGTAGTCCCAATAATCAGATAAGTTGGATGTAAAAGGCGTTGATATTGGTTTTACAAAGAGTAAATAATAGTGTGGGGGCGAGTTAAATAATTTATTAAATAACTAATAAAGAGCGTTTATAAAGTTATTTTCTTGCTGCAGCAAGATAGCTATCATGCTGCAGCAAGATAGTAACTTGCTGCAGCAGGATAGCTAACTTGCTGCAGCAAGATAGCTAACTTGCTACAGCAAGATAGTAACTTGCTGCAGCAGGATAGCTAACTTGCTGCAGCAAGATAACTAACCTGCTGCAGCAAGATAGCAACTTGCTGCAGCAAGATAGTAACTTGCTGCAGCAAGATAGCTAACCTGCTGCAGCAAGATAGTTAACTTGCTGCAGCAAGATACCAATATAATTCATCTGGCGCCTCTACGCTTCCGTAGGATAGAACAATGCAAAGAAATGGTGTCATGTAAGGTAGTCTACGAATGATGATGCTAACACGGTCGCCCGAAAGGCATTATGTTTCGTCGTTTCCGACCGAATGTCGGTTAGGATGTTCGGACTAGCAGTTTGCTGGTCCCTTCACACGAAAGGCAGTTGATGCGCGTCGGGCATATACTTTCGAACAAACGGTGAATAGCACTATGCTATAGCCTGGACAGTGACCGATGGACGCAATTACACAGAGCGCGACAACCCATGTCGGCAAGATTCCGGAATTCGACCCGGGGCATCATCAGCAGAACCATTAGCCGGTTATAGCCTGATTGAATTGTGTAACGAAAGGGTGCCGTGCAAGTCAGTCTGCGTATGGTGATTACATGCACGTTCGCCCAAACGGCAGTTGATACGCGGGACACCGAATCCAACGAACCGCGAATATCATTAATCAGCCTAGCCTGGGCAGGGGCCTATACCATAGAATACAATTTTTGTAATAGCAGGCTTATTTGAGCCGTACAGAAGGTGTCGAGTACTATAGACCACTGTAATCTAACAGCGAACGCGATTTCTTGTAAATCACAAAAAGACGGCAAATCGAGTACTATATATCGACCACCGTTCGTTAAACGCACATCTAAAAATTGTGATTTTGTCAAGGGAAATTACTCTAATGATATATGCGAATGATACGGCAATGCCTATTTGTGTCAGTTTGTGAGTGATTTAGTTGATGAATAAAGGTACATTATGTGTGACTAGTTTCCGATACTTGGGTTATTTTGACCACAATTGCGCACGTGAAAAGTAATTCCTTCGGTATCGTGTGGAATACTTACCAATTTCAGATGTTTTATGTTACATATTTCTTAACGGTTAGTCGAAAAAGGTCACCAAACACACATATCGGTTGCCCTTCAAATGGCCACATCAACTTTATATAGCAATATTACAAAGGGTGAAACCTGATTTGTCTAGCTAGCTTTGGACAGGGACAGCGGCTGAAATATTAGAAGTTGGAACATCTAGACCTTAATAGTTGAAAAGTTTGAGGTACCATGCAGCTGGAAAAATTCAACCCATGATGGGGGTGCGATTGCTGTTCTCGGACCTGGTATTTTCGACCTGTTTAAAGGATGGGTGTTCATTTGGAACTTCCAATGTGGACCAACACTCCCTCGTCCAGGGTCTCCGGGGACACCTAACCTCGATTTAAAAACACATATATATTACCATCTACTTAAACTATACCTAATTCACGGTACCTTCCATTTATACACAACTAAGTGGCTGAATTTAGGTAAACATATGACATTTGGTTTATAACCAACACGCACTACTACATTGGTAAGTTAAGGATCAGGGGACCCCAATTTTTTCTAATAATTCACTCATGGAACTTTCTGTGTGGCACTATTGGTCAAATTAAATTGTTTAGACCACAAGGTGAACGCAAATTTCTTGAGCACACAAATGCCATGCTGTTCAAATAGGTTACATAATGTCATGGTAAATATTTGGGGTCTACTGATTCTTAACGCAACTTAGCCTGAAATTATCAGTAACTGTTTCTACACGAAATGCCACCATCCCCGATTCACCGCGTATCCGTGTACCTTCGCACAAAGATCGTGTTATGTATACGTTTTGAGCCCAAGCCCGACAATTGACTGTAACTCTTTAATTCCATTCATAATTAAAATCTAGGCCGCTGACATGGCTATCTCCTTTCAACTCCATTGAGCGTAAACCATCTCAATGGGTTAACAATTGAGATTCCGTTACCGCATTACAAAGAACATGTACACAGCTAATCGCACTCACCATTATCCCCAAGAAGAATCGTCGTGATCACGGCGTGAAAAATCAATAATGTAGCCTGTGCAGTTGTAATCTAAAAATGAATTTTTACAAAAATAGTATTATTGCTGTACTATAGAACCAGCTTATATATATATAGCCAGTACTTTATCATTCCGTATTGCGATATTTTACATATTACAAAGCTGTAGCGTTCGAGTACTATGAAAACATGCAAAGATGAAACTTTCAGGCCCCCCTTTTCTCCGGTCAAGTGAATCCCGGTATATAGATGGTTCGCCAAAAAGATCATATTAAGTCATTACATGTCAATGTATTTTGCATATAATGAGTTTAGGGCATATGTTGAGTTTCAATCTACAATGAAAGAAATACACTGATAGAAATACAGTCGAATACTATAGAACACAAAATATGTATTACAAAATTAGTAAATCACAAATTAACGCTGATATTACACAAATTGTATTCTATAGTATAGGCCCCTGGGCAGAGACCGGTACACGCAAATACTATTCAGAGCACCAACCCAATTAAGGGCTTGTTTATTTAATATCGCGTTTAGACCATAGTTTAGATCGGGTAAGTCTCTTTACTATTCCGACGGTTTTTTTAAATTCCGACTTAATGAAACCAAGCTTATAATGAACACCCAAACATATAATTTTCAGTTCACAATAAAGACGCAGGGCTGTGGGTATATATCTTTGGAATAAAGTTCCTTCGATTAAAGAAATTACCTCATTTATACCAACATTCTGGTGATGTTTTTGTGGGTGGGTCTAAATTACGCCGTTTGCATTGTCTTTCTCATCCCCCTCCCGGCAAGGACTCTTTGACCCCCGCCCCCCCCCCCCCCATCTGGTGCTTTGTGCGAAGTTGATATCATATTGCATGCGCGTGGGCCGCGGTCGCGGTGTAAATATAGAAAGCCGATGACTTCTCTGCATGAGAGGTGTAGATCTCTTGGTCACAGTCGTTAGACGCTTTGTGTGATCACCGAAGTTAAGCAACGTCGAAGTCGGTACATACCCCTTGGATGGGTGACAGGCTGTGGATTCCGGGTGCTGCCAACTTTCGTGCGACTCACACACCCCCTCTCTCTCGCTCTCTCTCTCTCTCTCTCTCTCTCTCTCTCTCTCTCTCTCTCTCTCTCTCTCTCTATATATATATATATATATATATATATATATATATATATATCCCCCTCTCTCTCTCTCTCTCTCTCTCTCTCTCTCTCTCTCTCCCTTTTTATCTCTCTCGTTCTGTTACACATGTATACTATACTTCTTGCTGGTTCGTTTTGCACTGAACATGTTGTCTCGTAGATATAATGTTGAATGAGATGACCGATGCGAACTGGTGTTTCAGTCCAAACAAGAGATTAAATCTGATGATATAGGCGATATCACTTTGTGACACGGGGACGTCTGATAAATCACAGCCAGGTTCCTGGGGGAAATACTAAAATATCAATCTAGACTGGCACTGGTATAGTCTATATTGTTAATTTAGTATTTGTCCCCAGGAGTCTGTGCGATAAATTACACGACAAAGAATAGACCAAGTCTTGGAATATCGGTTGGGTTGATGCTGTTTTGGACCGAGTCCCGCCCGTTACTCTTCTATAACATAGTTTCACCCAAAAGACGTACCATGCATATTTACACGTGGAGCCCAGGCATTCACTTCAACCCCTATATAGCTGAATGTGATTAAGCATCTGGCATGTCTGCGATTAATCTGCCTCAAAATGACATATCATTTACCGTGATAGAAAATGGTAATGTGATGATACGATCATTTAATATATTGTTTACATACATGTTCTCATAGCGCGACGAATTAAAATTCTTTGGAAAACAAGGCTTTGTTTATTTATATACCACGTTGTTTTGACATTCAACGGATCTCTGATAAACCACGTTTGCTATCGGTTTTAGAGTTATTCTTCTTTGTTTATCTGGAATGTTTATTTTTCGTCCGTCCGAGTTGATCATGCCACAAACCTATACACTTGTTAACGCCCGTAGAGATTATATTCCACCAGTACAAATGAAAGTGTCAATGACACTGTAGCTCAACTTGGAAAGGGGATAATTTCATATGTTACAGTCAATGGAGCGATTAGGAATGCGGAAAGTTGAAATGTCTAAGTTATACCAGATTAGCAACATGAAGAGATATATATATATATATATATATATATAAAGTAAAATCCAAGATTGTCGCTGGCAGCTATGTTTTCGAATGAAAATTAAAAAACATTTGATATCTTCCATCTACTAGATCAATATCAAGATTAATACGAAGTTTGGTGATGATCTACTGAGGGAAGTGGACTGCTGGGTGTGCCAAAGGATTTAGTCATGTAAAGAGTAAAATCCAAGATGGCTGCCAGTGGACATGTTTTATGACCGAATGACTCCAAAATGACTCGTTCCCATCTACATGTCAATGTCAACAGCCATACAAAAATTCATAATGATCGGCCAAAGCTACGATTTGTAGCCAGTGCCAAAGGATTTAGTCATGCAATGAGTAAAATCCAAGATGGCTGTCCGCGTTCCCATCTACATGTCAAGATTAACATCCATGACAAATATCATGATTTCATGATGATCCCACCAAAGGTACGCCCTGTAGCCCGTGCCAAAGGATTTAGTTTATGCAAAGAGTAAAATCCAAGATGGCTGCTGGTGGCCATGCTTTTTTTTGCCGAATGACTCCAAAATGACTCGTTCCCATCTACTTGTCAATGTTAACAGCCATAAAAAAAATTCATGATGATCTGACCAAAGGTACGACCTGTAGCCCAGACAAAAGGATTTAGTCATGCAAAGTGTAAAATCCGAGATGGCTGCCGGCGGCCATGTTTTATGGCCGAATGACCCAAAAATGACTCGTTCCCATCTACATGTCAAGATTAACATCCATGACAAATTTAATGATGATCGGACCAAAAGTACGCCTTGTAGCCCGTGCCAAAGAATTTAGTCATGCAAAGAGTAAAATCCAAGATGGCTGCTGGCGGTCATGTTTTTCGCCGAATGACCCCAAAATGACTCGTTCCCATCTACATGCCAATATTAACATCCATGACAAATTTCATGATGATCAGATAAATAGTACGGCCTGCAGTCCGTGCTAATGGATTTAATTTTGAAATCCAAGATGGCCGCTGGTGACCATGTGTTTTGCCAAATGCCCCTAAAATGACTCGTTCCCATCTACATGTAAATGTCAATGCCCATGACAAATTTTTCATAATGATCCGACCAAATGTAAGAACTGGAGCCCGTAAAATCCAAGATGGCTGCCGGCAGCCATGTTTTATGACCGAATAACCCAAAAATGACTCGTTCCCATCTACATATAATTGTTAACATCCATGACAAATTTCATTATGATCCGACCAAACATACGACCTGTAGCCCGTGCCAATCGATTTAGTCATGCATAGAGTAAAATCCAAGATGGCTGCCGGCGGCCATGTTTATGGCCGATCGACCCCAAAATGACTCGTTCCCATCTACATGTCAATATTAACATTCATGACAAATTTCATGATGATCAGACGAATAGTAGGACCTTTAGCCCGTGCTAATAGATTGAGTTTTGAAATCCAAGACCCAAAAATTACTCGTTCCCATCTACACGTCAGTGTCAACAGCTATGACAAATTTTATAAAGATCCGACCAAAAGGAAGTTGTTGAGGAATCACACACGCACACACACCCTCACACACGGACGACGGATACCAAGCAATGGCAATAGCTCAAACTTTACAAAGTGAAATTGAGCCAAAATAGGAACTTTTTGAAGCTTTGACAGGAACCTTATAAAGTCGAAAAAATAACGCGGGGAATATATTTCTTAGTTATTACATGTTCCTTAACAATGTAATTCGCTGTAGGTGATTGAAGGTCTCAAATCGAAATTTAAGTGACATTTTGAGCGATTTTACTTTGCGTCGCTTACAACTATGTAATTTATCCTGGGTAATTATTCAATGTTTATTGCGATATCGGTTCACACAAATCATAGAAAAGCATGCAATCTCTAGCTGGGACGGTGGGACCACGTGTACCCCCTAATGTTAATTAGATTATTAAGGAACAAGTATTAACAAAGAAATATATTCCCTGCCAGAACCGGTCAGAACATAAAAAAGTTCCCATGCAGGTTTTGTACAGCGTGGTGTAATATGATCTATACGGGGGGGGGGGGTAGTCATGCAGAGTAGAGATACATGGCAAGATCTATCGTCCGAGCAGATATCTCAGTCGTAGGTGATCGAATCTCGATGAATTTTGGTAACAATGTTGGCCGTGAGGGATTATGGGGTGAGAGCTTTGATAGAAGTCACTGTGCAGGAACTGTTACATCGGAAGTCGTTCTATCGCCGATTTGTGATGGTTCTTGACTGATTTGTGACGGTTCCTGATGATGCAAATTGTACATTTTCGCGATTTTTTGACAGTTAAAACAGGGGGGGGGGGGGTCAGGAAAAAAAAATTTACGGATACAAGGTGGAAATTTTGTGTTTTTAAGTTTTGGGGACCCCACCACCCCGGGAGCGTAAGTTTTTTTCACCCAGGTCTGGGACACCCACCCCCAAAATTAATGAAAATCTTGTAAATTCTACTAAATAATGTGTTGTTGGCAGGGTTAGGGTCTCTCATTGTGTCTGCACCGGAACTGAGAGAACGCTGATGAAGTACACCCACAAAAAATAAACAAACAAAGCACATGGCTGAAAAATATGCCAACGAAACCAGTGACAAAACCTTTAAAAACCCAAATATTTATGGTTATAAAGGTAAAATACCCACTTTAACAGGATAGTTGTGTCCCTTATTAGCAATAGGTTAAAATATGTGCATGTGTAAAGTAAAAACACCATCAATTTGATTAAATAAACACAGTTCCAGTCCTCTCCATGTGGGAAATCACTGGTGAGCAATGAGGAGCTCCCCTTAAAATCATTCTAGGCGAGTGGCGACTAGCTCTCCTACAAAATCTCGAGGCGAGTAGTATGCCAGCAAGAGAAGGCATCTCCCGAAGGCCTGAGGGGGGAGTACGGGAGGGGATCAGGGGCCCTCCCCCGGACATGCAATTTTGAAAATTAGATGCTCTGAGATTTAATCTGGAGCATTTTAATGCTCCAATCAGTGAACAACACGTTATTATGTGACTTAAGTCACTGTAGTCATGTATCGACATCGACCATGTACTTCGACCACGTGGTCACTGTATTTATCGTTTATGCAATATCTTGACTGATATCATTAATATAAACAAAACGGTTTTTCGGCTTTTTGACAGCAAATCTATTGGGTCATACATTATCGGTATTTATTTAAAAAGTACTAGGGTTTCCAGTAGGATTTCAAGGAATGAGGGAACCAAGAAGTTTTAAGCAATATGAATTTCTATGTTAGAGGATACCTGCGTGTATAATAAGTTTAAAACGCCATGATAAACTATGAGATAAGAAGAGAATGGATTTTTTTTAATTGCAATTTTTTTCCTCAACCAAAACCGGACCCACCCCATGGGTTCATCTGTTAAAGAGAGAAATTGTGGACAAAAAAATTAAATATTGAGACCCCCCTCACTTGTATAAGGCTATAGCATGCACTACTATATGAATCTGATTGTTTCAATTCATTTTGAAGCTATAATTTGTCTTAGAAATGATTTTGGAAAACAATTGCAAGACATCAGAAAAAATCTGCATTCCGGCTCGGGGAGACCCACCCACCCGGTCCTTGTATCCTGTAATTTTTTTTCGACCCCCCCCCCCCTGGTTAAATCGCAATTTTTGAGCCATCTAGGTGATAATTCGATTAGTTTTTCAATTCCCCTCATAATCTATGGTCCCAAATAACGTAAACATAATGAAAATCCTATTGTGCGAGTAATAACAACGACGAAAACTGCGAATTGTGATATCTCGATCGGTTCTCTCCCGATCGAGACGGTTCTCTCCCAATTTAATCGGTTCTGTCGGTAATACGATGACTATTATTTGGTATATACGTGAATATAACCAAGTGAGCACAACGAAATATCAATTATGTTGAATTTACACCACTTATGATAAATTACGGTGAGTTACACTGCCTTCTTATATATAATTACTAGCCTATGAGCCCGACGTTTTCCGGGCTATTCGAAAACCAAATTTCAAGTCGATAGCTCCACCCGTTTCCGAGATCTGGTCTGCGCATGCGCGAAGCTGGCGTCGCACGGGCTCGGCGACCCGATAAAATTCGTATCCGGGGCAAGATACATTCACATAGCAAATTTCAAGTCGATAGCTCCACCCGTTTCCGAGATCTCGTCTGCGCATGCGCGAACCTGGCGTCGCACGGCTCGGCGACCCGATAAAATTCTTATCAGGGGCAAGATACATTCACATAGCAAATTTCAAGTCGATAGCTCCACCCGTTTCCGAGATCTCGTCTGCGCATGCGCGATGCGGACGCCGCACGGGCTCGCCAATACGACAACGTCGACCGCCTGGAAAAACTACACACACGTACCAAGTTTCGTCCCGATCGGTCAAGAATCGTAGATTTGTATAAATGACAGACATACAGACAGACATACAGACAAACAGAGGTCTTCAAAATATATATGAGACTAGCCGATGAGCCCGACGTTGTCCGGGCTATTCAAAAACCAAATTTCAAGTCGATAGCTCTACCCGTTTCCGAGATCTGGTCTGCGCATGCGCGAAGCTGGCGTCGCACGGACTCGGCGACCGGATAAAATTCGTATCCGGGGCAAGATACATTCACATACCAAATTTCAAGTCGATAGCTCCACCCGTTTCAGAGATCTCGTCTGCGCATGCGCGAAGCTGGCGTCGCACGGAATCGGCGACCCGATAAAATTCGTATCCGGGGCAAGATACATTCACATAGCAAATTTCAAGTCGATAGCTCCACCCGTTTCCGAGATCTCGTCTGCGCATGCGCGAAGCTGGCGTCGCACGGGCTCGGCGACCCGATAATATTCGTATCCAGGGCAAGATACATTCACATAGCAAATTTCAAGTCGATAGCTCCACCCGTTTCCGAGATCTCGTCTGCGCATGCGCGAAGCTGGCGTCGCACGGGCTCGGCGACCCGATAAAATTCGTATCCGGGGCAAGGTACATTCACATAGCAAATTTCAAGTCGATAGCTCCACCCGTTTCCGAGATCTCGTCTGCGCATGAGCGAAGCGGGCGCCGCACGGGCTCGCCAATACGACAACGTCCACCGCCTGGTCAAACTACACACATGTATCAAGTTTCGTCCCGATCGGTCGAGAATCGTAGATTTGTATTAATGACAGACAAACATACATACAAACAGACAGACAGGGGTCTTCAAAATATATATGAGATTTCAAGTCGATAGCTCCACCTGTTTCCGAGATCTCGTCTGCGCGTGCGCGAAGCTGGCGTCGCACGGGCCCGGCGACCCGATAAAATTCGTATCCGGGGCAAGATACATTCACATACCAAATTTCAAGTCGATAGCTCCACCCGTTTCCGAGATCTGGTCTGCGCATGCGCGAAGCTGGCGTCGCACGGGCTCGCCGACCCGATAAAATTCGTATCCGGGGCAAGATACATTCACATAGCTAATTTCAAGTCGATAGCTCCACCCGTTTCCGAGATCTCGTCTGCGCATGCGCGAAGCGGGCGCCGCACGGGCTCGCCAATACGACATCGTCGACCGCCTGGTCAAACTACACACACGTACCAAGTTTCGTCCCGATCGGTCGAGAATCGTAGATTTGTATAAATGACATACAGACAGACAGACAAACAGAGGTCTTCAAAATATATATGAGACTAGCCGATGAGCCCGACGTTGTCCGGGCTATTCAAAAACCAAATTTCAAGCTCTACCCAGCCCGACGATTTCAAGTCGATAGCTCTACCCGTTTCCGAGATCTGGTCTGCGCATGCGCGAAGCTGGCGTCGCACGGGCTCGGCGACCCGATAAAATTCGTATCCGGGGCAAGACACATTCACATACCAAATTTCAAGTCGATAGCTCCACCCGTTGCCGAGATCTCGTCTGCGCATGCGCGAATCTGGCGTCGCACGGGCTCGGCGACCCGATAAAATTCGTATCCGGGGCAAGACACATTCACATACCAAATTTCAAGTCGATAGCTCCACCCGTTGCCGAGATCTCGTCTGCGCATGCGCGAAGCTGGCGTCGCACGGGCTCGGCGACCCGATAAAATTCGCATCCGGGGCAAGATACATTCACATACCAAATATCAAGTCGATAGCTCCACCCGTTTCCGAGATCTCGTCTGCGCATGCGCGAAGCGGGCGCCGCACGGGCTCGCCAATACGACAACGTTCACCGCCTGGTCAAAGTACATACACGTACCAAGTTTCGTCCCGATCGTTCGAGAATCGTAGATTTGTATAAATGACAGACAGACAGACAAACAAACAAACAAACATACATACAGACAGAGGTCTTCAAAATATATATGAGATGTGTCAACAATATTAACAGAATCGTTCACTTTATTGTGACGCAAAGCATGCAATTTGACATAAATGGTCAATGTGAACTGCGAAACTGATTTTTTGTCCGTAACAAACCAATCATAATGGTCGACTGATTCAAAATGACCGCGACTTTTTTTCAATATGGCCGCCACATTTTTTTTCAAAATGGCCGCCACTGTTTTTTTCAAAAAGTCGCAATTTTCAGCTTGTATTAAACTTATACGAACCACGTGACTTCCATTCCTTATTCGAACAAGGCCGCCGCCCACGCAGAGGGGTTCATATAGGTGACCCTGCCATTTATCGGTTCCTTTATATATTAAGGTCAAACAAAGTGTGCTGTAAGTTGCCCCCCCCCCCCCAAGACGCATTAAAGAGTCACCACAAACCCCACCCGATCCAAAATTGACGGTGGTCAACTGAATTTGGATCGGTGGGGGGGGGGGGGTGCGTTTATGGTGTCTTGTGGACACATGTTTTAATTTCATTTTGTCCACAGTTGTCATTTCACCTTGAGGCAGTATGAACGATAAAGTGAGTGCAAGTCGATTTAGCCAGTCCGTGTACCGGTATATAGTTTGTAATTAATTTCAAACGATGTGCAAAGATTATACCGTATGCAACACGATTGTTCTTTCTCGGAAGGGTTTTTTGTTGTTGAAAGTTTAGTATATTGTAGAGATAAACCTGATAAGATAATGGTGGTCGTGAATGACGAGGTTTTATTGAACACAGTTTATGTCCGTTTGTATATACATGCATGTTTTAAGTTTTAACTCATAATGTAAACTGCAACTGCCAATATAGCTGGTGTATTGCAATACATATTCTATTATATGTTATTCTATGAAAATGTAGATTTTCGGTGCGTCCAGCTGATATCTCCGTCATAGGTTATCGGGTTCTCGAGGAATTCTTTTTAAGATGTTCGACACCAAGGGGACTTTGGTAAAAGTGTAAACAAAAAAAAGAACCAATTGATATGATCGATATTATAGTCACGGTGCAGTGATTTTTTTTCCAACTTGTGGTATGACACGGAGACTGGGTGCACTTGTCATATATCGTACGTTTACGCAAGGTGGCACATTGTTGAAGAAATCATTTCGGGCAGGATAAGACATAACGGAAAAAAATTCTGTAAACGAGATGAGTATCAAATTGAGTCCTCCGTGTATGCGTGGGTTGGGATTTGGCTGAATCCCCTCCGGGTCGAACAGTGTTTTCATAACGATTTCCGGAATGGCGTAATGATATCGTTGCCTAATGTCGTTAGAGTCGCACAAAGGCGCATAATGAAGACTAGAAAATTAGCATTTAGATAGGGTCGCTTTATCCCCAACGAGGTTTCCCAGGACAGGCAATGCGGATCGATAATTGATGGGTGACATTGTGACTACATAAACAATCTCGGAGTCAGTATTACAACTCTCCCTCCCAATTATATTAGACAGGAATCCTGGCGGGGTAACGATGTTACTGGTGGGCCCAGTGCATCGTGTGTCGGGGTTGCCACTGACACGACCGCCTTTGAGAAGAACGCTCTTTGCCTTCACCATCTGGGAGAAACTTATAGAGAGATATATATATAAAGTCCGTATATATAAGTGATTCATGCATCTAGTGGCCTATTTTGATCCCCACGACGTGAGAAAAAACTGTTTGATTTGATGCTTGGAGATTACATTTCACTTTAACAATGAGTTTGGTTTAAACATATTTTAATAGTATATTATAATGTTAAGAGACTAGGGGATTTGAGGACAATTTCTTGAAACTTACATGGACCTCCGCTCTCCACAATACAGAATAAGTATATAACAATAAATATGGACAGTATTTAAACAAGATAGGTTTGGCATGATGGGTGCATGTATACAATACTAATTGAGTATGCATAACTATAAGCCCCGGTTCCATATTCCCGATTTTCTGTCCCGAATTAGTATAGTCGGCACAAATTCGGGACCAGACCAAATCGGCAGCATTCGAGAGAATTCTGGACGAGTTTTATTCCTAAACGCCGCCGAACTGATGCCGAATTATGACAAAATGTAATCGTCCCGAACATTGCCGAGTATTCCAGAATGCTTCCGAATATCTTCCCGAATGATCAAGAATTATCCCGAACTGATACCGAAATTTCGTGCGAGTGGCTGCCAAATTGCCCAGATTACTACCGACTTACACCGAATTGTTGCCGAATTCCACGAATCAATGCCGAACTTGTACCGAATTGATGCCGAATAGATACCGAATTGGTATTCAATTGCTGCCGAGCTTCCCGAATCGATGCCGAATTTTGCAGATACACCGGATCTCAGTATAAAAGCAGCCACACATGGCGAATTCGGGAATAACCTACCGATTACTGCCGACTACTCCAGAATATCCACCCGAATATTGCCGAATACTGCCGACTACTCCCGAATAGGTGCCGAATTGCTCCCGAATTTCTCCCGATGATTTACAAATCGGGAGCGATTCGGCTTGGTTCCCGATAGTTTTGAACATTTCAAAACTGTCGGGAGCGAGTCCCGAATTGTCCCGAATCGACCCCGATAGCACCGATATCCCCGATCATGTTCGGGGGTAAAAATTCACTGTCCCGACTCGTCCGAACTTACTCCACGATGTTTGCAAAATTATGATTCGGGAGTCATTCGGGAACATTCGGGGTGGGAAATCGGGGATATGGAAACGGGGCTTATACTATTAGGTATTACTTACTGGTGAGTGATGGTTTGGTGGTGGGATGGGGGTAAGTGTGGGGTGCAAGTTAACTATATATGCCATGTGGTTCGTTGAGGGGTGATAATGCGTGGTACATGTGTTATGGGTGGCCTAAACGATGAGTTTATCTTAACTCTCTATTGAATAGAACATTTCAAGGACTGGTGATATACACAATTCAAGAATAAAAGAATATTCACACATGCGCCCGAACCGAATATTTTAAATATCAATAGTATGATTTGACACCCCTTTTTGAAATATAATAATTTTGTATCCGCCTCAAAATTTTGTCAGCGTGACAAAAACTCCCCTTGATTCTGTCTATAATTATATCAGAGATACATTTGTAACATCTCTGATTATATACAGACAAAAGAGCGTATAGTATGGTCGTTCGGCCGTTAGACCCGGCGTCCAAAATTCCAGTTGGTAGAAAATGCTTAACTAGAAGCAGAAATATATGTGTTCCGAGCCGTCTCACGAATATGACAAATCATCATTAATTTTGATCTCTTCAACATCAGACAATTCAGAATCCATTGCTGTTGAACAGTATATGCTATATATTCATAGAGTACCGTGTACAATATGTAAATCCTATATATATTGCCCGCGTCTGAAAATAGTAGTGACAGCTGCCTCCGATAAAGTGATGAAACACGAATATTTCGCTTTTATCACAATAATGCATGGTGGTATATATACTATGAACGCAATTATTCAAAACAAAAACAAAGGAGTACCATAGACTGTCTTCAATAAATTCTAAACTTGGCCGAAAATGCCTACCTTGGCTGAGACTGTGTTTATACATGGAAATAATAGCTGATCATATTCACCAAAGCTACATATACACGAAAGGTACTATATTTTCTGCAACCGCATCGCCGCGTTTGCCCCTTCTCCCTAACGTTTCACATTTCTGCTGCACACATATACATGTTAACATTGCGTTAATTGTCAACGATGAAATAACAACTTTAAACGCTGATCACCTGATATTTACCACAACTACGTTGAGGAATTGGTAAGATATTTTCAAACAACAAGGTACTGAAAACGAATATTGTGCATTGCGTGGTATAATATTACAGTCGTAAAGTGTCCTGAGAAGTAATGTGAACAATATTGTCAATAGGAAACCGGCTTGGTAGCAGCAAGAAAATTAGTCTTACATAATATTTACGATGTACTGTATCTTTGATGTGGTGGTTTGGGGTGCTAATCTATTGAACATATGAGCTTTTCTTTGCAGTATACTAAGCATAGCGGCATAGGTATATTATTCATTATCACGGAGAGTGTTGAACATTCCGGAAATGTAACCAGTATTTATACCGCAAGGTATGCGCTTCGGTTTCTGCGTTACATTCAACAATAAACCATCATGCCAAATTAAACTACCAAGCACTGTGTGACCAAACATTCGTGTACTGCATGTTCAAAATTATTATTTTTGGCCCGGCTGTTGGATGTATTATAAGCAGAACATCCGAACTTTTCAAGACGTAAATCATTGGGTTTAACTTGGATCTGTCTTAATGATCCGTGTACCTTTAAGGCTATTTAACAACATACTTGTATACTGTATAGTACCATTGCGTACTGTCTCTCCTATGTGGTTATAGGATATGTTGCTTTCGTCCTGGCATGTCTTAGAGTTGTGGCCATTTTGACATCCATTTCAGGGCCGCGATTGTAATTTAATGTTTCTCCCTGTCACTATATTCGATCCTAAACTCTACGTTCCCTCAGAATTGTATAACTGCGTAATTCCTATTTTTGTCGAGCTTTTTTTCTAATGATTTGAATAGATTATTTAAAAAATGTTACAGTCCGATGAAATAATTCTCACTAAATATATATGGACATACACAAAAACCGTGTTCAATTGGCCATGCCATCCTGAAGCTATTTCGAAAAATGTACATTAGATTAATATATTTTGAAAGTAACTGTCTCGGTTGAAGTACCAACTGCTACGGTTATTTTTGGAAACGTCTAAACTGTTTTCCTGATCAAAATATGTGTTTTTCTTTTCCCGGGTAACACTTCAACAACAACAACAACCACAACAATATATCGATTGATAAATAGTGGCAGAAGCACCCCACATTTGTTTGGCGATTCCGATATACCATTTTGAACCACAGGGGCTTGTCCTGAAGAAAACGAGTTAAATATATATCTAAATTAAAAACTGTGACAAACGCATCTCTACTGTCTAATGCTTCACATGCGATGTGTTTGTTAAAGTGGCGCGCATGTTTTTAATGCTCTTTTCATTTTTGTTTTTACTCGTTTTCTTAACAACAGGCCAGCATGTTATCAATCCGAATTCTGTACAAATGGTACGAGAAGCGACACCATATTTTTAAACAAGAACTTTAAAATGAATACGTTGTGTTGACATGCAATGGCATAGCTACGTGTACATGTCTGCAAAATTTAAATATAAATTTTTAATCGACATGTTTTCATTTTATGTGCTGATGATGATGTTTGTTGCCAATGCATATTTTACAACTAGTGTTATAAATATGAAATATATAACTTATAAACAGTAAACATTATATCAGAGAACAGTTCACTGTATATTTGCTCATACACCCACCCGACCCTTTGCGTGCGAAAAGCTTTGTACATGGCATCCGCCCCGGATTAACGAGCAGATTCTCCACAGAATTGAGTGTGTCCACACGTCGTCATTCAAGCGACAGGAGATCTATTCACCTGGTTACAGAGAATCCAAGGTCACGAAAACGTCGATTCCATGGCGATTGATAAGAAATACGAGAAATTAATTTCTCTTTTGACAGGACACGTATAGGTTGTCGCAATTAAAGAGTGCATGCTTAACATCAAAGTCATATGACCTCTTCGCACGCACGGCATTTCAGAGTGCTGTTGTAGCAAGTCTTGTTGAGAAGGCGGGCAAGATGTTTAAACGCTCCTGAATGCTATATACGGCTGTTACCAAGGATGAGTCACATTCTCCAACCGATGAGTGGATCGCCGTGTGCAATGTGGAAACTGTTCGGTGAATCATCATGAGCCTATATATATCCGAGGGCCATATCAGTTAGCATAATTAAAGGCCCACTTAATTTTTGAATGCCCAGATAAGAGTTTGCACAACATATTCCATATTATATACCATTTGGAAGAGGAACCAAAAATATATATAATCGCCCAGAATACGGAACAGCTGTGGCCTAGGAGTGTCCACCAACATAATTTTACTGATAGAGATTCTCAGATTAATTCCAAGACTCCCCCTTGTTAACCCTGAATGCATCATAATTCAAACTAAGAGATAGAGTTATTCCCCTTCCATTGAGATAACATACTTTATAGTACAGTCCGGATCAAAATTAAGTATGGTACCTCGACATGTTCCCAGTTTATTCGACCGGATCAGTTGATAACACAATGTTTTGGAGCTTCCTCTTTCAAGTGGTATATCATATGGAATATGTTGCATATAATGTGATCTGGTGATTCGAACATTAAGTGGGCCTTTAAGCATATATCACTAAAATTTCTTCCCAATTTGTTCTCCACTAACTCAGACATGCGGAATGTTACTTTCAGAACAAACATCCATCGTGCAGCTGTTCAGCTATATTCTGTGTTTTGTCTGATAGAACTCGATCGTTATAAACATATAGGCGTGTCACCACATGGTTCAATGTGTTTAGTAATACCATTAACAAACCCAGTTGCATAATAATTTATATACACGTAGTATTGCCCATAACGAGAAACTATACATACTTAAAGATACGCTATACCTTCCCGGATAACACTTTCAACACCAAACAATTCTAATTTTGGAAACGTGCATGTTTTAGCAATCTTGATTGATTGATTGTTTATTTCCAGCCATTTTGACATGATACAAGGAAAATATAACATATAATGACATGCTTAATGTAGAACATATGTACACATATATACAAGTATCCACCCGCGAACATATTAAATGAATACAGTTTCGATTACCATCGACAATTGCTTATATAACTATATACCCCAAAATATAAAGAATCAATAGATACCACGTAAAAGTGAAATTAGTTCACGAGTGACTTTGTTTTGATTGCGGTGCTCGACAATATAACATGAGTCGAGATATAGGGGGCTACTACTAATTCTTAATCATGCTATATGCTGGGGTATTAATCATCGTTATCTTTGCGTGTAGTATAGAATATTCAATAGAGTATACTGACGTATAAGAGGTATTTAAGTCATCAAATATCGAATATATAGTCATGATACAATATGCACCAAGTCTTAATGAGGACTGATTGATAACTGGTTAGCACTAAAATTGTCAGTTGTGACCCTTAAATTTACCATGCCGTCTGCCTCAGTTGTCTTCATATCGCTTCATGCCTATATATGCGTATGAATTTTGCGAGATTTTTTAGTTGAATGAGATCAGTAGAGTTCAAAAGTTTATACAGATAATCAATGGATCCATTTGTCCAATACTCATTTGAGATAAGTTTTTCTCTAATGTCTGCTAATATAACTTCGGACAAACTATTATAAAATGATACTCGTCTGATATGGAGACCTCGCGAAGAGCGCATACAAGCTGCGTTTTATTCCCCTTTTTATTTTTGCCCCATCTAGCCACCTCTACTCCCAATCTATGATTCGCTGTTCGGATTTTTTGAATACTTACTCTGTCATTAAATGACAATTCATAATAAAAAATGCCGAGAGTGGGCTTGGTTTTAAGATGTCTGTATAATTCACCACGAGAAGAAGAGGCAGATATATCCCTATCCCAATCTGATTTAAAAGTATTAATCAAAGCTGAGTGCATACTGCCTATCATCGAAGGTGTCATCGTCTTTTGACGTTGCCAAGTATCATCGAACCCAGTAGACTGGAGGGTTATCCTATAGCAATCAATCAATCGAACCTTTTCCCCACTCATTTCAACGGAGATCAACAGTCTGTACAGTTTGTGCATTAGTCTGTGGTCAGGTTGGTTTATCAGTCTTGACCAATATGATATCATTCTCTTTTTTACCTCAATGTAAAGAGGCCAACGACCAAGCTCACCGTATACCATGTAATTTGGAGTACTATTCTTCATATTTGTTAATGACTTGCAAAAAATTCAATGGACGGCTTCTATGTCCCTTAGATTTTCGGACCCCCAAACTTCGCACCCATACAGAAGGATTGGCTTGATGAGCTAGTCAAAAAGTTTCAATGCCAGTTCGGTTGATAGGGACAGTTTTTGAACATTGGAGAGTAGTCCATACATAGCCTTTGTTGCTTTCAAGCGGTTATGTTTTATCGCGCGACAAAATCGTCCGTTATAAAATAATTTAACACCAAGGTAAATGAATTCATCAACAACTTCTAGTTCATGTCCATCAATATAGAATTTTATGTCAGATTCAGCCCCTTTGTTGCCAAAAATCATAACCTTAGTCTTCTGTGTGTTTACCTTCAGTTCCCATGAACTTGCATAATCGCTGAAGGCATCTAGTGAGCGTTGCATATCACGTGCATTGTCGGAAAAATAACAGTGTCGTCTGCATAAAGAATGCAGAACAAATTCAAATATGCGCCAAGGTGTTCATACATACTAGATGACAGGTATTTCAAACCGTCGATAGAGCAGCTTTCTAAGAAATCCTCAAGGTCATTCAGATACAGCGAGAATAGAAGAGGCGAAAGATTTCCCCTTGTTTCACTCCTGTTGTGCATAAAAAATATTCAGATCTCCGACCACCCCTCATAACGCAAGATTTGGTGGTCTGGTACATACATCTGATTACCTGGAAGAATTTTCCGTTTATTCCACTTCTCAAAAGTTTTACCCACAGACCCTGTCGCCAAACGGTATCAAATGCTTTCTTGAAGTCTACGAAAGTGCAAAAGAGTTTCTTCCCACCTCGCAAATAAATTTCAAAAAAAGTGCGTATAATATATAAATATTGTCTAAAGTGGAACGTTGTTTCATGAACCCAGACTGATTATCGCTCAAAATTCCCTGCCGTTCTGTGTAGTCTGATAGCCGCTTATTTAGAATGCCGGTAAACACTTTTCCAATACAACTATATATAAGCAAAGTTATTCCCCAATATGAATCTGGGTTGTTACGAGAACCTTTATATTTATATAGGGGTACAATTAACCCTGTTGTCCATTCATCGGGGAAAACGCCAGTATCAAGTATCGAGTTGAATAGACGAGTGTAGTACGTTAACATAATGTCTTTAGTTGTCTTGATGTACTCATTCGATACCCGATCTTTCCAGAACAAACCAAAACAATCTGAACCCACACGGTATCCTGAGAAGTCGGCCCCATGCGAACTCGACCCAAGAGAAGACGGCCCCGTGAATAACAGAAACGTTGTTTTAAAATCAATTTATTTATGGATAGTAATACACATATTTGACTTAAAATTGTTTTAAAGGTTTCATTTTCAATCGGAAACCACATATATTTGTGAATGATCTTCTGAAAATATTATTATTTCCGCGATTTTTTGTACCAATCAATATCTGGTAAATTGGTAATAAATACTACTATAACAATACGTATGACTCGAACTCAGCATTAGTATTGTATTATTGTGCTCGACTGTTGACTGCAAGGGTTTGAAACGAAGTCGACATCGGTGACATCCGAACGGTCTCTATATATATATTCTGGGGAAAAAAATCGAAAAATAACATTAACTTGCATAAAATATAATCTCCGAACTAATAAATGTTTTTAAAAAGACGGTAATGTGCCTCAAATCGGTTGAATACCCCATCAGGTCCATAAAATTCCATAGGCCGTTGCATGACCTGTTATATCCTATGGTAAAAGTATATCCGACGCATTCATAAAAAACAGCAATTTGGGGAAACTTTGAACGTTTGCACTCAAAATGTATTGCTCATCGCCATTACAGGTACTCATCAACGAGTTATTGATAAACACTTTGTTCAATCAAAGTTTTTTAGGAGACAATTTAATGAGAATTACGTATATATAAGATTTAATATAATATCAAGCTGTTGATACTATGTTTTGTGTTACATATATTAAAGAATATAGTATGGTCTTTGTGATCGGTTCGGCGCCAGTAACCAGTTGTTATTCGCAAATAAGAGCGATTAATACTCTTATTTCCAACTTAATTGTAGTTGTTACTGAACATCGACATTCTTCTCACAAAGCAAACATATCATACTAGAAGATTAGCCCGCCACTGGCGGGATTGGTCCCATGGCTTTTGTCGATCCATTAATTTTTGTTTTTCAAGGTAACCCCGTACAGGCAGACCGACAGCATGCTATCATATAACCCGACAAAAATATTCCCCGTCCCGTGTTGACCATACATGACAAATTTCACGTCGATGCCACCGCTGTCGACCGAGATATCGCCCAAGGTCATTTGTGGGTACCCGTTTCAAGGTCAAGGTCACCTCAGGCGGACAAACTGACCCGACGAAAATCTCCCCCGTCCATTGGAAGCCCTAAGTAGGAAATATCGTCTCGATATCCCCAGTTTCCGAGACGGTCGATTGACCCGTATTTATACTCGTGTATATAAACGGTTTTTAACAACGACACCGCAGATACGAACGCTCTTTAATCATAAACCTCATTAACCCATCAATTCCAACGACGGTGGCAGGGCGAAGGGTGAAGGAGTGCTCAGGCGTTCCCAGAAGCGATGCGAGGGCACTTCTCGTGGCTTTTTTGTGGGTACCCGTTTCAAGATCAAGGCCACCTCAGGCGGACAAACTGACCCGACGAAAATCTCCCCCGTCCCTTGGAAGCCCCAAGTAGGAAATTTCGTCTCGATATCCCCAGTTTCCGAGACGGCCGATTGAGCCGTATTTATACTTGTATATAAGTCGATAGCTCTACCCGTTTCCGAGATCTGGTCTGCGCATGCGCGAAGCTGGCATCGCACGGGCTCGGCGACCCGATAAAATTCGTATCCGGGGCAAGATACATTCACATACCAAATTTCAAGTCGATAGCTCCACCCGTTTCCGAGATCTCGTCTGCGCATGCGCGAAGCTGGCGTCGCACGGACTCGGCGACCCGATAAAATTCGTATCCGGGGCAAGATACATTCACATAGCAAATTTCAAGTCGATAGCTCCACCCGTTTCCGAGATCTCGTCTGCGCATGCGCGAAGCGGGCGCCGCACGGGCTCGCCAATACGACAACGTCCACCGCCTGGTCAAACTACACACGTACCAAGTTTCGCCCCGATCAGTCGAGAATCGTAGATTTGTATCATTGACAGACAAACATACAAACATACAAACATACAAACAGAGGTCTTCAAAACATATATGAGACTAGCCGATGAGCCCGACGTTGTCCGGGCTATTCAAAAACAAATTTCAAGTCGATAGCTCCACCCGTTTCCGAGATCTGGTCTGCGCATGCGCGAAGCTTGCGTCGCACGGGCTCGGCGACCCGATAAAATTCGTATCCGGGGCAAGATACATTCACACACTAAATTTCAAGTCGATAGCTCCACCCGTTTCCGAGATCTCGTCTGCGCATGCGCTGCACGGGAGTCGCACGGGCTCGCCAATACGACAAGGACGACCGCCTGTTCAAACTACACAACGTACCAAGTTTCGTCCCGATGGGTCGAGAATCGCGATTTGTATAAATGACATACAGACAGACAGACAGAGGTCTTCAAAAATATATAAGAGACGTTGTCCGGGCTATTCAAAAAAACCAAATTTCAAGTCGATAGCTCTACCCGTTTCCGAGATCTGGTCTGCGCATGCGCGAAGCTGACGTCGCACGGGCTCGGCGACCCGATAAAATTCGTATCCGGGGCAAGATACATTCACATACCAAATTTTAAGTCGATGGCTCCACCCGTTTCTGAGATCTGGTCTGCGCATGCGCGAAGCTGGCGTCGCATGGGCTCGGCGACCCGATAAAATTCGTATCCGGGGCAAGATACATTCACATAGCAAATTTCAAGTCGATAGCTCGACCCGTTTCCGAGATCTAGTCTGCGCATGCACTGCACGGGCGTCGCACGGGCTCGCCAATACGACAAGGACGACCGCCTGGTCAAACTACACACACGTACCAAGTTTCGTCCCGATCGGTAGAGAATCGTAGATTTGTATAAATGACATACAGACATACAGACAGACAGAGGTCTTCAAAATATATATGAGACTAGCTGGACTAACTTCGTCCGGGCTGTTTCCCCTCTGCTTTTCGGCGAATTGCGCGATTTGACCTTGAATTGTCCATTTTGAAGGTCAAGGTCAGGTGGGGTAACGATTTGACCCGTCCAAAACACTGCCCGGACAAAAGTACCCGACAAAAGTACCCGTCGAAATCCATCCGGTGTTACCCGATTTGACCTTGACTTGATCATTTTGAAGGTCAAGGTCAGGTCGGGGTCACGATTTGACCCGTCAAAAACACTCAGTGGACAAAGTTAACCCTATGTATCAAATTTCGTCGAAATGCCATCAAAATTCGCGATTTGACCTTGAAATGACCCGATTTCAAGGTCACGTCGCACTGGTAAATTAATAGGCCTATGCCACTCCCCGCCGAAATTACCCAAACATATCAAGTTTCATCGAAATCGGCTCGGCCGTTTTCGAGTCCATCGCGGACAGACAGACAGACACACACATATTTCTACCCAGCCCGACGTTGTCCGGTCACCTCAGGCGGACAAACTGACCCGACGAAAATCTCCCCCGTCCCTTGGAAGCCCTTGAAAATCTCCCCCGTCCCTTGGAAGTCAAATATTTTCACTAAAGTAGATAAACGCTCTTTAATAGCGACGCCTCGTATACAAACACTCATTAATTGTCACGCGATTAACCCATCAATCCCCATACGGTCCAGTCGTTATCGAGTCTATAGCGAACACATATATATATATATATATATATATATATAGGGAAGTCTCAAAATATATAGTAGACTAGCAGGTTAGCCCGCCACTGGCGGCGTTTGTCCGAAACATGACATTTTTTTGCTTTTCAATGAGTTAATTGTGCCTTTTTAATCAAGAGAAATTATGGTACACGTCCCTAAAAGAGGTATGCCAACAATGTCGTTGTTGTTGGCATTCACGGCTTGGGGCCACCGGAATATTCTCACATTGCCGTAAAGAGAAAATAGCATATGTCGTTGTTGTTGGCATTCACGGCTTGGGGGCCACCACTATGTAGATCCCGTCATACAGATATAAAAAATGTAGAGTTACGCCTCTTGTATCGGTATCCAACGATGATATACAAAAATGTAGAGTTACGCCTCTTAGATAAATTCTGCCTTTTAATCGAGATAAATGCAAATCGCGTTTTGCATCAGTAGTTTCGTACGCATGGGATAACCGTTTAGCAACGTCGATGACAATAAAGAGCGTTAACCGGTTAAATCTCCCAATATGGAAGATATAAGGAGCGTCGGTGTGTTAACCCCCACTGTGCCGTTTTTTGTGACCGAGAGTGGAGAACGGGTGCTCAGAGCTTCTCCAAAACGCGACAACGACGGTGTCCGTTGGATTTTACCCTTAGATAGGAAGTTTGAGCTCAATCCGCGCAGCCGTTTTCGATACTATAAAGTACACATATACACACATATATACGGAAGTCTCAAAATATATAGGAGACTAGCAGGTTAGCCCGCCACTGGCGGCATTCGTCCCATGGCTTTGTTTCAGAAACATGACATTTTTGAATATGAATTTAATGTTTTTTAAATTTAATATATTTTGTTTCTGAATTGTTTTTTTACTGTTAATTTTTTTTAATTTTAAATTGTTTTAATTAAATTGTAAATTGTTTTAATTATTTTTTTTGTTTCTGGCGGAAAAATTTACCCGTAGAAATCCCCCTTTCCTAGGAACGACAGACAACGCATTCTTTGTTTCGTGAAATCTCTCTACGATAACATTGCATTGAATTTAAAACAAACGCTTCCCGTCGGGAAATCTGTCTGCATAATATTTTTAGTCTGCCGTACCCGTCGTAATGTCGTGAAATCTCTCTGCATAATAGATAACATTGCATTGAATCTGTTGTTGGCATTCAGGGCTTCGGGTCGTTGTTGTTGGCATCACGGCTCCCCGAAAACTCTCACATTGCCGAAAACGTGTATTTAGTAATATCGTTGTTGTTGATATTTACGGCTTGGGGGCTATTTTCTTATTTAGCAAGTTAGAGCTCAATCGGTTCGAGTCTATAAAGGACACACTCATATATATGACACTTCCCGTGGGTAGCAAGTTTGAGCTCAATCGGCATTCCCTGGAATTTCCCGTAGATTGGCAGATTCCAGTAGCTTTATAACGGTATATCTGGGGAGAAATCTGATGCTATATTCGTGATTATCTGGGATGATTTCGGTATATAACAAAGCGGTATATAACAAAGCGCGCCATCCGTGCTCGCAGGGTTGGTCAGAAACAAATGTTTTTTAAATTTAATGTATGTTCCGTATATCTCTCTGCAGATGCAAATAACGTTGAATGGCAAACAGACGCTCTTTATAGAGATGCGTCAAAAACAAACGCTCATTAAATAATCACTTGATTAACCCACGCCGTGCCTTTGCGGTGATTTGAGATTGGAGAACGGGTGCTCTGAGCTTCTCTAAACCGCGACCACGGTCGTGTCGGTGGGATTTTTCATTTAGATGGGAAGTTTGAACTCAATCGAGCGAACCGTTTTCGATTCTATGAAGTACATATATACGAAGTCTCAAAATATATAGTATAGAAGACTAGCAGATTAGCCCGCCACTGGCGGCATTTGTCCCATGGCTTTGGTCGATCCATTAATTTTAGTTTTTCAAGGTAACCCCGTACAGGCTTAAGGTACATCGGGCGGAAAGAACTGACCCGATGGAAAATTGTTGAGCCCGACGTTGTCCGGGCTACTCAAAAACAAAATTTCAAGTCGATAGCTCCACCCGTTTCCGAGATCTGGTCTGCGCATGCGCGAAGCTGTCGTCGTACGGGCTCGGCGACCCGATAAAATTCGTATCCGGGGCAAGATACATTCACATACCAAATTTCAAGTCGATAGCTCCACCCGTTTCCGATATCTCGTCTGCGCATGCGCTGCACTGGCGTCGCACGGGCTCGCCAATACGACAGCGACGACCACCTGGTCAAACTGCACTCACGTACCAAGTTTCGTCCCGATCGGTCGATGTGTTGGTATCTGATGCAAAAGACGAAATTGTGAGTGTTGGTCAATAGTCCCCGCAAAGTTAATCCCGTCGTGAACCCCATCCTCGCAAAGAGCGGACAGTCAATTAATCCCGTCGTGAACCCCCATCACCAACGCGACGTAAACATGTGTTGCGTTCTAAAAATAGGAAAGCAGTTGTTCCCGTATATCTCTCTGCATAATAAATTTCGAGCGATAACGTTTGCGTGAGTGTTGGTTTGTAACCGGGATTTCTGAGAAGCATTATGCCTATAACTAAGCCCTGACCTAAGTGTCATACATACTATAACAATGATGTTGTGAGAGTACTATGGCATCCAATAAATCTCCCCGCATATGAAACCACTCAATGTTCTATCTCTCTCAGATGCTAATAACGTTGAATGGTAAACAGACGCTCTTTATAGCGATGCGTCAAAAACAAACGCTCATTTTGATTAACCCCCGCCGTGCCTTTGCGGTGATTTGGGAGTGGATAAAGGGTGCTCAGAGCTTCTCCAAAACGCGACAACTACGGTGTTCGTGGGTTTTTACCCTTAGATGGGAAGTTTGAACTCAATCGAGCAAGCCGTTTTCGATTCTATAAAGTACATATATATATACGGAAGCCTCAAAATATATAGTACTAGCCGATGAGCCCGACGTTGTCCGGGCTATTAAAAAACAAAATTTCAAGTCGATAGCTCCACCCGTTTCCGAGATCTGGTCTGCGCATGCGATAGCTCCACCAGTTTCCGAGATCTCGTCTGCGCATGCGCGAAGCTGGCGTCGCACGGGCTCGGCGACCCGATAAAATTCGTGTCCGGGGCAAGATACATTCACATACCAAATTTCAAGTCGATAGCTCCACCCGTTTCCGAGATCTCGTCTGCACATGCGCGAAGCTGGCGTCGCACGGGCTCGGCGACCCGATAAAATTCGTATCCGGGGCAAGATACATTCACATAGCAAATTTCAAGTCGATAGCTCCACCCGTTTCCGAGATCTCGTCTGCACATGCGCGAAGCGGGCGCCGCACGGGCTCGCCAATACGACAACGTCCACCGCCTGGTAAAACTACACACACGTACCAAGTTTCGTCCCGATCGGTCGAGTATCGTAGATTTGTATCAATGACCGACAAACATACATACAGACAAACAGACAGAGGTCTTCAAAATATATTATAGATAGATTAGCAGGTTAGCCCGCCACTTGCGGCAATCGTCAGAAACATGACAATTTTTAATTGTTTTAATTAATTTTTTTAATTAATTTTTTGAGTAAATGTTTTAATTAATTTTTTTTGTTTTTCAATGAGTTAATTGTGCCTTTTTAATTTACTGGCTTTTTTATAAATATTTTTAATAAATTTTTTAATTTTTCAATTTGACCCGATTTGACCTTGAATTTATCATTTTCAAGGTCAAGGCCAGGTTGGGGTCACAATTTAACCCGACCATGACATTTCCCGTAGGTAGCAAGTTTGAGCTCAATCGGTTCGAGTCTATAAAGGACACACACATATATATTATTTGTGGGCACCCGTTTCAAGGTGAAGGTCACCTCGGGCGAAAAACTGAGCCGATGAAAATGTCCCCCGTTCCTAGGAAGCCCTAAGTACGTAAGAATCACACAGAAGCGAATTCCAGATAACGTAAACAAAACAGTATGAGAAAGCCGAAGGGAATAAAGAGCGTTAACCAGTTAACGAACCCAAATATGGAAGATCTTTATCAACGACACTGCGGATACGAACGCTCTTTAACTATCAACGCGATTAACTCCGCAGTGTCATTTTTTTGTGACTGAGAGTGGAGAACGGGTGCTCTGAGCTTCGACCATTCGCCGCGACGACCATTCCCGTGAGATTTTACCCTTAGATGGAAGTTTGGTCTCGATCGGTGCAGCCGTTTTAGATTCTATAAAGGACACATATATAGATGATATTAAATGAGTGTTTCTCTCGTATGATATTTATGAAACGAGTCTAATAATTTTCAGTTTTCTCGAGCCTCCGGCGAGAGAAAACTGAAAATTCGTGACGAGTTTCATAAATATCATATGAGAGAAACACGAATTACATATTCTATTTATCATATGACACCTATAAATTGATTATGATGTCCAAAACGCACACAAATCACTAAATAGCTATATGACATCGGCAGCAAAAGGTTAATGTGACGTCACTTCATTGCACCGGAAGCCCAATTACACCTGGTGAACTAGCAGAAATAATATGCACGCGAAGATATAGTGCGCTATTCTGTTCTCAGTTTGTTACATTATATCGTATGTTTATTAGATAAATACGAATTACATATTCTATTTATCGTATAACAATGTCCAAAACTATATATTTCAAGATTATAATTGCGAGAATTTCGGCATGGCGTTAATTGACGCGCACGAATTTGACCTGCATTTAGTTAGAGATACGGCTCGGCCCCGGCTGCCATTCAGCCAATCAAAACACACTTTTTGTCCACAAACAAATCAAATTATCGGAAGGTGATATGAACTAGTAGTTCATATGAAATTGATTTATGACATACTTTCCAACGTAAATAATGATTGAGTCATATGATAAATTTATATATTTATATATATACGTAGTTCTCAAAATATATATCACTAGCAGGTTAGCCCGCCACTTGCGGCGTTCGTCAGAAACATGACAATTTTTTTTTTTTTTTTTTATTTATTTTTTTATTTTTTATTTTTTTTTTCAATGAGTTAATATTAAATTTTTGTTTATAACATGAGTTAATTGTGCATTTTTAATTTACTGGATTTTTTAATTAATTTTTTGGATTAATTTTTGTTTTTCAATATTTTACCCGATTAGACCTTATTTTACCCGACTAAGGTGAAGAAGACATAAGAATCACACAACACGCAGTACCCGTCCCTAAAAGAGGTATGATTTAAGGTACATCGGGCGGAAAAACTGACCCGATGAAAATTTCCCCCGTTCATAGGAACGACAGACATAAGAATCACACAACACACATGTTTTGTTTTCACACAACATGCAGTACCCGTCCCTAAAAGAGGTATGATTGAAAATTTCCCCCGTTCCTAGGAACGACAGGCATAAGAATCACACAACACGTTAATTCTGCCTTTTTAATCAAGATACATGCATTTCGCGTTTTGCGTCCGTAGTTTCGTACACATGGGTAACCGTTTAGCAACGCCGATGGCAATAAAGAGCGTTAGTCGGTTAACGACTCCAAATATGGTCAATATAAAGATCGTTGATGCCTTAACCCCCCCCCCCGAAGTGCCGTTTGCGGTGATTTTGATGATTGGGAGTGGATAATGAGTGCTCAGAGCTTTCCAAAACGCGACGTCGACCATTGCCGTGGTTTTTTTTACCCTTATATACGAAATTTGAGCTCGATCCGACCAGCCGTTTTCGATTACGTTGATTCTGCCTTTTTAATCGAGATAAATGCATTTCGCGTTTAGCGTCCGTAGTTTCGTACGCATGGTTATTGGTTAACCGTTTAGCAACGTCGATGGCAATAAAGAGAGTTAGTCGGTTAACGACTCCAGATATGGTCAATATAAAGATCGTTGATGCCTTAACATCCGAAGTGCCGTTTGCGGTGATTTTGAGGCGTTCGTCAGAAACATGACAATTTTACACAACGTCACACAACACGCTCATGTCTGGATACAGTCTTACACGCACACGCCCAGACCCAGACGTAAGAATCACATTACACACATACGCTCTTTATCAATGACACTGCGGATAGGAACGCTCAACTATCAACGCTATTAACTCCGAAGTGCCGTTTTTGTGACTGAGATTGGAGAACGGGTACTCTGAGTTTTTCCAAAACGCCGCGACGACGATTCCCGTCAGTTTTTACCCTTAGATGGGAAGTTTGAGCCCAATCGGTTCGGCCGTTTTCGTGTCTATAAATGACACATATATTTATATATATACGTAGTTCTCAAAATATATAGGAGACTAGCAGGTTAGCCCGCCGCTGGCGTGGTTCGTCTGAAACATGACATTTAAAAAATTATTTTAATTTCATTTAAAAAAAAAAAAATTTCAATGAGTTAATTCTGCCTTTTCAATCAAGAGAAATTATGGTACCCGTCCCTAAAAGAGGTATGATTTACCCGATGAAAATCTCCCCCATTCCTAGGAACGACAGACATAAGATGTTGGCAGTTATTCACTTGAACGAATGGCAGTCTTGCTATTCACGGAGAATTGCAAATCATAGATGTGAAAGCACTCAAAAGTATTGTTCCCGTATCTTCGCAAGCAACCACATCGGCCTTCGACTTCGGCGCGCGACGGAGATCGGTTTGCCCGTCTTTGCGAAAGGAAAGCACTCAAAAGTATTGTTCCCGTATGCGATATGCGAAAGCGGAAGGGAATAAAGAGCGTTAACCAGTTAACGAACACAAATATGGAAGATCTTTACCAACAACACAATATGGAAGATCTTTAGCAACAACACTGCGGATAGGAACGCTCTTTAACTATCAACGCGATTAACCCCCGCAGTGCCGTTTGCGGTGATTTTGATGATTGGGAGTGGAGAATGAGTGCTCAGAGCTTCTCCAAAGATTATCCACACACGAACATTGGAACGGATTTAGTTTCTGAATATTAAACTGGAAATATTAATAAATACATAAAATGCATATAAATAAATAAACTCACCCTTTCTTGGCACCAAAAGATTTACCAGACGGCCGGGAAATATAGGTACTTCATGTAAGTGCTTTGGTGAAACGCGGGTGACCGGTGTTGTGGTGACCGAAGTTAAGAAACGTCGAGCTCGGTTAGTCATTGGATGGGTGACCGGCTGGGGATTCCGGGTGCCGCCAACTTTGGCCTATTCTCACTTATCAGTTAGGTATGTGTGAATGCATTGGTGCGACTCCATCACTTACCCCTCTCTCCCCCCCCCTCTCTCTCTCTCTCTCTCTCTCTCTCTCTCTCTCTCTCTCTCTCTCTCTCTCTCTCTCTCTCTCTCTCTCTCTCTCTCTCTCTCTCTCTCTCTCTCTATATATATATATATATATATATATATATATATGTCTCTCTCTCTGTCACCCCTCTCTCCCCCTTTCTCTCTCTCTCGTTCTGTTACACTGGGGGCTCGTCCGGCACCCAGAGACTGTGTCATGATGCGACCGCTCTGGGGAAGAGTACTCGGGTGAGATTCGATGGAGAACGGGGAAGTACATGTATATGCATGCATGGGCCAGGTTCGTTTTCCAAATGCAAAAATAATTTAAGTTTCCCAAAAATTATGTTCATTTTGGCAAAATATTTGTCAAGCGAGTTGTCAATTCCACAAGAAATTAATTACAACCATCATGTCAACGCCAAAGCTACCCGTTTTGAAATATCGACTCAACTTGTAGCAGAACGTTTAAACAATTATAATCGGGTGGTAGAGAAAGGCTGCCCACAGTGCAACTGTCGACATGCTTAATTGACTTCAATCAAAATATAATTTCTCCGCGCTGCTTTTGAATTGTATGTTATTTATATGCTCACCATAGAAGATTTCACTTTCGCACAAAATATGCCGGGAAAAACTGCTGCGATAAATAAAAAAGCAATTTAGGTTCCATGAGGCAGACGACCTACGCCATTTACAAGAAGTTGTTGCCAACAACCGTTTTTTGAAAAAACGTAAGTGCTGGGTCACCGCTGCTGAAGAATTAAAAACAAATTCACGAAGCACCGGTACCGATTCGCCGATTTCATTAATCATCTGACCTACACGTTTCTTAATGCTACATGTTTTAAACAAAACTTCCAGACGGTTTGACAATTTCTCTACACAAATCAATACCAGAATGAGAGAATAAATTAACCAAAAATCGATAGTGTGTTTCAAACAGGCGCTGTCTATGCATACGTAACATATGTGGGGGTTTTTAAACCCTAATTTCGGTCCTATGTATAATTAGATAACTTCTAAAATATTTTGGCAAAACAATTGGCAAAGGGAACTTTTTGGTCAGCGCAGCCGGATGGGGGTAAAAGCTGACAGGTCTTGTGGCGATATCCGGAATAACATATGGCAACATGACGAGCAAAGTAAAGCAGGCCCATGTAAAATATAGGAAATGTAAGATCGATCGGACCAGATCATCTGAGGCTAATTGAACACATTCTCCCTTCGACCACGATCACCTCTGGGTTATAAGCTCGAGTGCTCCCTGGAGATAAATATGAATGGGTCGAGTACACCCGGTCATGGGATGGCATTTGGTAAGAGAGGAAGATATGATCTGATTTATTCCCCGATGTAATTACTCAATCACCGTGGCTACTGACGGGCTACGCTCTTAAAATCAAGAGTTATTAGTCTGAGCACGGAGTTTTATTTGCTCCGCTCGCATAACATTGATTTGTTCCCCTTGTTATTGAACAGCTGATAAAACGTATGCTTCTTGTTCTGCTACAAGGGGAACCGTAATCGGAAATAAGTAAGACACATATAGGGTGTTATGGGAAGTAATTGCTCTGCGTGGGGTTTATTCGAGTCCGCGTTCTTGTGTGTTCCGGAACGGTGTACCGCCATACGCGCCATGATCCGCGAGTGTCCATTTGAACACAGAGGATCGATGTTCAACAGACCAAGAATTAGAGACCAGGATTATGTTCGAGTGTTACAACCGGGGAGTGAGAATATAAGCCTGCGAACATTACGTCATGATGTTCCATGTGGTCGGAACGCCAAGAACCTGTTCTCTATTGTGGTTCTTGCATGGTAATCATTATGGTCGCCTTTCGCATAACGAACTACTAAACTCACAACAGACGGACTCGTAGTCGACAATTCTGGGAAAAGTGTTTTGGACTTACGACTATAGGCCTACTATCTAATATATATTTTGGGACTTCTGTTTGTTTGTTTGTTTGTTAGCTATGGTCGGTATAACTGTCGGACGGATTGAGCCCAAACTTCCTATCTAAGGGTAAAATCCCAGATGGAATGTCATCGCACCGCTTCTGATAACGTCAGAGCACTCATTATCCAATCCCCCGCCACCACAATGGGTAGTTCATGGGTTAATCGCGTGATAGTTAAAGAGCGTTCGTAACCGCAGTGTCGTTGATAAAGAGCGTGTATGTGTCCAGACATGAGCGTGTTGTGTCTGTGTACAGACATGAGCGTGTTGTGTGATTCTGTGTTCGAACTTAGGGGTTCCTGGGAATGGGGGAGATTTTCATCGTGTCAGTTTTTCCGCCCGAGGTGACCTTCACCTTGAAATGGGCACCCACAAATGATATATTTGGGACTTATGTCTGTTTGTCTGTTAGCTATGGCCTGGAAAACTGCTGGACGGATTTCGACGAAATTTGATATCTAGGGATAATTTTGTCCGGGGAGTGTTTTGTCCGGGTCAAATCGTGAATCCGACCTTACCTTGACCTTCAAAATGGTAAATTCAAGGTCAAAGCCCGGACGAAGTCGGGTCACCTGCTAGTCTATCTATATATATATATATATTGAGACTTCCGTATATATATATATATATATATATGTGTGTGTATGTGGGTACTTCATGGAATCCAAAACGCGTGTACAGATTGAGCTCAAATTTCGTATGTAAGTGTAAAATATCACCGACGCGGCCGTGGTCGCATTTTGGAGAAGCTCAGAGCACCGTTTCTCCAATCCCAAATGAGCTAATCGGCACTTCGAGGTTAATTGATATTCGCTCGCGATCCAAGAGGAGTAACTGTACATTTTTTTATATCTGTATATGTATATTTTTATATCCATATTCACTTCAAACTGCTAAACCCGTTGAGCCAAAACTTGCTAATACCTCGCAAAATATAGAATTTACATTTTCTCATATATATACATTTCTTGTTACGGCTGAAAATCTTAGTCTATTTTCAATACATTCATATAAACAAGCTCTAAACTTACACCCCTCGATTCGTGCTAACTAACGCAGCTATATGGCTGCTAAAATTTAGTAAATTTACGAGGCAGTGCGATACGTCCCTGAATCTGACGGGACTTCAACACTGCCTTCTCCTTTGACCATCTCGTAAAGGTGGGGTGTCACTCACAAGCCGTGAAAACCAACAACAACGACATTGTTGGCGAGAAAATAATTAGTTCAAATTACTAATGCTAATTTTCTCTTTACGGCAATGTGAGAATCTTCGGGCTAGAATTTTCGGGTGGCCACCAAGCCCTGAATGCCAACAACAACGACATCGTTGGCATATCCTCTTGATTAAAAAGACAGAATTAACTCATTAAAAAATGCGTGTTGCCCCAAGCCGTGAATGACTATAAAGAGCGTCGTTTTCGCTATCTACTTATCTGTATGACGGGAGTCTGTAGCCTGTCGCTCGAAATATTATGCAGAGACATTTCACGACGGGAAGCGTTTGTTTTCAATGCAATGTTATCGCTCGAGCGTTGTCTGTCGTTCCTAGGAAGGGGGGGTTTCTACGGGTAAATTTCGTTTCGCTATCTACTTATCTGTATGACGGGAGTCTGTAGCCTGTCGCTCGAAATATTATGCAGAGACATTTCACGACGGGAAGCGTTTGTTTTCAATTCAATGTTATCGCTCGAGCGTTGTCTGTCGTTCCTAGGAAGGGGGGATTTCTACGGGTAAATTTTTCCGCCAGAAACAAAAAATTTAATTAAAAAAATTTAAAATTAAAAAAATAAAAAAATTAAAAAACAATTCAGAAAAAAAATATATTAAATTTTAAAAACATTAAATTCATATTAAAAAATAAAAAAAAAAATAACTAAAAATATAATTAAACAAATGCACCACAAGTGTGTCGGAACCTGTTGCAATTGCTTTTTCGAACAAAGCCATGGGACGAATACCGCCAGTGGCGGGCTAACCTGCTAGTCTATCTATACTATATATTTTGAGACTTCGTATATATGTGTGTACTTCATAGAATCCAAAACGCGTGTACAGATTGAGCTCAAACTTCCTATGTAAGTGTCAAATCCCACCGACACGACCGTGTTCGCGGTTTAGAGAAGCTCAGAGCACCCGTTCTCCAATCTCAAATCACCGCAAAGGCACGGCGTGGGTTAATCAAGTGATTATTTAATGAGCGTTTGTTTTTGACGCATCTCTATAAAGAGCGTCTGTTTGCCATTCAACGTTATTTGCATCTGCAGAGAGATATACGGAACATACATTAAATTTAAAAAACATTTGTTTCTGACCAACACTGCGAGCACGGATGGCGCGCTTTGTTTTTACAGTATATAGTTATATACCGAAATCATCCCAGATAATCACGAATATAGCATCAGATTTCTCCCCAGATATACCGTTATAAAGCTACTGGAATCTGCCAATCTACGGGCAATTCCAGGGAATGCCGATTGAGCTCAAACTTGCTACCCACGGGAAGTGTCATATATATGAGTGTGTCCTTTATAGACTCGAACCGATTGAGCTCAAACTTGCTAAATAAGAAAATAGCCCCCAAGCCGTAAATATCAACAACAACGATATTACTAAATACACGTTTTCGGAAATGTGAGAGTTTTCGGGGAGCCGTGATGCCAACAACAACGACCCGAAGCCCTGAATGCCAACAACAGATTCAATGCAATGTTATCTATTATGCAGAGAGATTTCACGACATTACGACGGGTACGGCAGACTCAAAATATTATGCAGACAGATTTCCCGACGGGAAGCGTTTGTTTTAAATTCAATGCAATGTTATCGTAGAGAGATTTCACGAAACAAAGAATGCGTTGTCTGTCGTTCCTAGGAAGGGGGATTTCTACGGGTAAATTTTTCCGCCAGAAACAAAAAAATTAATTAAAACAATTTACAATTTAATTAAAACAATTTAAAATTAAAAAAAATTAACAATAAAAAAACAATTCAGAAACAAAATATATTAAATTTAAAAAACATTAAATTCATATTCAAAAATGTCATGTTTCTGAAACAAAGCCATGGGACGAATGCCGTCAGTGGCGGGCTAACCTGCTAGTACTATATATTTTGAGAACTCCGTATATATATAGGGGTGTGTGTGTGTGTGGGTACTTCATAGAATCAAAAACGCGTGTACAGATTGAGATCAAATTTCGTATGTAAGTGTAAAATACCACCGACACCGCCGTGGTCGAGTTTTGGAGAAGCTCAGAGCACCCTTTATCTACTCCCAAATCACCGCAAAGGCACGGCGGGGGTTAATCGCGTTGATAGTTAAAGAGCGTTCATATCCGCAGTGTCGTTGATAAAGAGCGTATGTGCGTAAATGTGATTCTTACGTCTGGGTCTTGGCATGTGCGTCATTATACAGACATGAGCGTGCTGTGTGATTCTTACGTACTTATGGCTTCGTAGGAACGCGGATCGGGTCAGTTTTTCGGCCCTAGGTGATCTTCACCTTGAAACGGGTACCCACAAATGATATATATGTGGGTGCCCTTTATAGACTGGAACCGATTGAGCTCAAACTTGCTCTTCGGGGTTAATCGCGTTGATAGTTAAAGAGCGTTCCTACCCGCAGTGTTGTTGATAAAGAGCGTATGTGCGTAAATGTGATTCTTACGTCTGGGTCTGGGCATGTGCGTTATTATACAGACATGAGCGTGCTGTGTGATTCTTACGTACGTATGGCTTCGTAGGAACGCGGATCGGGTCAGTTTTTTCCGCCCTAGGTGATCTTCACCTCGAAACGGGTACCCACAAATGATATATATGTGGGTGTCCTTTATAGACTGGAACCGATTGAGCTCAAACTTGCTACCTACCGGATGTGTCATGGACGGGTTAAATTGTGACCCCGACCTGACCTTGAAAATGATCAATTCAAGGTCAAATCGGCTTAAATATTGAAAAACCAAAAATTAATTCAAAAATATAAACAAAAAATTAAATTAAAAAATTAATATGTCATGTTTCGGACAAACGCCACCGGTAGCTCAAATTTCGTATGTAAGTGTAAAATCCCACCGACACCGCCGTGGTCGCGTTTTGGAGAAGCTCAGAGCACCCTTTATCCACTCCCAAATCACCGCAAAGGCACGGCGTGGGTTAATCAAGTGATTATTTAATGAGCGTTTGTTTTTGACGCATCTCTATAAAGAGCGTCTGTTTGCCATTCAACGTTATTAGCATCTGCAGAGAGATATACGGAACATAAATTAAATTTTAAAAACATTTGTTTCTGACCAACACTGCGAGCACGGATGGCGCGCTTTGTTTTTACAGTATCGGTATATACCGAAATCATCCCAGATAATCACGAATATAGCATCAGATTTCTCCCCAGATATACCGTTATAAAGCTACTGGAATCTGCCAATCTATCTATATAATTTGAGACTTCCGTATATATATATATGTATGTGTGTATATATGTGGGTAATTCATAGAATTGAAAACGCGTGTAGGAACGGGCATCCCCACGGTAATGTCGGCTTATAATACATCTGTACTACACATGACAACCGGGTCTCTATATATGTACCAAAATTACGCCGCGTTGGTGACTGGGAAATTCCAGGGAATGCCGATTGAGCTCATATTTGCTACCTACGGGAAGTGTCATATATATGAGTATGTTCTTTATAGACTCGAACCGATTGAGCTCAAACTTGCTAAATATTGACTGGGAAATTCCAGGGAATGCCGATTGAGCTCAAACTTGCTACCTACGGGAAGTGTCATATATATGTGTGTGTCCTTTATAGACTCGAACCGATTGAGCTCAAACTTGCTAAATACGGGAAGTGTCATGGACGGGTTCATTGAAAAACAAAAAAAAATCGGGTAAAATTGTAAAACAAAATTAAAAAGGCACAATTAACTCATTGAAAAACCAAAACATCGCGTAAAATTTAAACACAAAAACAAAAAAATTAACTCATTGAAAAACAAAAAATTAAATTAATTAAAAAAATTAATTAAAACTTAAATTTTTTCTTGTTTCTGACTATTGCCGCCAGTGGCGGGCTAACCTGCTAGTCTATCTATATAATTTGAGACTTCCGTATATATATATGTATGTGTGTATATATGTGGGTAATTCATAGAATTGAAAACGCGTGTAGGAACGGGCATCCCCACGGCAATGTCGGCTTATAAGACATCTTTACTACACATGACAACCGGGTCTCTATATATGTACCAAAATTACGCCGCGTTGGTGACTGGGAAATTCCAGGGAATGCCGATTGAGCTCATATTTTCTACCTACGGGAAGTGTCATATATATGAGTATGTTCTTTATAGACTCGAACCGATTGAGCTCAAACTTGCTAAATATTGACTGGGAAATTCCAGGGAATGCCGATTGAGCTCAAACTTGCTACCTACGGGAAGTGTCATATATATGTGTGTGTCCTTTATAGACTCGAACCGATTGAGATCAAACTTGCTAAATACGGGAAGTGTCATGGACGGGTTCATTGAAAAACAAAAAAAAATCGGGTAAAATTGTAAAACAAAATTAAAAAGGCACAATTAACTCATTGAAAAACCAAAACATCGCGTAAAATTTAAACACAAAAAAAAAAAAATTAACTCATTGAAAAACAAAAAATTAAATTAATTAAAAAAATTAATTAAAACTTAAATTTTTTCTTGTTTCTGACTATTGCCGCCAGTGGCGGGCTAACCTGCTAGTCTATCTATATAATTTGAAACTTCCGTATATATATATGTATGTGTGTATATATGTGGGTAATTCATAGAATTGAAAACGCGTGTAGGAACGGGCATCCCCACGGCAATGTCGGCTTATAAGACATCTTTACTACACATGACAACCGGGTCTCTATATATGTACCAAAATTACGCCGCGTTGGTGACTGGGAAATTCCAGGGAATGCCGATTGAGCTCATATTTTCTACCTACGGGAAGTGTCATATATATGAGTATGTTCTTTATAGACTCGAACCGATTGAGCTCAAACTTGCTAAATATTGACTGGGAAATTCCAGGGAATGCCGATTGAGCTCAAACTTGCTACCTACGGGAAGTGTCATATATATGTGTGTGTCCTTTATAGACTCGAACCGATTGAGCTCAAACTTGCTAAATACGGGAAGTGTCATGGACGGGTTCATTGAAAAAACCAAAAAAAATCGGGTAAAATTGAAAAACAAAATTAAAAAGGCACAATTAACTCATTGAAAAACCAAAACATCGCGTAAAATTTAAACACAAAAACAAAAAAATTAACTCATTGAAAAACAAAAAATTAAATTAATTAAAAAAATTAATTAAAACTTAAATTTGTTCTTGTTTCTGACTATTGCCGCCAGTGGCGGGCTAACCTGCTAATCTCATATATATTTTGAAGACCTCTGTCTGTATGTATGTTTGTTTGTTTGTTTGTTTGTTTGTCTGTCTGTCATTTATACAAATCTACGATTCTCGACGGATCGGGACGAAACTTGGTACGTGTGTGTAGTTTGACCAGGCGGTGAACGTTGTCGTATTGGCGAGCCCGTGCGGCGCCCGCTTCGCGCATGCGCAGACGAGATCTCGGAAACGGGTGGAGCTATCGACTTGAAATTTGCTATGTGAATGTATCTTGCCCCGGATACGAATTTAATCGGGTCGCCGAGCCCGTGCGACGCCAGCTTCGCGCATGCGCAGACCAGATCTCGGAAACGGGTAGAGCTATCGACTTGAAATTTGGTTTTTGAATAGCCCGGACAACGTCGGGCTCATCGGCTAGTCTCATATATATTTTGAAGACCTCTGTCTGTATGTATGTATGTATGTTTGTTTGTTTGTTTGTTTGTCTGTCATTTATACAAATCTACGATTCTCGACCGATCGGGACGAAACTTGGTAGGTGTGTGTAGTTTGACCGGGCGGTGAACGTTGTCGTATTGGCGAGCCCGTGCGGCGCCCGCTTCGCGCATGCGCAGACGAGATCTCGGAAACGGGTGGAGCTATCGACTTGAAATTTGGTATGTGAATGTATCTTGCCCCGGATGCGAATTTTATCGGGTCGCCGAGCCCGTGCGACACCAACTTCGCGCATGCGCAGAACGAGATCTCGGAAACGGGTGGAGCTATCGACTTGAAATTTGCTATGTGAATGTATCTTGCCCCGGATACGAATTTTATCGGGTCGCCGAGCCCGTGCGACGCCAGCTTCGCGCATGCGCAGACCAGATCTCGGAAACGGGTAGAGCTATCGACTTGAAATTTGGTTTTTGAATAGCCCGGACAACGTCGGGCTCATCGGCTAGTACTATATATTTTGAGACTTCCGTATATATATATGTGTGTGTGTGTGTGTGTGGCTACTTCATGGAATTCAAAACGCGTGTACAGATTGAGCTCAAATTTCGTATATAAGTGTAAAATCCCACGGACACCGTCGTGGTCGCATTTTGGAGAAGCTCATAGCACCGTTTCTCCCTTCCCAATCATCAAAATCACCGCAATGGGCTCTTCGGGGTTAATAGCGTTGATATATAAAGAGCGTTTGTTTCCCGCAGTGTTTACATAAAGAGCGTGCTTTTCGCTATCTAATTCTACTTATCTGTATGACGGGAGTCTGAGAACGGGGGACATGTTTACAATTCAACAAAACGTTATCCAACAAAACGTTATCGCTCGAAATAGCTCGAAATATTATGCAGAGAGATGCCTGTCGTTCCTAGGAACGGGGGACATGTTTACAATTCAACAAAACGTTATCCGACAAAACGTTATCGCTCCAAATTTCACGACGGGATTCCACAAAACGTTATCGCTCGAAATGTTTACGACGGGGTACCATGAATTAACTCATTGAAAGTCGTTCCTAGGAAGGGGGATTTCCAAAACCGTGAACGCCAACGACATTGTTGGCGAGAAAATAGCCCCCAAGCCGTAAATATCAACAACAACGACATTGTGGGCGAGAAAATAAATACACGCAATCCTATTTTCCCTTTTCGGCAATGTGAGATTTTTCGGGGAGCCGTGATGCCAACAACAACGACCCGAAGCCCTGAATGCCAACAACAACGACATCTGAAAATAGCCCCCAAGCCGTAAATATCAACAACAACGGCATTGTTGGCGAGAAAATAATTAGTTAAAATTACTAAATACACGCAATCCTATTTTCCCTATACGGCAATGTGAGATTTTTCGGGTAGCCCCGAGTCGTGATGCCAACAACAACGACCCGAAGCCCTGAATGCCAACGACATAATCGGGTCATTTTTTTTCCGCCAGATGTACCTTAAATCATACCTCTTTTAGGGAGGGTACAATAATTTCTCTTTAAAAGGCACGATTAACTCAGCGAAAAAAAATGTCATGTTTCGGACCAACGCCGCCAGTGGCGGGCTAACCTGCTAGTCTATACTATATATTCGTATATATATATGTATGTATACTTCATAGAATCCAAAACGCGTGTACAGATTGAGCTCAAACTTCCTATGTAAGTGTCAAATCCCATCGACACGACCGTGGTCGCGGTTTAGAGAAGCTCAGAGCACCCGTTCTCCAATCTCAAATCACCGCAAAGGCACGGCGTGGGTTAATCAAGTGATTATTTAATGAGCGTTTGTTTTTGACGCATCTCTATAAAGAGCGTCTGTTTGCCATTCAACGTTATTTGCATCTGCAGAGAGATATACGGAACATACATTAAATTTAAAAAACATTTGTTTCTGACCAACCCTGCGAGCACGGATGGCGCGCTTTGTTTTTACAGTATATAGTTATATACCGAAATCATCCCAGATAATCACGAATATTGCATCAGATTTCTCCCCAGATATACCGTTATAAAGCTACTGGAATCTGCCAATCTACGGGAAATTCCAGGGAATGCCGATTGAGCTCAAACTTGCTACCCACGGGAAGTGTCATATATATGAGTGTGTCCTTTATAGACTCGAACCGATTGAGCTCAAACTTGCTAAATAAGAAAATAGCCCCCAAGCCGTAAATATCAACAACAACGATATTACTAAATACACGTTTTCGGCAATGTGAGAGTTTTCGGGGAGCCGTGATGCCAACAACAACGATCCGAAGTCCTGAATGCCAACAACAGATTCAATGCAATGTTATCTATTATGCAGAGAGATTTCACGACATTACGACGGGTACGGCAGACTCAAAATATTATGCAGACAGATTTCCCGACGGGAAGCGTTTGTTTTAAATTCAATGCAATGTTATCGTAGAGAGATTTCACGAAACAAAGAATGCGTTGTCTGTCGTTCCTAGGAAGGGGGGATTTCTACGGGTAAATTTTTCCGCCAGAAACAAAAAAATTAATTAAAACAATTTACAATTTAATTAAAACAAATTAAAAAGGCACAATTAACTCCTTAAACAAATCGGGTAAAATTTAAAAACAAAAAATTCAATTAAAAAAGCACAATTAACTCATTGAAAAACAAAATAATTAACTCATTGAAAAACAAAAAATAAATTGTCATGTTTCTGACTATTGCCGAAATTTGCTGCACAAGTGTCTCGGAACCTGTTGCAATTGCTTTTTCGAACAAAGCCATGGGACGAATGCCGCCAGTATAATTTGAGACTTCCGTATATATATATATGTATGTGTGTATATTTGTGGGTACTTCATAGAATCGAAAACGCGTGTACAGATTGAGCTCAAATTTCGTATATAAGTGTAAAATCCCACGGACACCGTCGTGTTCGCGTTATGGAGAAGCTCGGAGCACCTATTCTCCCTTCCCAATCATCAAAATCACCACGAACGGCACTGCGGTGGTTAATCAAGTGATAATTTAATGAGCGTTTGTTTTTGACGCATCGCTATAAAGAGCGTTTGTTTACAATTCAACGCAACGCTATCGCTGGAAATATTATGCAGAGAGATTTCACGACGGGATTAATTGACTGTCCGCTCTTTTCGGGGAGACGGGTACCATGAATTAACTCATTGAAAAACAAACAATGCGTTGTCTGTCGTTCCTAGGAAAGGGGGATTTCATCGGGTCAATTCAGGAACTAATCTAGGAACGGGGATGTTTAGGACGGGTACCATGAATTATCTCATTGAAAAACAAACAATGCGTTGTCTGTCGTTCCTAGGAAGGGGGCATTTCATCGGGTCAATTTTTCCGCCAGAAACTAAATTTGTTTAAATAATTAATTAAATTAAAAAAAAACATTAAATTAATATTAAAAAATTCAAAATAAAATAAAATAAATAAAAACAAAATAATTACAAATATGTCATGTTTCTGACCAACCACGCCAGTGGCGGGCTAACCTGCTAGTCTATATATATATTTTGAGACTTCCGTATATATATATGTGTGTGTATATATGTGTGTGGGTACTTCATACAATCGAATACGGCTGCGCGGATTGAGCTCAAACGTCCTATCTAAGGGTAAAATCCCACGGACACCATAGTTGTCGCGTTTTGGAGAAGCTCTGAGCACCCTTTCTCCACTCCCAATCATCAAAATCACCGCGAACGGCACTGCGGTGGTTAATCAAGTGATAATTTAATGAGCTTTGTATATGACGCGTCGCTATAAAAAGAGCGTTTGTTTACAATTCAACGCAACGGTATCGCTCGAAATATTATGCAGAGAGATATACGGGAACAATATTTTGAGTGCTTTCCTATGCGGAGAGATTTATTGGAAGTCATAGTACTTTTACAATTGGATCAGACGCCGTAAGGGTGGACAACCTCTGTCAGGGGCTGCTCAATGGCCACGGGCAGGTTAAAAAAAATCATACCTCTTTTAGGGACGGGTATAATAATTTCTCTTGATTAAAAAGTCTGTCGTTCCTAGGAACGGGGAAGTTTAGGATGGATACCATGAATTAACTCATTGAAAAACAAAGAATGCGTTAATTCAATTAAAAAATCATACCTCTTTTAGGGACGGGTATCATAATTTCTCTTGATTAAAAAGCCTGTTGTTCCTAGGAACGGGGGAAGTTTAGGACGGGTACTATGAATTAACTCAAAATAAAATATTAACAAATTGATAAAAATTGAGACTTCCGTATATATGTATATATGTGTGTGTGTGTGTGTGTGAGAGAGAGGGAGGGAGGGAGGGTGTGTGTGTGAGGGTGTGTGTGTGTGAGGGTGTGTGACGGTGTGTGTGTGTGTGTGTGTGTGTGTGTGTGTGTGTGTGTGTGTGGGGGGGTCCTTCATAGAATCGAAAACGGCTGGTCGGATCGAGCTCAAATTTCGTATATAAGTGTAAAAACACACGGGGATCGTCGACGTCGCATTTTGAGCACTCCTTGACCCTTAAAGTGCGACATTCGTTTCGATACGATGGGTTTCGCTATCGATTCGCTCGCGATCCAAGAGGCGTAACTCTACATTTTTTATATCTGTATATGTATCTTTTTATATCCATATTCACTTCAAACTGCTAAACCCGTTGAGCCAAAACTTGCTAATACCTTCCAAAATATAGAATTTACATTTTCTGATATATACATTTCTTGTGACGGCTCAAAATCTTAGTCTATTTTCGATACATTCAGATTTTAAAGCTATAAACTTACACCCCTCAATTCGTGCTGACTCACGCAGCTTATATAGCTGCTAAAATTTAGTAAATACGAGGCACTGTGATACGTCCCAGAATCTGACGGGGCTTCCACTGCCTCAAGCCATGAATGCCAACAACAACGACATTGTTGGACTCGCCAAGCCGTGAATGCCAACAACAACGACGTTGGCGAGAACGCAGCTTATATGGCTGCTAAAATTTTGTAAATACGAGGCACTGTGATACGTCCCAGAATCTGACGGGACTTCCACTGCCTCAAGCCGTGAATGCCAACAACAACGACATTGTTGGACTCGCCAAGCCGTGAATGCCAACAACAACGACTTTGTTGGCGAGAAAACACACAATGCTATTTTCTCTTTACGGCAATGTGAGAATTTTCGGGTGGCCCCAAGCCGTGAATGCCAACAACAACGACATCGTTGGCATACCTCTTTTAGGGACGGGTATCATAATTCCTCTTGATTAAACAATTTTTCATCGGGTCAGTTCTTTCCGCCCGATGTACCTTAAATTTTTTAGGGACGGGTACCATAATTTCTCTTGATTAAAAAGGCACAATTAACTCATTGAAAAGCCAAAAAAATGTCATGTTTCGGACCAACGCCGACAGTGGCGGGCTAACCTGCTAGTCTCCTATATATTATGAGAACTCCGTATATAAACATATATGTGTATATATATGTGTGTACTTTATAGAATCGAAAACGGCTGCACCGATTGGGCTCAAACTTCCCATCTAAGGTTAAAAACCCACGGGAATGGTCGTCGCGGCGTTTTGGAGAAGCTCAGAGCACCCGTTCTCCACTCTCAGTCACAAAAACGGCACTTAGGGATTAATAGCGTTGATAGTAAAGAGCGTTCCTATCCGCAGTGTCGTTGATAAAGATCTTCCATATTTGGGTTCGTTAACCGGTAAACGCTCTTTATTCCCTTCGGCTTTCGCACACTGAACGGCGGACGGCGTTTGTTTACGTTATCTGGAACTCGCTTCCTAGGAACGGGGACATTTTCATCGGATTAGACCCTCACGGCATCCCCACGGCAATTTTAATTCACATTCCCAACACATAGCAGGCAAATGTCTATTAGCCAGCATCAAATGCTTTCGATCAAACAATATTCTCTGTCGCACTCTCATCATCTACGAATCCAGTGCAATCGACCTATTTTTAGAACGCAACACATGGTACCGAAATTACGTCGCGTTGGTGATGGGGTGCACGGTGGGGTTAATTTAAATATGTCATGTTGGTAACAATATCTAGCCGAGAATTCCTCAGACCTACAGACGAATGCGACCAGCAAATTTCAAAATTGGTCACTTGACCTCCCCATGAATATCTTCTGGGAAATTCCAGGGAATGCCGATTGAGCTCAAACTTGCTACCTACGGGAAGTGCATATATATGTGTATGTCCTTTATAGACTCGAACCGATTGAGCTCAAACTTGCTAAATACGGGAAGTGTCATGGACGGGTTCATTGAAAAACCAAAAAAAAATCGGGTAAAAAGGCACAATTAACTCATTGAAAAACCAAAAAAAAATCGGGTCAAATTGAAAGACCAAAAATTCAATTAAAAAATTAAAAAGGCACAATTAACTCATTGAAAAACAAAAAATTAAATGTTTCTGACAAAGCCATGGGACGAACGCCGCGCGGCGGGCTAACCTGCTAGTCTCATATATATTTTGAAGACCTCTGTCTGTATGTATGTTTGTTTGTCTGTCTGTCTGTCTGTCATTAATACAAATCTACGATTCTTGACCGATCGGGACGAAACTTGGTACGTGAGTGTAGTTTGACCAGGCGGTCGTCGTTGTCGTATTGGCGAGCCCGTGCGGCGCCCGCTTCGCGCATGCGCAGACGAGATCTCGGAAACAGGTGTAGCTATCGACTTGAAATTTGCTATGTGAATGTATCTTGCCCCGGATGCGAATTTTATCGGGTCGCCGAGCCCGTGCGACGCCAGCTTCGCGCATGCGCAGACCAGATCTCGGAAACGGGTAGAGCGATCGACTTGAAATTTGGTTTTTGAATAGCCCGGATGAATAGCCCGGACAACGTCGGGCTCATCGGCTAGTCTCATATATATTTTGAAGACCTCTGTTTGTCTGTTTGTCTGTCTGTCATTTATACAAATCTACGATTCTCGACCGATCGGGACGAAACTTGGTACGTGTGTGTAGATTGACCAGGCGGTCGACGTTGTCATATTGGCGAGCCCGTGCGGCGCCCGCTTCGCGCATGCGCAGACGAGATCTCGGAAACGGTGGGAGCTATCGACTTGAAATTTTCTATGTGAATGTATCTTGCACCGGATACGAATTTTATCGGGTCGCCGAGCCCGTGCGACGCCAGCTTCGCGCATGCGCAGACCAGATCTCGGAAACGGGTGGAGCTATCGACTTGAAATTTGGTTTTTGAATAGCCCGGACAACGTCGGGCTCATCGGCTAGTCTAATATATATTTTGGGACTTCTGTTTGTCTGTTAGCTATGGCCGGACGGATTTTGACCAAACTTCCTATCTAAGGGTAAAAACCCAGATGAAGTGTCGTCGCATTGCTTTTGAGAAGCTCCTAGCACTCATTCTCCATTCCCACTGCCGCCGTTTTGGAATTGTGGGGTTAATCGCGTGATAGTTAAAGAGCGTTCGTATCCGCAGTGTCGTTAATAAAGAGCGTGTCTGTGTCCAGACATGAGCGTGTTGTGTCTGTGTCCATACATGAGCGTGTTGTGTGATCCTTATGTCTGTGTTCGTACTTATGGGTTCATAGGAATGGGGGAGATTTTCATCGGGTCAGTTTTTCCGCCCGAGGTGACCTTCACCGTGAAACGGGTACTCACAAATGATATATATGTATGTGTGTGTCCGTTATAGACTCGAAAACGGCCCTACTGATTGAGTGCAAACTTGCTACCTAGGAGAACTTTTGTCCGGGAAGTCTCATGGACCAGTCAAATTGTGACCCCGAGCTGACCTTGACCTTCAAAATGGTCAATTCAAGGTCAAATCGGGTAAAACTGACGGATTTCGACGAAATTTGATACCTAGGGATACTTTTGTCCGGGGAGTGTTTTGGACGGGTCAAATCGTGACTCCGACCTGACCTTGACCTTCAAAATGGTCAATTCAAGGTCAAAGCCCGGACGAAGTCGGGCAACCTGCTAGTTATATATATTCGTAATTATTTTCAGTAGTATAGTTAATTATGCGAAGGTGTCAAATACCTTTGGTTCTCGAACAACCATGCAAGAATACGGATTCGAATTCGCGGGGAGTTAAAACCCAAACCCGCGAACATGACGTCACGATGTTCTCGGTGTTCGATTGCTAAGAACATGTTGTCGGTGTTCGCTCGTGGTAACGTGCCTTTCGCGAACAAACAAGTATACGCGGAATCAAATAAACGCACCTATAATTATACCAGAAAACCATAGTCAGAAATGGTAACGCCCTCAAGATCATATTATGAGGCAAATATATCAGTTATAATATCAAATATATTAGTTTCATTAATGCATCGTTTCAGATTTCCGTTAAAACAACTAATCCTTCAAATTATTACAAAAGCTACGGCTTATTAATTACTGCAGGTATCTCATTCACCACACCAGAAAACCTCTAAATGCGGACCAAAAATCTACTAATCGGATTAAATACATGCCCGATACTTCGCAATTCGACCTTTATTCTACATTCCAACTGAGACATACGTCATCAGCAAAGTTAGCTGTTATATTATGCATTGTGTTCACGCAATAACATCTTCAAGAGTGGCTCAGCCATTGTGCATACCTAAACATCGAAAGCAATTAACGCGGCCATAAAATTTACATACTGCAACAATGAGACATCCGCGAAGATACATCCGCGAAAACCCGAAATGTGTTGTCCTGCGATATATCCCCATCGCCCCATTGGCACGGCCAGATCAGCGTAGCAGTAAACGCCCATAGTATAGGGCGTACTGATACCGATCGGTGTATACGCTGGTATGTCACATGATACGACTCTTGAAAACTATAGCTCTGGCATAACCAGACTAAATTTGTCATTCCTCTGCTTTGGTCGGCGTTTGGCGATGAAGCTACATGAGCTTGTCTTGAGCGGCATTGAGCATGCAGAATCGCCCAATAAAATGTCGTCCAATCGTTCGGGCTGGATACTCGTCTAACGGAAATTGTGGTGGCGTAATTATATTTAAGCAATCAACGTCGTTTTTTGTTTCATTTACACTGTATGTGCGAAATTATATAGTATATTTTGTCAGGCCTCACATAATTGTATATGCCCATAATGCAAGAATAAGACGCCGATTGCACATAACATATATACCTTTGCTGCAAAATTCCATTACATGTATGCACGTGAATTCTGGCAAAAAATGCCCCCCCCCAACTTGTCCATTAGTGAGAGATTTGGCATGCACATTACATGTCTCTTACGCGCATTGAGTCGACATTTATACCGCTAAGACAAATATTCAGGATGTCAGACCAGTTTTACTCTGGAGGGAGTTTACAAATGGAAAGATACACGCTAAATCGTCATATATAAGAAGAGTTGCTAAGAGGAACTATCTGAGTTGACGGATGGCGACTAAATAATATATCACCAGACACATCGCGGCAATTGGGGGACGTTAAGTGGTATGTCTTATATGCGATATACGAAGATGCATGGGTAATGTCCAGCAGATAACGTAATTCCAGTATAAAAGGTTCGACTGGGTTTGAGAATTCGAATGGCCGGTGAACAGGAAATGGCGTGGCATAATACTGGGAATGCACACAGGAAATTGAGTGCGCTATATATCTTTCCACATCTGTCAATCAAATAATTGTTAGCAGATATATTCTACCAATGATCGACTGAGCCGGTCGCTTGCTGCATTGAGAATTCTTTGTTCACAATAAATGTTTATATCCGCGCATACTTCAGTGTTAAATTTCCTACTTTCAAACAACGTTTTAGTTGTCAAATAATAATTTATTGAAATGTCAATTTGTGAAATAATGTTGGAAATTCATCAGTGATTATAACACAGTTTTTCATTTTGCGTGTCAGTCATCATTTATTTCACAATTGAAGACATAAAGAAGATATGATATCGGGTGTATTCGGCAGCACGGTAAAACTAATTAAACTCTTTCTGTATAGACGTCTTATCATATATCAACAGTAAGCTCCTCCCATCGATGAATATGTGCGGAAAGCCAATGTTATTTATTTATAGATTTAACCTTCGACACACATCCGTTATAGGTCCACTGACAGTTCTCATCTTCTGTACAAAAGAACGGTTTGCAGTGTGACCCATTTAAAGCAGCGGTCACTTTCCGACGGGTATATATACCAAATAAGTTGGCTGCATGGAACGAATCCGAAGACGTCTTTTCAATCGCGACCAACTGCTTCTTTATCTCAACACCCTTCGAACCCATTCTCGTAAAGCGAAAATATTCTACTCCTGCCAGGGGGTGGGGGCAGGAACAAATTCCATGATAGAAGGTTGAATTTTTTTTTTTATGGGACCCAGCACACCGGGAACGCATTTTTCCCCTATCCGATCTCGAACACACACCCCTCCATCACAAGTGTTTTCCCCAAGGGCAATTGGAGATCCACCCCCAAAGTTTGATGAAAAACGGTGAAAATAGCAGGAAAATGCAGACAAAGGATATGAAATGTTTTCAATAACCACTTGGATGAAATGCCAAACAAGTAGGTTTGATGAAAAGTAACAGACATCTCAGAAATTCATAAAACACACACTTATCAAATAAGGTTCAGCGTCCATACCCATAAGTTACCCGCAGCATATATGTGACAAATATGTGTATCGTAGTATCTATAACGTTGTGACTAGCCCCCAGGGATGTGGCTAGAGGGTCTCCGCTGGGGGGGTGTCCACCTTGGGAATTTCCAACTGCACCCCCCCCCCTTGAGTCGGAATCACACCAACACAACTTTTTACATAATTCCATTTGCACCCCCCCCCCCATTGAGTCGGAATCGCACCAACACAACTTTTTTGCATAATTCCATTTGCACCCCCCCCCCTTGTACGGTACCTCATGCTCAGGCCTAATTTCCTATATATTCATAAGCCATGCTTCTATTTTCCCAGTATAAGAACATTAAGATATTTTAACCTGAAAATTGCCCCCCAAAAAAAACAACTAGTGATCTAATTCCAGACAAATGCACGCAGCTACCGACAACAGACCAGGAAACACTGGGCCGACCATGGTTGTTTGGCCCGGTGTGAGAAAATTTTGAAAACTATATACAAGAAAATCGCAAATCCTAGCATCTAGACTGGCCTCAACTGAAGCTTTCCTAGTGTTGGAAATTTCAAACCTCATGCTCCCCCTCAGGTTGGAAAATTCTTCAACTGATGACCATTTATGTCTACAAGTTTGACCAAATGTAGTAAAATATTGTTTTGCTAAACTAATTAGCAGTTTTGTATTGGCCATGTGGATGGGGTAATGACACACGGGGCCGACCATGGTTCGGCCCGGTGTGCGAAAATTTTGAAATCTGAACAAGAAAATAGCAAAATCCTAACATCTAGACTAGCCTCAAGCCTTCCTACTGTTGGAAATTTCAAACCCTACACCCCCATTTAGGTTGGAAAATTTCCAACTGATGACAATTCCAATGACAATGTTGACTAATTGTTTGACAATATTGTTTTCTTAAATTAACTAGAAGTTTTTGACTGGCCACGGGGGAGGGACCAGGACACAAGCTTTCCAAGTGTTGGAAATTTCCAACCTCTCACCCCCCTAAGGTTGGAAAATTTCCAACTGATGTCCATTTCTGCCAAAAATCTTGACCAAAAATAGGAACATATGCAAATATTGGTCGAAAAACAATAAATTCCCCCCAATAAATTGTTTTATAATCAAACTACAAGAACATTTTCAACCTATTGTTGGTGTGAAATTTCGTTGTGGCAGGTATGAAATTTCCAACTATTGAAAATATAGCTCTCTGCTGGGGGGGGGGGGGGGTGAGACACCCCCACACACCCCCCTCTAGCCACATCCCTGCTAGCCCCGGCCACATGGCTAAATGGTCGCCCAATCTGTGTATTAATTATATAATTTTCGGCCTGCTGTCATAATTGAAGAACACACTGCTAAAACATGTATTCTTTGCGAATGGAAGAAACACATGCAGGGGCTCGCTGTTACTCCCATACACACACTACTACCTATGATTATATAAGTGTATATTTACCCCCCCCCCCCCCCCGCTTTATTTCAGTGTAGTATACATGAGTCACATGTATACTACCATGATCAATATAGCAGGCACGTCACTGTATACAGGGACGGGGTATAAGGGCAGTACGGTTTTGGAGGGGAGTGGACAGTGGAGCTCATTACACGCCCATGTGGCAGAAACAGTAATCCCGAAATAAAATGTTATCATCTCAAAAATGAATAATTGTTTTGCAATAATTGGCATGTTATTTTCATTATATCGGTAGGTACATCATGTAAGTAATCCAAGGTCCCATCTACCCAATGATGAAATCATACAATAATACAGGAAATATGTTTATCTTTCAACATTCATACCATTTAAAGCATAATTGAGCTGACGTCGGCATCGCAGCGATAATTGAATATCAAAAACAACATGATAACGGATGGAAAATCTTTAGTTGTTTAAGTTAAATTTTGTCCTCGTAATAAGCGGGACCCAACCCATAATATTGTGTTATAAAAGAACAATTAGTGGGTAAATATTGAAATTATAGGGGAGCCCCCATTCTCTTGAGTAATACTCAATATTATACCAGTTTATAAGTCATTATTGTACATTTAAAATGATTTTAGTTGCCATAATTTATCTTTAAACATGGATTTAAAAAAAAATACATGGCATTGGATAAATCTGCTATCGGCGCTCAGAACCCACCTATCCACGCGGACCTTGTATCCTGGAGTTTTTTCCAGCCCCGCCCCCCACCCCGCTCCGGCTAAAATTTTCATTAGGCCTATCGATTTGATTTACGCTATATATATATATATATATATTATGTCAAAAACAGCACCGCTATTTTGTTTATTTTTCTTTGGAAGAAATCACGTCATTACGGGACGAGATTTCGAGATCGTGCAGCGGGTATATACCCCATTCATAGTTTTGGAGATCCAGGGTACCCTAATCATCGTTTTGGAGATCCTGGGTACCTTAATCATCGTTTTGGGGGTCCTAGCTGTGTACCCTAATAATTGTTTTGGGGATCCTGGATACCCTAATCATCGTTTTGGAGATCCTGGGCACATTAATCATCGTTTTCGGGATCCTGGGTACCCTAATCATCGTTTTGGGGATACTGGGTACCCTAATCATCGTTTTGGAGATCCTGGGTACCTTAATCATCGTTTTGGTGATCCTGGGTACTCTAATCATCGTTCTGGGGATACTGGGTACCCTAATCATCGTTCTGGAGATTATGTGTACCCTAATCATCGTTTTGTATATCCTGGATACCCTAACATCGTTTTGGGGATCCTGGGTACCTTAATCATCGTTTTGGGGATCCTGTGTACCCTAATCATCGTTTTGGGGATACTGGGTACCCTAATAATCGTTTTGGAGATCCTGGGTACCTTAATCATCGTTTTGGGGATACTGGGTACCTTAATCATCGTTTTGGGGATCCTGTGTACCCTAATCATCGTTTTGGGGATATTGGGTACCTTAATCATCGTTTTGGGGATCCTGGGTACCTTAATCGTCGTTTTGGGGATACTGGGTACCCTAATCATCGTTTTGGAGATTCTGGGTACCATAATAATCGTTTTGGGGATACTGGGTAACTTAATCATCGTTTTGGGGATCCTGGATACCCTAATCATCGTTTTGGAGATCCTGGGTACCTTAATCATCGTTTTGGGGATACTGGGTACCATAATCATCGTTTTGGAGATCCTGGATACCGTAATCATTGTTTTGGAGATACTGGGTAACCTAATCATCGTTTTGGGGATACTGGGTACCCTAATCATCGTTTTGGGGATTCTGGGTACCCTAATAATCGTTTTGGAGATCCTGGATACCGTAATCATCGTTTTGGAGATACTGGGTACCCTAATCATCGTTTTAGGGATACTGGGTACCCTAATCATCGTTTTGGGGATCCTGGATACCCTAACATTGTTTTGGGGATCCTGGGTACCTTAATCATCGTTTTGAAGATCCTGTGAACCCTAATCATCGTTTTGAGGATACTGGGTGCCCTAATAATCGTTTTGGAGATCCTGGATACCTTAATCATCGTTTATGGGATACTGGGTAACTTAATCATCGTTTTGGGGATCCTGTGTACCCTAATCAACGTTTTGGGGATATTGGGTTCCTTAATCATCGTTTTGGGGGTCCTGAGTACCTTAATCATCGTTTTGGGGATACTGGGTACCCTAATCATCGTTTTGGAGATTCTGGGTACCATAATAATCGTTTTGGGGATATTGGGTAACTTAATCATCGTTTTGGGGATCATGGAAACCCTAATCATCGTTTTGGAGATCCTGGGTACCTTAATCATCGTTTTGGGGATACTGGGTACCATAATCATCGTTTTGGAGATCCTGGATACCGTAATCATTGTTTTGGAGATACTGGGTACCATAATCATCGTTTTGGGGATACTGGGTACCCTAATCATCGTTTTGGGGATTCTGGGTACCCTAATCATCGTTTTGGAGATCCTGGATACCGTAATCATCGTTTTGGAGAAACTGGGTACCCTAATCATCGTTTTGGGGATACTGGGTACCCTAATCATCGTTTTGGAGATTCTGTGTACCCTAATCATCGTTTTGTATATCCTGGATACCCTAACATCGTTTTGGGGATCCTGGATACCTTAATCATCGTTTTGGGGATCCTGTGTACCCTAATCATCGTTTTGTATATCCTGGATACCCTAACAATCGTTTTGGAGATCCTGGGTACCTTAATCATCGTTTTGGGGATACTGGGTACCTTAATCATCGTTTTGGGGATCCTATGTACCCTAATCATCGTTTTGGGGATATTGGGCACCTTAATCATCGTTTTGGGAATCCTGGGTACCTTAATCATCGTTTTGGGGATACTGGGTACCCTAGCTAATCATAGTTATTGGAGATTCTGGGTACCATAATAATCGTTTTGGGGATACTGGGTAACTTAATCATCGTTTTGGGGATCCTGGATACCCTAATCATCGTTTTGGGGATTCTGGGTACCCTAATCATCGTTCTGGAGATCCTGGATACCGTAATCATCGTTTTGGAGATAATGGGTACCCTATTCATCGTTTTGGGGATACTGGGTACCCTAATCATCCTTTTGGAGATTATGTGTACCCTAATCATCGATTTGTATATCCTGGATACCCTAACATCGTTTTGGGGATCCTGGATACCTTAATCGTCGTTTTGGGGATCCTGTGTACCCTAATAATTGCTTTGGGGATCCTGGATACCCTAATCATCGTTTTGGAGATCCTGGGTACCTTATTCATCGTTTTGGGGATCCTGGGTACCTTAATCATCGTTTTGGGGATACTGGGTACCCTAATCATCGTTTTAGGGATACTGGGTACCCTAATCATCGTTTTAAAGATCCTGGGTACCTTAATCATCGTTTTGGGAATCCTGGGTACCCTAATCATCGTTTTGGGGATACTGGGTACCATAATCATCGTTTTGGAGATCCTGGGTACCTTAATCATCGTTTTGGTGATCCTGTGTACCCTAATAATCGTTTTGGAGATACTGGGTACCCTAATCAACGTGTTGGAGATTCTGTGTACCCTAATCATCGTTTTGTATGTCCTGGATACCCTAACATCGTTTTGGGATCCTGGGTACCTTAATAATCGTTTTGGGGATCATGTGCACCCTAATCATCGTTTTGGGGATACTGGGTACCCTAATAATCGTTTTGGAGATTCTGGGTACCTTAATCATCGTTTTTGGGATACTGGGTACCTTAATCATCGTTTTGGGGATCCTGTGTACCCTAATCATCGTTTTGGTGATCCTGGGTACCTTAATCATCATTTTGGGGATCCTGGGTACCTTAATCATCGTTTTGGGGATCCTGGATACCCTAATCATAGTTTTGGGGATAATGGGTACCCTAATCATCGTTTTGGAGATCCTGTGTACCTTAAACATCGTTTTTGGGAATCCTGGGTACCCTAATCATCGTTTTGGGGATACTGGGTACTCTAATCATCGTTTTGAGGATACTGGGTACCCTAATCATCGTTTTGGAGATTCTGTGTACCCTAATCATCGTTTTTTATATCCTGGATACCCTAACATCGTTTATGGGGATCATGGGTACCTTAATCATCGTTTTGGGGATACTGGGAACCCTAATAATCGTTTTGGAGTTCCTGGGCACCTTACTCATCGTTTTGGGGATACTGGGTACCTTAATCATCGTTTTGGAGATCCTGTGTACCTTAATCATCGTTTTGGGAATCCTGGGTACCCTAATCATCGTTTTGGGGATACTGGGTACCCTAATCATCGTTTTGGAGATCCTGGGTACCTTAATCATCGTTTTGGTGATCCTGGGTACTCTAATCATCGTTCTGGGGATACTGGGTACCCTAATCATCGTTTTGAAGATTATGTGTACCCTAATCATCGTTTTGTATATCCTGGATACCCTAACATCGTTTTGGGGATCCTGGGTACCTTAATCATCGTTTTGGGGATCCTGTGTACCCTAATCATCGTTTTGGGGATACTGGGTACCCTAATAATCGTTTTGGAGATCATGGGTACCTTAATCATCGTTTTGGGTATACTGGGTACCTTAATCATCGTTTTGGGGATCCTGTGTACCCTAATCATCGTTTTGGGGATATTGGGTACCTTAATCATCGTTTTGGGGATCCTGGGTACCTTAATCATCGTTTTGGGGATACTGGGTACCCTAATCATCGTTTTGGAGATTCTGGGTACCATAATAATCGTTTTGGGGATACTGGGTAACTTAATCATCGTTTTGGGGATCCTGGATACCCTAATCATCGTTTTGGAGATCATGGGTACCTTAATCATCGTTTTGGGGATACTGGGTACCATAATCATCGTTTTGGAGATCCTGGATACCGTAATCATTGTTTTGGAGATACTGGGTAACCTAATCATCGTTTTGGGGATACTGGGTACCCTAATCATCGTTTTGGGGATTCTGGGTACCCTAATAATCGTTTTGGAGATCCTGGATACCGTAATCATCGTTTTGGAGATACTGGGTAACCTAATCATCGTTTTGGGGATACTGGGTAACCTAATCATCGTTTTGGGGATCCTGGATACCCTAACATTGTTTTGGGGATCCTGGGTACCTTAATCATCGTTTTGAAGATCCTGTGTACCCTAATCATCGTTTTGAGGATACTGGGTGCCCTAATAATCGTTTTGGAGATCCTGGGTACCTTAATCATCGTTTATGGGATACTGGGTACCTTAATCATCGTTTTGGGGATCCTGTGTACCCTAATCAACGTTTTGGGGATATTGGGTTCCTTAATCATCGTTTTGGAAATCCTGGGTACCTTAATCATCGTTTTGGGGATACTGGGTACCCTAATCATCGTTTTGGAGATTCTGGGTACCATAATAATCGTTTTGGGAATATTGGGTAACTTAATCATCGTTTTGGGGATCCTGGATACCCTAATCATCGTTTTGGAGATCCGGTGTACCTTAATCATCGTTTTGGGGATACTGGGTACCATAATCATCGTTTTGGAGATCCTGGATACCGTAATCATTGTTTTGGAGATACTGGGTACCATAATCATCGTTTTGGGGATACTGGGTACCCTAATCATCGTTTTGGGGATTCTGGGTACCCTAATCATCGTTTTGGAGATCCTGGATACCGTAATCATCGTTTTGGAGAAACTGGGTACCCTAATCATCGTTTTGGGGATACTGTGTACCCTAATCATCGTTTTGGTGATTTTGTGTACCCTAATCATCGTTTTGTATATCCTGGATACCCTAACATCGTTTTGGGGATCCTGGATACCTTAATCATCGTTTTTGGGGATCCTGTGTACCCTAATCATCGTTTTGTATATCCTGGATACCCTAACAATCGTTTTGGAGATCCTGGGTACCTTAATCATCGTTTTGGGGATACTGGGTACCTTAATCATCGTTTTGGGGATACTGGGTACCCTAATCATCGTTTTGGAGATTCTGGGTACCATAATAATCGTTTTGGGGATACTGGGTACCCTAATCATCGTTTTGGAGATCCTGGATACCGTAATCATCGTTTTGGAGAAACTGGGTACCCTAATCATCGTTTTGGGGATACTGTGTACCCTAATCATCGTTTTGGTGATTCTGTGTACCCTAATCATCGTTTTGTATATCCTGGATACCCTAACATCGTTTTGGGGATCCTGGATACCTTAATCATCGTTTTGGGGATCCTGTGTACCCTAATCATCGTTTTGTATATCCTGGATACCCTAACAATCGTTTTGGAGATCCTGGGTACCTTAATCATCGTTTTGGGGATACTGGGTACCTTAATCATCGTTTTGGGGATACTGGGTACCCTAATCATCGTTTTGGAGATTCTGGGTACCATAATAATCGTTTTGGGGATACTGGGTAACTTAATCATCGTTTTGGGGATCCTGGATACCCTAATCATCGTTTTGGAGATCATGGGTACCTTAATCATCGTTTTGGGGATACTGGGTACCATAATCATCGTTTTGGAGATCCTGGATACCGTAGTCATTGTTTTGGAGATACTGGGTAACCTAATCATCGTTTTGGGGATACTGGGTACCCTAATCATCGTTTTGGGGATTCTGGGTACCCTAATAATCGTTTTGGAGATCCTGGATACCGTAATCATCGTTTTGGAGATACTGGGTACCCTAATCATCGTTTTGTGGATACTGGGTAACCTAATCATCGTTTTGGGGATCCTGGATACCCTAACATTGTTTTGGGGATCCTGGGTACCTTAATCATCGTTTTGAAGATCCTGTGTACCCTAATCATCGTTTTGAGGATACTGGGTGCCCTAATAATCGTTTTGGAGATCCTGGGTACCTTAATCATCGTTTATGGGATACTGGGTACCTTAATCATCGTTTTGGGGATCCTGTGTACCCTAATCAACGTTTTGGGGATATTGGGTTCCTTAATCATCGTTTTGGAAATCCTGGGTACCTTAATCATCGTTTTGGGGATACTGGGTACCCTAATCATCGTTTTGGAGATTCTGGGTACCATAATAATCGTTTTGGGAATATTGGGTAACTAAATCATCGTTTTGGGGATCCTGGATACCCTAATCATCGTTTTGGAGATCCTGGGTACCTTAATCATCGTTTTGGGGATACTGGGTACCATAATCATCGTTTTGGAGATCCTGGATACCGTAATCATTGTTTTGGAGATACTGGGTACCATAATCATCGTTTTGGGGATACTGGGTACCCTAATCATCGTTTTTGGGGATTCTGGGTACCCTAATCATCGTTTTGGAGATCCTGGATACCGTAATCATCGTTTTGGAGAAACTGGGTACCCTAATCATCGTTTTGTGAATACTGGGTACCCTAATCATCGTTTTGGTGATTCTGTGTACCCTAATCATCGTTTTGTATATCCTGGATACCCTAACATCGTTTTGGGGATCCTGGATACCTTAATCATCGTTTTGGGGATCCTGTGTACCCTAATCATCGTTTTGTATATCCTGGATACCCTAACAATCGTTTTGGAGATCCTGGGTACCTTAATCATCGTTTTGGGGATACTGGGTACCTTAATCATCGTTTTGGGGATCCTATGTACCCCAATCATCGTTTTGGGGATATTGGGCACCTTAATCATCGTTTTGGGGATCCTGGGTACCTTAATCATCGTTTTGGGGATACTGGGTACCCTAATCATAGTTATTGGAGATTCTGGGTACCATAATAATCGTTTTGGGGATACTGGGTAACTTAATCATCGTTTTGGGGATCCTGGATACCCTAATCATCGTTTTGGGGATTCTGGGTACCCTAATCATCGTTCTGGAGATCCTAGATACCGTAATCATCGTTTTGGAGATACTGGGTACCCTATTCATCGTTTTGGGGATACTGGGTACCCTAATCATCGTTTTGGAGATTATGTGTACCCTAATCATCGATTTGTATATCCTGGATACCCTAACATCGTTTTGGGGATCCTGGATACCTTAATCGTCGTTTTTGGGATCCTGTGTACCCTAATAATTGCTTTGGGGATCCTGGATACCCTAATCATCGTTTTGGAGATCCTGGGTACCTTATTCATCGTTTTGGGGAACCTGGGTACCTTAATCATCGTATTGGGGATACTGTGTACCCTAATCATCGTTTTGGGGATACTGGGTACCCTAATCATCGTTTTAAAGATCCTGGGTACCTTAATCATCGTTTTGGGAATCCTGGGTACCCTAATCATCGTTTTGGGGATACTGGGTACCCTAATCATCGTTTTGGAGATCCTGGGTACCTTAATCATCGTTTTGGTGATCCTGTGTACCCTAATAATCGTTTTGGAGATACTGGGTACCCTAATCAACGTGTTGGAGATTCTGTGTACCCTAATCATCGTTTTGTATGTCCTGGATACCCTAACATCGTTTTGGGATCCTGGGTACCTTAATAATCGTTTTGGGGATCATGTGCACCCTAATCATCGTTTTGGGAATACTGGGTACCCTAATAATCGTTTTGGAGATTCTGGGTACCTTAATCATCGTTTTTGGGATACTGGGTACCTTAATCATCGTTTTGGGGATCCTGTGTACCCTAATCATCGTTTTGGTGATCCCGGGTACCTTAATCATCGTTTTGGGGATCCTGGGTACCTTAATCATCGTTTTGGGGATACTGGGTACCCTAATCATCGTTTTGGAGATTCTGGGTACCATAATAATCGTTTTGGGGATACTGGGTAACTTAATCATCGTTTTGGGGATCCTGGATACCCTAATCATCGTTTTGGAGATCATGGGTACCTTAATCATCGTTTTGGGGATACTGGGTACCATAATCATCGTTTTGGAGATCCTGGATACCGTAATCATTGTTTTGGAGATACTGGGTAACCTAATCATCGTTTTGGGGATACTGGGTACCCTAATCATCGTTTTGGGGATTCTGGGTACCCTAATAATCGTTTTGGAGATCCTGGATACCGTAATCATCGTTTTGGAGATACTGGGTACCCTAATCATCGTTTTGGGGATACTGGGTAACCTAATCATCGTTTTGGGGATCCTGGATACCCTAACATTGTTTTGGGGATCCTGGGTACCTTAATCATCGTTTTGAAGATCCTGTGTACCCTAATCATCGTTTTGAGGATACTGGGTGCCCTAATAATCGTTTTGGAGATCCTGGGTACCTTAATCATCGTTTATGGGATACTGGGTACCTTAATCATCGTTTTGGGGATCCTGTGTACCCTAATCAACGTTTTGGGGATATTGGGTTCCTTAATCATCGTTTTGGAAATCCTGGGTACCTTAATCATCGTTTTGGGGATACTGGGTACCCTAATCATCGTTTTGGAGATTCTGGGTACCATAATAATCGTTTTGGGAATATTGGGTAACTTAATCATCGTTTTGGGGATCCTGGATACCCTAATCATCGTTTTGGAGATCCTGTGTACCTTAATCATCGTTTTGGGGATACTGGGTACCATAATCATCGTTTTGGAGATCCTGGATACCGTAATCATTGTTTTGGAGATACTGGGTACCATAATCATCGTTTTGGGGATACTGGGTACCCTAATCATCGTTTTGGGGATTCTGGGTACCCTAATCATCGTTTTGGAGATCCTGGATACCGTAATCATCGTTTTGGAGAAACTGGGTACCCTAATCATCGTTTTGGGGATACTGTGTACCCTAATCATCGTTTTGGTGATTCTGTGTACCCTAATCATCGTTTTGTATATCCTGGATACCCTAACATCGTTTTGGGGATCCTGGATACCTTAATCATCGTTTTTGGGGATCCTGTGTACCCTAATCATCGTTTTGTATATCCTGGATACCCTAACAATCGTTTTGGAGATCCTGGGTACCTTAATCATCGTTTTGGGGATACTGGGTACCTTAATCATCGTTTTGGGGATACTGGGTACCCTAATCATCGTTTTGGAGATTCTGGGTACCAAAATAATCGTTTTGGGGATACTGGGTACCCTAATCATCGTTTTGGAGATCCTGGATACCGTAATCATCGTTTTGGAGAAACTGGGTACCCTAATCATCGTTTTGGGGATACTGTGTACCCTAATCATCGTTTTGGTGATTCTGTGTACCCTAATCATCGTTTTGTATATCCTGGATACCCTAACATCGTTTTGGGGATCCTGGATACCTTAATCATCGTTTTGGGGATCCTGTGTACCCTAATCATCGTTTTGTATATCCTGGATACCCTAACAATCGTTTTGGAGATCCTGGGTACCTTAATCATCGTTTTGGGGATACTGGGTACCTTAATCATCGTTTTGGGGATACTGGGTACCCTAATCATCGTTTTGGAGATTCTGGGTACCATAATAATCGTTTTGGGGATACTGGGTAACTTAATCATCGTTTTGGGGATCCTGGATACCCTAATCATCGTTTTGGAGATCATGGGTACCTTAATCATCGTTTTGGGGATACTGGGTACCATAATCATCGTTTTGGAGATCCTGGATTCCGTAATCATTGTTTTGGAGATACTGGGTAACCTAATCATCGTTTTGGGGATACTGGGTACCCTAATCATCGTTTTGGGGATTCTGGGTACCCTAATAATCGTTTTGGAGATCCTGGATACCGTAATCATCGTTTTGGAGATACTGGGTACCCTAATCATCGTTTTGGGGATACTGGGTAACCTAATCATCGTTTTGGGGATCCTGGATACCCTAACATTGTTTTGGGGATCCTGGGTGCCTTAATCATCGTTTTGAAGATCCTGTGTACCCTAATCATCGTTTTGAGGATACTGGGTGCCCTAATAATCGTTTTGGAGATCCTGGGTACCTTAATCATCGTTTATGGGATACTGGGTACCTTAATCATCGTTTTGGGGATCCTGTGTACCATAATCAACGTTTTGGGGATATTGGGTTCCTTAATCATCGTTTTGGAAATCCTGGGTACCTTAATCATCGTTTTGGGGATACTGGGTACCCTAATCATCGTTTTGGAGATTCTGGGTACCATAATAATCGTTTTGGGAATATTGGGTAACTTAATCATCGTTTTGGGGATCCTGGATACCCTAATCATCGTTTTGGAGATCCTGGGTACCGTAATCATCGTTTTGGGGATACTGGGTACCATAATCATCGTTTTGGAGATCCTGGATACCGTAATCATTGTTTTGGAGATACTGGGTACCATAATCATCGTTTTGGGGATACTGGGTACCCTAATCATCGTTTTGGGGATTCTGGGTACCCTAATCATCGTTTTGGAGATCCTGGATACCGTAATCATCGTTTTGGAGAAACTGGGTACCCTAATCATCGTTTTGGGAATACTGGGTACCCTAATCATCGTTTTGGTGATTCTGTGTACCCTAATCATCGTTTTGTATATCCTGGATACCCTAACATCGTTTTGGGGATCCTGGATACCTTAATCATCGTTTTGGGGATCCTGTGTACCCTAATCATCGTTTTGTATATCCTGGATACCCTAACAATCGTTTTGGAGATCCTGGGTACCTTAATCATCGTTTTGGGGATACTGGGTACCTTAATCATCGTTTTGGGGATCCTATGTACCCCAATCATCGTTTTGGGGATATTGGGCACCTTAATCATCGTTTTGGGGATCCTGGGTACCTTAATCATCGTTTTGGGGATACTGGGTACCCTAATCATAGTTATTGGAGATTCTGGGTACCATAATAATCGTTTTGGGGATACTGGGTAACTTAATCATCGTTTTGGGGATCCTGGATACCCTAATCATCGTTTTGGGGATTCTGGGTACCCTAATCATCGTTCTGGAGATCCTGGATACCGTAATCATCGTTTTGGAGATACTGGGTACCCTATTCATCGTTTTGGGGATACTGGGTACCCTAATCATCGTTTTGGAGATTATGTGTACCCTAATCATCGATTTGTATATCCTGGATACCCTAACATCGTTTTGGGGAGCCTGGATACCTTAATCGTCGTTTTTGGGATCCTGTGTACCCTAATAATTGCTTTGGGGATCCTGGATACCCTAATCATCGTTTTGGAGATCCTGGGTACCTTATTCATCGTTTTGGGGATCCTGGGTACCTTAATCATCGTATTGGGGATACTGTGTACCCTAATCATCGTTTTGGGGATACTGGGTACCCTAATCATTGTTTTAAAGATCCTGGGTACCTTAATCATCGTTTTGGGAATCCTGGGTACCCTAATCATCGTTTTGGGGATACTGGGTACCCTAATCATCGTTTTGGAGATCCTGGGTACCTTAATCATCGTTTTGGTGATCCTGTGTACCCTAATAATCGTTTTGGAGATACTGGGTACCCTAATCAACGTGTTGGAGATTCTGTGTACCCTAATCATCGTTTTGTATGTCCTGGATACCCTAACATCGTTTTGGGATCCTGGGTACCTTAATAATCGTTTTGGGGATCATGTGCACCCTAATCATCGTTTTGGGGATACTGGGTACCCTAATAATCGTTTTGGAGATTCTGGGTACCTTAATCATCGTTTTGGGGATCCTGGATACCCTAATCATAGTTTTGGGGATATTGGGTGGTACCCTAATCATCGCTTTGGAGATCCTGTGTACCTTAAACATCGTTTTTGGGAATCCTGGGTACCCTAATCATCGTTTTGGGGATACTGGGTACCCTAATCATCGTTTTGGAGATCCTGGGTACCTTAGTCATCGTTTTGGTGATCCTGGGTACTCTAATCATCGTTTTGGGGATACTGGGTACCCTAATCATCGTTTTGGAGATTCTGTTTACCCTAATCATCGTTTTTTATATCCTGGATACCCTAACATCGTTTATGGGGATCATGGGTACCTTAATCATCGTTTTGGGGATCCTGTGTACCCTAATCATCGTTTTGGGGATACTGGGAACCCTAATAATCGTTTTGGAGATCCTGGGCACCTTACTCATCGTTTTGGGGATATTGGGTACCTTAATCATCGTTTTGGGGATCCTGGGTACCCTAATCATCGTTTTGGGGATACTGGGTACCCTAATCATTGTTTTGGAGATTCTGGGTACCATAATAATCGTTTTGGGGATACTGGGTAACTTAATCATCGTTTTGGGGATCCTGGATACCCTAATCATCGTCTTGGAGATCCTGGGTACCTTAATCATCGTTTTGGGGACACTGGGTACAATAATCATCGTTTTGGAGATCCTGGGTACCTTAATCATCGTTTTGGGGATACTGGGCACCATAATCATCGTTTTGGAGATCCTGGATACCGTAATCATTGTTTTGGTGATACTGGGTACCGTAATCATCGTTTTGGGGATTCTGGGTACCCTAATAATCATTTTGGAGATCCTGGATTCCGTAATCATCGTTTTGGAGATACTGGGTACCCTAATCATCGTTTTGGGGATACTGGGTACCCTAATCATCGTTTTGGGGATCCTGGGTACCCTAATCATCGTTTTGGGGATCCTGGATACCCTAATCATCGTTTTGGAGATCCTGGGTACCTTAATCATCGTTTTGGTGATCCTGGGTACCCTAATCATCGTTTTGGAGATCCAGGGTACCTTAATCATCGTTTTGGGGATACTGGGCACCATAATCATCGTTTTGGAGATCCTGGATACCGTAATCATTGTTTTGGTGATACTGGGTACCCTAATCATCGTTTTGGGGATACTGGGTACCCTAATCATCGTTTTGGGAATTCTGGGTACCCTAATAATCGTTTTGGAGATCCTGGATACCGTAATCATCGTTTTGGAGATACTGGGTACCCTAATCAACGTTTTGGTGATACTGGGTACACTAATCATCGTTTTGGGGATCCTGGATACCCTAATCATCGTTTTGGATATCCTGGGTACCTTAATCATCGATTTGGCGATCCTGGGTACCCTGATCATCGTTTTGGTGATACTGGGTACACTAATCATCGTTTTCGAGATCCTGGGTACCTTAATCATCGTTTTGGTGATCCTGGGTACCTTAATCATCGTTTTGGGGATACTGGATACCCTAATCATCGTTTTGGAGATTCTGGGTACCGTAATCATCGTTTTGTATATGCTGGATACCCTAACATCGTTTTGTGGATCCTGGGTACCTTAATCATCGTTTTGGGGACACTGTGTACCATAATCATAGTTTTGGGGATATTGGGTACCTTAATCATCGTTTTGGGGATCCTGGATACCCTAATCATCGTTTTGGAGATCCCGGGTACCTTAATCATCGTTTTGGGGATCCTGGGTACCTTAATCATCGTTTTGGGATCCTGGGTACCCTAATCATCGTTTTGGGGATACTGGGAACCCTAATAATCGTTTTGGAGATCCTGGACACCTTACTCATCGTTTTGGGGATACTGGGTACCTTAATCATCGTTTTGGAGATCCTGTGTACCTTAATCATCGTTTTGGGAATCCTGGGTACCCTAATCATCGTTTTGGGGATACTGGGTACCCTAATCATCGTTTTGGAGATCCTGGGTACCTTAATCATCGTTTTGGTGATCCTGGGTACTCTAATCATCGTTTCGGGAATACTGGGTACCTTAATCATCGTTTTGGGGATCATGTGTACCCTAATCATCGTTTTGGGGATATTGGGTACCTTAATCATCGTTTTGGGGATCCTGGGTACCTTAATCATCGTTTTGGGGATACTGGGTACCCTAATCATTGTTTTGGAGATTCTGGGTACCATAATAATCGTTTTGGGGATACTGGGTAACTTAATCATCGTTTTGGGGATCCTGGATACCCTAATCATCGTCTTGGAGATCCTGGGTACCTTAATCATCGTTTTGGGGACACTGGGTACAATAATCATCGTTTTGGAGACCCTGGATACCGTAATCATTGTTTTGGTGATACTGGGTACCCTACTCATCGTTTTGGGGATACTGGGTACCCTAATCATCGTTTTGGGGATTCTGGGTACCCTAGTAATCGTTTTGGAGATCCTGGATACCGTAATCATCGTTTTGGAGATACTGGGTACCCTAATCATCGTGTTGGGGATACTGGGTATCCTAATCATCGTTTTGGGGATCCTGGATACCCTAATCATCGTTTTGGAGATCCTGGGTACCTTAATCATCGTGTTGGTGATCCTGGGTACCCTAATCATCGTTTTGGAGATCCTGGGTACCTTAATCATCGTTTTGGGGATACTGGGCACCATAATCATCGTTTTGGAGATCCAGGATACCGTAATCATTGTTTTGGTGATACTGGGTACCCTAATCATTGTTTTGGTGATACTGGGTACCCTAATCATCGTTTTGGGGATTCTGGGTACCCTAATAATCGTTTTGGAGATCCTGGATACCGTAATCATCGTTTTGGAGATACTGGGTACCCTAATCAACGTTTTGGTGATACTGGGTACACTAATCATCGTTTTGTGGATCCTGGATACCCTAATCATCGTTTTTGGAGATCCTGGGTACCTTAATCATCGTTTTGGTGATCCTGGGTACCCTGATCGTCGTTTTGTGGATACTGGGTACACTAATCATCGTTTTGGAGATCCTGGGTACCTTAATCATCGTTTTGGTGATCCTGGGTACCCTAATCATCGTTTTGGGGATACTGGGTACCCTAATCATCGTTTTGGAGATTCTGTGTACCGTAATCATCGTTTTGTATATCCTGGATACCGTAACATCGTTTTGGGGATCCTGGGTACCTTAATCATCGTTTTGGGGACACTGTGTACCATAATCATAGTTTTGGGGATATTGGGTACCTTAATCATCGTTTTGGGGATCCTGGATACCCTAATCATCGTTTTGGAGATCCCGGGTACCTTAATCATCGTTTTGGGGATCCTGGGTACCTTAATCATCGTTTTGGGATCCTGGGTACCCTAATCATCGTTTTGGGGATACTGGGTACCATAATCATCGTTTTGGAGATCCTGTGTACCTTAATCGTCGTTTTGGGAATCCTGGGTACAATAATCATCGTTTTTGGGATACTGTGTACCCTAATCATCGTTTTGGAGATCCTGGGTACCTTAATCATCGTTTTGGTGATCCTGTGTACCCAAATAATCGTTTTGGGGATGCTGGGTACCCTAATCATCGTTTTTGAGATTATGTGTACCATAATCATCGTTTTGTATATCATGGATACCCTAACATCGTTTTTGGGATCCTGGGTACCTTAATCATCGTTTTGGGGATCATTTGTACCCTAATCATCGTTTTGGGGATACTGGGTACCCTAATAATCGTTTTGGAGATCCTGGGTACCTTAATCATCGTTTTGGGGATACTGGGTACCTTAATCATCGTTTTGGGGATCCTGTGTACCCTAATCATCGTTTTGCGGATATTGGGTACCTTAATCATCGTTTTGGGGATCCTGTGTACATTAATCATCGTTTTGGGGATCCTGGGTACCATAATCGTCGTTTTGGAGATTCTGTGTACCCTTATCATCGTTTTGTATATCCTGGATACCCTAATCATCGTTTTGGGGATACTGGGTACACTAATCATCGTTTTGGAGATCCTGGGTACCTTAATCATCGTTTTGGTGATCCTGGGTACCCTAATCATCGTTTTGGGGATACTGGGTACCCTAATCAGCGTTTTGGAGATTCTGCGTACCGTAATCATCGTTTTGTATATCCTGGATACCCTAACATCGTTTTGGGGATCCTGGGTACCTTAATCATCGTTTTGGGGACACTGTGTACCATAATCATAGTTTTAGGGATATTGGGTACCTTAATCATCGTTTTGGGGATCCTGGATACCCTAATCATCGTTTTGGAGATCCCGGGTACCTTAATCATCGTTTTGGGGATCATGGGTACCTTAATCATCGTTTTGGGATCCTGGGTACCCTAATCATCGTTTTGGGGATACTGGGTACCATAATCATCGTTTTGGAGATCCTGTGTACCTTAATCGTCGTTTTGGGAATCCTGGGTACCATAATCATCGTTTTGGGGATACTGTGTACCATAATCATCGTTTTGGAGATCCTGGGTACCTTAATCATCGTTTTGGTGATCCTGTGTACCCTAATAATCGTTTTGGGGATGCTGGGTACCCTAATCATCGTTTTTGAGATTATGTGTACCCTAATCATCGTTTTGTATATCATGGATACCCTAACATCGTTTTGGGGATCCTGGGTACCTTAATCATCGTTTTGGGGATCATGTGTACCCTAATCATCGTTTTGGGGATACTGGGTACCCTAATAATCGTTTTGGAGATCCTGGGTACCTTAATCATCGTTTTGGGGATACTGGGTACCTTAATCATCGTTTTGGGGATCCTGTGTACCCTAATCATCGTTTTGGGGATATTGGGTACCTTAATCATCGTTTTGGGGATCCTGGGTACCTTAATCATCGTTTTGGGGATCCTGGGTACCCTAATCGTCGTTTTGGAGATTCTGTGTACCCTTATCATCGTTTTGTATATCCTGGATACCCTAATCATCGTTTTGGGGATACTGGGTACCCTAATCATCGTTTTGAGGATCCTGAGTACCCTAATAATCGTTTTGGAGATTTTGGGTACCGCAATCATCGTTTTGGAGATCCTGGATACCCTAATCATCGTTTTGGAGATCCTGGGTACCTTAATCATCGTTTTGCGGATCTTGGGTACCATAATCATCGTTGTTGAGATCCAGGATACCGTAATCATTGTTTTGGGGATCCTGGGTACTCTAATCATCGTTTTTGGGGATACTGGGTACCCTAATCATCGTTTTGGAGATCCTGGATACCTTAATCATCGTTTTGGGGATCCTGGGTACCCTAATCATCGTTTTGGAGATATTGGGTACCCTAATCATCGTTTTGGAGATCCTGGGTACCTTAATCATCGTTTGGGGGATCCTGGGTACCCTAATCGCCGTTTTGGGGATACTGGGTACCTTAATAATCGTTTTGGGGATCCTGGATACCCTAATCATCGTTTTGGAGACCATGTGTACACTGTACCCTAATCATCGATTTGGGGATCCTGGGTACCTCAAGCATTGTTTTGGAGATCCTGGGTACCCTAATCATCGTTTTGGAGATATTGGGTACCCTAATCATCGTTTTGGAGATCCTGGGTACCTTAATCATCGTTTGGGGGATCCTGGGTACCCTAATCACCGTTTTGGGGATACTGGGTACCTTAATAATCGTTTTGGGGATCCTGGATACCCTAATCATCGTTTTGGAGACCATGTGTACCCTAATCATTGTTTTGGGGATCCTGGGTACCTTGATCATCGTTTTGGGGATCCTGTGTACCCTAATCATCGTTTTGGAGATCATGGGTACCCTAATCATCGTTTTGGAGATCATGGGTACCTTAATCATCGTATTGGAGATCCTGGGTTCATCATCGTTTTGGAGATCCTGGGTACCCTATGCATCGTTTTGGAGATCCTTGGTACCCTAATCATCGTTTTGGGGATCCTGGGTTCCTTAATCATCGTTTTGGGGATCCTGGGTACCCTAATCATTGTTTTGGAGATCCTGGGTACCCGAATCATTGTTTTGGAGATCCTGGGTACCCTAATCATCGTTTTGGAGATCATGTGTACTTTAATCCGCGGAAACATGCGAATTGGCCAATTCAGCGGCACTTTGCACAATGAAAAAAATGTAGTATTCAACAACACCGACCACCACCGATCGCACTATTTCAGTATAAACACAACGCCTGAAATATACGCAGAAATATATAGAGAATACCTACAGTTTGAATACCGAAATATCTTATTCGTGTTTGGAAAGATATATCGAATTTTCACGAGGGACTGCAAGCCGCGAGTGAAAATTGTATATTTTTTTCCAGACATGAATGAGATGTTCCAGGCATTCAAACACAAAAATGTAGATTTTCCTTTTTTTATTATATATGCGCCTTAATAATGCTCAAAGTTGCTAGATAAACTTTAACTTATTATGAACTCTCACTTAATTGAATTATTAACTCTATTTAATTAAAGAGCATGTGTCAGTGTTTACAAACAGGCAGGAGTCCGGTATTGTGTTGGGCGTATTGATTCGCGCTCGCGTAAAACGCCTGTTCTACCGAACTTCCAACATATCCTCGCACAATATTCACATAGGTACATATTGGATTATTTGATTCTGAAATTGCTTTATTAGTGGTTTGTGGAGTGACCCGGGAGGATATGAAAAGGCAGTGTGCCCTTTCCTTCAACCCACATTGGTAATTTTGGAATGGGATTACAAATGGTATAACATTTAAATGATCGATGGAAATACATTTGACATATTATTTTGTTTTCTATTTATTTGCTCTTTTCTTGATTTTTTTGTTGTTGTTGGTGTTGTTGTTATCGTCGTTGTTGTTGTTGTTGTTTGCATGCTGGTGGCTGCAAGCTGGGTCTATTGATCTTTGTTTCGGTCAAATTATTTGGTGATGCGTTCGCTGAGTGCTTTAATTTTATCCATTTTATCCTCGCACGCCTCAGTCTTCTCTGGTACTTTCTGACAGTACCTCTGCATCTCTAATGCTGATAATGTGGATGCACTACTGGTGGATTCCGGTCTGTCCTATCAAGTCGGCCGCGGGTCAGAAAAGGAGTTCTGCTGGGGCGACTTGATACGCCAAAACCACATCCAGTTGACCCGTATTAGCATGTAGGGCCCAGCAAATACAATGTGCCGACTGGAATCCGCTCAGTGCATGCAGTACCTGGCTGAGGATTATAGATAAATCCATTATGTCCAGTCATGTCTGGCATAGAATTCACGATCGCACACGGATTATAATAGCACATGGGGCGCAAAGCACGTCCTTCCCGTCGAGCGATCGGGGCACGAATGAATATGAATATGGTTTGATTCTGAAATAAGCCGATGGTGGACTTACATGTATATCCGTTATATGTCGTGGACCACAGTGAAAACACATTTTAAAGACCTTATACATCTGGTAAATCGTGAGTTGGTTTATTCGTGTTATTGTCCGCCCATAATGAACTTATAATAAGTTATTATGAGTATATAATGGCACTTAAACACTCTCATTTTTAGTTAATGTGAAATCAAAATGAAGCTGATTATGAACCTAAAACAAATCCTATTATAAACCGATAACGTGCAGATTTTCGGGATAATAGGCTGGAAAATCTGCATAAATATGGTCCTTTGTTCCCCTTATTATCGGAACATCCCCTTTGGGAACTACTCGCCAATGATTATCTATTAAAGAACGGGCTAAATTATGTTGAATATTACTGAAAAAATCGGTATTCACTTTAGGTGAATGGCATAAATAGAAGCTCATATCTACCAAATCAGAACAATACAAGAACAATGAAGAACAAAATGATAATATCAATCCGGGTTCTTGTAGATATTAATTATGACGAGGGCTTCTGTGTTTTCCTGGCTTCTTGTGGAATGGGATCCGGGTTTTTTAAAGGGGTACTGTACTCCATTTTCAATAAATTCCCGGTAATAACAACGATCTAATATCGATAATATATATGAAAATAAGTAATTTGAGTCGAAGATTTAGGCTGTAAACGTTCTGGTTAATAGTTTATCTTAAAATCAAAGTTATTAATTTGATATAAATTTAATTAATGGCTGGAGCCATAAATTAAATAACGAATATCCGTGTACAAGACGTAATCAAATTAATTGACAGATAGTGGTTTGGGAAATGCGTGGCACACATGATCGTGTACACAATTATGTTGATACGGTGCGTAAACTCAAGCCACTCACTGCCTAGTGAGTATACAATAACTTAAATGAGTATATGGGCCCAGTATGCATATAATATAACATTTATTTGATACATTTGCTTAAAATCTGCACATAAATTACTTGACACCGACATTTTATATTTTCGCATTCCGTCTATACTCTGCTATCCGTAATATTACTTCGTACTCAACAGACTTTCAAATAATGGAAATCTGGTTACCTTATTCTACGATTCAGAGACAATAGAAACCAACGACAACATTTGAGTACAGTATCCCTTTAATTCCAATCTCCCAGTGTGTTTTGATGAACTGGATTAACACGTCGACTGCTTATCTCACACAACAGCATTCGTCATGTGCACCACTACGAGTTAATCCTTTCTATACTAACTACTATTGACGAGTAGTTCCCTTATAGGTGAGCGGCAAGGATATATATTTAATGCAACCACCCTACAATACACAATTTTAACGTCTGTGACATGGGGCATCTGATAGGCCTGCTGTGGTTACCAATAATGGTGAAAATGTAGAAAATATTAATATTTGAGCTCAAATGAACCCATGGCTTATTATATGTATGCAGAATTATTGGTCGGGTTTTCCCGATACATTGTTGGTGTGAATGTCACTTGGCTGTGAGATAAAGCTCATTTGCTAAGGGTCAAGGTCATCAAGCAATAAGTGATTTTATGAGGTATATATTGTCAGACACTTGCTTTGTAGGACAGGATAGTCATCATAAAGAATCATAAATGTCTTGAGATCTTCACCTTTCATATAAGGTATCACCCGTTGCAGCAGGCAAACAATTTGACCAGATACTAAGTATTTAAGATAATAAATTCCTTTGAAACTGTCACCATTTATGCGACAGTTGATTCACTAGAGTTGCGAGAGAGACACACACCTTCACAAAACATTATGAGCGCACAACAGTCGGGAGTCTGTTCTAGATCTAGGAACGACAGACCAATTGCTATCCGACTAGTTGCCTGATACAATTGGAGTTTAGAACACAACAGCCACATGTTACTTAACGTGAATTCAAGACATGCTGATAAACCCAACAAACAACGAATGGGGTAGAAAAACTCATAATGCCATTACATTGATGAAAAGCTGAGCTTCTGTACTCAATGATCATGCATTTTGGTCTCTTGGCAAATATAGATAAGCATTAAAGGTACTCAATCCGATAAAACTCCTCTCAATTACTATTTCAATGGCTTCGGGTGTCAAAAATATTTGATTCGAGTCGAGGAAGTCACCCATCAAAGCTCAGATTTGTTAGATATCGATTTTAGAAATCTATTATTTTTCATTATCGGGAATACTTTCTGGCCCAGAACTCAGTCAAAATTGCGTTATTATTACCACTTGATTTTAGAGTTATCCAACCTTGTCTGTTTGAAAAGATTTTGGTGTACACATCCCGAGCAGATTACGGCAGTTGAAGGCAATTATTAGTACTCATTTCGAGTAAATAACAAATTTCAAAAATCAATATCTAATAACTCTGAGCTTTGTTTGATGGGTTCCTCGACTCGAATCAAATATTTACCCCCAAAGCCAAAGAAATAGTAATATAGGACCCTCTGATCGGATTGTTGTTGTTGGAATCTGTTGAGATGGGGACCCTCTGTTCGGATTGAGTACCTTTAAGCAGTATACGTGCCTTACCCCATCCATATAAAGTTTATGATATTTAAAAGTGATTTGGTAACAAGCGGATTGAGTGCTGGTCACCTAAACCTATCCTTTCATTCCAAAAAAATCCATAATCTGTTGGCAGGCAGTCAGTGCATTAATGCTAACTATGTGTCTGCACTAGTTGGTGGCAGACATGCACACGAGTATAGGATGCCGTATACAATACTTTTTCAGAGATTGGTTTGGTTTGTTGGGAATGATCATGTTTTCAGACGCATTGCCATAATACGACGGTGTTAATGGATCATCATTGATATCAGTAGATGTTAAATACATGCCCTATATTAATTCAAAAACTACCCTATTCCCCCAAATTTCTAACATAAAATTTCCCAATTTACCAAGGTGATTTGATTTCAGTATGCGGAGCCTCAAAATTAACGTCAAATTTTGACAACTGGAAGTGATCAATTGATATGTTAGTACAGTACACATCTCTCACAAATTGATTTTCATATTTTACTGACAGATGTTGTTATAGCTGTGACAACTTATATATCAGGCGTACATTTTGAAATGGTTTACCTGCTTGAAAATTCACAATGTGACCGCCATTGATTTATTTTTGTTCGAAATGGTAGGGGTGCAGGCACATTTTCCAATTATGGTAGGATAATCCAGCTTTTTCTCTCGGAAATCAGCACGTTATTGGCTTATACTAGTTGTTTTAGGTTCAAAAATCAGCGTAGAATAGCCTCATTTTGAGTCTATAACGAACTGAAAATGAGAGTGTTTCAGTTCATTATCGACTCATAATTACTTATTGTATATGCATTATGGGCGGAGGTGATGAAACGCGAATATTTCGCTTTTATCACAGGATTGCATGGTGGTATACTATGAAAGAAATTTATCAAAATACAAATGAGTAACAGACTATTTTCAATAAATTTTAAATTGGTCCACAATTGCCAATATACTTTGTGGCAAATTATATTTGGTTATACTCACAAAGGCCGCCTATACACAAATGGTATTACGTTTTCCACAACCGCAACAACGTGTTGTACACACAACCATAAATAGCAAGATTGTGTGAGTGGGCAACGCTGAAATAAAATCTTTAAACGCCGATCACCTGATAATCACACCAATACGTGGGTGGTATTATTTGATAGTTCTAAACAAAGTAATACTAAAAACGAATGGTAAGGTTGCCGACTGAAGGAATTTGAACAACATTGTCCAATAAGAAACCTGTTTGGTAGCAGCATGAAAATTTGTCTTTCATAATATGCGGTGTGTACCGTCTGCTTGATATGGTGATATTGGGTGCTAAATCATTGGAGAGATGAATTTTTCATTACAGTGTAATATGCATTGAAGCGTACACTTAAGGTTTGTTATCACGGAACGTGTTGAAAATAGCGAAACTGTAACTAGTATTTGTATTCAGATTCTGCATTACATTCGAAATTAATCATTATGCAAAATGAGTACCACGCACCGTGTAGTGAAACATTACTTCGTGTGTGGAATGCCAGAAATTATATGTTTTGGTTCGACTGTTGGGTGAATTATAAACAGAAAACCCTAAATTTAAAGACGTATATCATTTGGTTTGTCTGGGGTTCCAGTGACAGATAAATGATTCAGATGGCTCTGTTTTAAAGATACGGGCGGCGGTGGGTATGCTGTTAAAATATTCACCTCCGTCAAAAACCGCCATAAACAGAAGGAATAGTAAGATATAGACATAATTTGTTAATCAGAAATATGGCATAAACAGTATGTTATTGTCAATCCCCCCCCCCCCCCTTTGGTATGTAAACAAAAGCAAAAAACGTTACGCTTCCTGGCTTGTGTTTAGATCCGGATATGGTAAACATAATGAGCGTTATTTCTTACTGTTTTCCTGATATGGAAATAATAAAGAGCGTTTATATCATTTTTGTGTGATTAACCAATAGAATTGCACTGTGTTATGTAAACAGAAGCACAACTTCTGTAACACGAGCAGTCTCTTGTTTACGTACACCATCGTACGTCTTAACGATAATATACTATTTACGCGCTGATTATGGTTGGCATCAGTCTATGTAAACATACACTCAGATTCATACTGATACTGAGTCTATTGCATTCCCATCAACTTTTCATTTCTGAACAGTTGTGGGCTTCCCCCAAATTACGTCACACCGCACTAAATATCAATCTGAAATTAGTTGTGATTGACAGGCGTAAACATGGTCACGTGCCAGTGCCGCCATGGCCGCTTCAACACTGTGAAGCCGATTCTAAGAATCGGAATTAATAGTTGCAGGGTTTGTGACTTTTCGTTCGGCGGTTGTTTTACTGACAATAAAGGGAAACAGCTAGCTTCCGGGATCCAAAATAATATGTACAATAACTAAGACAGATCTTGAAATTATAAAAAATGTCAATTTATGTGGATCTCTTGGACTCAGAACGAATTATTTTTTAGATTGGCCAGGCGATTTGTCGCCCATGTTGTCAAAAAATAACACAAATCAACGGCCACGAATCAAAAATACATGAATGTCGGGACTATCTGCTAAAACAACTACAGAACTAAAAAAAAGTTAAATGACATAACAAAACGATCTATCAGTTCCCAGTACAATAGTACCACCGCAGCCAAAACGAGCGAAGAGCAACACAATTCTACCTCCAACCCCACCGAACCCCTCCCGACCTTACACAGCCGTATTATTAGCTCCAAAGATTGGCCAGTTGTACCTAATTACAGTTGCCTGCAATCCAAATTCCGGTGATTCTTGATTTTAAACTTTCGACCGCTCGTCCACAATCTACTTTATTTGTCGATTTGTGAATTTCTCTTCCGGTATAACATGACGTCATGGATACTATTTTAACAACATTTAGCCACACCTTCGGAATTTCCACACCGAGAGCACGTGACATGTTACTAGTTTTTTATTGGGGCACACATTTCTTGGAGCTAAGTTTTGATTGGCGGTAATTACAAGGAATCCCGGGTTTGGGAAATGAAAACTGAACGAAAGGTCGTCAGACCCACTATTTTTTATATGTGGGTATGTAGTTTACTCCAGACTGGGTTGGCATATGAGCGGAATTGTATTTATTACATGATTCTACCCTTATTCCATTCAATAAACCCATTCTATAAATTGTGATATTAAACGTTCGTTTAATAACAGGAAATAGTGCCAGGTGACCTTTGACTTCCGGTTTGTGGTCTGTTAACATTCCATAAGCTACGTCTCAAAATACTATAGCTTCCAATATTTTTCCAACAAACTATTTTGAATGAAGAGTTTGAAAAATTATATCATTAAAAATACGCCAATATATGCACCAAAGAGTCTTTATTTATCTTGGACTATTTCTTTACGCGGTAAACAACGAATAGTTACGTGAAACGTCATCGCATGTCTTATAGAAGCCGATGTTAGTTTCGCGTCCCATTTGTTGATTTAAGTATGTTTTGTCGATGTTTTGGATCATGTAATAAATAGAATCTACAACTCCTCCCCAGTTTATAGCGGAAATTACAAAACTCGTCCAGTAAATTAGGTCTGGACCTCCCCAAAGGATCGACCCAGACCTAATTTACTGGACTCGTTTTGTAAATCCCGCTATAAACTGGGGACTCGTTGTAGATCCTCTATTTATTTTGGTGTTCCTTCTGTTGATGGCGATTTGAACAAATATAAATATTTCTGCAACGAACGCCGCCCGTGCCTTTAAAGATATGTGTACCTTTACAGATATTCAATAACAGACTTATATATTACCCTTAGATGTTGTCACTCCCATTTGATTATACAATATGGTGCTTTCGTCGTGGCATGTCCTGGAGTTTTTTTGACAGCCATCTCATGGACGCTATTGTATTAGTTTATGTATGTGGCACCCCATTCGCTCCGCGATTTCTATTATATGTTATATAATGACTGATTTAGAGAACTAATGTAATACGTACAACCATGTTGGATGTCATCTTGGATAACAAGCTTTCACCAAAGCGGATTTCTGCGGACTTTTCATATATTTGTTGATAAAAGGTCTCCTCTTTCGAATGTTACCAGATTCGAAAATTTAGCAATTTGTTCCAGGTGTAGCTCCACAACGACCATTCTATTTTATATCAGATGACCTAGCTTTAAGCTTATACTTACCATCAAAGTTAATACCAACTGACTGCTTTTTCTGTGCTTGTGTGGTTGGATTAAAACACACGACAATTTTTTGTTGTATTCACCACTACCATTGGTTCCCAAGAGCTAATGTGGCGGTAACGTGTCTATCAAATTATCATGTGAATGGCGGTACTGCCCAGGCTAATAACCGCGACTCAAATATAGCACATGACGTTACAAGAAAACTAAGATGCATGCATCAGATCACACATGAACTATTTAGCATAGAATAAATGAGCTCTGTCACATTTGTCCTGCAATTTCGGTTGACGTTTGACACATGGATTCATTAGCGACGTTACGACTGAGATCGATGCACCTATTACACCATGGGCTATACTCGATTCAACGAAGAGGTAGATTAGATACGGACGTGTCCCCAATATATATGTGGACCGATGATAGCAAAACAAAAAAACCCAGAGATAACTGTCGGGGGGGGGGGGGGGGGGGGTGGGCTATTTTTTCTATAACTTTTAAAGAAAATTCAGCAGTTGCAATATGGCAGCAGCAAAGAAGGATGTACAATTAGCAAATGGTGGGGGCGGGGTGACGTGTAACTGCGATTGAAACTAGATATACAGTTTGGAGATTATTGAATGAGGGATGTGATATTAAGGGATACTGCACCTTTTTTTCTTTTGGTATGCAGATTGAATAGCAGTTAAAGATGCACAATCCTATTAAGCGGCCGTCAATTTTTATTTATATGTGTTCGGCGGTCAGAAGTATTGGATTCGAGTCGAGGAACCCGTCAATCAAAGGCCAGATTTATTAGAAATGGATGTTTTAAATCTATTATTTTTTACAATCGAGTATTACTGGTCTAGTAAAGAGTCGACGAGCTGTCGGTATCGGACCAAATTGCGGATGAAGATGGATAACTCTAAAATGAATCGGCTTTCTGTGTATAACAAGGCCAAATTTGGTCGAACATGTTGATAAATATAACACTTTCGGACAATTTTATACCATATTTGACAGTGGTTAGCATCATTTTCGGCAATTAATCGATTCCGATAACTGAAGGGGATTCTAAAAAAATTGTTGTTGGAATCGGTACCTTTAAATAGAAAATTGAATGGAATTCAGGACCTATATGTGGATAGATACGAACAGGCATTTGGGCCGAGTTGCATTTTGTGGATCGTTCAAATATCGGAAGAAAGTGGAATGTTGATTTTCAAATGTGTCAACAATTAATAAAAAAGGTTTGCCCAGTTAGATCGAGGGCCATGGACACAAGTATATATGATATTGTTGTTAAGAGATAACTTGTAGTGAACATGCATGTTTTATCAGTCACTAATAAAATAAGAGGGGTGGTCACTTGGCTGAGTTAGACAGACTGAAGTAATCGAGATAATCCGTGTGTTATCTGCCTGCCATCTGGTCTGGCTGTTATATATCCATGAAATGTTTGAGTGGGGAAATGTAAAATATTTATCTTGAATCTAAAGACACATTGAATTTCAAAGTGTTAAAATTGGGATACGTTGGTAGTTTTGGGTGTGAGAAGTATCAATTATGATGTTTTATCTATCTTGTTTAGCAGATACAGTATGCACATTATAAATTTAAAAGTTGTTTATCATTTTATATATATCTATTGTTTTTATAAATGTTTCAAATTTGATATTCGATAGTGCTTAAAATGCATAATCGGATTGAACGCCCCTCAATTTATATTTATTTGGTGGTCAACACTATTTGATTCGACCCAAGGAACCCATCTTGATTATGTGATAGATTTTAATAATCTATTGTTTGTTACCATTGAGAATTATTACTGTCCCAATAGACAGTCGACTATGGGAGGCCAAATTCATATTTGATAGTTAATTACGCTTAAACGTAATACACTTACACTTAAGCATAATAGCCTCACTCACAACTCCATTACGCTTAAGCGTAATGCCATTAAGCTTAAACGTAATAGGTTTGCATACCCTTACTACCTTACATATAACGGTATCATCTAAGGTAGATATATATTAAAAGTTACTAGCATCAGTAATTGGCTGCTTCCATTTCAGCTCCAGGGGAGTTTTGAAATATGGAATTTGAATTATGCTAAAGCGCAATGCCAATAATCTTAAGCGTAATGGAAATCTGAATTACGCTGAAGCTTTATGATTAAGCGTAATGGAATTAATCTTATGCGTAATTGGTTATCAAATGTGAATTTGGCCTCCCCTAGTCGACATGTCAAGTTGCTCGTGCAGGACCAAATTGGGGATGAACATGGATAACTAAAATGAAGAGGCTTTATGTGGATAATAAGGCCAAATTTCATCGAACAACATGTGGATAAATAACACGCTTCGGGCAATTTTGTACTATAGTCGACAGTAGTTAGGAATATTTTTTGGAAATTAATTGATAACTGAAGTGGCATTTCTAAAAATGTTTTTTGAATCTGATTATATGGGGACCATCGAATCAGATTGAGTACAGTTAACCTTTTCGCATCCGTGTAGTTTGACCAGGCGGTCGTCGTTGTCGTATTGGCGAGCCCGTGCGACGCCCGTGCAGCGCATGCGCAGACGAGATCTCGGAAACGGGTGGAGCTATCGACTTGAAATTTGCTATGTGAATGTATCTTGCCCCGGATACGAATTTTATCGGGTCGCCGAGCCCGTGCGACGCAAGCTTCGCGCATGCGCAGACCAGATCTCGGAAACGGGTGGAGCTATCGACTTGAAATTTGGTTTTTGAATAGCCCGGACAACGTCGGGCTCATCGGCTAGTCATATATATATTAACATCACGAAATACTAGATATGGGAACTATACAACAAGGAAGCTTATATTCCATGAGTCTTCGCCACTTTGTGCGCTACTGTTTGTTGGATCGCGTGGATACCAAACAATGTCGCATATACCTTAAAATGCTCGCCTATGGTGTTCGGGGGGGGGGGGGGCATTTAGTATAGTCAGAGATGTGGCGACAGGGGGGTTTGGTGTGTCTCACCCCCAACTTTGGTAAAACTTTTCAACAGTTGGAAATTTCATACCTGCCAAAACATTAGTTGGAAATTTCACACCAACAATAGGTTGAAAATGTTCTTGTGGTTTGACTGAAATGACCATCAGTTGGAAAATTTCCAACCTTATGGGTGGGGGTGGCAGGTTGGAAATATCCAACAATTGGAAAGCTTGTGTGTTGGTCCTTCCCCCGTAGCCAGTCAAAAACTGCTAGTTAATTAAAAAATATATATTGTCATACAATTGGTCAACATTGTCATTGGAATTGACATTTGGTCAACATTGTCATTGGAATTGTCATCAGTTGAAAATTTTCCAATTGTCAGCCCGGTGTGTCCTGCTTTCTTGATCGTAGCCTTGTGCATTTGTCTGGAGTTAGATAGAGACCAGTGCACTAGATGTTACGATTTATGCAATTTTTCAGGTTAAAATGTCTGAATGTTCTCATACCGTGAATATAGAACCATGGTTTATGACTATATAGGATATTGGGGTGCAAATGGAATTATGCAAAACTTGTGTTTTGGTCTGAATTCTGATTCAAGGGGGGGGGGTGCAGTTGGAATTTCCCAAGGTGGACACCCACAACGGAGACCATCTAGCCACGTCCCTGAGTATAGTGTATGGTTGTCACATCAGCAGACAAAACACTCTTCAGTGATATTTATTTCCTTACTTTGGCTCTTCTGTGCCTAATGTTACTGAACTAATAATGTAATTATCGTATTCTGGTAGCGATCACCACGTCATGTTTGAGAACCACGAAATCTAATCAAGAGTCACGCCATGGTGCGGTGTTTCCGATGGGATTGTAATACCTTGTAGTGCGACACATAAATACCGTGATGAACCTGGTAACGAGGTCTGTTCGCGCTGTGTATAAAAACATTGATGGCGTCTATAAAATTAACATTAACGACAGATCGCATCACGTCGGGCCACACGGGAGACACTAGTTATAGTGCAACTGTGACGACAAAGTACTACGAGACGACACAAGTACATACCATTAGAATGGTAAAGTACATGGTTTTTATATATATACAAAGAGCTCTAGTTTTCGAGATACCCCTACCCACGGTAGAACAAGTTAAAACCAACTTTTTTTTTAAAGAGATATATATTGTTCACGAATAATGATAGTGAAAAATAACGGAATCGGTGGTGGCTATTGTCAAATCGACGATAAACGATACCCACCAGTGACTAGCTTTTCCCCAGAAATTAACGATTATGGTAATGCGAGTCATGTGGCTAAGTCCTTACTTATTTGCCAACATGTTGGTGCTAAAGTTAATACAACATACCATATAACTACTTGATATGAAAAACATGCCGGTTAATTTGGATTTTCCTGCTATTTGGAGCCGAAAATTTTATTTTTTGCTGAAACATCGCTCTTTTTCCCAAAAAAATATTTTTTCATTTTAACATTATCATTCAAATGGAGATTGCAACAATGTCGAACTATTAAATCCATATACTGTAGCAGTTTTCTGACAAGCATACTTTGAAAGAAGGTAACATATATTTTGAACGGCTTGCCTGATACTAGATTTGAGCTACCTCTCCCAAACACGTTTTTGGTCGAAAATTACTTATTTTTTATAACAACTGTACCAATTTCCCAATTGATCATAATGGGACCCAACATGACGCGTTTGCTGAAAATTGGGCCCGGTTACCTTGTAGAAGTGATTAAAATTGTGTGCAGGCTTCCATGCCCCAGTTACAACAACAACAACAACAACACAATGTATTGATAACAGCTATAAATAAACATGCATCGACGTCGACTTTGTAGGACTGAACGATTTGTTATAAATAATATATGACACACGATGTATACATATAGTCTCACAAGTATCAAACAAAATAACTTTTCTTGCCCAAGTGATATTTATTGTCCCTCTAAATAATAATAAATATAGAAAATAATTATGTTCAAATGAATCCCCACTACAGTTTCACCAAGATGGCAATTCTCTCCGAGTCAGTGTATCTAAATCAAAAGCAGAATAGTGTGATGTGTAGCTGAGAGAACGTTGTCATATATCCAGTTCGTTTGGCGTTCAATAATTAAAATAGGGTAGGTGGTCTCCAAACCATGGAAAAATTGTCTTTCTTATTTTCTGTTCGCTTTTTGTAAGGTGCCGCAGGCTTTAGGGAACGAGCCCATCCATAGTACTTGTATATTTCTTGATCGAATAGCATTTTCTCCACAACCCCTGTTAAAACCTATATCATATCATTTTTAGTTCGTGTTGTGTTCAAGACTTCAAATAGGGTAGGGGTCCCAAAACAGTGAAAATTCGCCTTTCGTATTTGCGAGCCGATTATTTCAATGTGCCTCAGACTCTCAGCATTCGGACACCAACCCATTCATATAAATTGCATGTATACTTCTCGATAGAACTGCCATCTGTGCACACCTTCAGTTAATACTGAGAGTATATTCTTGCAGTTCGTGGTGTTTTCATGATTTAAAATATCGTATGTGGTTACAAAAACAGTTAAAATTGCATTTTTGTTATTTGCCAGCCGCTTTTTGTAAAGTGTCCCAGGCTGTCGGAAACCAAACACAGCCTTATATTCCATATACTCTATGATAGAAATAATAGCCATTCGGACACAACCGCTGTTGGTATTGATAGCATAATCCCTTCAGTACGTGATGTGTTCATGACTTCAATTAGGGTAAGGGTACTTAAAACAGTGAAAATTCGTCTTTATTATTTACCAGCCGCCTGTTGTGAAGCGTCACATGATGCAGGATTTCTGGAACCAACACATCCATGGTGTTTAGCTGCTGATAATAACTAACCATTGGTCTCACCCTCAGTTAATATTAAGAGCATATCATTTCAGCATGTGGTGTCTTCAATACTTCAAATAGATTGTGGGGTTCTCAAAACAGAAATATTGCCTTTCTTATAAAGTTCTTATCTATATAAATTGTGTACTTCCTATATATATATATACAACTACCCAATATCCATACGCTCAGTTAATATTGAGATGATATCGTTCCAGTTCGTGATGTGGTCTAGTCTTTAAATTGGGTATGGGGCCTAAAATAGTGAAACGTCGCATTTTAATAAGCCAGCCGCTTTTTTATCCCTGGCTGTCGGTACTAACACATCTTATACCTGTAACATTTGCGTATTTCCTGATAGAATAGCCTTTTGTCCACACGGACCACACCGTTGTTTGTCACTGATAGCACATCCATTCAGTTCGTGGTGAGTTCAATTGTTTGCATGGGGTAGGGTATGGGCGGCCATTCGGTCGGAAATTACATGAAATAAAAGTTAATGGTGGTTTGTGAAAACAATAGTCCTATTTTCAAACCAATATTCTCTATTTTCAAACCAATAGTCGTTCTTGGATTCAATAAGAGACAGTTCCGTTTTAATAGATATAGATTAATAATCAATGTTGACCGATGCAAAATTAATGTTCTATTTTAATTTAATAGTATTCATTGTTCAACTAATATCTAATAACACACAATTAGTAAGATTCGCGCATATTCAATAAACGTACATTCCGTTTCAATAGCCATATTTTCTTAATCAATAAACATATTTCAAACCAATAGACGATTTCCCACGAACAATGATTATCGTTATAAAACTAATAGACCTTATTGTCATTCTTATATTTAATAGATATAAATTATCACCAATGCACAAGTAATAACGTTTCGTATTCGAATCAATATCTAATAGCGGAATCAACTATTTCCGGTGAAACCAATGACTAAAAATGCAGAATTAAAGGATGAGTCTACAAAATTAATAGCTTCCGTTTACAAACCAATGAACAATTCTTGAATTAACAGTTAATTCTTGAATTAACACTAGGGGCACTGGCCACCAATTTTGCTGGAGTCACCTAACCGCAAAATCCGTGACGTCAACATGGGATATCCCCGCGAGCAAAAACAAAATGCATGTTCTCGAACATTTTCGCGTAAGAAAGTGACTCTGAACATGAAAACTGCGATGATATACGGACTGTGGACTATATCCTGTACCTGTAGCAGATACCGAAGATGCATTTGAGAGCTTGTTTTTAAATATTGACCCAGAATGCCGACGAAGATCTGAAGATAGTCGCGAGGCCAGCGAGACAGAAATTCAGTGCCAGGAATCATTGAATCTTTCAAATTATACAACCAGACAACTATCAAATTATCAATGGCATTCACTGTAGACGACGATTGTCATAATAACTGATTGTTATTCAACTTATTCTACAAATAAATAATCTATATATAATTCAAAAAAAAAATTCTAAGGAAAATTAAGCAACCGAATTTGATGACTGTGTGATGTTGATGTATCACTGTCAGTATCTATAACTCATTCACTGTCAGCATTACTGTGATTGTCACTGTTCCCAGTGTTGCAGGGATTGTCTGTCAAAATCCGGTGGAGAACTTAGGATGTGTGTGACAAGTACTAATAGCATAATCCCTTCAGTTATCTATAACCAATACTTAAAAACAAAAACAATTTATTCTGATTTCTTTTGAAACACACAGAATAATTATTTACTGAGAATATTCAATATAAACATGTACAAATTCTCAAACAAAGGGAATTTCAATGTTCAAGAAATTTAGAGACCCCTCTTAATATGGGAGGCCCTTTTCACATTTATTATTTATTTGCGCTCAAGCACAAATATTAAGTGTAAATATTTGCGCTTAAGCATAACTCATTTGGGCTTAAGCGTATTTCATTTGCACTTAAGCACAAATATGTGTCTATCAATTTGTTTGCGCTTAAGTGTAAATGATTTGCGTTTAAGCGCAAATACCTAACACTCCCTTACTTCCCTCTGATTGTGAATGATGGAGTCCATCTCATAGTATATTATTATGGGCCCATAGAAGTAGCCCATACAGACTCGAAAGTTGAAAAGTCAAAAGCATCTCTGTCTCTGGTGTCCCAAAATTGGTGCCTCACTCCCAGAGCTCTATAATATTCTATTAAAGGGACATCTCCTGCACAAATATATACCATTTCCATGGTCATATAAGGGGAATTAGGGGTTACTGGGGGCTTTCTTCCCTCGTGTTGTACTTATTGAATAGAAATAGGGGGAAAACATATTTTCATATTATCAGCATCCCTAGCTGTCCCTAAGAATTTGTGTCTCCATCCCAGAGATCTTGTACATTTTATAAAAGAGACATATCCTGTACAGATCTATACCATTTCCATGGTCATAAAAGGTATCTAGGGATCACTGGGGATTGCTACCCTCATATGATGGCCCTATATATACTTGAGTGCAAGTCTGCACATAGCGTGTCTGTCATTTGCAGAATGAGGTCCCCAGAGGGTGAATTTAGTGACGCTACCCCGCATAGCGGGCTAGCATTACTAAATTCACCCTCTCGGGACCTCATTCTGCTTAGGCCCTCAACTGCTACGGCAGACCTAGGATAAGATTGAAGTTCCCCAGTTGAAGTTGGTGATGTTCACCCATTGGGAGCCTCGATTGTGGATTTTATCTTCTGCAAATTAGGCGATATAGAAACTTCCCAGATGAGAAAACTTAACTAAAAACAATGTTAATTTGATACCATAGTTACTTCCCAGAGATGAGGCCTAAGCAGAATGAGGTCCCCAGAGGGTGAATTTAGTTATGCTAGCCCGCTATGCAGGGTAGCGTCACTAAATTCACCATATGGGGACCTCATTCTGCAAATGACAGACACGCTATTTGCAGGCTTGCTTGAATGATGTGTTAGGCCTATGCCATTTAAAATTAATTCAGTGAGATCAATGCATTAATTTCTATTTGCACTTAAGCGCAAATGATTTGTGATTAAACTAAATTATTTGCACTTAAGCGCGAAAATTCATAAGTAATTGTATGTCATAATTTGCAAAGTTCTGTCAAATTTTTGTTAAAATATGACTAGATTCATAACGGTGATATTTGGTTAAATTTCATACCGAGTTATGTATAATCGAATTATTGAGGGATCGGGAGGGACTTGGATCATACGAATGACATATATTCATTGCTCAAATTATCTCTTAACATGAGCAATACAAAATGAAGTCACATTTCCGAAACAGTTCCATACAGCAGAACCTGATCTAGAAGATATTAGCGAAAAAACGTCAAATTCCCTCTTTCAGCTGTCATTTTGACGACCATCTTGGGCGGGGAGTTCCAATTTTACCCTAAAAATGTGGCATTATATCTCTCAGAGTCATACGTACTGAATATGCCTAATTTTAAATCGTATATTTCATGGTAAGATTACTTGCGACATTTAGTAAATTATATAACCACGAAACACTCTTAAAATTTGGAAAACCCCTTAAAAGAGGGGTTAAAGAGAAATTCCAGCGTGGCTCCATATCTAATACCAATACGTATGTAAATGTGTACATATGTGCAAAGTTTCACGCTTTAGTCAGACAATTTTAATAATTGTCTTGAATTTTTTATTTAATCTACTCCACTGTGTTATAGTGGACCATAGTGAATATTTATCGTCGTTTAATTTGCACCGAGTGAACTACTGCAAATCGTCACACCGACATGACATTGGGAATTCCCATGTTTATTTATATATTTCTGACGTCACATGAATAAAGTTTCTTCAAACATCGCCATCAGAGACCCCTAGCGTTAGTTCACGTTTTAATCATTGATTTCGAATTCCTAATCATTGGTTTGACCGGAACTAGTAGATTGCGCAATTAGATATTGGTTGGAATACGAAACCTATTGAATTGAAAGAACGTCATTAATTTTGCATTGGTGATAATTTATATCTTTTAAATATAAGAATGACAATAATGTCTATTAGTTTGATAACGATAATCATTACTCGTGGGATATCGTCTATTGGTTTGAAATATGTTTATTGATTTAAAAATATGGCTATTGAAACGGAATGTACGTTTATTCAATATGTGCGAATCTTACTATAAGTGTTTGTTATTATATATTAGTTGAACAGTGAATACTAATAACTTAAAATAGAACATTAATTTTGCATCGGTCAACATTGATTATGAAGCTATATCTATTAAAACGGAACTGTCTCTTATTGAATCCAAAAACGATTATTGGTTTGGAATGGAGTCCATTGGTTTGAAATATATTGCTATTGATTAAGAAAATATGGCTATTAAAACGGAACTGTCTCTTATTGAATCCAAGAACGACCATTGGTTTGAAAATAGAGACTATTGTTTTCACAGGGGGTCCATCAAAACAGTGAAAATTCGCCTTTATCGTCTGACCTCTGCTTTTTGTAAGGTGCCACATGCTTTCATCAACCAGCCTATCATTAAGCATTGCATCTTTTCTGACAGAAGAGCCTTTCCGCCACAATTTTGGGTGCTATTGGTAGCACATCCCTTCAGATAGTGGTGTGTTAACGATTTCAATTAGGGATTGGGGTCCCCTAAGACAGTGAATATAGCCTTTTTTCCCCAGCCGCTTGTTGTAAACTGCCATAAGCTTTCGGGAACCATTACTTACATAACAGATGTGTATTTTCTGATAATACTAACATTCGGCCACACCCTGGGTTAAAATTGAGATCATATCATTTCAGTTCATGGCGTATGTAAGACTTCAAGTGGGATAGTGGGGTCCTCAAAACATGGAACGTCCTCCTTTCTTATTTGCCAGCCCCTTTTTGTAAAGTGCGCCAGGCTTTCGGAAGCCACTCATTGTGTATGTCTTGATATTACTACCATTTTCCCCACATCCTAAGTCAGTATTGAGAGCAATCATTTCAGTTCGTGATGTATTCAAATTAACACTTCAGTGGGGTAGAGGGTCGTGGCGACTTCGTATTTTTTATTTACCAGCCGCTTTGTGTAAAGCAACACATGCTTTCGTGAAACAAGCCACCCATATGCAGTATGACTTCCCTAATGTTTTCTCAGTGTGTGTACCCATATCAGCGGCTCGTCTTGGTTGCTGACACTGTTATCTACTACCAGTATTCCGTATTATACTTAACATTATTATTTGGAGTTTTACCCGCCCCAAGCAACACAAATATATATGAACTAATATAACCCCAATTAATAGTCCAAAGGGAGACCCAATGAAAACTCACAAAAGTTAATTTTATAGCCCAAATTATTAGTCTCTTTTTATAATAATTTGGGAAGCCAAATAAACTTTTGGGGATTTTATTTCAGTAATTGGATCCAACAACTGGTAAAAAAGATGTATAATTTGGCTGATTTAACCCAATATCGGCACCACAACATGCTGTTACATTACCACTTCAAAACCCTTCAAAACATCAACCTGTGTGTGTCCAATTGGTATTCACCAAATCAAACTGTATATTTACCAATCATATCTCTTGCTGGTCAAAAGCATTATTACATTATTGTATGGCATTTCAGACTTAGAATTAGCATTTAAAACAACTATCAGTTATTTAAATCCAACATCTACAGGGCAGATAAAAAGTGCGATACACAATGTCCCCCAGTGGGTGGGTGTCCGGAAGCCAAAACAAGTATTTTCCTATTGTTATCCAAATACTATAATTTATTTAATTTTTTAGTTTAAAACAGCTTGCATTATTGTGTCATATAGTCTTCTCTGTTTACTAGAACTGAAGCAATTACAGTAGTTTTCACTCTCCGGTAGGTGATAACATTGGTGAAATTAAGTACATTCCAGTGTAGAAAGGGGTTGGTGTCTTTCTGTGAACAGAACAAATGTACATGTAATAATTGTCTTTGATCAAGATATGTACACACAATATGGTTATTTTCTGGTCGTTTCTCCCATAACAATCAGCGAGTATGCTTGCAAACATGTCACTATGGTGCTTGCTATGAATGAATGGTGTTGGAGTGTGATGGTAATAGCTCGTTTGAGCTGTCAACGTGGCTATTAAGACTTATCATATTTTAATAAAGACTAGATTCTGGTAGTCTAGACAAACAGTTTCATGTAACATTCAATTACATTCAGTTTCGTTACAAGTCAACAGTGAAAACTTTGTCTTCAATATGTCAGGAGGGGTAGATCCCATCATTGCATATTTCCCGTTGGGGGTAGGCTAACACTCACCAACAGGGGGGGGGGGCGTACAGCCCTTCTGACTCATATGGCGCCACCGATGAGTATATGTTCTATCTTGACTTCAGGCAATCAATGTTGTATAACTTTAGTGTGGGCAGGCAGCTGCGGTATGTAGAGGAAATGTAAAAAAAATGTATCTTATACAAGTTAAAACCTGTTTAAACAGACATAAACACCGATTTCTGTTGTTTTATATACCTATTATTATATTAGATAGTCAATTACTGATAACCATATAGATTTAGAATTCTAACTTTCGGTAAATTTAGCAGATAATCGCCATTGAAACAATGATTCAATTTTTACAATTCTCAACAGTTCTTCGTTTGGAATTAAACAGGGAGTAACAATGGGCGCCGGAAGCATCCAAGGGCAGGGGGGCAGAGCCTACAAAAAGGGCACTTTTCCGCAAAAAAGGGCATTTTCTCCGCAAACCCGGGAAAATAACCATAAATTCATTGTGGCAAAAATCCCTATTTTAATGGTATTTGTCTGTTTTTATGGCCGTTTTGTGATAAAATTGACAACAAAATAATATTCCTTGTGAAATTGGTGGTATTTGGACCAAAATTTATCACAACAACTACGGCTTATATTACTGCAGATGTCTCATTCGCCACACCAGAAAGCATCTAAATAACGCGTTACATACTGCAACAATGAGACATCCGCGAAGGTACATCCGCGAATACATAGATGTTGCGAAAATATTGAGCAATATACGTTATTAATCAAGGTTACCTACCCCATATATAGCTCCATTTTTTATTTAATTTTGTTTATAAATTGTATTCGTCAAAAATAATACAAGTAACGAATAGATAAACAGAAAACAGTACATAAAAATACAGTGCAAATACAATACATTTATTATATATGTTACTATTTGACTACTAAATATTATTATACGTTATATAATATCATTTATCATATGACTCAATCATTATTTACGTTGGAAAGTATGTCATAAATCAATTTCATATGAACTACTAGTTCATATCACCTTCCGAAAATTTGATTGGTTTGTTGACAAAAAATGTGTTCTGATTGGCTGAATGGCAGCCTGAGCCGAGCCGCATCTCTAACTAAATGCAGGTCAAATTCGTGCGCGTCAATAAACGCGATGCCGAAATTCTCGCAATTATAATCTTGAAATATATAGTTTTGGACATTGTTATACGATAAATAGAATATGTAATTCGTATTTGTCTAATAAACATACGATATAATGTCACAAACTGAGAACAGAATAGCGCACTATATCTTCGCGTGCATATTATTTCTGCTAGTTCACCAGGTGTAATTGGGCTTCCGGTGCAATGAAGTGACGTCACATTAACCTTTTGATGCCGATGTCATATAGCTATTTAGTGATTTGTGTGCGTTTTGGACATCATAATCAATTTATAGGTGTCATATGATAAATAGAATATGTAATTCGTGTTTCTCTCATATGATATTTATGAAACTCGTCACGAATTTTCAGTTTTCTCTCGCCGGAGGCTCGAGAAAACTGAAAATTCTTAGACTTGTTTCATAAATATCATATGAGAGAAACACTCATTTCATATCCTCTATTTATATGCAACGTCAGACATTGTTGATTAATCCTTTCTTATCGAAGTTGTTTCCGTTACCTGTTTACCATCCCGCTTTTTTTATTTGTCGTAATATTTGGCGTATGCGGTTATTTACAGTTTGTTGCTTATTTACCGAATTTAAATTACATCTTCTGAAAATGATTCCCGATGTCTTGGTTATACTACTAATCTTGGAGAATATCCCCAGAAAAATATTGAATGCCACATTGTGTGTTATATTGTGGGAATATGACACTACTCTTCGTTCTACTACAATTCCCTAAAATAACTCGCATCTCATGAAACCCAAAATGTGCTGTCCTGCGAGTTATGTTCATAGCTCCATGGCTTCATTAACACGGCCAGATCAGCCTGGCAGATTACACACAAAGGGCATAATGAACAGATCGCCATCCAATATAATAATACCAGTTCGAAAATTCCAAGCCAAACGGGGGTACAAAGTGTTCCCACCCGTTCCGTTCCGTTCAGTTTTTTGTTTGTTTGATGTTATTGTCCATTACTTCGTTCTGTATTTAGTACGTATACGTCAACTGCAGTCTTGTTAGTTCTCAATCACGGTGTCAATCGGCCAAGGACACTCACCCCAGGAACATGATTAGCGGTATAAGCTTCTTAAAAATCTCTCGAGTACATTGGAATCGGATCGTATCTCTTTATTCCATCTGCGGCCCATTTGACTTAGTTGGACACAATAATTGGCGTCGCTAACCAATCAATTCTGATCAGACGAGAGAATAACAATCACGCTAAATAACAGCTGTATGATGCGCATCGGGTCGATGTAGAGATAGAGTAGATTGACACTATCTTGAACACGTAACCGAGAACACATGGTTTGTTTTTTTGTTTTGTATCGTCGATAGTGACTCGGACACATCGATGAATTTGGTCGTTCGCGTCATGCGAATTGGCCAATATGGCGAAATAGTGATTCGAGCGTGAATATCAAAGTTATCAGTATCATGAGAAAAATGTCCTATACTTGTGTTTTTATTTTGGTTTCTGTGTTTGTTTGTTTATTGCTCCCTGTTTGGCGAGGGATATATAAATGATTAATCATTTCCACCGCACATAACAACCTTGGCGCTCTCTATCCCAGTCAGCATTGGTCGGGTTTAAATGGTTGTTCGTATGTTCGTGAAACACCACAGAGGAAAGGATACCCACATGGAACGGGCTTCGTCAATTCATTTATTGTTACACTAAATCCTGTTCGGTGATTGGTCAACTGCCAATTGAGTCACCTGTTTCATACCCCAATAACAGAGACCGTAACACAAACACGGTGTCACAAATAATTAGTGTTGTCCTAATCTGACCTAATCACCAACGGCGGTCAGCAGAATAATTGGGCGTGCTTTTCAATGTTCAGCCGAATTTCATCTGAAGCCAGTGATTTATATCGATCACGTTATCGTTGCTAAGTGTATGCAAATCGTATATTGTGTTGACTTAATGTGCCACGTGGACTAGTCTCAAATTCTCGGCAGATTTTGTACAATTAACTTTTTACGGGGGATTAAATCATCAAAAAACTATATTAACATAAGAAATGAATATATAGTGGGTGTGTGTTATTGTGGGATATGGAGCTGTGGTCGTTGGTGACACATTTAGTGAGAACCGCATCGCAGTTTACACAATGTGCCCCAATGACCCCATCGCCGTATCCCACAATAACGCACACACGACCGCACGCCCACTACATTCATTTATTAAATGTTTAGGCCCATGATTAATTCTTGTCGATGCACTTTCATATTCTATTTTTGGCAAAGGGTCAGCTTACGATTTTGACTAAAACAAACAGCTGTGTATATATATATATATATATATATATATATATATATAAATTTGATGCTTGCAGCTTTGTATTCTTGTAGAGAGCTATCGTCTTCTGATCACGGAGCAATGCACTCATGCACTGTTGACGAACAGTCTGGTTGTCTCAAGAGGAGTACTTATTTGAGCGTTTGAACAGTATTGTGTAAACGGTCGTCTTGTCACCAATTATTACATTGTACGCGGGGAGCATATGGCTTCTTGTCGTTATCGCCCACACATAGTCGGTAATAGCCTGGTCCCCACACATAGTCGGTAATAGCCTGGTCAACGACTCTCACCATAGGACAAAATTGATATTGGTCGCACATGTCAAACCATTTTACATGTGTCCCATTCATATAGCGAGTATAACCGATTCATCATGTACAACGGTACAACACCAATTTGTCACCATTCTCAATTCAATTTCAATTTATTATTGTAAACTCATCGTCTAATTTGACATTTATGAGTACTGTTGTCCTCATCTACAATTAAAGAATAATATAAAATACATATAAAATATGGGGAAAACACAGAAGAAAGTATTTATCAATATAAATGTGAACATCATCCAGGGGGTGTACCCCAGTCTGAGTAAACTCATACCTAAATATTCATTACAACATATTTCAAATATAGAGTCGACGTTCACCCAGACTGGGTGTACCCGTACATGTGTATGTGGACTTTCATATAAATATGTGTGTGATAATGATATCTTATAATTATTGGTGGTATATGATGTAGATGGGACGATTCCCTGTACATATGTTGTATGAGGGTGGGCATTTTTCATTGAGCCTCAGGAGTGGATCATTAGTGTTTGGGTTTTTTTTTTTTTTTTAGATATATTGATAGATTTACTATGATCTTTCTGTTATTTGCATCGAAGAGGTCATGCAATTTAATTGTGTTCGGTCGGTTGCGATAATAGGCTTTAAAATATTTCGTTTTGAGGGTAGGTAACCGAGGGCTGTTCATAACAAGGAGGTATTCATCGCCGAGTTCCTCCATACAAAGAGTGCATCTTCGTTCTGAGCATGGGGTGTTTGTCGAAGATACAGTTTCCACCGGAAGTCGGTGGTTTCTGGTTCTGAATCTCAGTAGTGGCATGACGATATTGTTATCATCGAAAGATAGGTATCGTGGTCTGCCGAAGTTTGGCTTTATGCATCTATAAAATGCGTATTTATTTGATTGTTCCATAGATGCTCGCCAGTCTGATATATAGATGTCCATAGTTCTGGGTTTTATGGCATTGGCAAACATTTTTGTGCGACTAACTGCTTGGTTTCTCCGCGTATATGCCATGCCCAGTTTATTCAGTTCAGTATTTACAAATTCTAGCCAGGGGATTTTCACATTTTCTAGCGTGCGGGAGTCGGGTGCTTTCTATCGTGATTATTCTTCTCCAGAACATTAATAATTTTGTTTTTATTGTCAGCGAAATTGGTTTAGTTCCCAGCTCCCCGTAAATGAACACTTCCGGTGTGGTCTTGTTTGGGTTAAATATGAATCTCAAGAACCATGTTTCTAGTTTCCGGAAGCACTCTAAGTTTTCAAAGCCCCATATCTCGGCTCCATATTTCATAATTCTAGATATCACACATGGTTAAACGGTCCTGCCAATTCGCTATTTTGTAGGTTGATCCTGATTAATTACTATGATGCTGGTATGGCAAAGCGATGCTGTAAATGTAATGTTAGTTTATTTAAACCGAGCAACAGCCAGTGTTTGTATGGAACATTCAAGAATATAGATATATTTTAAAATATTTTAATAATGGTGGCGATGGTGTTTGCAAAAATGCAGGGGTAGCCATCTCAAATATGGTCGGTTTGCAACGACAAACACAGCTATTATTTAAACATTTAACAATGTACATGTATTATAATGTTATAATGTTATTATAATGCAGTGGATCTACCTCCATTTATTCAGATCAGCCAAACACGGCGAAAATGATAACTCTAAGAAAAAAATAACGGTACTTTTTTCTTAACAATATATATCGATTTGAACTGCCAGCATCACAGCAATTCAACAATAAACCATAGATATTTTTTCTTAAAGGATTACTATCCTCATGAAACAACAAAACTCTATCAGAAAGCCACCCCTATTGTGATCACAATGATCCAAGTCCCATACAAATCGCGTAATAAATAAGCCGAGAAATAAATAAATAATACCACCACCGGTTGGCGGCTATCTCCGTCGCAAAACCTCGCATGACGTCAAGCGAGGTAAACTAATTAAAAACAGGGAATCGGAGTCGGAGTTAATTATGTCTACCTATATGGCGATGGAAAATCCGGAATCGACATCAGCGCGTGAGTGTAATGTAATTACTGCGGGGCATATCAATAGCATTGTGTACACATGGTGAATTGTCATCGCGCGGTGAGTTATCTTCACTTGTGATTTGTCTTAAGTGCTGTTTGGAAAGTTACGGTATTGTTTTGACAAAAAATATAGAGGGACGATTGAGCGGGGTAGATAACACTTTCGTATAAAGCTTATAAAAACACGAGCCGGCATGTGAACTTTATTCGGGTGCGTGTTCGCGATGTTGTTTTAATTTTCCGTATATATGCCCCGAGTGTCCCGTATTTAAAATCATTCATTCATTCTAGTGACTCTCAGTTAGGCATATGCTGTATTCATTTCCAAACGATGTTCGTTTACGTGACATTTGGCAGGATTTCTGTGGGAAACCAGTTGCGCAAAATCAGAAACCGAATAAAGAGCGTTTAATATGACGAGTCAGTCATGGTTACGAATACATACAATTGCAGTTAAAGTGGGGAGTATGTTGATGAATAATTCACGATGACAACTATTCTAAGTCCCCATTTCCTTCACCATGGCTCAATAAAGAGCGTTCCATGTTAAAGTTTTCCTAATATGGTTCGAATAAAAAGAATTTAATAAAGCGGAAATTGCTATGACAATGATGGAAGGATATATAAAGCATGCATATCGGAAGTTCATGTACATGTATTGACCTGTATTGTTGTAATCAGTAAACAATCACTAGAACAACTGTTCTAAGTCGAGTCCCTTTACCTTGACACAATAAAGAGCGTTCACTATTACGATTTATTGTGAATAAAGAACACTTGAATATGTGATTCAATATTAAACCGGATTATTATCCCTCCTTCAAAAAGTGTTATATATGATTGGATGTTTAAACGAACCACGGCGAACATTTATATATTTTATAACCCTATTGTTATGCGTAATTGACACATAGAGGTCGATTTATGACCTGGATATTCAATAGACCGCATCGCTAGAGTGCTAATTTTATAGACCAATAACCATGCATAGATGCAGTGAATTTCCATCAGTGATAGTCGGCTAGATTGTTTTGGGGTGGGGGAAGCAATATTCAGAAATATATATAAACACCATATTGCCCAAATATATACATGATTCATAACCAAGGAAAAATGAACTTATCATATCATATTGGTAATGAATGACTTGATTATAATTGATAATCAAAAAATGCATATGACCCATATGCCCAAAAGATTCCACTAAACAACACAAAATTGGTTTATTGTTGTCGGATTTATCCGACAGCAATAAACCAATTTTGGGTTGTTTTACCGCGTTACGATAAATTAAAACGAAACGCTCTTTATTGACACACGACTAATGGCATCTGGAAATTGGAATGTTTACGAGATGATAATTGCCTAATAACTGTGCAAGTCTTTGCGTATATATGCAATCTTGATATGCATATATAATATAACTTGGACTATTCCGGTAACGAAAAAATATATATAAACACGAGCACGCGTTTATATAGATAAATGCGCGCAAAACTGAATAATATACGGGCATGGCTTTATAGTAACAACACATCGCGATACATATAATAATAGTAATAATAACACGATAAAGACATTTAATTACGAGAAAGGCGATGTTTTCGGCGAAGTTTTGCATTCGCAGTGTGATAACGCGACAATCTTCAAAGGCCGCGATCGACTACATGCAAACTTAAAATACCGCCGTCGCGTATCTATGCGTTGTCAATGAGTTACCACGTGATCGATCACGTGCTATGCTTCTGTTTACATGTGACAATCACGTGATCGGGCTGATGATCACGTGACTTCGTCTACAACAAAATCTTCGGCTAACTTCGGAATTTTTTTTAATCGTTATAAAAATAACGATTGGCGGCCGAATATTAGATTATATGCGCCCAATGGACATTTTATATATATATTATCGGTATATTGAAAGAAAATAATATTGTTTTTTCAGGACCGTATTCCTTTAACTATAGGCACTGCTGAATTTAACAGGGATTTAATCCGTGAATCTAAATTAGTGACATGCTTATAAACACCAAACATATTCCCAAAAACTAGTTGAATCTTTAAGAAAAGCATGAAAACTTAAACCTGATAGTGACTAGACGGAACAAATTCAGCCCCTATAAGAAGTGAAGACTTATATCTTGCGCAAGTTTCTATTTCAGATTTATTATATATTCCTCTAAAATGCTGTTGAATATCATCTTTCACCGCTAACACAATACAACAACTTCTACGATACCCGGTGCGTTCTTACTTTTACGTCGATTACATGAACAATATGTGCAGTGTATATATACTTATGTTATCAAATTTGAAATATTTCACGTCTGAAAGACATATGATGTCATCAATTAAATCACAAAATTTAGAATATTCTAACCATCTATTGAGTACATATACATTCAACCTCAATATCTTCAGACAGCCAATGCCCGCTTTTTTTCACAACTCTAAATACACTGAGTCAGTTTGTTCTCCCATCAGGCATGCTTCGCAGACTTCTTCCCAGAACCAGGCGTTCGATCGAGCAACGCTTCCTCTTTCGGTCCGACTCAACCACTTTCTCCAATGTCTCAGCAAACCGTGTCTTACCGTCCGGGCTAAAATGCACCCAAGCGCGTCACTCTTCTTGAAAAGACTCCTCGGAATACATCCGAAGCTAGTGAATATCAGGGCATTGGTCACGCTGGCTATTTTACTTGTTAGGTGGCTGGCAGTCGTAATGGATGGTGCAAAAAATATATTTGTATGTATATAAATATACGTGATTATTTATCCATGCACCACCAGTTCAAACAATCTCAGAAATGTGAGTCGTGTTTTGGGGGGGGGGTGGGGTGGGCCACCCAGACATGGGGTCAAATTGGGAAATGGGTCCGTATCTCATTATCACCACTCGGGACGTGACCCACACTGGTGGGTTCATGCTGGTGTGTTCTATGGGGGTATTTTGGGCATTATTTTGTATAATAAAGGTAATCTTCCAAAAGTCACAGTCGTAGTGCATTGTCAGACAAGTATAGCGAGGGGTATAAATTCAGCCTTGCACTGCAGTTTGATATTGCAGTCCGCCCATCATAGTTATGTTTGGTCTGTTCAGGGGGGGGGGGGGTCGGAGAAAAAAAAATTCAGGCACGCGTATGCTGATTTTTTCCTTTCGACCCTTGTTGGGACCCACCCATGCACCCCGCGTCCAAATTTTTTTCCGTTTCGGCAGTATTTCCCCGACTATTTTGGACACCCACCCCCTTTTAACACTAAAACAGAGATTTGCGGGGGGAAATTCAATGTAAACATCTGTATATGAATTTCTGTGCATACTTTTTGTCATGGTTGTTAACAATGACATGTAAATAGGAACGAGTCATTTTGGGGTCATTCGGCTACAGGCTATATATACTGTTTGTCTGATCATCATGAAAATTTTCATTAAGTTAATATTGACATTCTAAGGTGTTTTAAGCCAAACTCATTGCAAAAACAGTCAAAAAGACTTGCAGGAAAAAAAATTTGAGTTGCGGAAAAAACTGTTTGTTGGTCCCATCGACCACCCACCCACCCCGGCATACGTGCCCGGAAAAAAATCCCCCCTCCTCTGGTCTGTTCAAAACAAAATATTTTCTCAAAGTCTCTTACCGGCACACAAATCGAATGTTCAATTTGCTTCCAGACGATGATTTGAAGTTCTAAATTCACATATACATATGCTATATAGTTCACGGGGTGTTATAGAAAATGCTGCCGTTATTATTTAGAATTCTGCAGACAGCGACGGATTCTATACATGTTGATGTCAGGAGCTTCTGAGTGATGTCATTTAGGCGATAATTAGTCGATATTGATTGCTCTTCGTTTGCCAACTTCGTCCCATTATGATGACATAATACGCCCTGTTAATAGGTGGGGTAGTCGCTAATGGCATAACCGGTGTCTCCCATCATAACTTATGGGCAGTACAATCATTCAATTACCGATCGGACATGACCGCCGGTTTCTGACTGAGTACGAGGGCAATAGTCCAGGAGATATTGGTAGACCTCTGCACCCCCCCCCCCCCAGGACTTAACTTCACCCCACTAATTTTCTTTTTATGGTCTCCTCTAATTTTTTTCACTTGTTAACAAGAAAAAAAAGTGGCCGCAGAGACTCCAGACAAGATGGCGTCCATCATGGCGGCCATTTTTTGTATATGCACCAGGTCTCTTTGATCGCCGTTATAGTAAAAATGATGTCACATGTGGTCTTCTTTTCCGTTCGATTCGTTATGATAATATACAACCCTTACAAATTAGCCAAAAATCCGACACAAAAATCCAATATGGCGGCCAAGATGGCCGCCAAATTGTGAAAATTTGCTATTGTTCGGACATTTCACCACCTTTCGTTTGTCTCTGTGGGAAAATATTGGCACCTTGACGCGATTTTATACATTTATCGTATAGAAGAGTCATTGGTGAACACACGGGGACCATAATATACATTCCTTGACGGATATTTTTGTCCGATATAACGTTTTCCCAAATGCCGGTATAATCCGGTCAAAGCCAAAACGACGCTAATAACGCAATGTCTGTTTCGAATCAATGAGTGTTATTGCCATTATTACTCCAGCCATGATTATATATGTGCAGGATATACTCGGGCTAGGATTCCTCTTATACCTGAGTAGAGGAATATTCACTCAAATCCAAGATGGCGGCCAAAATGGCCACCAGAAATAGAAAAATCGCCGAAAATCGCTGATTTTAACATCAGTGAACTCACGACAACTCCACACCTGCTTACTATTGTGAGTTGGGAACACTTAGTCGAATAACTGTCCTTATATTGCATCCAAATAAAAGTCCCCAAATCAAAAATGGCGCCCACAATGGCCGACAAATTTTGAAAAATCACCGAAATTCCATCATGTTCACATCATTGGGCATTATTGCCGAGAAAACTCCACACATGCTGACAGCTAAGTTGTAAATACTGAGGTGAAGTAACTACCTTGCATCTGATGAAGGAAATTGTTTTCCAAATCGAAGATGGCGGCCAAAATGGCGTCCGAACTTTGAAAACAAGCTTACATTCCTTTACTTTCTTACTATGGGCGTTATTGTTACGCGAATTCTACCCATATGGAACATTGATATGAAGTATTCATATGGAACATTGATATGAAGTATTCGTTTGAGTTTGGCCAACTCTCACAATCAAGATGACTGCCAAACTGGCGGCCAGAAATTGAAAAGAAGTCGAAATTGTCACATACTAATTTCAACTTTTTGTCATAATATCAATATGTATGCATTGGACGAAACGGTACATAAGCCATCTAATAGTTCCAACATACTATGTCGTCGCCTTCTGGAAGGATGAAAACCCACAATAATCGCGATGTGGCATTTAGAAATCCATTCTCCACTAAGCGCCCATAATGGCCGTAACCGTATATGGGTGCGCCGAATAGTCATATTATGACTTCCAAGAATCAAAACAACAGTACCTGAGCTTATTCTGATTTGCCACATTCAGCATTATCTAGATCAGCATCCGTCTCGTCACATTAATCTATCTCGCTCACTCCAACACAGTTTTCTACACTTCTTGGTAGAAGGGTCCCACTAGTCGGAATGTTTCAAACAACACATATGCCGGTGTCAAGCTCACGTGTTTGTCTCGAAAGCTGGGAATTCTTATCCTTATTCTTGGCGAGCTTCATTCGTGGTAGCTTATGGTATAATTCAGATGCTACATATGGGATCTGAGCGTCATCTTGCGTGATAAACTACAAAGGTATGCGGTCGATGCGCATACTAGCTTTCAGAAGGATCTCTCTATCTGCGTATTTTTCAGATTTGGTTATCTAATGTGGATAACAAACTGTACATCTGGTGATCTTCCCATCCAGCCACTTCTCAATATATGGTTCACCAATTCACATATTCACGCACTGACGTAGCCGGACAACTTCTGTATATGGCTTCGAATGTTGAAAGCCTAACATTTGACGGATGCCTTTCTGCTAAGGCGTAGAAGACCATAATGCATAATATACCCACACTTCTTGACCATGATCATAAGAACAGTCCAGGTGGCGTCCATCAATCGTCTCACCGTACAGATCCAAGCAGATAATAACAATACATGCGGTGCTAGTTTGTGGGCATGTGTCATGATAGTGGAAATGAAATTGGACCATGACTGCACCGCCCCTTCTTTGGGTATGTTTTAGATTCAGACATGATCTCATGTGGCTTTGCTTTCCTTGTATGCTAAGATTGTATCTTTCAATCCGATTGGAAGCCGTTCTTAATCAACGAACCAGACGTGTACCATTGGCTACTACTATATAAGCCCCACCAGACTGGGGTGGATGTAGTTTTTAGGACGATGCATTTGATAGTTACCGATAATATGTCATACTCACGCTGGGTGGTGGTCGGTATGGTTCAAGAAATTACAATGCCATCAACACAAGGGTGAAATGTTCAACGCGAAGAACATCTAGAGGAATGTTACTTTGATGAGATCTTGCATTCAGTTTAACCTACGTTGGGTACACCAAGTGATTTATTGGTAACATCACCATTCAAAACCATTGTCCTGCACGAGACATCTTAACTACTATATTCTAAAGTTATATAATATAAAGCTATATTATCATAAAGGTCACGTTCACCAACGTCCACATCCATTGCCATCGAGACTATAAATTGTTCTTTAAACACACAGTGAAATAAATGCACCACATTTCCTGACATTTTCTTGAATAATACCGTCCACATACTGACACTAACCCTGAGAGATCACAACAACAATGCATACCTTCATTCCATAAAGACATTATCCTTTAGCCCATCCGACTGGCTATGATAGTATTATCCATACAAAATTATACATCTGGTCATGTTGATTCAGAACGGCCTTCAAACGGATGTGGAAATACAATCTTACCACACCAAAAAGACCAACACGCATGACATTCTATATTGAAACATGCACCTGGTGTAGGGTTGTATACCGTGTCCCATTTCATTCCCACTGTCATGGCGCATGGCCACAAACTAGCACCGCGAGTATTGTTCTTCTATGCTGGGAGCTATTCGACGAGACGACTGCGGGACGTCACACAGTTTGCTTAGGATCATGATCAAGAAGTGTGGGTAGTCGGTAAATTATGGTCTTCTTCTTAGCAGATAGGCAACTGTCCAAGGGAATGAGACAGCTAGCTACCTCCGAAACACTGCCGAAGTTGTCCACGTATGCCAATACGTTCGCTAAGTTTATGAGTTGAACCATCTATTGAGAAGTGACTAGTTAACTGGGAAGTCGCCATGTATACATGTCATTATCCCCACGGGGTATGAGAAAGACATACATAGAGATGACCTTCTGTAAGCTTGTATACTTATCGACCATATGCCTTTCTAGTTCAAGATGACGAACAAATCCCATATTTAGCAAGCATCTAAAATCTTAAGCCAGACACCGGGAAATTAATTGTTTGAAACGTTATGATTAAAGGGACCCTTCTCACAGGAAGTGTTGAATACTTTGTCGGTGTGAGCGACCTAGATTTATCAGGCAAAGAAATGGAAACTGGTCCAGATCATTAAGGACGTGGCAAATCAGAATCTTTTACCAGGTAATTGTTCTAATGTGGCTATTCGGCGCACCTACGGTTACGGCCATTATCGGCGCGAAGTGTCAAATGGATTTCGAAATGACACATCGCTATATTAAGTGTGGGTTTTCGTACTTCCAGAAGGACCCGATCAATGTTATGCGTTTTGATTCGTTTTAAGTTGAACTAATATATGGTTTGTGTATAGTTTCGTCCATACATATCGATACTATGACAAAAAGTTGAAATCTGTATGTGAATATATCGATTTATTTTCAATTTCTGGCCTAGAGTTTACCTGCCATCTTGACCTTGAGTATCAATTGACAAACTCAAATGAATACTTCATACCAATATTCCATATCAACATGCGATGGTGGGTAGAATTCGCGAAACAATAACGCCCATCGTAAGAAAGTAAAGGAATGTAGGCGTGTTTTCAAATATCGGTCGCCATTTTGGCCGCCATCTTAGATTTGGAAAACCATTTCTTGCATGGGATGAAAGGTAATTACTTCACCTCAGTATTTACAACCCAACTGTCAGCATGTGTAGAGTTTTCTCGGCAATAATGCCCAATGATGTGAACATGAGGGAATTTCGGTGATTTTTCAAAATTTGTCGGCCATTGTAGGCGCCATTTTGGATTTTGGGGACTTTTATTGGGATGCAATATAAGGAAAGTTATTCAACTAAGTGTTCCCAACTCACAATAGTAAGCAGGTGTGGAGTTGTTGTGACAATAACTCTCACTGATGTTAAAATCAGCAATTTTCGGTGATTTTTCTATTTCTGGTGGCCATTTTGGTCGCCATCTTGGATTTGGGTGAATATTCCTCAACTCAGGTATAAGAGGAATCCTAGCCCGAGTATATCCTGCACATATATAATCATGGCTGGAGTAATAATAGCAATAACACTCATTGATTCGAAACAGACATTGCGTTATTAGCGTCGTTTTGGCTTTGACCGGATTATACCGGCATTTGGGAAAACGTGATATCGGACAAAAATATCCGTCAAGAAATGTATATTATGGTCCCCGTGTGTTCGCCAATGACTCTTCTATACGATAAATGTATAAAATCGCGTCAAGGTGCCAACATTTTCCCACAGAGACAAACGAAAGGTGGTGAAATGTCCGAAAAATAGCAAATGTTCACATTTCGGCGGCCATCTTGGCCGCCATATTGGATTTTTGTGTCGGATTTTTGGCTAATTTGTAAGGGTTGTATATTACCATAACGAATCGAACAGAAAAGAATACCACATGTGACATCATCTTTACTATAACGGCGATCAAAGAGACCTGGTGCATATAAAAAAAATGGCCGCCATGATGGACGCCATCTTGTCTGGAGTCTCTGCGGCCACTTTTTGTTCTTGTTAACAAGTGAAAAAAATTAGAGGAGACCTTAAGGAAGAAAATTAGTGGGGTGAAGTTAAGTCCTGGGGGGGGGGGGGTGCAGAGGTCTACCAATATCTCCTGGACTAATATCATTACCTATGAATATTCCAAATCACTGGAACCAAAATTCTTACTTTGGCTCAAAATGGCTGCCAATATGGCCGCCATAATATGGAAAATGGTAAATATTACACCAGCGTGTCCTGCAATCGCGTACACGTTGTGGTTGATGTATAAAATTGGCTATTCTGCATTCTATGCATTGAATACTAACATGTCTGATGCACCATGGTTAATTGTTACTATTGTCACCACTGACATCGTCAATTTTTTCAGGTAAAATATATCTATCTTTGGATTGAAAGGTGTTTATTGTTTTGGTCTATTTTAAATGTGTCACACTACTGTCTTATAGACCAAATTGTTCAAGATGGCTTCCAAAATGGCAACCAAATTTTTAATTTTTTTTTTACATATATCCCGAACATTCGCTGCATTATCCGAAAAGGTAGCAAATTGTGACTCACTTGGTTATTATACGTGTTAGTTAATTAACTGACAACTACATGTTCTATTCTGGTTGTCCCAGTTCCGTGTGTGGCATGACACAAAATTCATTTTAAAGCATGTAATTTTGCCGAGAACCTCTTTTGTGATTTTGGCCATATTTATCGAAAGGAAATGGGCAGAACTTTGAGACAGAACTGAGATGGACCATAATCTTTGGCTATTCTGGTCCATTATGATCAAATAGATGTCAACAGGATACAGTGTGGATGCCAAGATCGTAGCCAGGGAATTACTCTATGGTCACATGTGAGGTGAATATGTATACAACGAGTTATTGTATGTCATGACTGATGTGAGTAGGTATACAATGAGTGACTATATGGTTATGAGTGGGTTTTCCATGGTAAGATGCATCTAGGTATACAGGGAGAGGTCATGGTCAGGTGTGAGGTGAATCGGTATGCATGGAGTGACTGTATGATGTATGATTGTGTATATCCAGTACGGGTGCACCCGGTGTGCCTGTATGGTGATTGGTGTAGTGTATGGATATAGCTGCATGGTCATCTACGTGTTGATTATGTATATATGGAGTGACTGTAAGGTCATGGTTGGATGTACATGTGTTGTCTGTATGATCATGGATGGGGTGTGTGGATAAATAGGGAGTGATTTTATGGTTACGGGTAATATGTATATGTATACGTGGAATGACTGTACGGTCATGATTGAATATTCATGAATACCTGGAGTAAGCTGGGTGGACATTATCGAGCGTGTGGGTATATAGGGAGTGTCCTTGTGGTAACGGGTGGGATGTATATTTATATATCTCGTGGATGTATTATCACTGGTGGGTGTATATGGCTTAGCTGTATTATCATGGATGGCGTGTATGATTATACAGTGAATTGCTGAATTGTCATGTGTGAGGTGTGTATGCAAGTATGGATTATTTGAGTGGTCGTGTGTGCGGGTTTTTTATATCTGGAAGGGCTGAATGGCCATTAGTGAGGTTTACATGTATACCTGGAGTGAATCTATGGTCTAGGTGGGCTGCATATATGTATATTGAATGGTTATATGACTATGTGTGTCGAATATGTATACAGGTAGTAACTGTATGGTTAATGGTGAGATGAGTACATGTAGGTATACAAGTAGTAACTGTGTGATCATAAATGTAATGAACACATATACAGGGGGTGACTAAATGGTCATGTGTCAGGCGTATGAGTATACCTGGTGTTCCTCTTTGGTGACTCGTGGCGATATGGTCATGTGTAGGTTATATCATATACACATGTGTTGCTTTATTGTCATGAGCGAGATATATGTGTATATAGAGTGGATATATGGCCATGGATGAGGTGCATATGCATACATGGAGTGAATATACTGACATGGCTGGGGTGTATTAGTATATATTAGTGGCTATTCGGCTATGGTATGACAAATAGGGATACGGGGATCATGTATGAATGTTTTGAATAGGTACATACGGGGTGGCTATATAGCCATAGGTCAGGTGAAGGAATATACCAGGTGACATGGTGAGGGTATGTGCACGAAGCGAGTGGCTATATGGCAACTGGTGAGGTGCATATGTATACCGGAGTGACTTTATGGTCATTGTGGTTGTGTTGATGTATATATTGATTGTCTATTTGACCATGCGTTTGGAGAATAGGTATACAGGGGATGACCTTATGGACAATGGTGGGATGAATGGGTATACAAGGAGTGACTATATGGTTATGGGTCATGTTTAGGAGTATACCCGATGTGCCTGCATTGTGGCGCGTGGCTGTATGGTCATCCGTGGTCATGGGTCAGGTGTACATGTATACAATGGGTCACTATATTGTTATGTCTGACTGTCTGTGGTGTTTATGTATATATGTAATGACTGTGTGATAATGGGTGGCTATCGCTTTCCGTGATATGACTCTCTGACGTGACCTCTCTATTGATTAACATATCCTTGAGTTATTGTGGAAAGCGATAGCCACCCAAGGTACACATGTACAACCCACCCATTACCCCAGTCACCCCATATGTACACAAACACCACACAAATTACAACATAGTTACCCACTTTATACACGTACACCTGATCATACAGCCAAACTCGGTTATACCCGTACATACCACAAATGACAATACAGCTACGAGTCACCATGCATGAACACCAGGTATACACCTACACCCGACACATGACCATATAGTCACTCTATGTATACATATTCACTACATTCACGACCATACAGTCACTCAGTGTATACATATTCACCTCACCATGGACCATACAGCCACTACATGTATACCTATTCGCCATACACATGACCATATAGTCAATCCAGGTATACATATGCACATCACCAATGGTGAGCCCTTCCAGATATACCAATACCCGCACATACGACCACTCATAAGTTCTACACTTGCCATACTCATACAAGCCATCCATGATCATACATCTACTCCCCATACACCACCAATGATAACACATCCACAACATATATAAATATACGTCCCACCGTTACCAACAGGGCACTCCCTATATACCCACACATCATTCATGACCATACAATAACTCCATGTATACCTATTATCCTCATATATGATCATAGAGTAGCTCCCTGGCTGCCATCTTGGCTTCCACCCTGTATCCAGTTGATAAATTTGTACCATAATGGGCCAGAATACCCACATGTCATGGTTCATCTCAGTGCCGTCTCAAAGTTCTGCCCATTTCCTTTCAATAATATGGCCAGAATCATAAAAGAGGTTCTCCGCAAAATTCCATACTGCAACTTTAAAATTAATTTGTCATACCCCACACGGAACTGGGACAAATATAATAGAACGTAGTTGTCAGTTAATTAACTAACACGTACAATAACCAAGTGAGTCACAATTTCCTACCTTTTTCGGATAACGCAGAGAATAATGTTCGGGATATGTTAACTTTTAACTTTTTACAAATTTGGTTGCCATTTTGGAAGCCATCTTGAGCAATTTAGTCTATAAACACCGTAGTGTGACACATTTAAGATAGACCAAAACAATAAACACCTTTGATACCAAAGATAGTTGCATTTTACATGAACAAATGGTCGAACCCTGAAAAGTGAATTTTTGCCGATATTTATGTCAAGATTGTGAGAGAAAAATACAATATTTCTGGTGATGTCAGTGGTGACAATAGTAAAAATGATCCGTGTTGCATCAGACATGTTAGTATGCAATGTATAGAATACAGATTAGCCAATTGTATACATCAACCACAACTTGTAAGCGATTGCAGGAAACCCTGGGGCAATATTTACCATTTTACATATTTTGGCGGCCATTTTCACAGCCATTTTGAGGTAAGGTAAGATTTTTGGTTCCAGAGAGTTGGAATTTTCATAGGTAATGATATGCCTCACTTACATTACAATGTTCTTTTCATTTCTTGTTGAAATATGACAAGAATCCCAATTGTGATTTTTTGTAAAATTTTGTACCGCGTTCTCTAAAATCGAATATTTGAGGGATCGGAAGGGGCTAGGACCCCATTAATTGCATATTTAATTGCTCCAATGATCGATTAATATACAAAACACAAAATAAAGTCATATTACTCAACCAGTTCCAAACAGCATGAATTGATCTAGAAGATATTTGTGAAAAAATGTCTTATTTTCAACTTCCGGCGACCATTTTGGCGGCCATCTTGGATGGTGAGTTTCAATTTTGGCCCAAAAAGTGTCATTATGTCTTAGCTTCACGAAAATATATACAGTTGTATACATTTGTATACATTTTACTAGATTTTCCCGCTATAATTTGCATAAAACTGACTTAGGGTCTGGTCTGAAAAACGGCGGCCATGGTGGACGCCATCTTGTCTGGAGTCTAAAAGGCCACTTTTTTTTCTTGTTAACATCGCTTAAAAGTTGAAGGACATAATAAGGAACAAAATGAGTGGGGTGAAGTTAAGTTCACGGGGGTGCAAGGGTACCCCTATTAGCTCCCGGACTAAATCCTTCAAATTATTACAACTATATACGGATTATCACTGAATGTTTCTCATGCATCTCACCAGAATTCCCAACTACACATTTTACCGGATTCGGACTCCGGGTCGCAGTTCGACTTTAACCCTTTGAACCAGACTGGCCGCAAAAGCGGCCAGCCAGAAAACGTTAATACACCCGACTGGCCGCAAAAGCGGCCAGCAGCATTCATCCACTTATATCTATGTAAATGATCTCAAGGAACTTCAGAAGTGCCATGGGTGCATGTGTATGAGTTTGTTGCCGACTAGTTGGGGTAGAAAAATATGCGCATGCGCACAGCGCAGAATTCAACAAACGTACATTATTTGAAGCGATTCGAGTAAAGCTCTACATTGTTGCGCGGTTCGCAGGATTGTAGAAAGACATCATTTCGATCACTCTTTTTGGTTTAAATTAGTATTGCATACATAATCAGTGTTCTGTCATATGTGAGGAAGGCGCACGCAGTTACTTATTTGAGTCGATTTGTTTCGCGCATGCGCATAGGATAAAATGATAAATGTATGGATTTTTGTGAAATGATACAATCACATCAAGGATCTCCATAGTATATAAATTTGCGTTGTACAGCTGCACGTTTTGACATTGTACCAGAGTAGTACTGTGGAAATGGGTTGCATGGTCACAATACCATCTAGTCCGATCTACTTGCGCGTGCACATTACAAACACGTGTTCAAATCGTGCATTATTGAGCAATTGTGTAAAGTTTAAGACTCGTGGCACCATTTGATATGGAATCCTATTAGGGCCACTTGCTAATGGCGCTTTCGGCGCACTTTTTGTCGCTTTCGGCGCTTTCGGCGCGCGCCGAAACATACCCTAATGGCGCACTTTTTGTCGCTTCCGGCGCGCGCCATTAGGGAGTGGACCTAATAGTATGCCTAATGGCGCTTTCGGCGCGCGCCGAAAGCGACAAAAAGTGCGCCATTAGTAACGCGCCGAAAGCGCCGAAAGCGCCGAAAGCGACAAATAGTGCGCCGTAACGGCGCATATTTTGTCGCTTTCGGCGCTTTCGGCGCGTTACTAATGGCGCACTTTTTGTCGCTTTCGGCGCATCGCGCCGAAAGCGCCGAAAGCGCCGAAAGCGCCATTAGCAAGTGGCCCTAATAGGATTCCATAATTTGAACATGACCATCACCGGGGTAGGGTTCTCTATTCCGAAGGTTCGCTATTCCGAAGGTTCACTAATCCGAAGGTTCACTAATCCGAAGGTTCACCCATCCGAAGGTTCACTATTCCGAAGGTTCGCTATTCCGAAGGTTTTCTATTATGGGAGTTTTTAGCCAAAATTAATCAAAATTTGCCCCCCCCCCCGTACATTTATACACCCCAATCTAATATCTAATTTGTCCCAGATGTCGGTTATTAATAGCAAGAAGACAGTATCAGTTTATCATTTTAATATTATAGAAAGTTGAAAACACAATGACTGAAATAAACTACGAGTTAGAGATGCATTCTACCCGAACTGGCAATCTGTACTTGAAAGAAACATCAACATTAAAATCAAAACAAAGTCAGAATTGCAGTCAGGTCCATTCAGCGGTATTCTGCTATACAGTAAGTTATAGCGCTCCAGTATTGATTGACCGTAAGAGCCCCACTGTTATAGTCCGCCTTTAGCATTTGGGACATTATATTAATCAAAATAACTCCTATGTAAATCATTTATAAATCAGATGATTTATTGAAGTTATGTCTACGTAAAATAACACTTCATAAAACGACATATATGTCGTTTTAGTCCTCAGCCGATAGACGACATATATGTCGTTCTACTCGCCAAATATAAAAGGGTTAAATCTCAAGGAAACCCACGAAAACAAAAATCAGTTTAATTTTTTTAATGTTTTAAGTTATTTCCTTCATAAAAATAGTCTTCGTACTAAAGAACCCTCTCAATACTTTAGAATATAGAATTAACTTTTAAAATAACAAAAACCTTCGGAATAGCGAACCTTCGGAATAGTGAACCTTCGGAATAGTGAACCTTCAGATTAGTGAACCTTCGGATTAGTGAACCTTCGGAATAGCGAACCTTCGGAATAGAGACATGTTCCCCCATCACCGTGCCCTATAGGCGATGTCTAAAACGGGACGTAATGCCATTGAATGCACATGGAAGTGTGTCATTCGATCACTTGGGCTATATGCTTCTTTAGCAACCATTGATACCGTTAAATACAAACTACATGTAGGTTCAATCTTCTGACCTGATGTATCTCCAGTTTCACAATAGGGTATTGCATGACTGCATAGAAAATGCCGTTTCTTAGCGCGGAATTATACGACGCTATAAGTTATAATTACATTACACTTTCAGTTCCGGGTAGTTATGTGATTAGACAAACTTAGGCATTTTTTAAGTTCAAGTCCATGCATACCACCATCATGGAAATCTCGTAACCTTTGCAGCCACGTTGGGTTACACACTAAGGGCTATATATTTGATGCTTATTCATTTCGCCCAATTTGGGCGTTTCTCTGGTGGCTGTTTTTCATCTGACGTGTGTGTCGGGATAAATCATGTGGAGGATTTATGTAAATGTTAGCCCAACTACATTTCCAAGTAACGATGGTTTTGTTGTTTATTTTGAGGAATAATATCGCATCAGATGAATTCAGCCCAATTATGTTAACAGTTGTCGTGTAAAACATTTGCAGTAGGTTGGCGTTATTTAGTATTTGTGGATGTCCTTTAACATGGGGAAAATAGACTACTGCGCTTGAACGAGCATGTGAATTTGTCGTTTTTAATGTATAGCAACTATCTTGATAATCAATAACAGAGGCATTATCTGTCAAATACAGTCGCTCTATTTACGGTATTAATTGCGGAACTTTCTAAAGTAAACTACGCGTAAACGGGTACATATATACTGTAAATTATAGAAGGTGTCGGAATCGGTCAAATCTCTCCAGGGCCAACTCGCCCCAGTCGACGTGTGCCAATTCGGTACACACTAAAAATGTACCCGAGGCTGAGTCCGGCTCGGAATAAAAGGTGTATAAGGAGTGTTATATAGCGTTTGGTCCGTTGTTTCTCAATGAATATTATTGAAATTTAGTGTATATGTCCGGGCTGGGACATGGAATACAACAACGTTTGAATTGTTTTTTAATTTACAAATTTGTTGATTTTATTCATTTTTTTCGTTCTGAAATACACTATAAAGTGTATGCGACCGGCTCCAAAATAAAAGGTGTGAGCGGACTTGATGTCGCATTATCTTCTTTGTTTATAAATGGACAAGACTGAAATATAGTACATATGTCCGGGTTATGACATGGACAACATTAACGTTTGAATTGTTCTTAAATTCACAAATTTGTTGATTTTATTCAACTTTTCGTTCTTTCGTTCAACAAAGTGTAAACGGTCGGCCCCATTTAAAAGTTAAGCGGCTTATGTGCTTAGTGTTGTAGGTAATCGGATTAACTAATTGGCGACTCTAAACTATTGTGTTTTGGGGTATTTCTGCTTTTTTGTGAAATAATAATTGAGGACGTGAATACATTTATTTTAAATGATAACTTTATTTAATGATAATAAACACATACAATATAATAACTAACACGAGACATACATAATTTATAAACTGTTAACAAAAGATATCAAATTCAATACATGACAAAGATGACTCAGTGAAGTTTATAAAGTGAACATAATAATATTAAGGTAGATCTTTTTAAGCATTACTAAACCGTTTAGCACAGACCACAGTCCACTTCACTCATCCGATCATCACCAAACTTCATATTTATCTTGATATTGATCTATCAGATGAGAGCTATCGAATATTTTTTGAATTTCATAGGAAAAAATGGTCGCCAGCGACCATATTGCATTTACGTTATATGTTATCGCGTCATGTCAATATCTAGTATTACTTAGAAATTTCACCTTTCCAGATTCATAATTGCTCCATTGACTGTAACAGATGAAATTATTCCCCTATTCGGATAGAGTGTCACTGAAACTTTATTTTGTCAGACTGTATGTATAGTCACTGGTTATATGTGGCAATAGTCTGTAATAAGATGTAGCACTATTTTATTTTATATTTACATGTTGTGCTGTTTTATACAACAATTCTAATTCCCCCCTAGATCATCATGTGACCGACCATACATATCGCGCGCGAGGACCTGATTGAATTAAGGGGGGTTTTATGGATCACTTCTGTCCTCAAGCTAGATTATACTTATGCCATTTAATGGCATGTTACTAACGTGGAGGGTTAGATATGCTTGAGACACCACCACTCTTCAATTCACACCAAGTTCTCAGTTGTCATGTTCGGATATTAGAACCCATAGCCATGATATATGGTTTATTTTGTGTATACTATAGTAAAATAGTTATTTTCAGTACCTTTATATACCGGTACTGTGTATAACAATGCATATAAATGAATCCATGTATACATGTATATTGATTCAACGGATTCAGTGGTTTTGTCCATCAGTCTATCAAATTTGCGGGGAAAACATGGCCACCAGCAGTACACCCTGCTAAATTTCAAATTTGAATCAATTGGCGCAACCTGCAGCCAGCTTTTATTGGAGAACTTTTTCTCATGTGGATATTTTGGGTCACCGCTAGATGTGAGACATATTTTGTTCTCAAACTTTCCTTGTGAAAACATCACTGCCAGCGGTGATCTTGAATTTTACTATTTTTATGGCTAAATTATTTGGTTGATCCTACAGACGACACCCCTCGTCCGATCGTCACCAGATTCCACAATGATCTTCTGGATAACCAGGGTGGGAGTAATCTAATTTTTCCGAATTTCGTTAAAAAACATGACCACATGCAGCAATTTGGTATCTTACTCTTTTGCATGACTGAATTGTTTAGCAACTGTACAGACATATCCCTCATCTGATAGTCACCAAACTTCATATTGATCTTCGGGCTGAAAACTAGATGGTAGCTATCGAATGCTTTGAATTTTTTTGGAAAACATTGTCACCAGCAGTCATCTTCTATTTTGGTTTTTATATAAATGTATATCTCTACATGCGGATAGCCAGTATTACGTAGTAATAGGTACTTCAACTTTCCTACTAGGTACTTCAACTTTCCGCATTCCTGTCATCATTTGAAATATAAAAATTTACCTGATACATGCACCCTTCAAAATTTGTTTCGTCATATCTATTTTAATGACTCGTATGGTAATATTGATATAGATATATTTGTCAAACATTTCTTTGTACAATATACAGGTATTTAGTTTGTAACTAAATCTAGAAATATATAATAGTAGCTGGTGGACCCGACTTCGTCCGGGATGTTCCCCTCTGATTTCCGGAGAATTGCGCGATTTAACCTTGAATTGACCATTTTAAAGGTGAAGGTCATGTCGGGGTCACGATTTGACCCGTCCTAAACACTCCCCGGACAAAAGTGTCCGACAAAAGTACCCGTAAAAATCCGCCGGCTTTACCCGATTTGACCTTGAATTGACAATTTTGAATGTCAAGATGAGGTCGGGGTCATGATTTGACCCATCCGAAACACTCCTGGGACAAAAGTAACGGTAGGTATCAAATTTCGTTGAAATCCTTCCGTTTTACCAGATTTGACCTTGAATTGATCTTGTTGAATGTCAAAGTCAGGTCGGGATCAAGATTTGACCCGTCCAAAATACTCCCTGGAAATAATTTCCCCTAGGTATCAAATTTCGTCAAATCTGTCCGGCAGTTTTCCCGGCCATAGCTAACAGACAAACAGACAGACAAATGTCCAAAATATATATTAGACTACCTGATTTAGGGATTTAGGGATTTAGGGATTTAGGGATTTTTTTGTGATCGCCTCCATCTGGACAGTACCCAGTATATACAGCGTCTGGCCAAACTATTGTTCAATTGGTCCAGAAACATGCCTATATCAGCACGTTCGAGGACATGGTCCCACGTGAAATTGGACCCGTCCATATTGCTCCCGGGATCGAAGTAGTCCTACACACAAATTTTTAGTCGGATCGGTCAAGGTCCAGAAACATGCCTATGAGTGAGGTCAAGTTGACACGTTAAATACCAAATCCGAGTCGGATCGGTCGAGCAGTGTTAGAGTCTATAACACATACACACATGCATTCATACATACACACATACATACAGACAGGTGTTCCAAAATGTATAATCGATAGCTACAACAATTCTATTGTAGAGAGTTCACGGGCGACCTGATGCATGCATCTTAGTTTCTTGTGCTATATTGGTGCTATTAATACAGTAGTGAGTAATTCTAACCAGTTGTTTCTCACTTTACCTTCATTAGTTGACATAATTCATGGAAGGCCCCTTAGTTGGTCTATGTGTGCTATACACATACCCGCATTTGAAGATGTCACGTCACCATGGTGATTACCATGCACTTCTGTATGTGGTCACATCCCATGTATAGACATGTCTTTGTCTTATGTTGATGAGCTTATAACTGTTTAGACAGTTTGAAGTCATTAAGCGTGTACCAGCACTCCTTACATGCATGGCTACATCTATAAAACATAAACCCATTTTGAATGACAAAATGTGATATCCGCATGTACAATAGAATATTAAATTGAAATATTTGCAAATATCATCTTGCCCTCAGATCCTTTTATGTGTCACTGGTTACAATTTTTTTTTTATTTTGCACAGGGTGGTCGATCAAACATAAGCAATCAAACAATCACTGACATACTGCTCAGTACACATTAGGATGCCACACGGAGTTCATTTTCCTACACACTCGAACACTGTATGCGGCAGGGTTGGGGCGAGTACATGCCATTGTAATCGTAATACTTTTGATTTACATGATTACGATTACTGATTACATTTTTCCAATGTAATCGATTACGATTACAATTATTTTAGTAATTACTATATGCTCATGTACCATTTGAATTGAGGTTAATGTTGCAGGCCAAAGATGAAATCCCTATGCATATCTGTATATATTCATTCAGAAGTATTTCAATGTTGGCAAAAAGGTTGGAAGCAGATACCTATGGGACGGTCTTGTAAATTTGGATTAATATTCATAAAAATAACTAATTTGAGCACGATTATTCTCCATTTCTATTTAATCACCCAACCGGAGTGTTTCAGACCACTTTAACTTCTCTAGCTTTTCAATGAACCCACTAGTTTGAAGATGTAGTTTTATTATGGAAGATGTAGTTTTTTAAATAAAATTGTCGTGGCTACCAATGCTGAAACAAGTTATCATTGCGCCCCCTTAACCCTTCCGTGAAGGGAGATGCGCTGATGTAGCATTAAAGATCATGTGCCAGTTCATTCTCTGATATGTACGTGAGTCTCCCATAGGGAGCCTCGCATATATAAGAGAATGCACTCATTTCAAGGTCAAGTAAAACTATTGTTAGGTCAATTTATTATCTTATATATTCAAGGCTCCATATAGGAGACTCGCATATATAAGAGAATACATTGGCACAGGGTTTTCGAAACAAATTAGGAAGCTCCATGGCAGGGTTAATGTTTGCATGGTCCTGGTGACGCATGCACTTGACAAGACCAGGGCCAATATTTGCTCAAAAATGGCGGAAAGGTGGCTTACATCCAATTGAGTGTTCATCGTTTTTTTTATACACCTACAGTAATGCCCAAAGTAATTGACCACTTAACCACAGCAGAATTATGGGTAATTTTTCAGGATTTAGTCGGAAATATGGCTTGTTGCCATTCATCGGAAAGTTCTCGCCGAGAGCTTTCCGGTGAATGGCAACAAGCCATATTTCCGACTAAACATATATGGCTTGTTGCCATTCATCGGAAAGCTCTCGCCGAGAGCTTTCCGATGAATGGCAACAAGCCATATTTCCGACTAAACCCTGAACAATTACCCATAATTCTGCTGTGGTTAAGTGGTCAATTACTTTGGGCATTACTGTATATAAATATGTCAACCAAAAAGGTAGCCAATGAGCTATATGTAAATTTTTGCAAGCTCACTTTATAAATATGACTTTTGAGAAGATATGTGTCCAAGTGACATCGGTCACCATTTTTCGAGGTAGACAAATTTTAACGGCAAAATCTCCTTAAAACAAATCGGTTGAATATCAAGATGCACTATCCGAGATGGGTTGGTGGAATAGCGGATCAGTCTAATAGCTTGCTGATATATTTGGAAAAACGATTTTTGAAATTTGCCATCTTGCATCATTTTCGAGCACATTATCACGTAGTTTCCGACCGTGTAGAATTAAATTGTCCAACTGGACAGTGGTTATCGACCAACTTTTATTATTAAAACAACAAGGGCAACGCCAAGCATGAATCAATGCCCCAGACTGCATTGGCTATATTTAGAGAGCAAATGAAGTAATATATATATATAGTGGGACATTTCTATGGAATCCTATTAGGGCCACTTGCTAATGGCGCTTTCGGTGCACTTTTTGTCGCTTTCGGCGCGATGCGCCGAATGCGCCGAAAGCGACAAAATGTGCGCCGATCGGCGCACTTTTTGTCGCTTTCGGCGGTTTCGGCGCGCGCCGAAACATACCCTAATGGCGCACTTTTTGTCGCTTCCGGCGCGCGCCATTAGAGAGTGGACCTAATAGTATGCCTAATGGCGCGCCGAAAGCGACAAAAAGTGCGCCATTAGTAACGCGCCGAAACATGCGCTAATATCGCACATTTTGTCGCTTTCGGCGCGCGCGCCGAGAGCGCCGAAAGCGACAAAAAGTGCGCCGAAAGCGACAAATAGTGCGCCGTAACGGCGCATATTTTGTCGCTTTCGGCGCTTTCGGCGCGTTACTAATGGCGCACTTTTTGTCGCTGCGCCGAAAGCGCCGAAAGCGCCATTAGCACTTAGTTTAACACCGGATCATAACTCTGAAAAAGGCCATAACTCTGGAAATAATCGTGCAGACAAAACAAACCCCGGGTTATATCTATGGAAAAGGTCCATAACTCTGGAAAAAAGTGCGGACAAAACCTGCACTATGAAGGACAGACGGACGAATGTCTCCACTATATACCCCCCCCCCCGAATCCTCAATTCACAAATGTCAAACAATTAAGGGCCGTAACTCTGGTCAAAATTAATGGACAAAACCCGTATGTGGATATCCTTTCTCACAACCTGTGCTATCACCATGTCAAAAGACAACCAAATCCAATAACAAAGATATCCACAGCATAATGTTTGCTATGGACGCTTTGTCAAAATTTGATATATCCTTCATGCCATACACGAAACCACGCACCCCTCCATTCACCATATATGTTAGAGTTAGGGTTAGGGCTAGGGTTAGGGTTAGGGTTAGGACTAGGGTTAGGGCCAGGGTTAGGGTTAGAGTTATATATGGGTTAGTGTATTCTTACAAGGACATACCCAAAATTTGGTGTCAAGGCGGACACGCCGGACAGGGCATCTTTAACATACATAATATGAAAGGAACAACAGTTTCTATCTATTATGTGTTATTATTACTAAATGCAGGAAGATGTTATGTTTTGTATGGTGCTGTTACACACGACATACACATGTACTTCCGGTATATATACATAATCATGTACAGACACATAATACCGTTGAACCTACGGTCACCGCACTGAAAGGTAATCTTATTAGCAATAACACTGATGGCAATATAATACGACCATCAATTACCGGACCTTTATATCAATCGAAAGGTGCGTCACTGTGAGCTACAATCTGAATAATCTGTCTGTGTTCCCATTACATTCAATTTAATAGTAATGGATGCTCACCAAAATGAAACTATAACAGCGAGTGTACACCGTCAGATAAGTGAACAAAACGTTACATGGCGTGCAGCGATGTGAGATATACTACCTGCATGTTGCATATATTCAGTATAATTAAGCACGTTTACATCTAGATGAAATGACGTTGCACGCCGAGAGCCGAGAGACTATAACACTCCATATACGTTAAAGCCGCTATCCCGGATTAAATGGATAACAAACCCATTGAAAGTAAAAACCATAATAAAACGATAAAAACATCTATGAAATATTCATTCCTGGCTATAATTCATCGAATCAATTGGGACGATGCCCGAATCAAACCAGTATGGCCAATCAGCTTTGGTGAGTTTTTTCCGAAGAGTGTACTATTTACGTTTTGAAAAAATTACGATATGACCTTTCATAATTGTCAGTAGCAAATGAACCACTTCCAAAGCCGAGACAGCAATCTAATAAAATTTCTTGAGAAGTGTGACCCAAGCACTGCTTTAGAATAACATTAGCATTATTATGTGTAATAGTATACCCTTTGGAAAATTTACTATGATTTGTTAGTCGCTCAATATTGTGTGGGTGTCACTGCTTTGGCGTGCGCAAAAAGAATATACACGCAGAATTGATCAAGTCGTTTTCGGCCGACAATACACCACAATAGTCTGAGGCAGGTGTATCAAATATTTATTTTTCTTTTATACATGTAAAATATTCACCAAACATTATTATATGTTCACACAAGCAGTGGTTTGTGAGGTTAATGTGTCGTTTCAGCAATATGACTTAAATTCAGGCATCCTATCCCAGTGGTTATCAGCAAATATATAATTGAAATTACATCCCATTGGCATTTTTTTTAAGGGAAACTCGTATCAGTAAAAAACAAGTTCTGTCAGCTGAACGGGGTATCTATAATATCTCAGAGTATTCAATATAAACGAAACAAAAAATGTATATATATAGGCTATGTTAATTCCTAGGCCATTAAGAGTGGGATTGTTCGCCCAGCAGCGATGTTGGACGCCAAATTGGAGAGGGGTTGGTTATTTTTTATAATATAATTTTGTGCAAATAAAAGGGGATAAGTGTGGAAAAGCAAAATGATTTCAAGGAATAAGTATGGATTGACACCATTTCTTTATTTTATTTTTTTTGCCAAATTTTGTCCGATGTGGAGTTCTATTCGCCACGACAACTCCGACGATAACGGCGAAAACGACGATTGATAACGGTGAGATGATATCGAGAACAAGGCTAATGATTACGACGATGGGATAAATGGTGCTGACTTAATTATGTATACAACGACGATGATGTTGAGTGGTGACCACGACGACAATGATGACGATGATTATTATGATGATATACGTATGTCCTCCGGAGGGTCAATGTTTATATTATATCTAGTTGTTCTATTCCATATCTTTTGTAAATATGTCTCTTTCTCAAAATCGTGTATTAAAATGGATAAGAGAAGAAAGCATACGATACATGTAAAACATTCCCAACTTTGGCTCAGTTACGTTATGAATCGCGACCATGGTTTAACTCTATATGAGTTCGCCTATGGGAAATTATTGAGTTTCGTGTTATACTTATAGTTATCGGAGCAATAGGATGTATGTTTGGTATATTATGTCCCGTAATTCACGATAGCCTAATATGCTGCAGGCTGTGGCATCGTGAATCGATCTGCACCTGACGTAATGCTCAAATTAATTTACCGATGTCAGAATCGCAAGGAAAATGGAAGTTACAGAAAACATTGCAACTTATTACACATGGTGCATGTGGAATGAATGGAATAAAATATTATTAAACCAACTTACCTCAATGTCCTTCTTAATTACTAATACGGTTTTGGTGTTGTCGTGATCAGCTTCGTGTTCTGGTGCTGGAGCTATGGCACTCGAACTCGGTGTCTGAATGGCATCGTTACCATCCGCTGACTCGGAGCGCACGAAGTGGCCCATATGTGAGTGGTATGCGACACACGTGGGTCGAGTTGTACTCGAGTCATCGTCCCGACAATACACCACACCCGTCTGAGACACATGTATAGAAGGTGTACATCCCATAATGTTTTGCACTTGGTTTCTAGAAATACTGGAAATTTATATCACAGTGGGACAATAAGGTTAAAGCTCCAATGCTGTAGACAGCGAATGCCCAACATGAATTATAATAAACACGCGACATGCATTGGCGTTGCTCCTAAAATATCAGCAGTTGTGTTCTGCTTTTAGCACAATATTGAGCCAAATCCCGCAACAGGTATGTACGTAAAAACGGCAAGATTTATTATGTACGCCATTGGCAAGAATGAGCAATATCAAATGCAGTTTTCAATGAATAAAGCTGAATAAAGTGGAAATAAATCAACTCTTTCCACTTGCAAAACACCGCGGGTGTACGGTTCCCACTTTCCTTTAATGTTCGATTACAGTTTCGAGAGGATCGAATGTACTCCATATCCGAGCATTGTAAAGAATGGAATTACCGCTGGAAGGTGGACTGTGTCGTCTGCTGATGCATGAAGTAATTAAGCATATATACCGCTGCGTCTCGATATGCGTGTGCTGCGATGGAAATCCAATCAGACCGGACTCAATCGAAACTGAAGAAACACGACGTAAATTTGGCGGTCGTTTGATACGAATGCTGCGAGGATGGTGGTTGTCAAATTTCAGCAAATTGTGTTAATTTTTCTTGGAAAGTTATTATTTACCATGCATTGTACCAAGGAGTGGTTTAGAAATAAGAACTCCACAAAGAAACACGCACAAAAAAGCCGACTGTGGAACTAAGGCCAGTGTCCGATATCATTTAGATTGAATTTTCAAAGTTATCATTGATACCCCAAATATAGACAGTTAAGTGGGTGCGTGGCAATTAACTCAATGAACGTTGTTAACATCAGAAAACATCTGTGTGCGATATCCGGTGATTCCCGATCGAAAGTTGTCACACGCTCACTGACATGACAGCCACGTGCAAGACTTCGGAGAGGATAGACTGGAATAAACTGAATCCGGAATGAGTATTTAATCCATAAAGCACATAATTTAGATCCATATAGTGCAATATATTTGTACCTCAACCTAAATTGGTATGTTACGCTTGTGTTTACCGATATAACACAATCCCAATAATCTTTGAACTGGACGTCGCCGCTAACAAATCGGCCAGGTGATCGCAATATCGGGAAACCAATAACTCCTCGAATAACTCATTTTTATCGATATACTCCTGGTGGTAGTGTGAATTATATCCTAGATGTCATCATGTGCACCCCGTTGGATTATTTGAAAGGAAATGATCAGCATCATTTAGCGTATATCGTCTGCCAATAATGAGGGGACGCGGCCGTGACTCTCTTCTGATATGTGTCTATAAGTTGCAGAATACTGCCGTCGATCGATCACATTAAGCTACCGGCGCAGAGTAATAAACCAATGTGATCACAAAGTGTTTTCTGAACCCGCTGTCAACAACGAAACGCGATATAAAGCGACATATGTATTACTGACCGCGCGACACCCGATGCTCAGGATGTGCTGCCAGGAGTCGCTGGCAACAAAAAAACCTAGAAATATTCAACTCCAGTAACTTGCGTCGTGTCAGAACTAAAATGTTCTATCTCCATTTTGGCGGGAAAATGAGATTAATATTATCCATCATGACCTGGGGTGTGGGATGGAAAAATCTCACCCGAGGGGCCAGATATTTGGGCCGGACACGAGGCTTGCCGAGTGTCCGGACAAAATATCTGGCCCCGAGGGTGATATTTTTCCATCACACACCCCAGGTCATGATGGATCATTTTTCTCCCAACCCAAGAGCCACATTCCGATGTTTTGTTTTATACCAATCTTTGGCACATTCCAGTAGCTTCGTAACGGTATATCTGGGGAGAAATCTAATGCGATATTCGTGATTAACTGGGATGATGTCGGTATATACCAAAAGGTATATACTCTATAAACAAAGCGCGTTACCAGTGCGTGCAGGGTTAATACGTTAGAGTGAAATCGACACGGTCTTGTGAAAACGACATGGATACGTCACATCGTTGCACCTGCATAAATTCCGAGAAACGCGCGTATTGATATGAAGTATATACAACTGGACTAATCGTGTTTGTCATAGGAAATGACCATATCGATACCATTTAGAAAAGGAAACATGTGAATATATGACAGACAAATGTTAGTTAGACGCGTTCGACGATTTATTGAAACGATGACAACTGTTCGAATGTGGAATTATTTCGTTCGTCATTTGTGAAACGGCTATTGTTTACCTGTTACGAAATGTGCCAGTGGTACCAGTTTTGCTTGGGGTCTTCCGTTTTATGGAATATGTTCACAAATTAGTCGTTTATATTTCATGTTATATATGCAACTCTGTGTCTGCAAGTGAGGTTATGTTGAAGGTTTTTCGTGATTAACAGTTGAGGCTTATCACCATTTGTATTAGCGTCCACGAATTCGTCCGTATTTATTTACTTGAAACTTGAAGCGTAACTGGTTGGTCGCCATTGTTTTTATCTGTTTTAATTCACACAAAACATGATGACGGATAGTTAAATTAGTTCCGGCTCTTAATTAAATAGGTAAAGCAGTCACGTGGGTGGTGTGAGATAGATGGTCACGTGTTATGTGAGACAGGGAAATCTCACCCAGCTATCTCACACTGGCTGCCTGTGCTAAAGTGTGTAGGGGGTGGGAGAAATTGGTATCTTTCGATTCGGTGCGGGATTTCCTGTCCGAAAATCACCAGATATCGTGTCTAACGCATACCAAATTTGAATGAGAGGCTGTGTAATCTGTTCCATCTCAAAAACTCACTTTTTTGACAGTGCTATATTGTTCTATCTCCACTGTGGACCAAGGAATCTATTTATTTTGCATTAAATTAAATGCATTTCAGTGCTGAAATGTTGTATCGCTGACCTTCAATAGAAAGCAATGGTGCCAGCGAAGTGACTAGTTGGAAATAATACTTTCTCACTCCTTAGTGTGAACATCTTCTTTCTAGGATAAGTATATGGGTAAAATAACACAGAAATGGCGTAATTTGGGATTTTTGCACGTTTATATGAAAATTATACGTAAATTGTTCTATCTCCAAAGTGTTTTTTTGTGATTATACACCCAATATATAATATTTTTTGTCTCGAAACACGTCATATAATAGTATTTTTACACAGCTATCATACCCGCTGTGTACTATCTTCCAAAACAGAATGAGAACATGCGAACTGGGTGGTCAAAACTTTAAACTCGATTTGCCACAAAAAATGAAAATATGACTGACGGAAAATATGATTGACGGAAGCATTGCAGACTATATATAATGAGAAGATCAAGCATGAGTTCAAACACTTCCTGAAAGTGACAAATAATAAAAAAAAACTTCACATTATTACACCCGTTTTCGTATTCAGGGCAGGGGGAAGGGCTCGCACTGGCCCAAGAATTACTTTTGCGAAATGAAAACATGTTAATGGTCAAATTCTCTCAGAAGGCCACTGAGCTGATCAATATCGGGCCGAAATTAAGAGGTTTATGGAAATTTAATTTTCTTACAGTTACAATGGCTGCTTCTAAACATGTGTTTTGACATTTACGTCCACATCATGACCAAACAAATATAGTTGATTCAAATAATCAAGATGCAATTAAATATATACATGCTATGCCGAGTTGGAATAAAATGACAATGAAACAATCTCAGCGGTAGCTGTAGTTCTTAATAGGTTTTGTCCCTCCAGTTGATTATCAAAAACAATAAACCATCCATCCGCCTTTGGAGATTGGCTAAAATGCAAGCTTGGCGGTTTTTGAGGGAGGTGACTAAAAGACAAGCTTGACGGTTTGAACAATTTAAAAGACTTTTAAACGCTGTTTTCGTGAGAATTCTATATGGCCAATTTTCGTAATTAGTCGACAATATTGGCAGTAATGTCCCCCATTAGTTGGTTAATAGGGGATGTGGTCACAGAATGAAAACATCGCCTTTTTATGCAGCTATTTTGTCGATTTTTGGCCGATTTCTCTTTTAAACACCAGTTGTATCAAGTTTTTTATTCGAAACATGTTTAATGATTATCATTTATCAATCTCATAGTCGAGTTTGGTGGTTTTGTACATTATAAACTGAGCATTTTTTACTTTTAGATGACCGATCACCGAACCGCCAAGCTCTAATTTTAATTCAAAATATGAAGCTAAGTTTCCGCCGATTTCTCGTTTCTAAAACATGTTCCAGCTAGATTTCATGTAAAAACGTGTAAAATGATTATCATTTCTCACTCATATATTCGAGCTTGGCGGCTATGACCATTTTATATTAAGATCTTTTTTACTTTTAGATGACCGACCACCGAACCGACAACCTAGAATTTTAAATCAAAATATGATTCCACATTTCCGCCGATTTCTCGTTTCTAAAACATGTTCCAGCTAGTTTTCATGCAAAAGCACGCAAAATGATTATCACTTCTCACTCTTATAGTCGAGCTTGGCGGTTTTGAACATTTTATATTAAGAATTTCGGAATCGCAAAAAGATCTTTGCAATAAATCACATACATCTTTGCAATAAATCGCAACCTATTTGCGATAAATCACAAACATATCTGCGATAACTCGCATACATCTCAAAGTACACTAAATAAATAATAGCTCAATGTCCATGGACATTGAGCTATTATTTATTAATTGTACTTTGAGATTGTTATAATTGTTATAATATTCGATCCCTCAATACATGGACCATTCACTACTATATAGTGTTCATCTCAAAGTAGTTTGGGATTTATCGGTGAACCAGATATATTTTACACTTTGGCACTAATGGACTTCCGTATATATATCCATGTGATTACATAATCTTTTTACGCCGTATGGGTTCTCGCAGGCATTTGCATAATTGGGATGCTTTAGTAATTATTAAACACACATTAATATGCAAAAAATCGCAGACATTTTGCGATAAGTGGCAAAATAAATTGCGATCAATCTCAAACCTTGGCGATAAATCGCAAATTACTTTCTATTATATTGCGAACCTTTGCGATAAAAATGCAAACTACTTCGCGATAAATCAGAAACATATTTGCTATAAATCTCAAAAATCTTGGCGATAAGTGGCAAAATACTTTGCGATTTTTAAATGTCATCATCCAGGGGTAATTTGTATAACTGTATAACTCCTACGTTCGAAATGAAAACTTATTTGATCGAACTACCATCACATTTGAGTGAATCTCTCATGAAGATAAGAACTTCTAATAACCGATTAGCCATAGAAAGTGGCCGATGGAAAAAGATACAGAAAGAACAAAGAGTATGTCCCCTTTGTCAATCTGGCCTGGGCGACGAATATCACCTTGTTATTATGTGCAGTTATTTCAATGAATTGCGTAGACACTATATCCCTGAATGTCATTGGGAGATCCCAGACAGGGGGGAGTTTCACAGACTTCTCTCCACACAGAATGTGAGCATTCTGAAATCCGTGTCGATTTTCTTGAATAAGGCATTCAGAGAATTAAGTAAAAGGGTGCTTTAATATGACTATATACCTTACCCAATTGCGCATCTTTAACCTCATGCTTTTGTTTGCACAGAGGGACTCAATATATTTTCCTTTGAATTTCGATGTGGGTGTGAAGTATACGGACGGTGCAAGACCAAGATCTGCTCATAATTGTGAGTAGCGGTGTTGAGTTACCAGTATATCTATCTTGAATGTATATTAGATACATGTGTATTTATGCTGATGTTCCCTACTGCGCATCGATATATTTTGGTGCTTTTGTATATATGAATATATGTTTGCATGTTCCATGTTCCATGTCAATTCGTGGCTAGCAATAAACTCATTAATTCATTCAAAAATCTTCGCGATAAACTGATCAATTGTTATCAGGAGATTTGGGAGCCGAGACGTACCATACCTTTTACATTATGAGGGCTGTGTGAATAATATAATATCAAATATCATTAATGGATTTAATATTTTAAAAGTCCTTTAGAACCACATCCGAGACAGTTCTTTAGAAGTTTTTAGCTGCCCAAGTTTCCCCTGTCTTACCCCACACCTGCCCTGCCTCAAAATATGCATTTCTGGTCATTAATATCTGAGAATGGTCTCTACCTGTGTAAATTATGGCCAAACTTATTTCAATGTGATGAGATATAATGAATAAAATAAAAACTGGTGTTTGGAGACTGATAAATTCTTATCAGGAGGTTCAAAACATGAATTTTCATAGATTTATTGTGAGCCAAGACCTGCCTTACCTTTTACATTAAGGGCCATGGCAATAATATAAAATAATGTATGGACCCAGTCAATTGATATTCGTTTATAATCACATATCAGACAGTTCTTTAGAAGTATATTAAGCCATATATAGAATGACTAAAATCAAGGAGACCAAGTTTCCCTTGCCTTAACCTCACCTGCCCTTCTTCAAAATATGCATTTCTGGCCAACATATCTCTATGAATTCCTTAAAGACATGTTACGGACTTGTTCTGGTTCGTGAAATTTATAAGTTAGTACTCAGGCGGTGTGCCAACCTGGGGAATGTAGCATTCTACTAACATCGCCGAAAATTTATAAGAAATCGACCACACCACTCCATTGAAAACATCGTCTGAAGTACACTCAATTGTAAATATTTACATCTAGATTCGGGACGCAACTATCGTCGATAATCTAACGCTAATTATTTCACCACCGAGAGTCATTGCATTTAATTAATAAATGAATGACGATACGTGTTCGTCAATTTGGATTAATATTCGTAAACATAACTACATTGAGAAAGTGTATTCTCCATTTCTATTTGATCACGCTACCGGGATGTTTGACATCCCTTTAATTAATTGCAAAGGGTATATCGCAGATATATTTTGATTTGTGATGTGTTGGTTCTAATAGTAAGTCTTAAAACAACTTCTTCTCAAGAACCTTTGTGCCTATTTAGATTATATTTGGTATGCCTATGGATGGTCCTTTGGTTACTGGGGTTCAGATTTGTTAAAATTGGGTCACTGACTCACTGGGGAAAACATGGGCGGGGCCAGGGTAATATATTTTTAAAAATATTTTTTTTAGATTAACTCCTTTCTCAATTTAAAAAAAAACAATTAAAAAGAAAACAAATCAAATGGAAAACAAATTTATTTAGATTTTACTCCTTGCTCAATTTGTTTTTTTGACTCACCCCACCAAAGTTCTGGAAGAAAAATCACAGACAGATCGTTATCCTTGCCAATTGAAGATCAAGTAATTGCATGTACATGTACCGGCCCTGTTACAAATGTTATTCTTTCACATTCCTAATGCCATCATATTATTTGAGAAGTCACCTCTTTCACTGACAAGAATATAAAGCTTGTCTGCTTGCCAGTTTCTCAAATGTCTCTTGTGTATGAAATGAGATATGATCTTATCTGACAGTGTTTGATAAACAAATAACAGAAATGGCTGGATGATATTTATTTGTGTCATTCATTTTAATTTAAATTAGATTAATTCCTATGTGCTGAGTTCTATGCAGTTTTATAGGCAGGTGACACAATAGTATGTTTGTATAGGCTATTAAGTCCTTTTCAGCTGTGACAATGTGTCTTATTTATTATGCTGATGATTTCAAGAAATAATTATCAGAGGTTCCATGTTGATAACCCTTCCCTAAATTTTTTAACTTATTTTAAGGAAAATGAACTCTCCTCAACTTCTATAATACACCCTTTCGTTCCATTGAAATTACTATATCAATGGATATCATAGATTGGGATTTACATTTACATTTGGTTCAAATAGGGGCAGAGATAGCAGATTTAATACTGCCGCACCCATTGCATCTATGCTATAAATCCATGTTTGGTACTTGTAAATAGATTCCTATATTACATGTAATAATTTTTATATATACCGGTATTATCAGTACGGTTAAAGATAAATTTCCAACAGTTGCAGATCTTTAAGTACCATTGTAATTTAGTTTGGTCCAGTTGGTAGTAATGGGCAATGACCTATTAGGGGAGGGGAGGGTGTGCAGTTAGAAATTTCAAGGTGAACACCCCCCGTTTCCCCTCCCACCGTTCAACGAAGACCCTCTACCTATGCCCTTGTTCAAAACTACTTGTTTCAAAGTGATTTGACAAGCAATGACTTTGTAGTTTTCAGAGTACCAGTCTTCTCCGTATTTAGTCTGGCGAGAGACCCCACAGTCATCGTCTGTCTTGTTTATGAAAAACATGACAGCCGGCAGCAATCTTCACTCTGTAGTGTGTGCTAATGATATAGTCATGCAAAGAGTAAAATCCAAGAATCTTGGATTTTACACTTTTCATGACTAAATCCTTTGGCACACCCTACAGACCACATCCCTGATACGATCGTCACCAAACTTCACATGGATCTTTGTGGTGACCACTATATGGGAGCTAACAAATGTTTTGAATTTCATTGGAAAACATGGCTGCCAGTGACCATCTTGGATTTTACTTTATATATATATCTTCATTTTGATATCTAGTATTACTAGTTATTTCAACTTTCCGCATTCGTAATCGACTCCATTGACTGTAAAGCATGAAATTATCCTCTCTCCGAGTTGAGCTACAGTGTCATTGACAATTTCAAACCTCAAACACTAGTAGGGCAGTTAAGTGTCAAATAATGACACATTTAATCATTCACTTTGTGATTCAAGCATGAAATTTGGCATGAATGATCAGTGTGAAGAACTGAATATTTGTTTTTCGACAAACCAATCAGTATGATTGACAGATTCAAAATAGCTGCCATTTGTTTCAAAATGGCCACCTTTTTCAGCTTGTGCTCAACATATATATATCAAACACATTTTATTCTTTATTTGTCACATGAGTTTAGCAAGTCAAAATCATGAATATGAAAGTGTCAATGACACTGTAGCTCAACTTGGAAAGGGAATAATTTAATATATTACAGTCAATGGAGCGATTAGGAATGTGGAAAGTTGAATGTCTAATTCTAGTTTATAGACATGAAGAGAAAAGTAAAATCCAAGATGGCTGCTGGCGGCCATGTTTTCAGCCGAATGACCCCAAAATGAGTCGTTCCCAACTACATGTCATCGTTAACATCAATGACAAATTTTATGACGATCAGACTAAAGGTACGACCTGTGGCCCGTGCTAATGGATTAAATTTTGAAATCCAAGATGGCCACTGGTGGCCATGTTTTTTGTCCGAATGACCCCGAAATCAGACTAAAGGTACGACCTGTAGCCCGTGGTAAAGGATTTAGTCATACAAAGAGTAAAATCCAAGTTGGCTGCTGGCGGCCATGTTTTTTGGCCAAATGACCCCAAAATGACTCGTTCCCATCTACATGTCATTATTAACATTCATGACAAATTTTATGATGATCAGACTAAAGGTACAACCTGTAGCCCGTGCTAAAGGATTTAGTCATACAAAGAGTAAAATCCAAGATGGCTGCTGGCGACCATGTTTTTTGGCCGATTGACCCCAAAATTACTCGTTCCAATCTACATGTCATTGTTAACATCCACGAAAAATTTTGTGATGATCAGACTAAAGGTACGACCTGTGGCCCGTGCTAATGGATTAAATTTTGAAATCCAAGATGGCTGCTAGCGGCCATGTTTTTTGTCCGAATGACCCCAAAATGACTCGTTCCCATTTACATTCCAATTTCAACAGCCATGAAATTTTTTATGATGATCAGACTAAAGGTACGACCCGTAGCCCGTGCTAAAGGATTTAGTCATACAAAGAGTAAAATCCAAGATGGCTGCTGGCGGCCATGTTTTTTGGCCGAATGACCCCAAAATGACTCGTTCCCATCTACATGTCATTATTAACATTATTGACAAATTTTATGATGATCAGACTAAAAGTAGGACCTGTAGCCCGTGCTAAAGGATTTAGTCATGCAAAGAGTAAAATCCAAGACGGCTGCTGGCGGCCATGTTTTTTGGCCGAATGACCCCAAAATGACTCGTTCCAATCTACATGTCATTGTTAACATCCACGAAAAATTTTATGATGATCAGACTAAATGTACGACCTGTAGCCTGTGCTAAAGGATTTAGTCATACAAAGAGTAAAATCCAAGATGGCTGCTGGCGACCATGTTTTTTGGCCGAATGACCCCAAAATTACTCGTTCCCATCTACATGTCAATATTATCATCCATGACAAATTTCATGATGATCAGACAAACAGTACGACCTGTGGCCCGTGCTAATGGATTAAATTTTGAAATCCAAGATGGCCGCTGGCGGCCATGTTTTTTGTCCGAATGACCCCAAAATGACTCGTTCCCATCTACATTCCAATATCAACAGCCATGACAAATTTTATGATGATCAGACTAAAGGTACGACCTGTAGCCCGTGCTAAAAGATTTAGTCATACAAAGAGTAAAATCCAAGATGGCTGCTGGCGGCCATGTTTTTTGGCCGAATGACCCCAAAATGACTCGTTCCCATCTACATGTGATTATTAACATTATTGACAAATTTTATGATGATCAGACTAAAAGTAGGACCTGTAGCCCGTGCTAAAGGATTTAGTCATGCAAAGAGTAAAATCCAAGACGGCTGCTGGCGGCCATGTTTTTTGGCCGAATGACCCCAAAATGACTCGTTCCAATCTACATGTCATTGTTAACATCCATGACAAATTTTATGATGATCAGACTAAAGGTACGACCTGTAGCCCGTGCTAAAGAATTTAGTCATACAAAGAGTAAAATCCAAGATGGCTGCTGGCGGCCATGTTTTTGGGCCGAATGACCCCAAAATAACTCGTTCCCATCTACATGTCAATATTAACATCCATGACAAATTTCATGATGATCAGACGAACAGTGCGACCTGTGGCCCGTGCTAATGGATTGAATTTTGAAAACAAAGATGGCCACTGGCGGCCATGTTTTTTGTCCGAATGACCCCAAAATGACTCGTTCCCATCTACATTCCAATTTCAACAGCCATGACAAATTTCATGATTATCAGACTAAAGGTATGACCTGTAGCCCGTGCTAAAGGATTTAGTCATACAAAGAGTAAAATCCAAGATGGCTGCTGGCGGCCATGTTTTTTGCCCGAATAACCCAAAAATGACTCATTCCCATCTACATGTCATTGTTAACATCCATGACAAATTTTATGATGATCTGACTAAAGGTACGACCTGTAGCCCGTGCTAAAGGATTTAGTCATGCAAAGAGTAAAATTCCGGTACAAATGTTGATGTCAACAGCTATGACAAATTTCATAATGATCCGATCAAAGGTACGACCTGTAGCCTCTATTGTTGACGCCTTACGTACACACGCACACACGCGCACACGTACACACAGACGACGGACGACAAAGCCATGGCAATAGCTCAAACTTTACAAAGTAAAGTTGAGCTAATAAGCAGTTAATATATAAATATAAATAAGTTATAATGAGACAAGTTTGTTCAACATTTATCAAAAATTTCTGATTTATATATATATATATATATATATATATATGTTTAAAAAGATTCATATCGATACGACAGATATGTGACATATATGCTATACCCACCAACAAAAGGCTTAATTTGTTTTGTATACTTAATTGTCACTTGTTTTGTCTTGTTCTTATGTACGGTCATAATTTGTAAATATAAATGCTTCAAAATAAGAAAGCCTCCCCCATACACGAGTGGGGAAACATTGAATGAACAAAGGGTGCATCTCAAAAATAGCAATTTTTTATTTATTTATTAGACCAGATAGACAAATCTGACCATAGTGGTTCCTACGGTTAATCAAAAGTGCATAAAAAACTTCACTGAGTTATGTCATCACCGAAAAAACATGCTATTGAAATTAAAAATGAAAAGTTTATAAAAATGTAAGTCACTTTGTGCATATCATATTAGTGTTACTGGTCACAATTAGCTACTGACCTCACATAACAACATTGTATCTTAATATACAAAATTTTACTTGCTGTTACCCAATTCCGTCTTATTTGGTGATATTAGTATAATGTGAATATATGGAACTACACTAGATTAACCTTTTATAACCCATGTTGACCAAATTTGATATTTGCTCTATAGATGTAGTTTTGTGACTTTCATAAATATCCCTTCTCTCATTCAAGTCATACTCAATCAGTCATAATATCTGTAATGTTCATCAAAATCCATGTTATCTCAGAATATATTACCAAATATATTAGAGGAGGCTTTCTTTTTTTTAGGTGCTTGATATATTTCATTCAAATTGAATGAATGAATGAAAGTTTATTATGATCATCATACACAATTGTCAATATTTACTTCTCGATTCAGGACACAACTATCGGCCATAAACCAGCAAAAATATTTTTACCATCGAGTCACTGCGTTTAATGGATATATAAGAATGACCGTGTATATTTTTCTATTTGATCACACTATACCAGTGTTTCACATCACTTTAGTAATTCAAAGGCCTACTTTATATTAAACTTTGATTATAATTTATTCCTACATAGAGCAACTATTGAACATTCTAATTGATGGTCCATGTATTACAATACTGTATACACCCATAAGTAACCCCAAGGAACCCGTGAATTTTTGGACACAAAAAATTGGGACTGGCCTTAGGGTGGATACACACATGCATGTAATCTCTGTAATTATCGTGTATTTGGCATTTTACATGGATCATACTGACAACCCAATCATTGCCGACTGCACTGAGTTCTAGTTCCAATTAAGTCGGAATGTAGAGAAGCCGCTATCTTGGACCGAGTCACCAGGTCATTTAAAATAATTGTTTGCGGGATAACCCATATGATGGACGTTAAATCTAAATAATTACCAGTGGTGGATCAGGATTTCTCCGACTTGGGGCTATATTTTATCCCCGACTTGGGGCTATGTATGATCCCGAAAGCTACCAGGCGGGGGTGGCTAACTCTGAACTATTTAAGTAAAACATAATATATTGTACCTTCTTGACCAGATTATTCCGACCGATACATTCAACTAAGTCCCTTAGCGATTTGAAGCTTTTGAGACCCCACGCCAAACAAGCATCATAGTCGAAAATGTTCTATATCAAGCCTGTATATGCCAGACGTGTCGCTTCTGGTGTTCGTGCATTAATAACATGCCAGATATCACACATACTTGACTAATTTCTGCATCCGTAAGAGAAGACATGTTTTGGACTGGCCTTAAATGTCCTGATAGCAGACAGTTTGACTTCGCTTATCACTACTCACTTGTCTGGCCTGTTAACAATGAACTGCTCGCGTGCAGGTAATTAATGTTGTCAATCATTGGTGTGTGTAGCCATGTAAAATACATGTATTTTACATACAGAAATTACATGCATGTGTGTATCCGCCCCTACCTTCGAGGAACCCCACATGCAAAATCTCACTTTGCATTCATAGTGCTAATCTAATGTGTTTTATAAGAATCTTGATATATATTATTGTATAGTCTCTTGTTATGAATTGTGACATGAATAACAATTATTCAATAAAAATAAAAAAAACAATGTAATACTAGAGCTCTCAGACTGGTAGTTCAATGCTCAGGTCACCATGGTCATCTTAATTGTTATTCACATCTACAACTTGGAAAGGAATAATTTAAAGTGTTACAGTCAATGGAGTCATTAGAAATGAAGAAAGCTGAAATGTCAAATAATACTAGATTATCAACATGAAGAGATATAAAATAAACTCCAAGATGGCCACTGGCGGCTATGTTTTCCAATGAATATCAAAAACATTTGATAGCTCCCATCTAGTAGAACAATATCAGATCACTATGAAGTTTGCTGATGATCGGAGGAGGAAAGTGGACTGTAGGGTGTGCCAAAGGATTTAGTCATGCAAAGAGTAAAATCGATGGCTGCCAGCGGCCATGTTTTATGGCCGAATGACCCCAAAATGACTTGTTTCCTATCTGCATGTCAATGTTAACATTCCATGACAAATTTCACGATGATTCGACCAAAGGTACAACCTGTAGCCTGTGCCAAAGGATTTAGTCATGCAAAGATTAAAATCCAAGATGATTGCCAGCGACCATGTTTTATGACTGAATGACCCCAAAATTTACCTGTTTCCATCTAAATGTCAATATTAACATCCACAACAAATTTCCTGATAATCAGATGAACACTGCGACCTATAGCCCATGCTAATGGATTGAAGTTCAAAATCCAAGATGGCCACTGACGGCAATGTTTTTTTGCCAAATGACACCAAAATGAGTCGGTCCCATCTACATGTCAATGTCAACAGCTACAACAAATTTCATAACAATCCGATGTTTCTGCATTTTGGTTCTGCGTTGACCATTCACTCAATGTTGTGTTTTTGGTTTTGTGTGCAGCAGATACAGTAATGCCCGAAGTGTATGACCCTTTAACCACAGCAGAATTATGGGAAATTTTTCAGCATTTAGTTGGAAATATGGCTTGTTGCCATTCATCGAAAAGCTATCGATGAAAGCTTTCCGTTGAATGGCAACAAGCCATATTTCCGACTAAATGGGTAAATGCGGTGATGTTGTTGCAGAAAATGTAGTAATTTTCACATATATGTGGCCAAATTTAATATCCAGGTATAAATACAGTTGCTTCCGCAGAGTAAATAGGCAAATTTGGTCAAGTTGAGAATTTATTGAAGATAGTCTATTCCTTTGTATTTTGATAAATTGCGTTCATAGTGTACCACCATGCATTATTGTAATAAAAGAAAAATAATTGTGTTTCATCACTTAACCGGAGGCAACAAATATGTTGTAATAAGTAACCACATTTATCGCTATATATGCAGGAAAAGAGTGCCCGGTTACTTATAACAGTGAACAAATGTTAAGTTTTTATGGTCTATTTTTGTATCAGAATAAGGTAGTAGGGCTATCGACCCTAGTGATTCAGTATGCACATCCGTGTGAAATTCGGGTACCATTATGCATATAGCGATATTAGCATGAAAGTGGATCAATTTAGATGATATTATAGGCAAAGGTTCAGTCTACAGTACCAGTCAAAAGAAGTGGAAAATTAAGTGCGCAATTTTCGCAATAATATTGCAAGTGGAAAACGCTTATAAGCGCACCGCTCGCGATAATATTGCAATATTTTGCGCTTAATATCGCAATATTTCATGCTTAAAGGTACTCAATCTGATCGGATGCTCCTAAATTACTATTTCTTTGGCTTCGGGGGTAAAAAATATTTGATTAGATATCGATGTTTGAAATTTGCTGTTTCTATTGTTTGTGGACCAGATCTTTTCCAGGACCACGTGCATAAAATGGACAAATTGTGGTTGTAAGATGGATAACTCTAAAATCAAGTGGTTATTATTGTTAATAGTAACCACTTGATTTTGGACACATATATTATTGAGCTGAACCGTGGTCATGTTGTGTCATCTCTTTAGTTAGAATACGCGCTTGACATTTACTCTACGATTACTCAAAGTTGTAATGATCCTTATTTGGCATGTGACGTAATGCCCATAGGTTATGAGAAAATACTATTTTTTTTAAATATCTTTGCAAATACAATTCTATTTTTTGTATACCTGTTCTGTCCGATCATTCCCCAATTATGAATGAACGTACATACAGTGTTTGATCAGTTAAGATATGCGACGCTAACAGGTAGTTTATTCAATAACTTCATGAGATAGGAGTCAAATACATCAGGCGTGGCTTGTATGAATAAGTGAATATTAATTGAATGTGCAGGAAGCTATTCATTGGTCAATCAACACATTACTCGCTGTCTATTGGCTTTATTTCTCGCGTTTGAAATAATTTTAACCATGAGAGTCATTAGACCGTAAGTTGATTGAAATGAAACACGATCTAATTTTATTTAGACTGGTTCCCATGGTGGTTGGTGTCTGTGCAAAGTTTAACAAAAAAGATTCATAAACTATTGAGAAAAGCCAATAACTCTGCGTAAATAAGTCTGACCCCTATAAAAATCGCAGGTGCCCGGTGGTTGATGCCTGTGCCAAGTGCAGGAGCACAGGTTCCTATTGTACTAAATATCTGTGCTAAGTTTAAAAAAAAAAAAGTTGAAAAGTTGAAAAGGGGGATAACTCCACAAAAAAAGTTGAAAAGGGGGATAACTCCACAAAAAAAGTCAGACATCTTATAATCACAGGTACGCAGTTTTCCCATGGTACTAAATATCTAAGCCAAGTTTTAAAACAAGCTCGGACAAAGTTATACCCCTGTATTGAAAACTTTCTAAGTAAATAAAGGGGGATAATTCCACACACAAAAAAAAGTCGAGCAGACTCATAATCGCAGGTGCACGCACAGGTTCTCATGGTGGTTGATGTCTGTACCAATTTTCACGGAAAATTATTAAAAAAAACAACTGAGAAAAACTCCAGACAAATTTGTGCACGGACGACGGACAGACAAGCTGATTCGAGTATACCCATCCACAACTTTGTTGTGATGGTGTATAATAAATACCCATGTTCTCATGCAATTATGGAAAATATGTGGAGGGATGGAGGCATTTTGATTTTTTTCAAGAACAGTTTTCCATGAAATCTATAAAACCTTCATGTCGTTTAACCATTACATCTTCAACAGCCAAAAAAATAAACCAATTCTAAATTTTGGCAGATTGAGTTTTGAATTTGCAAATAAAACATTTTGATGTGGCTCTCTTCGTGATGTGCTTGATATTAAACAGATCATTTTTATTTACTTGGCCTAAATCACAGCAACCACCAATTTGAGAACTGAATCAAGTTAGGGAAGACAGCAAGACATAAAACATTATCTTAAAAATACAATTTTTAATCAACTTTCGACACTTTAAGTTTCTTCTTGCGACTCCTCATCCTTTGATACTCTTTTTCTTTCTTCAGCCTTTTTTGCTTACTTTGCATTTTTTTTTTTGAAGGTACATCTTCCGATTTGAGATGTTTTTGTTTTTTCTTTATCACACGTTGTTCAGAACTCTTGCTTTGAGAAAGTCTATCACCTCCTTGGGTAGGCTGTCTGTCTGTTTCGTCTGACAGTTTGATGCTCCTCTGCTCTGAACCAGATCCCGGCTCAATTTTCCTCTCCTTATTCTTTGCTTTCTCATCTGCTATTTTATCTCTTATTTGTTTTCTTTTGTCTCTTGCTAATTTCCTCTTCTTCCTGTCTTCCTCATCAGGGTCCTGTTAGAAAAAAAAAGAATGTGTTCACTTCAGAAGATATCTATTTCTGATTTTTTTGACAATTTTTCAAAAACTATGAACAAACTGAATAACCAAATAATGGAAACCACGAAAAACCAATAAAAGAAATAAAATAAAAATAATGTAGAATATACGACTGTCAAATTTTTATGATATAAGATAAGATCATCCTAATAAATTAAAATTAGAAAATTAATAATGAAGAGTACATAATATAACGCCCCCATATTTATTACAACAAAAGAAGTCTAGTCAAGGTATTGCAATAACAAACATGTACAGTAATGCCCAAAGTATATGACCCTTTAACCACAGCAGAATTATGGGAAATTTTTCAGGATTTAGTTGGAAATATGGCTTGCTGTCATTCATATGAAAGCTCTCGGTGAGAGCTTTCTGATGAATGGCAAAAATTTCCCATAATTCTGCTGTGGTTTAGGGGTCGATTATTTTGGACATTACTGTAAATAGGTACTAATTTATTGTCATTTTAAGACCAAAAAGCAATGTGCCTATTGTCGGGCTTGATTTTTGAGTGGTTTTAATGAAACAAAATTGCTATTTCCAGTTTTTTGGAGAAAAATACCTAGGCTAAATAAATAACAAGGGTTGCGAATCAAAGATGACTTTGATGAGTTTTTTTTGCCATTAAGAGTGAATCTGTTCAACCAAGAATCACTAAAACTGGACGAGTCACAGAAACTAACACAGAACTAAGCAAGACTTGAAATAGTGTCGGTCATTTAAAGAATGAGGTCCCCAGAGGGTAAATTTTGTGATTCTAGCCCACTGAGGGGTAGCGTCACTTAATTCACCCTCTGGGGACCCCATTCTGCTCAGGCCTCACCTTGTGTGAAGTATCTATAGTCTCAAATTAACATTGTTAAAGGTACTCAATCCGATTTAACGCTCCTAAATTACTATTTCTTTGGCTTCGGGTGTAAAAAATAATATTTGATTTGAGTCGAGGAACCCACCAAAGCTCAGAGTGATCATATATAGATTTTTTAAGTTTATTTTAATTATTAGTGGCCCAGAATCACGCCCTCAATCGGATGGACTCGGTAAAAATTGCGGATAATTCGAAAAACAAGTAGTAATACGGCCAAATTTCTTGAATAATTAAGTGGTAATACGGCCATAATTCGTTGAACAAAATGTTGATAAATAACACGTTTTGGGAAATTTTGTTGCAATTAATCGATTCTGATAACTAAAGCGTATTTTGAAGAAATGTTGTTGTTGTATCTTCATGATATGGGGCCTCTCTGATCAGATTGAGTACCTTTAATAGTTACTTTTTCCATTCTGTTCAGTTTCTATAATTTGCAGAAGATAAAATGCATAATTGAGGTGAACATCACCAACTTCAACTGGGGAACTTCAATCTGATCCCAAGTCTCCCATAGCAGTTGAGGCCTCAGCAGAACGAGATTCCCAGAGGGTGAATTTGGTGATGCTAGAACGCCATGTGGGATAGTGTCACTAAATTCACCCTCTGGGGACCTCATTCTGCAAATGCCAGACACAATATTTCAAGGCTTGGAACTAATATCTGATGTAAAAGAAAGATCGGACAACCTGTTTTTTGAACTCAATTAAGATATTGTTTTGGAATCGGTTGACATTTGTTCATGTTTTCGCACTAACGGTCATAAAATATACAAACTAAGGGCCATAACTCAGGTAAAAAGGATTGGTTTTAGCCAAAATCGATCATTGGAACCTTTACACTGGTATAGTTTATATTGGTATTTTCAGGTGCATAACGTCAGAGTTTACTGCCGTCATACTGAGAAAATGTGTTTTCTGGACGATATTACATCACTGACGTCAAAAGGCGATGTTGGAAGCAAGCGGGACCCAGCCTATGTCACTCCCCGGTTGAAATTACAGCTAGATATGAAATTTAGTTTTGATCTGTCACTGACATTAAAACATGACGTCGGACACAATAGGGACCCAGCCTATGTCCCTGTCCTTAGAGAAGGGCGGTACTCGGTATTTACCGTGCGGTATCGGTATCAGCGTAATACCTATTTACCGTACCGAATCAAAACTAAAAATACCGTATTTTCGGTAATGAAATTATCCATGTGCTGCCAATGTACATGTATGTGCGTGACCTTGTCACCGCGGCCGTGACATGCATGAATTGTATGACCGGTCAACCGTAAGCAACGAGAATCGGATAATTATGATAACTCGGTGTAACAAGTCAGTACTACATGTATTAGTCTATTGAAACGTTGTTAGATCAAGGGCACAGCTAGCCGACGGCATCTTTGATCTTTGTGACATATTAATCACAATGTAACTAACATCATGACGTTTGACTACTCATAGCTGGAGTGTTGTGTCAATTTCAGTATCCGTGCAAACTGGAAAATGTGTGGGCAACCCGGTACAGGCTGCAAGTCTATAATCCGTGTCCCAAGTTGGATCGAAGCATGTGGAATCGAAGCACGTGTTATGGGGGGTCCCCGTGCACGACAAATTGAAAACCCCACAGTTTACTTTATAATTAGACGGTGATGCAATAGTGACTTGATATACGCATTGCAGATTTTTTGATACAACCTGATCTTGTCAATTGCAAATAGCACATCTTCTTGGAAAGTTGTGCACATATATGTCGGTATAAATATGTTTATATCCTACTATAAATTACTTTATTAAACATATATATACTTACCGGTTTATTATACATATGTGCCTATATCTGACCATAAAAGATCGCGTGATAACTTTAAATTAACACTTGGGCACCATGTGCAACCGGTAGCTTGCCTGCTATAAATAAGATGGACTCTTAAATTGTATACATGAATGGTATATCATGCTGCAAGGAGGAGAATATGAACCACCCGCGGATTTGGGCATCTGCAGTTCGGAAATTGCCATGGCCGGTTTGCCGATTTTCATGACATCGCGCGAACGTTCATAAATTTGTGAATTGTGATCACTGATTACTACTCACAATTCTATTCACTCATGGAAATGTTACGAAAATCAAATTGACACGAAAAAATATTGTAGTCATGCTCTTATTCTTTTCAAATCAGTGTGACGACATGCGTGTAAATCATCAAAGAGATGTGTGAATATTACTTAATTGCGTAGGTCATTTTGTTGCCTAATTTAGCTATTGTCACGAATGTAGTAAATCCGTGGACTGTGTTCATATATACATGTATACTGTTCAGCTAAAAACTTGAATTACAATAATTTACCGGGAATATCTGCTTTGGTCTTATAATTTAATAGCAATACCGATTACCGTACCGATACAGAGGTAAATCGATGAAAATTTACTGATACCGAGATTGAAATTTCAATACCGCCCAACTCTACCTGTCCTATATAAATCATATATTATAAACAGACATTCACATTTATATAATAGATAGGCTTTCCAAAGATATATAACACTAATGATGTCAGACGCACCTTAGACATTCAAACTGGGCTTGCCACTACTGATGAGCCGATTATTTGAGATCACAATCGGCCGATTCCGATGCCAATTCCAATTATTGTAATAATTATACCAAAATATGTTATATGTGTTATTTATTACTTAGAATTGGAAGCATCAACAGCACAAATAATACACCAGTATACATAAGTTTGTACATACATATGTTTGGGTAACTATAAACTTAGTATAAAGGTAGGTATGGGTGAACTTGTGAATTAATACAGGCACATGTCCTGTAGTGAGGGGCCTGTCGGCACTCGGCAGCCATTGTTATATTTCCCTTGACTCTTCCATCTAGAGTTACCTTTCTCAGATGCCTTATATGCAGAGTAAACACAAATGGTCTTGGACTCTTGGTAGTTGTCGATGTATTATATTGATGTAAAAATTTAATTACAGATAGTAAATTAATTTCTCTTTAATATCTGACTATAAATTATAGTGCTGTTGTTATACCTGCATCCTGTCAACTAATACGCATGTTATATTATGCTCAATTTAATAGAACAAATAGTGCAGTCAACTGCGTAATTAAGTGTCATGTGACATGTACTTTCGGTTTCTACCTGTGTTACTGTGTATATAGATAGCTTTGTTGCACTGCCCCTGCGTAAGTGTACATTTTGATGGCCCGACATACATAAATCAAAATGTCTACATGTTGACAAACTATAAATTTACCTTTTGGCATACATGAGATTCCTTTGTGTACATCACCATGCTAATGAAATCAATCGACTGAAATGACTATTGCGGTATGCCAATAATTAAAAAATTTAAGATATGCACAATCATGTTAATTTGGCGTCATCCTCGCTCGAACCAAAAGTGTCACATGCTTCCCCAGTGATTCCCGCTGTAATTTTTTGTTCAAACATTGACCCGGGCTAATGGTATTCTGAAGAGGACATGGCTGTATATCAAGTTTGTGTTTGGTAACACTTTCCCCATGTTTACTGGTCATTTATTCAATAAAACATCCTCATATTTAACACAGTTTATTGAAGAAAAACAAGCACCTGATTATTATTTAGATAATCGGTAATGCCGATGTTGAATCCCAAGTTGTGATTGGCATCCGATGGGCCATAATCGGCCAATTCCGATTGTCGTTTCCGATCATCGGCTCATCTGACATCACTACTTGCCACAGGTACAATTTTTTATTGCAGGTTTTTTCTGAAAGTCACTTTAATCTTATGAACTCACCCTGCCTTCAAGAATAATCTGCTTTCTCTTATTTATCTCCTTCCTGACTCCGAAGTCTCTTTCATCCAACCTCTGTAAAATTAAATCATATATATTTTTACCACTGTCTACTGGAGTTTTCCGAAACTCAAGTACGGAATTATCAATCCTTCTGGGAGTATTCATACTATAAAATAGTTGTGTATCTGAATTTTAAACATTAATGAGTTATCTTACAATATATTTCTTGTCTCTGGATACATAAATACAATTGCTGAGTTCTATATCTGTAATGTGTTTAATTGTTTTGTGCGTGTATTTTGTCCTGTGTCATGTTCCTTATTAATTTATGGCTGACTTTTTAATAATCACAATACTAACACCTATTTAACTTTAGCTTAATATAACCAGTTCCATAGTTAACTCCAAGAACAGGTAACCAGAATCAATCAGTATCGGGGCTTGAATTTAATGAACCAAGGAAATACACATGTACTAGTGAAATTTAATTCTTTATTTGTTTTATTCCACACCAATGGACGTTATGCAAACATATTCAATGGAGGGTCCCAACCATTGAATACATACTGTTGCATGGCATAAGTGGAATACAAGCTGGAGCTACATGTACTTCAAGATGAAGTTGTTGTCAAGAGCAATGACGTACAAACCATCAATGAACCGCTCAGAATGATGCACTGATAACTGTTGTTTTTCATCATACATAAATCACAATAAAGTTAGTCATAGTATCAATGGTAGTCATGGTCACAGACTAAACTTATCTGATACAATGGTGTAGAATAAATAAAGATCACAATCTGCATCATAACCTAGAATATTTTATTAAATTTGATACAGATGGCACATAGTCACATTTCACTCAAGCTCCACTTACGTGAAATATATCCTTGCTCCACCCGTAACCCATTTGATAAAATATTCTCAATTAAGATGCACATTGTGTTAAGTCTATATATCCATCTCTCATGAATATTAAGGAATTCTTGTAAATATATGAAAGCAGTTTAAAACAATTTTGAAAATTTATAACAACAATTTAATGTGATCAACTCACTGGGTGGGTGGTCCAGAGGCCGAAAAAATTGTGCTTGTAAATTGTTTCCAAAATGGGTTTTTTTCAAACAATTTACAAGTACTGACCATGTAATGTTGTTTGTAAGCATGTTAGTACCTGCTTGTTGGTATAGGGCTATATAGGCAGCTAAAGTGACTCTTTAGCCTCAGATTTAGCAACATTCTGGATTTCACAGGATCCCGGACTACTTCACAGCACCGTAATAGCGTTCAGGAAACTTATGATCAACGGAAGAAATATTTAGTAACAAAATAATATATTACCCAGTTGTATACCTGAATAAAAGTAATAAAACGAAAAAACTGTATCACAAATTGGATACTACATGGTGAATACTCAATGATGACTAGATATCATTAACCTGATTGTTGCATAACATGAAATTGAAAAGGGTATCTCATAAATTTCTAATGTCTGAAATACTGTCTTGTTCTGGCATGTAATCTAATTCATTCCTTCTGGTTATTTCACTTATTGAATGATTGCAAGTAATGTTAATTTGCAACAATTATCCAAATAAAACTGAATTGGTTATGATGAATGACAGTTACTGTTTACTGCTCAGACAATCCCAACTGAAGGTGACGCTATACTCATTGAATTTCGAACTTTATCTTGGAGCTTTACTGCTCAACAAGACTAAACTAAAATACTAATTGTATACTGTTATCACTTACAAATAGATGAACTGAAATAATGTGATGCATTCAGATGCATTGAGAAATGACAATCAATTCTTCATTCTGGTCTATCACCATACCAAACCACATCAAAATTCGACAACTGACACTTTACTTATATTGCAAAAACTTTGTACGGACTGAATTTCATAAAGTCGAACAGGGCCCATAACTCTGGTAGGCATTGATGGTCACAACCCGTGATATTATGCATATTCGTCCCCCATTTCTGGTACGTCACCATGCCATAGGGCATCAAAATATGACAATCGACTCTTGAGTTATAATGCAAAATGTTTGTACGGACGGACGACTCGAGACGTCAACTATATACCCGCCGACTAATATCGAGCAGTATAATAACCATATATCTATGTGTATACCTAACCAAAAACAATTCCCCTCCCCACCCCACCCCGTTGGATAAGACTAAAGAGTTCTTTGGTCATGCACAAATAATTATGGAACCCCTGACCTGTTTACCACTATTTACACTGGCCAGTGTTCTCTGTCAGACACAACACACTCGATATATTAAGGCTATAATGGGGTCTAGGGCGATTTGTGACATATATCGTAGTGTACCTACACAATGCTTTATTATTGTTGTTAGATACTGAATACACTAGGAAACAGTTTATTTTTCGTTTCTCTGATCTGTGTTTACCAATTAGCAAGGCAGTTAACACAGTTATTGAAGAACGGCTAAAGAAAACTCTGAAATTTTGATAAAAACATGAGAAAGGGGGGGTGGGTCCCCAAATTTTTGGAGGATTTTTTTTTTTTTTTGCACAAATGGGGTGGTGGGTCCCTCGGGTCGGAAAAAAAACTTTTTGGGCCCTATATGTGCAATTTTTTTCCAGAGCCCCCCAAATTTCAATAAATTGGTCTAAAATCGCATAAAACTCTACTGATATCACTCATATGACTGGGAATTATCTCAATTAGTTCAAATAACAGTTTAACCCATTTCAGAAGCTGTTTTAACTGAAAAAAAATGTTTTATAAATTGCTGATCATCTGTAAACCTAGGTCATTGTGCAGAATACAAAAAAATTCATAATTTCTAACTATTTCCTGATTAGTCTGTCAACCAGCCCATTATCTAACATATTCCATACCACTTATGTTAGTCTACTCGAGCAACTTACTTCTATTATACTGAACTAGCTGAAACAGGCTCCCTTTGGGAGCCTATATTCAGCATCGGAGATACCTGTGGCCCCCTTTGTGGGACTTCGCACACATTTTGATCTTAGACAGAGCCTTCATTTATCGGCAGCCCCTGTGTGCGCTTCAAGCACAGTTGGTTATTGAAACATTTTGATTTATATATATTGTTTTAATATATTTTTTTTAAAGATTGAATTCCTTGCTCAATTTAACAAAATCAATTTTATTTTATTTTCATTAAAAATTTTGAAAAACTAATATCATTATAACATCCGCCAGGGTACCCCGAGTCACCACACCAAATTTGGTTGAACTCGGTCCAGGGGTCTGAGAGAAAAATCCAGACAGATCCTACTCGTTTATATATATAGATGACAAGCAGTCACAGCACTATACCAGACTTGGATACTTTAGGTCTTGTGGGCGATCATCTGAGTTGAAAGACATGCAAATAATTCACTGATTGGCTTGATGCACTGATAACAGATATTTTCTACCCATTGATTGTCACATTAATGTTTGAGACAGTTGCTTGCTCTTTTTCCATGCACATAATGATCTAGGCATTAGTTACATCAGGACAAGTTTACTTATATATGCAAACTTAGGTCATTGTACAGGATACACACAATTCCATCATTTCTAACCGCTCTTTTTCCATGCACACAATGATCTAGGATTTAATTACATCAAGACACGTTTATTTATTTCAGTTTTACATTTCTCGAAGCTTCTTTCCGAAGGGTGTCGGGAAGAATTTTTCACCCCACCCGCCCCATATGCAACATGCCATAGCTTACTGTCATCTCCACTAAGGCCCATATGAGGTCCCAGTAACATAAATATGGTGTTTTTGCAGTTATACATTCTTATAATATGTTTTAAACTGTTAAAAATGTCAAATAAGGGCACAAATAAGGGCATACCTTCCTGCAAATATTTTACTACCCCCCCCCCCCCCCCCCCCCCCCCCCCCCCCCCCCCCCCACCGAAAGAATCTCAATTTTAGATAGAAGGATTTCAACCAAGCCTGCAAATAGTGTGTCTGTCATTTGCAGAATGAGGTCCCCAGAGGATGAATTTAGTGTCGCTACCCCAGTGTGGGCTAGCATCACAAAATTCACCATCTTAGAACGTCATTCTGCTTAGGCCTCAACTGGTGTCAGAGACCTAGTATCAGATTGAATGAAGTTCCACAGTTGAAGTTGGTGTTATTCACCCATTACTCACCTTGATTATGCATTTTGTCTTCTGCAAATAAGGGGATAAAGAAACTTCCCAGAAAGGAAAAAGTAATTCCCAGAAAGGAAAAGGTAACTCAAAACAATGTTAATTTAAGACTATGGAAACTCTCCAGAAGATGAGGCCTAAGCAGAATGAGTTCCCCAGAGGGTGAATTTAGTGATGCTAGCCAACTCTGGGGACCTCATTCTGCAAATGACAAACACACTATTTGCAGGCTTGATTTCAGCAAAAGGTTCACTCATGATTTTAGAGTGAGATGATGTTTAGATGTGAGGGGGTGATCACAACAAGAGCTTCTCATACATGCAATTTTAGACACGGCGATATCAATAAGAGTCACAATTTTAGGGAGTTATAATTTCAGAGGGAGATGATTTTAACAAGAGATTCACTGGGGGTAAGCTGCTCCATGGGAAGCGGTTCGCTTGTGATAAAAGCTCCAGTGCGCATGAGCGAAGCTCCAATGCGCATCCGGTCAGAAGAAGTTATTTTATTTACAACATTCAAAGAACACAGATTGAAGGTAAGGAATAGAAAAGAATTTCCACTGCTGCTCCCTTCTACGATAACATTTATAACAAAATCAGGGACGTTTTGTCACATCTTTGCTCACAATACCCTCCTTTTCCCAGTTTAGCATTGCTGAAAAGTATTCCCTATGCATTTACTATGGGAAACTACCGAAAGTAACCGGGTGAATAGACCGTATTTAAAAGCTTATTTGAGCGTGAACAATATTGAACAATAAAGCTAATACGTCATCTAGTAATCCCCAATCAGTGTCGATGTATTCTGCTCATTTAAATCAATGCCAGAAAGCTTTCAAATCATGACAAAAAGCCCCAGTGCCATTGCGATAACAGGTTACACATCGTGTGCGCTTGTGATGAAATAAAGCGCCAGTGCGTAGGTGTCATGGAATCGTAATTGACTTATTTTGGCAGGATAATCAACATTCTGACAACCGAAAACTACAGAAGGTGGTGTGTGCTTTCCACAGAGTCATTTTCTTCAATTAGCTTGTGTTTTATGTTGTAATTTAATATATTATATATCATTTATAGCATAAATATCCGAATACGAATGTAATTATGACAACTAAGAATGTAATACAAATGATACGAATGTAATTACGATAATTAGACATTAGTATATATAATTACTATAATATAATAATTATATTCATATCATTTGCAGTGCATTCTTCGCGCAGTGCATTCTTCGCAGAACCATAACACCATATGTATAGTGGTGATATGGCTTCGTAATTATGATTATTAGACATTTATTTTAGTTGGGAATACGTTGAACTGGTATCGCTATGTTGCTTCAGTGAAAGCTCACACCTTGATGCAGGATTGGGAGTGTCAGGGACGTGACTAGAGGGTCTTGGTTTGGGTGGGTGTCAAACTTCGAATTTCCAACTGTATCCCCCACTTTGGAGCACATTTTTATCTCAACTTAAGACTTTCCTTTTGCACACTCTTGAGCTTGAATATTCTGACTGTTACCTGAAACAGGTTTGTAACTGGTTGGAACTCCAACGATATACCCCCATATATTTGAAAGTATCTGAAATATATGTTGTAAATATAAATGTCTTTCAACTCCGGGTGGAGTGCAAATCACAGGGGTCCGGGAATATATAAGTTTTTAATTTATTATAGTATTTTGAGAAAATAATATGATAAATTAAAACAAAAAATTCCTGGACCCCTGTATTGCAAATTGATTTGCCCAATATTGCCCACCCGCAATGAAGACACTCTACCCACAATTATACCTGATTATCTTGCGCTTATTATTTCATTATTGTTATTTCAGATGTATGCGGGTATGGAAGGGTCAATGGAGGATTCAATGATCTTAATGGACCTTTCTGAAAAGATATTAAAATGCATCCATAATTGCATGTATTTGGCATTATTTTTTGCAATTAGTTGATTTTAATAACTAAAGCGTCTTTTGAAAAATGTTGTTGTTGTTATTGTTGTTGTTGTTGGAATCTGATTATACGGGGACCACCTGATCGGATTGTCTGCCTTTAATAGGTCATGCATGTCGTTTTTGTGCCATTTATATATAATGGCACATCCATATTGTGTTATGACTTACACAAGCCGCATATCAACAATTATTTTGCAAGATTAATTATGAGAATACATGCATGCCACGGTCAATCTCCCACATCGTAATATGCATACATGATCAACCCACTATTCGAAATCAATTAGGCTGACAACAAACGAATAGTTTTAATTATATCCATACAATAACATGTGAATCACACAGGACTGCATGTACATTCAAATACATATCGATTGGAGTATATAATAGGATATACTATTGGTATATAACTGATAAGTCACGGAAACACCACACGATAATTGTCATGTTTTAGGCTCCATTAATGCCAATGTGATTGAAATAATAAATACGAACTTGTTTCGATCGTTTTCACCTCTGCAATTCCCTAAATCTCTTTTTAAATGCGCACTGGAGCCCTCCAGTCCCGGCGGTCTACGCGCTGGCGCTTATCGAAATACGAACTGGAGCGTCCACGTGGTGGTGTTAAAATGCATTTTTCTCAGTATTTAGTTGTTTGAGACACCAACGCCAACAACAATCGCACGGCGGAGATGTTTGTTATAGCAATTGATACGGGGACATTATTCAGATTATTTCGTTTTCATACACAAAATATCATGTTATTAAGAATTTTCTCGTTACACAATCGGGTTTTGAAGTGATAAATCAGCTGCTTCTGCATGGTATGGAAATGTGTTCGAATAAATGCGATATATAAATCACAGTTGAAGCATGTTGGTCATTTGTGACCGACGTTCCATAGAATAATGCTTTTTATAGAGATAATACGTACCATTTTGAATACTTCAGTTTCCTTTTTCACAAAATAATCACAGACGCACCGTCGCATTGTAAACTGCGCACTGGAGCTTTTATCACAAGCGAACCGCTTCCCACGGAGCAGCTTACCCCCAGTGAGATCATTTACATGTTTTGGCATGGAGAAGATTTCAACAATATATAGACTCACAATTTCAGCTTCTCTTCTTGCAACAGAAACCTCCACTAGGATTTTCATCACTTCTTTCTCACTAGTTTTATATTCTGTTAGCTTTTTATCTGGGAGAATATTGCAAGAATCATAAGGTTTATATAATTTAGTCATGGAAAAGAAATAAAATTTAAAAGGTTCTTGGAATTTCCCCACCATATTTGGTGAGTATTAGAAAAACTTTTACTACAAATCAGCAAATAAGGCAATTTTTTATACTTCATCAAATTTAATTTCTGAATTATTTGCAACAACTTTGAAGAGGTGGGCAAGATTCAATGGCAACTTGTTACTTATAAGGTCTATGATTGCACCCCCAACAATTGTCAGTTTTTCATCATGTTATAGGTTCAATATTGTAACCAGGATTTTGGGAGAGGGGGGATTTTAAATATCATATTGAGGATAGAGTCCAGCAGATAGTCAAGTTGAATATGAAACTTTATGCACACCCGCATTCAACAAATATCGAATGTGGACAATTGAACAATTCTCCTTTTCCTGACCTGCATGATGATGTATATAGTAAGTTACCTCATCATAATACTATAGCAACAATTTGAATGAAAATAGCATCACTGTTACCACATCAGTAGTTGACCTTAGTTCATTAGAGTATTCTTTTAAACCCTTTACCCAACAGAACGGCCCTGTGCCAATGCATTCTCTTATATAATGCGAGTCGACCATGGTCGCCTCGGATATATAAGAGAATGCATTGGCTTAACACATTAAAAATTATAAAATTGTTAAAGAATGTAAGAAAAAAATGGTAAAAAGTGTTAAAAAAAAATTTTTGTTTAGGCCAATGCATTCTCTTATATATGCGAGGCGACCTATGGTCGACTCGCATATATAAGAGAATGCATTGGCACAGGGCATAACTGTAACTATCACAATGTGGTCAAGGAGCCGGTTCCAATGATATCCATATTTGTATGGTTCTATTGAGACAGACCGAAGATATTTTAGGCTGTTTGAAGCTTTATTTGGCCGGTTTTGGCCGGTTTGTTGGGTAAAGGGTTAAATTTATGATACTGTCAATCATTTTCAAAACTTTATGTCTCTGAGCCTTGGGCTCAAACTCCTCAACTCAACAAACCTTGAAATGGTGTGTCTGCCATTTGCAGAATGAAGTCCCCAGAGGGTGAATTTAGTAATGCTACCCCGCACAGTGAGCTAGCATCACCAAATTCACCCTCTGGGGACCTCATTCTGCTTAGGCCCTCATCTTTTGGGAAGTAGCTACAGTCTCAAATTAATTTTGTTTTAGTTACTTCTTCCCTTTTGTTCAGTTTCTATATCACATAATTTGAAAAAGATAAAAATACATCGAGGTGACTAATGGGTGAACATCACCAAATACAACTGGGGAACTTCAATCTGATCCTTGGTCTCTCATAGCAGTTGAGGCCTCAGCAGAAAGAGGATCCAATGCAGAGGGTGAATTTGGTGATGCTAGCCCATTATGCTGGGTAGCATCACTAAATTCTACCTCTGTGGACCATCATTCTGCAAATGACAGACACACACTATTTCAAGGCTTGAAACTCAACTATGCTTTTTCTAATCAAATTGGTATTTGAATATTCAATATTCCCATGATCCTACTTGAGATCACAGGATGTTGGGTTAATGAGCCTGATGATACTCACGTGTAAACTCTTCTATAGCATGCACCAGCTTGATATCAAACTGTGTAACCAAGGTGATAGAAGTACCAGAACGGCCCGCTCTGGCTGTAACGACCAACTCTGTGTACATAATCCTTTGGTTTCGTTGGCACATTGTGATTAATTATCAAGTCTACTGTGGGTATGTCTAGACCTCTGCAAGCAGAATTAAAGTTTATACCGGATATGTAAATATCGATACTGTAAGCACAAAATCACAGAAGCATTCAACAATGATTATCAATTCTACTCTTGGTATGACTGGGCCCCCTGTAAGCAGAAAATGACCAATGCACACAGGAATGAATCAGTTCCATGTTTTTCTCAACATGAAAAGAAATGGATTTATAGCTAATACCAATGTGAAAATTTATTTCAGACATTTTGCTACACGTTTTGGGAAAATTAGTGCCATAGAGGCATCTGATTGGGGAATACATAGAGAACATATAAAGAACAAGATGTTCATGATGAAACTCAATGTAATCAAACAGTTTAAAGACATATTATGTACTTGTTCGGGTGAGTGAAATTGATAAGTTAATAATCGGGAGCTATGTCAACTGGATGAATGTAACATTCTACTAACATCGCCGGAAATTTGAAGCAAATCGACCATCCCACTCCATAGAAAACATCGATTGAACAACGCTAAATTGTAAATATTTACTACTTGATTCGGGACGCACCTATCGGCAATAAACTAACGAAAATGATTTCGCCATCGAGAGTCCACTGCAATTAATTAATATATAAGAATGACTGTGTGTGTTGTCTATTTGGATATAATAATTCTAAAAATTAGTACATTGAACAAGATTATTCTCAATTTTTATTTGATCACCATATCGGGGTGTTTCACATCACTTTAATGTATTTCTTAGATTGTTTTATCCCTATTTCATGCAATGGAGTGAGAGGACTTGAAAATCGTCGTAAAATGAAAGGGAAGTCCTATCTTTTGTTCAGAAACAAGGGCCCATTTTTGGCCCCCTGTTGTTGCCTAAATAAACCCTGAATTTGTATGACTTTTGTTTATTAAATCAGAATATCGATCACATCATGTCAGAGACTGACTTAGTAATTCACGAGCAAGCATGTATGTACCAAAATCAACATTTCACAGAGGGCAATAGCTCATTGTGACCTGGTTCTGTTAGACCACCGAAATAGTCCTCAGATTAATTAAGTCCTCTTTAGAGTATTGCAAGTGGAAATCCTTTTTAAATGCTGTATGGCTCGTAGTAATACTGTGTTTGTAACTTTGTAATGGTGGATTAAGTGCTATATAAAACTACTTGTTGTTGTTATTGCAAGAACATCGACACCATGAACAATGAAAACATGTTAACTACATTAATGCCCCAAATAATCAACTCCTGGCTTGAAAATATGGCTTGTTGCCATTCATCCGGAAAGTTTTCCGATGAATGGCAACAAGCCATATTTCCAACTAAAATCCTTAAAAATTACCCATAATTCTGCTGTGGTTAAGGAGTTGATTATTTGGGGGCATTAATGTAGATTACGTCAGTACTGACATACCTGCTTGCGACATCTGTAGCTATGAGAATGCGGACCTGATTAGATTTGAACTGCGACAAAGCACTCAGTCTATGCTTTTGTGGAATCATCGAGTGTAGAACGACGCAGGGAAAGTTCAGATCTGTCAGTATCATACCTAAAATCTGGGCATATCTGCAAAATAAAACAGCTGGAATTATTGCGAACTAATTTGTTGTTCATTTTACATTATATTGCATAAAATAACCAATCTCTATCAGATCGCACCATCATACTTCCTTTCTGATTCCGTCACCTGCTGGCTACTGGTCTCTGGTTTTCTATATTTAGCACAGGTTTTTCAAGCAAAAATGGTAATATATATATTTATCATATGACTCAATCATTATTTACGTTGGGAAAACTATGTCATAAATCAATTTCATATCAATTACTAATTCATATCACCTTCCGATAATTTGATTGGTTTGTTGACAAAAAGTGTGTTCTTATTGGTTGAATGGCAGCCGGGGGCCGAGCCGCATCTCTGACTAAATGAAGGTCAAATTCGTGCGCGTCAAATACACGAATAAACGTGATGCCGAAATTCTCGCAATTATAATCTTGAAATATATAGTTTTGGACATTGTTATACGATAAATAGAATATGTAATTCGTATTTATCTAATAAACATACGATATAATGTCACAAACTGAGAACAGAATAGCACGCTATATCTTCGCGTGCATATTATTTCTGCTAGTTCACCAGGTGTAATTGGGCTTCCGGTGCAATGAAGTTGACGTCACATTAACCTTTTGCTGCCGATGTCATATAGCTATTTAGTGATTTGTGTGCGTTTTGGACATCATAATCAGTTTATAGGTGTCATATGATAAATCGTGTTTCTCTCATATGATATTTATGAAACTCGTCATGAATTTTCAGTTTCCTCTCGCCGGAGGCTCGAGAAAACTGAAAATTCTTAGACCTCGTTTCATAAATATCATATGAGAGAAACACATTTCATATCCTCTATATATATATTATTATCGTGTACACATATTCTCAAAATAAGTTTCCCCTTTTAACACGGTCCTCAGCCGTTAATAATGTGGATGTAACATAAACGCAATGCGGTCGTGGCGTTGAGTGTACATTAAGACCGTATTGAAGTTAAATTTTTTTTTTTTTTGCGTTCACATTTGAATAATTCCGTGATATTTTCCAACTCCTGGTTTCCTTTCGGATGCCATTCAAAATGATGTTGGAAAAATATCAAAGACGACACAATAAATAAACCCTTTAAGGGAAATAAGTCGTCCTGTTCCCAGTTGATGATACATAAATACTTATGAGGAAGCATTGGAATGCCCAGACATGACAGAGAATCGACAACATATATTAGCATCACCGTCCTAATTAAATATCTAACACCATATCAAATGAAGACACACCTGAGCATTGTTAGGAAGAAAATTGGAACGTCAATCAATTTGTGAGACGTCCATGTGTGCGGCAGTAAGCAACAGAGATTGAACATTTCAAACCAACGCTCCAAATTGGTTATACTGTGGAACAATACAGAAGACAAGCTGGTAGGAGGAGTCATCTTCATCAAATTCCTACACTGTAATATAATATTTTGCCCCAGAAAGCTGTGGATGCAGAACGGTCTTTGATCTAAATTTAATAATAACTTTAAAAATGAGACAATGTCGCAACACGAGCGCAAGGTCAAACAGAGGTTCACGATGGGAAAGTTATCATTTTCATGCAAAGTCAATATAGGCCGCCGATCTCTGAACAATATTTTACGAAATTTATGCATGTACATAATTATGCCGACGAAAGGCTAATTAAAGTCAGAATAATCAAGTCCTGGTATTCTTCAGCATAAACAACAAATCGTGTTTATTTTATGATTATTGTTGGTTTATTTAATATATGGTATGCGTGGTATGAATAATGAGCGTGTGTGAAAATTTTAAAACGACTGGAAAATTTCAGTTTTTTTCATGGTGTTTGTTTGTAAAGTATATGAACGCTCTTTATTGTTACAATGCTATAGAAAACAGTTTCGGCCAACACCAGAACACGGTAAAAGGAGACAATTACTCAATTTGTGCCTTCATGACCAAACATGCAAAACTGACAAAAAGGTTATATGCATGTGCAGTTCCGTACAATTATGTGCTTGAAACCGTGAAAATTCTAATCTGAGATGCATGCAGCTCTGTTCATCGGTTTGCATATTCTACCCCCACCACCCCTCCCCATAGTTAATACATGAAGAAATGTTTACAAAACGTGTAAACACTAAAAGTGAAAATAAAAGTTAAGTTTCTGGGATCTTAAGTATGAGGTAGCTCTGCGTGATCACGCAATGTTACAGAAAATTGTTCCGCAATAAATCACTGTTTACATGTAATTGTTTTATCATCACAATGGCATTTGTTCGTGAATAAAACACAGCAAATGTGCTAAATATTTAAGAAATAAATACACAGTGTATCGGTGTGTATGGTCAAGTTGTACCACAAAAAACTGATTGTAGGACGACGCGTAGCGGAGTCCTACAATCAGTTTTTTGTGGTACCGTACAACTTGACCATACACACCGATACACCGTGTATTTATTTCTTTTGTAATACGACTGAAAGTTTATGGTCACAATTCGACTGAATAGTCAACAAAATACTGCGCTTTTTCGGTCTCAGGTGAGAAAACATTTTGTGGTGTAATTCGTATTGGGCGTACTCGATTTCTTTGCATGGAGTACTCTGGTAATTTGTTTGCGTAAATAATCGTTGTGATTGGCTAACGAGAGGCCGATCACGATCGGATCACGATCGGCAGATGTTTAACCCATCCCTTGGCGATAATAAATTGTTATGATCAGAATCATAATCGTTTAATGTTGAATTATAGAGTATACTGTTATGATCTAAAGTAGTATATGACAAATGTACATAATAACCAGTAATAACACAAATTATTGGAATGTATGAGTCAATATAGAAGGGTTAATATAACATCTAAACTCTAGAGCCTGTCACCACTATCATAGTGTAAGCAGTTCTATTCATGTTGTTGCAAATTGCCATGTGAGATATCAAAATAATATAATTATTTATTTAATGGAAAAGGTTAAAAGACATGGAATGGGTAAAAGGGGTTAAATCACCTATCTCTGTCTTATACAGAGCTAACATATGAGGGCTATAAATAACTCTCAAAGCAATAAACTATATTGTCTTTTATCTTGCTCACAGAGAAGCAGGTATTCATTAATTGTAAGTTACTTGGGTTATAATCTGGATAATTCTTAGTTTAAAAAGGGCCATATCTCTGGTATAACAAATTGGATCTAACCCATATTCAAACTCGTTCTGTATTTTGAGTTGAGAAACTCACATACCAAATTTGGTTCCTATCAGATGAAAAATGGTTGATTTATCGAAGTACATGTATGTGTGAATTATATGTCAAAGGACCATAACTCCATTAAAAATCCGATCAAACCCATATTCGAACTCAATCTGTATGTTGGTCTGAGAAACTCATACACCAAATTTGGTTCCAATCAGATAAAAAATGTTAGAGTTATGGCAGAATTAATGAATTCTAATTCGAAAAAGGGCCATAACTCCGTAAAAAAAAAACTCGGATCAAACCCATATTCGAACTCAATCTGTATTTTGGGCCGAGAAACTCACATACCAAATTTGGTTCCGATCAGATAAAAAATGTTTGAGTTATGGCAGAATTCATGAATTCTAAGTCGAAAAAGGGCCATAACTCCGTAAAAAAAAGTCGGATCAAACCCATATTCGAACTCGATCTGTATTTTGGGCCAAGAAACTCACAAACCAAGTTTGGTTCCGATTAGATAAAAAATGTTTGAGTTATGGCAGAATGTGTGAATTCTAAGTAAAAAAAGGGCCACAACTCTGTAAAAAAAAGTCGGATCAAACCCATATTCAAACTCGATCTGTATATTGGGCTGAAAACCCCATATACAAATTTTGGTTTTGATCAGGTAAAAAATGTTTGAGTTATCGCATTACACGTAAAGTGTCTACGGACGGACAGACGGACGGACGGCCAGACGGACGGACGGACGGACAGACGGACGGACGGCCAGACGGACGGACGGACGGACGAACGACGAGTGGTCAATCCGGACGTTGACACTATGTGTACCATACTATGGTATGGGTACACATAAAAAACGATGTGTTTTCAGCGGCGCCCGTGCCTTTCATTTAAATTGTACAGGAAATACGATTGCGGTCTAGGATTGGGGTGAAGGAGATCACTCGATCTTTTCGACCATCCCGGGCGCTCCGCGCCAATCTACTCTCTTGCATTGCGGTCATTTCTGTGTTGAATGTTGATCATGGACTATGGACCATTATCCTTACACAAAGCGATCTAAATGATCTAGTTTACTAAACTAATCTTATTCCCCTTCTGTACTGGTGAACAAACGCTTTCATTTTCAACTTGATTCCGAAATATCGAATATGATCGAGATTCGAATCGACGAATGCACAGCCCGGCCCCATGGATTTATTTTGTCATTTAATATACTTATTAAGTAACTTTCTTTGGTCGTAACATATATCAATATACCATAACATCATTTGGACCATATTCTTTGGCAACCAAACTGGTTTCAAGCGACATATCGCTAGAAAATTCGCAAGATTGTCAAGATGTAGCAAAATTCAAAGGGTTACGGGTGCGGGTGTACTCTGTTGATGCCCCGTTTGCGCTGAGTTAGAAAAGACGGGAAAAGTCGCGTGCAGCGATCTGAATAAACCATTTTTTTCGTGGTACAATTGGAAAAAGTAGAATTGTACCACAAAACTGGAACAAGATAGCCATGGTAACTATGGCCACTGGCCAATCAGGACATGGCTTTTAAGCATAGTTAGGCAGGGTCGTATTACAATGACATATATTTACTGACGCGTATATACCGGTAACTCCAAAATTGTGAAGTACAATATAGAGCACATGGTCACCTTTTCCAGGAATTTTTAGCACACTGTACTTAAGCTACTTGACCGAATTGAAATTACAGGAGGACCTCAACCAAATGACGACGATCTTACTCAAAAATAAAATGAAACTATGGCCAGTTTCATAATAAATTAATTCATTTACAAGCTAACAAGACAGATAAAACAATCGCCGTTATATGACAATATATCTGGCCGGCATATTGCTTGGTAGACAAAATATGCCTGTCAGGCCGTCATAAAGACATTCCGACCTATCGCTGTTGGGATCCAATCACCTGTCACGGTCAATGTCTGGCGAAAAATGGCATATGTCTGGTGCACTTTTGTATCTATTAGTTGAAGTTTTTAAATTAATTCAATAAGTCATTAGCCTAATTAAGTGTGAAAGTTATGATCACAAAAGGCATCAAACCAGAGTCCATGGGCAATAAACATTGAAAAATCTGAATAGCGTCGCAATAATTAACGGACTACATCAAAAATACGGAACATTAAACACGTATAAAGCGAAGTCTTTTAGGCTTGCCGTCCATGTTTGAGCCCATATACGTTTATTGACTAAATATGATATGTGAAGATGTGATTGTTTCATTCTATAAAATCATATATTCTATATTCTGTAGTTAAATTTGAGTGATAGGTAGGTATTAAAAAGTGTAACAATAGTATGGTATCAAACATTGATCTTTTGTAAGAACTGTGGGCGGTTAGGGATATTTTTAGTTGAATAGTTTTCACATACAGGGAACTCATGCTTTAAAACAGTATGCTATTACATGTATCGGGATAACCACTGCAAGGGAGTGAACTCTAAATAGTCACTTATATCATAACATATACCACACCAGTATCACATAACAGCCTTCCTGGCTCATAATAATATTTAACACAGTTGTTCTAAGATCAGAGGCAAGGTGACTTGTTTGGGTGCGTTAAATTGATAAGTTAGTACTCAGGTGCTATACCAACATGGGGAATGCAGCATTATTTGACATTATTTGGTGATATCTTATCATGCATTAAACTAACATCGTCGAAAATTTCAAAGAAATTGACCATAGCACTCCATAGAAAACATTGTCTGAACTATGCTCAATTGTAAATATTTACATCATGATTCAGGATGCAAATATCAGCAATAAACTAACACAAATGTTTTCGCCATCGAGAGTCATTGCATTTAATTAATGTATAATTATGGTGGTGTGTGGTGTCAATTTGTATTAATAATATTCATAAAAAATAACTACTTTGAGGAAGATTATTCTCAATTTCTATTTGATCACACTACTGGAGTGTTTCACATCACTTTAATGTTGGTTGCTGTAAATGGTATTTGGACATATGAATGAAGACATCCTTCCCCCATTGATAACCCCAGGCTATGTCCATGATTGAGAGGACAGTGTTCACTCACTTGCATGTGTTAGTGAAAACAATTATGGAACTCTTAGCATTCTGTTCTGTATACGTGTCAAGTATGTGGATAAAATAGGCATCCTTCAGATCAGCCGGTAAGAGGACATAACTCTGATCTAACTCGGTGACTGTCTTTGTCCTGAAATAAAATGCATTATTTTAGAAGTACATGTATAAGGCCACTATTTGTTTTAATTTTTGTTTGCCCATTTGCTATGCATTGTAAAAAAATTGGATTTGATATATTTGTTTACTTTATTTGTTTTCAACCAAAATATAACCCATAACATCAGATAAATGTACTATCTTATTGGTATTTTTAAGTTCTTCACAGAAACTATTAACTTTAAAGATGCATTATCGGAATTAATGCTCCTAAATTACTATTTCTTTGGCTTTGGGGGTAAAAAATATTTGATTCAAGTCGAGGAACCAACCCATCAAAGCTCAGAGTGATCATATATAAATTTTTGAAGATTGTTATTTCTCGAGATGTGCAATTGTTTGTGGCCCAGAAAAATGTCAAAAGGACGGTCTCGGATAAAATTGTGGATGAAGATGGATAGCTCTAAAATCAACTGGAAATACAGCCAAATTTTGTGATACTCAAGTGAATGATACGGCCATATTTCTTTGAGAACAATGTTGATAAATAAAACTTTTTGGGAAATTTGATAGCATAGTTGACAGTGGTTAGCATTATCTTGTTGCAATTAATCGATTCTGATAACTAAAGCATATTTTGAAGAAATGTTGTTGTTGTATCTTGATGATATGGAGATAGTCTGATCGAATTGAGTACCTCTAAGAATATTGAAACCCATAAATTTTGTAGACACATAATTATTTTAGCCATATAACTCAATAGTCACATATCTCCCCAAATGTTGTTACGGACTGACGGACAGGTATTGGGGAGAAAAGCTTAATCAAGGTAGAACGAGTCGAGGTAAAACTATCTTCTTAAACTCATATCTAAAACCTGTCTACCATATGTGCTCCCTGCACAAAGCGTTAGCTATAAACATAATGCATATGTATACACAATGATTTCTGACATACTCCCGCTCCAATATTAACATGATTATGTATTGACAAGAGTATCATGAGTCAATTGAATCAGTCACTATCTTCATCATAGAAACATCGGTAAACTTTTTCTATAGTCTTTATTGCTGATTTCCGTTTACGTCTGGACCAACAAAAGTCTATGCCTGTATAATAAAAACATGGCACATCTGATACTTTACTCCAGTTGGGGGGTTCCGGTAAATGGTATGGCCTACTTGTAACTCTTCAACATATGCCGCAACTTCTTAAAAGAGACCGAACCAACTGGTGTGCATGTGGAATCCAATATTTTTGACGAATACTTTAACAGTAGAATTTACACTGGGATTTTTTGACAGCTGATGACAATCGTGTATGCTAAGCTTGGTGACTGTATTTTCTTTCAATAATAAGATCGGTTGCTTGGTACTGGTTTCTAGAGGTGAATATTGAAGTCTGCCTCGGGGGGGGGGGGGGGGGGGGGGGGCATTGGCTGGCTTTGTGATGACCAAGGCAGTTTAAAAGATAACTTTGCCTTCGCTACATAGTTGAGTCTGGAATCTCTGTTCTGTACCATGGAACAATCCAAAGGAAAATTTTGACATGAACAAAAAATGCATCATCAAGTGTTACTGGTAAGTACATTTCCATCGGGTGTGGGCTTCGCTGAAGCATGGAGATAAGTGATTGTATCATCTATCAGATCATCATACCCTAACAGTTTTGAAACAAGGCTGCTCGATTCAAAGGTGCCAACTTCCTCTTTAGATTCTCTCTAAATTTTTTTAGTGTCCATGTGTTTTTTCCAAGTGTCCGTCTCATATTTCATTTCAGCTCTATTGGCAGTTTTTCCCAAAGCATTGGGATTAGCATCGTTTCGTATGAATTCTCCGGCTACCCTAGTGACTGAAGTGTTCTTATGTCAAGATTCCAATTGATCAGCGAATGCCCTTAACGATGACGTAGCTTCTGTCGGCTTAGCCAATGCGATCAATCGTTTAACATAGGCATCGATAATCTGATGAGTTTGCCCAAATTGCTCTTTCAATAAATCAATGGCTGTTGCATAATTTACAGCTGTTAGCGGTAGACCTTGAATGCAGGAGATTGCGTCACTGGTCAGTAAATTTTTCAGGAAAGTAAATTTGTCAATACCCCAAATTTGATCGCAGGAATTGATGTTTGAATCAAATATTTCCCACAATATCTGCCATTGTAAAATGTCCCTTGAAAATTTTGAGGAAGACATATTCTCATGGCGTGTGGGTTCTCTTTTGTCGGTACTATCTTGGCTTCCTCAGCCTTTTTAATACTCAGAGATGCTATTTCAGCCTCATTGATTCTGGAATTGAGTCACTTTCGATGACAGTATCCTCTAAATGTTGGTCATCCGCTAGCAGTTTGATTAACTTGGCATCGATCTGTCACCATCTTTCTCTTGAGGTTTGAGTCTGAGATATAGACATAGAAGGGGCTAGCATTCTGTATTTAATTACTGAGATACAACTGCTGTGGCTCTTCCCAGATTATTGTCGCCCGTAAAATTTATTTTCGTGGGACTATTATAATCAGGTCCGTCTTCCGTCCGTCCGTCCATCCGGAGTTATAACTCCAGTAATGATCATCCGATTTGATTGAAACTTGGTATGTAGGTGTCTCAACCAAGAACAAATGTGCTCTGCCATTCTGGGTTTGATCCGATGTTCTATTATGGAGTTATTTCCCTTTTTTCATTCACATTAAAGATGCGTCATCTAAATTAACGCTTGCAAATTACTATTTCCTTGGCCCCGAGGGGGGGTAAAAAATATTTGATTCGAGTCGAGGAACCCACCCATCAAAGTTCAGAGTGATCATATATCAATTTTTGAAATCTATTATTTTTCACCATTTAGTGGCCCGGTAAAAGTCGACGAGAAGACCATATTGTGGATGAAGATGGATAACTCTAAAATCAAATGATCAAATGGCTTTTTTGCATCAGATATTGACAAACTGGAAAAATTTCGTTGATAAATAACAGGTTTTGGGCAATTTTATACTGTAGTTGTCTGTGGTTAGCATTATTTTGGGCAATTAATCGATTCTAATAACTACAGCGGCATTTCAAAAAATGTTGTTGTTGTTGGAATCTCATGATATGGGGACCATCAAATCAGATTGAGTACCTTTAAGCCAATGTATTGTAGGGGTGTAACGATACAGGTATGTGGTGTATTGATGAATAATGAGATACAGATATGTATCGTAATTTTTCTTACGTAAAAATACAGTGATATTACTGAGTCTTCATATGGACTGTATAGAATGATATATAGCAGGGTTTCTGCCAGGCCGGCTGCGGGTCCGTCCCACGGACCCATTCCCCTCGCAGATGATCTTTTTGATTCATACATGTACCAAAAGTCAGTAGCAATATGTCATAAAAAATCCGGCTGCAACAGGGAGGTGGAAAAAAAAAAATTCCGGGCACGTATGCCAGGGTGGGTGGGTGGACGATAGGACCAACAAACAATTTTTTCCGCAACTCAAAAATATTTTTCCTGCAAGTCTTTTTGACTGTTTTTTGCAATGAGTTTGGCTTAAAACACATCTATATGTCAATACTAACATAAATGACAAATTTTATGATGATCAGTCAAACAGTATAGCCTGTAGCCCATGATAATGGATTGAATTTTGAAATCCAATATGGCCGCTGTTTTTTTTTTTGTCCGAATAACCCCAAAATGACTTGTTCCTATTTACATGTCAATGTTCACATCCATGACTAATAGTATGCACAGAAATTCATATACAACTGTTTACAGTGAAATTCACCCCGCAAATCTGTTTTAGTGTTAAAAGGGGGGTGGGTGTCAAAAAATGGTCGGAAAAAAACTGCCGAAAACGGAAAATAATTTGGACGTGGGGTGGGTGGGTCCCAACAAGGGTCGAAAGTCAAAAATCAGCATACGTGCCTGCAAATTTTTTTCGACCCCCCACCGCCTCCCCTGGCTGCAACGGGAGTTCAGGGGGGGTTGAACAGAATACTGGTGAAAAACGGGTTAATTGAGTACAGTACTTTACCGGTACAGAGTAACCCTTTGAAATCAAAGCGCCAAAACTACAACGTAATGTTTGGTGTGCATTGAAATAGCGACGTTATATACAGCGTAATAAATGTCGCGGTAACATCAAAGAATGTCGGACTGCTGAGTACGGATATTACATCGCACGGGATTTCTGTGGTTGAAACTACTCACGCTCGGAGATCCCGTGCTATCGTACGATTACATAATTTGATCAAAGAATGCCGAATTGCTGAGTTAGGCAGAGTAGGGATCAACATACGCCAACAGGCGGTTCTCCTACCAAAGGAGGTATCTACCTCCGAGATCCCGTGCTATCGTACTGTTATAATACGGAACCTGTCCCAAATCAGTCTTTATAGCGGGAATTCATAGTGACAACACCATTTATTTGACCCATATAACATGCATGGAGGATAAACACAAAAAACATACCCCCACCAATATAGAGATAAAGTCAAAGTACGGTCCATAATAGTTTCGTTGTCCCGCCTGGGTCCCCCAAACACAAACAACGGCTCACATGTTCCCATTTCCCGCCAAAACTCAATTATATTTTATAACACGTTGGCTAAAACTCTATAGCAGCGGTCGTCAGTAACTGTTGTTTGACTAATACAGACTATTGACAAGCTACGCATTCCGAGTTTGAATGATTTCACTAACATTCGTATTTCGCCGCTATAAATATCTCCTGCAGACAAACCCTGCAGTATATATGACATCACAGCGCACACATAGTTTTACGATTGAAAGAATACATGGAAAAATCAGTTTCGTTTTCACGGAAGCTACTTGAAATTCTAGGAAATACTTAATTCAATTCTCCCAGCTAGGTAGTATTGGATAGATGCTTTTTAGTGTTTAGTTTCATTATACCTGTCGGAATCTTATTGTAAGTTATAAATTTTTAAACACGGTAAGTTGTAGCTTGATTTAGTCTCATTAGTCTTCAATCAGACGGCAGTCTTACGTGCGTAATTACATGATTAACAAGAAGCTTGTACAGAAAAAATTATTCAAATCGGTTCATATTTGTTAAAGTTATTAAGTCAGACAGAATTTTCTAAGTCAAAATAAGTCGAAAATGAGGTGTAATATTACGAAAAACAGTCTGAGCCAATCCCTAGCCGCATCATGTAGAGAGGGTATTGTGAGAAGCATGTATACCAAAAATTATTGAAATCAAGTCAAAATAAGTCGAAAAACAATATTTTCCAAAATAAGTTAAATATATACATGTATCTCCTAGAAGTATCTTGCCCACTGAACTATATGGTATATTATCCCAAGTAGGAGGGGTTAACTCTCCGAGTTGAAAAAACGGTACGAAAATTCTATGGTACATATCCTCTGTCATGTTCATGACACGTGTAATCACGTGATTTCTGACACGTAGTGAAGTATTCGCCATATTTTTTATCCCCAGTAGGACATTCCTCGTGAGCGGGGTGGGCGCGAAACCCTGGGAGGGAGCTCAGCGTTCAGTGGGCAAGATACTTCTAGAAGATATATATTTTACTTATTTTGGAAAATATTGTATCTCCGTCAAAGGTATCTTGCCCACTGAACTATATGGTAAAGAATAGAATTTTCTAACAGGTGGAGGCCACGAGGAAACAAAAACACCGCCATGCATCTGAATCAAAGAACTGGATTGACCTGATAACCTACAATATATACATATACATGCACAGACATATAGATATATATGTATATACATATATATATATATATACACATGCCCAATAGGACCATAAGCCAATGTAATATTACATCCTAAAACTAATATCTGTCAGCAAGCTCAAACGAACAAAAAGTGGCCACTTAAGAGTTTAAGACCCCTGCAAGTAAAGTAAATAGCTTCAGAAGACATGGAGACGGAGACGACATTCGCATCGGAACTTAGGGCTAATAATGTATCAGCCGAATACTTGCCTAACACTGAACAACTAACTGAGCTCCCTTGTAAGCGCATGTGAAGGTGACCCGAAAGGAATGTCGAAAGCCCTTTCACCTCGTGCTGGAGCTACTGCTCGATCTGATTCCGATCTCCATCAGTCGAAGCCGGCGATAGGGTGTTAACGGCACACGACAAGCTTCATTTCTAATTGCATGTGAGGTCTGGTCATTGGGAACCCCGGAGGAATGTCCAGAGCCTGTACATCTCGGGGATGGAGCAGCAGCTCGACCGATCCCGATATCCAACCGACCGAACTGGCGATGGGAGGTTAGTAGGTACCAGGTCCCAAGCAAGCTTCCTGCTATAATGGCGTCAGGGAAAAAGATCTTTGGTTTTCATTTAAAATCAAACCCGAAGTTACTGGCAGCTGTTGGCCAGAATGCGGCCAGTAACCTGTCTGCCAAGCCCGCGGAGGCGGTGGCTTATAATAAGGAGGAAACAAGCCTGTGAACTGTGATCCCATTCCAAGCCCAGCTGGGGCAGAAGGCATAGAGGATAAACTCCCAGGTGCCAAATAATAGCGTAAACGTAATAATATTTTGATAGAAAATGTCGCCTAATTTGAATTGAGGCAAAGTAAAATGACCATTCGACTAGTAATTTTAGCCCAAATTTCCACACACTATGAATATAAGGCACCGGAGAGCATGGTCAGGGACCACTGAGGGTGTATCCCCCAGCCGAGCTGACCCCGAGATGACGACTTGTAGCAATGGACGGCGTGTGTCGAGTGTTAGTAGAACTGAATCACAGCCGTCCTGGGCACGTCAACTGCCAACGGACGACCCGAGGAAGCAGATTGACGTCCCGTTCGATAGACCAGGGAGCGCACCAATGTGACTAATGGGTTCAATAGGTAGCCCCAACCCGCGCCCTGTTTGGTGTGACTATCGCCCCGAGTGCTAATTACGCCAATTAGAGGAACACAATATATCGGCAAGTCAGAGAAGGATCCCGGGATGTTTTGATACCTGTTACAGGTTTGGGTGCCCAAACTATAGAGACCCAAATGTCCCCAAATTCCATGTAGATAGTATTTATTCAAGTTGGATCTTCCATATTTTCAAGGAATTTTTCTATAATTCAACAAAATGTACTAGTAATGCAAATCATCAGCCCGCAGATGATATATAGTCTATAATATGGAGCCTTTATTTGCACAATCAAGTATCCAGTACTGAATATTTTAACATCCAAATTTATATGGGCACATACTCAAATACAGAACAGGTGTCCCCAAAAATTCTCTGGATCCTTCCCTGCGGCAAGTGTCCGTGTCCTAGGGGAAGCAACTCGTGGGAGCTACAGGTTCGATGGGTAGCCCCAACCCGCGTCCTGTGTGGTGTGACTATCGCTCCGAGTGCTAATTACCCCAATTAGAGGAACCCTATATATAGACTTTCGTTCTCTATTCTTGGGACCTCGAAACGAGGGAAGCGACGTCAAGGGGAGCTACGGGGAAGGCGATTCATGAACCTGTTCTTACCTCGATTAGCAGTCCTGTGAAAGTAATTAATGTGATTACGAACAATCACAAATACACCTGTTGTGTTATGTTACCATGCCTGTGTCAACGAAGGCAGTAACGGCTCCATTGTTAATCATCCAGGGTTAAAAAGGTTCAAATTGACATTCAGGATTTTACAATCCTATCAGCCTATTTCACAAGCGTTAAAACAGTGCTTTTGTCTTCAGTTGTACACCAGACGATGATTGTCAACGTCTAAATAAAGCCGTAAAACGAAAAAAAGAACTCGAAAGTAAGTCACCTAATTTCGTGATACCTTTAACCACCGTCAACGCACGTGGTAACTTAAATAATACGTCACCTGTATGCCATAGATTTGTTATAAAGAAAACGATCAGCGTCTTTAGTCATATCAAATGGTGCCTCGACTGTTCTGCCGTTAATAGGCCAGAAACTCTGATATTGTCGGCATAAACAACGGATATTAAATCATTGACCGATTAAAATTATGGAAGACAAAGTCCGTTAAAACGAAACGAGTCATCCGATTCCGATATTATATTCGGAACAAACCGCGTAATCTTTATGTGAATTGTACATAATTTTCAACTATAAGCAAAGAAATAATGTTGTTTGTATAAAACAAAAACAAAACTGTTTTGCTTTTCAAACTGCAACTTAGCTTCGTAGGAGAGATTCTTTTTGCGTCCGTCCTAGGTTAGGAGGGATAAAAATATGGCGAATACTTCACTACGTGTCAGAAATCACGTGATGTACCATAGAATTTTCGTACCGTTTTTTCAACTCGGAGAGTTAACCCCTCCTACATGGGATAATATACCATATAGTTCAGTGGGCAAGTCGGACCGAACCGCAATTAGCATCATGCGGAGAGACCGTCCTAAGGAGATTGCATACAAAAATTTATTGAAATCGGTTCATAGTTGTTCGAATTATGAGGTCGGACGGACGGACAAACGGACGGAGAAAGCGTGACTGACAGACGGACGGACGGACAGACGCAGTCAATCCAGTATACCCCCCATTTTCTTCGAAAGTGGGGGTATAATTATCTGGATACCATCAACAGAATTAATGCACCCACGGAAAATGATCGACTTGCGTAATATACGTAGCTTTGGATTGCTTTGTGTGACACTCAGGTGCAAGGAAATGGCTACTATTCAGTGTCAAATAACAAAATTTTCGCCCGACAGGACGAACCATGGTCGTCCCGTCGCGTTATGTGTTTCCCCAATACGGACTCATTAATTTCCTCTTGGCGGAAACCCTGTATATAGTGACACTGAAAGGTGTGTATACTTGGCTAAGGTACATAAATATGTGTACTATATTCTCATGAGAAATGTTGATCATTGATATCTATGCCAGCCTTTCAAGTACCAAGTTCGATCAACAATGTACATAGACAGTCTCTACATTTATATATTTAAGAATTTCAAAAGAAATGACTGTTCTAAATAGTCCCTAGTCTCAATAAATTAATGCAACATTCACCATTCATTGATTCCATAAAAAATAACTTGCCAAACTAACATCTGATCTAGACACCTGGTTCTCAGAATTGATAGCTTTTCAAGTAGGCCATTAAGTTAAGTATTAAATGTGATACTATAAATAGCCGAACTCCTTCATGCATTCAATTCATTTATGTTTCAGGGAATTTGGCAGGAAGACATGTTATCTTAGCTGTGCATTTGAGTCCTTTGACGTCAGCAGACTGAGACTGCAAGACAACTGAGGCAGGGCACAATTAGAGAGATTGGAGATATTGGAAATGAATATAAACAAACTTAGGCCTATTTTATTTTCAAGGAAGCTGTATTTGTTTTGTCCCAACTCTGACCAATTTAAAAATTGTGCGCTTGGTTGTTACCAACATAAACACCAAACTAGTTGAGGTATAGAACACTGAATTTATTAGATTGGGAGATAGGTTGTGTATAGTAAAGCAATGTTTGTCACATATTTTGGAAATTACCTCTTATTTTACGATGCTGTGAGGTATCAGTGAAGGAGGGAATGGCCCATATCGATGACGATACAGGGACCTTGTATCAATGATTGTATTGCCAACATGCATACATGTATCTCAATGCATCCATGTAACGTTACACCCCTAATGTATTGTTATTTCTATGTATCATTTCCGCCTTGATATTGATTGGAAACAAGAGAGTATCTCATTATCAGACTATAGGTATAACCATTTGGTTCAGTTTGACGGTACAACTTGCAGAGTAATTATGAGTGAAACACTCTACTTTGGTGTTCAAATGTGTGACACAAGAGAGTATCTTATAATCAGACTATAGGTATAACCAATCGGTTCACAAGAGAGTATCTTATAATCAGACTATAGGTATAACCAATCGGTTCAGATTGAGGGCACAACTTGCAGATAAATTATGAGTGAAGCATTCTGCTTTGGTGTTCAAATGTGCTTTCCAATGAATGGCAACCAGCCATATTTCCGACTAAATCCTGAAAAATTACCCATAATTCTGCTGTGGTTAAGGAGTCGATTATTTAGGACATTACTGTATATGGGAGAAGGAGAATCCAGTTAGTAAATATATGGTTAATATGCAAAAATGATTTTTCAAATCCCGCTCGAAGCTGCTCTGCAAAACACTTACTCAGATATCTGTTGCCAGAAGAATGGGGTGCTTTTGCTGACAGCCTGGAGCTGTTCTATTGTTTCGGTCATGGTTGCACTAAACAGCAGTGTCTGTCGCTTCTTTGGTAACACATTGAACACTGTCTCCAAGTCCTTTCCGAAATCATCCTCTAATAATCTATCTGCCTCATCCAGAACCTAAAATATTTAAAGATAGCAGTCAGTCAAATAAGGGCACAGTTGCAATATGAAATGTGGTAATAGTAATTGATTGATGATTATTCATTTGTTTTGCAGTAACCAATAAAGTAGCTCTATGTAATGTGGTTGTTATGTTATTATAAACATTTCACATGATGATCCAATATTTAAACTGTGGATGAGTAATGTTAAAGGGGGAGTGTACCCTAAATCTGGCCATTTATGGAACCATCTCATTTTATAGTCAACAGAATACATTCATTTGTTGCATATATCTGTTGAGTATAAAAGGAGATGGTCCCATTAACCCTTTCAGTGCCAAGTCCGATTTTTGTATCAACCCATATTTCCTTGATCATTTTTCAAATTTATTGATTATAATAATGTGATACATTGATGGAAAGAGCTCTTAGAGCTCTTTCCATCAATGTATCACATTATTATAATCAATAAATTATGGAATTGATGGAAAGAGCTCTTAGAGCTCTTTCCATCAATGTATCACATTATTATAATAAATAAATTTGAAAAATGATCAAGGAAATATGGGTTGATACAAAAATCGGACTTGCCACTGAAAGGGTTAATGGACAGATTTAGTGTACAGAACCAATATAAGTTATTACGTGCGCTCGCGCAACAGTATGGCGATCAGACAGATTCGTAGTTTGGTGTCACTCTACTCCGTTTCACTCCATGACGTCACCAAAAACGACGTAAAACCTCGTGGCGTTCTGACATTTTTACTGTGCCGCGTTTTTGCTATGTTTATTTTATGTGTTGTTTTCGATTATTTGTTTGTCGCTGTTATATCGCCGATATATCGCCATTTGTCGGGATTCCCTGTTTCTATATTTAAAACTGGCATGCTCGTAGTGAGCCTCGATTTCGATTTTTTCTCCCAGGTCAAAATACGTCCGAGTTATGACAAAAATAGATCGACCTACATTTTCTCCATCAGAACGCTACATCAAAGAGTCTATAGACTCCTTCGGGACCTACATAGACTCCTTCATTTGGGTATTTTTACTTATAATTGGGAAGTTTGATCATTTTTGGTTCGTGCGAAGACCTCTTTTTATCGTGCGGGAAAAGAGAGACATTCAAAACGCGATTTCGTAATTCGACGCAATAGGCTGAATAGTTTAACCTTCAGCCGAGTTCGGGTTAAATACGACGAATGACTTAACACAAGACAAAACGCATTTGTTGACACAAACACCGTTTGAAGAGTTTATTATTACATAAAATGATCGTTATTGATTAATTATTGATTAATTATTGATATTTATTGTTGCATATTGGCTGCTATCAATATTTACACAAATGGTATTAATTATATCTTATAATTGCTCCTTTGGTCAACTTTGACTATCGGAAAATGAAAATCAAAATATGCCGCTGAAAAAAATGTAATCGATATTAAAGGTACGGTTGGCCTTGGCGGTGGGTATCCTGTGAAAATATTTCCAACCACCACAAACAGAAAGAACATCAAAATGTAGACAGACTTTGTCCGTATACAAATAAAAAATATCGCATAAACAGTATGTTATTGTCATATGGTTGACCATTGCTATGTAAACAAAAGCATAAAAAGTTACTTTTCTGATGTTTGTTTATATTATGATGGTAAACATAAAGAGCGTTCTTTGTGGGTGAATTCCTGATATGGAACTAATAAAGAGCGTTTATGCCATTTGTGTGTGATTAGCCAGTAGCATTGTGCTGTCTTCTGTAACACAATCAGGCTCTTGCTTAGGTAAAATATAGTAGTTCTTTATGATAACATGCTGTTTACGCGATGGTCATGGTATATATGAACGAAACTGTATGCGTTTTACTGCTTTTTCTGTTTACGGTGATTGGAACAAATATGAATATTTTCGACAATTAAGGCATCACGTGCCTTTAAAGTTTCATCCTTTCGGCAACATGGAATTGGTTTTAATTACTTAAATGATTAATATAGTAATTTGCCTTTTATCTGTGATGAAATGAGAAATGGTAATAGTCTTTTTTTGCTAACATTAAATTAAATTAAATAAATTAAGTAAAATACAGTGGAATTATTATTATTATTATTTATTACATTTTTGCGCACGTTGGCATCTCTCTGAGTGCATTCTAGTTATAATTAGGTCCCATAATGATCTAAATGTTCACTGATGAGAAATTATCCCTTATGAAAAGTTCAGATAATAAGTTCAACAAATGACCATAGGTTGTTTGTTGAACTTATTATCCAAACATTTCCCACCAATTAATAGGATTTTCTTCTGCAATTGATATTATCATGTTTCATATCCTGAAGATCCCTACATATTATTAGACTATTCCAATGTATACCTTTATAACTGATGGGAGAATCCTGTATAGAAAAGGTTAAAGTGGTGTGACACACTCCGCAGGGGTGCACAGTAAATTAACATACTCAAAGCAGATATTTTAATTGATTTCGTATCAAAATTGTATACACACAATGCCATTCCATAATATAAATCAAATATAGTGAATCTCGTTAGCAAAATCATTCTCATTTGTTTATCGTCAATTTGTTGACTGTTTACATTTTTGAGTTGTTCAGATTTCGTGTTTTATGATAGGGTACACCCATTGTTGTTGAATGTTTGGACAATAATAGTTTAATGATGCACTATTCAAATGGGCCGAGTCATAAAATATGAGTTTAAAGCAGTGAAATAAGCACATAGAGCAATGCCCTAAATAATCGACTATTGATCTGCGAATCAGGGATATTACATCGAATCGAATCTCGATATCGAATCTTCTTCCTGATATCGACATCGAATCGAATCTCAAATCGAATCAGCTAGTAATTGACATTGTTTACCAGTGTGTGTTTCGGTGTCTCATGACAAAAAACTGCAAAATTTACTAGATACTATATAACAATGTTAATCTGCTTGTGTTTTTTTAGGAAAATCATGACATAGACAAGTCATTCTCAATCTCATGGTGGGTTTGTTACGTTTGGGATATGTTGCATTGAATTTTTATCTAGGTGTGAACATGACACAAGAAGTGACAGTAAGACACTTAAAGACAGTTCAATCAACGTATCACAAACCCCATGGAATGGAAGTCACAATTATTTAATAAAGATTTGACACAAGTGGACATGGGTACACCGTTCAGCTATATAAGTGTTGTATCATCCGATACCAATGGTAGTTATCTGTTAAACCGTTAACCACAATAGATCAAACACATACATCACATATTCACAGTAGTTGTCTTCATGGAGGGGGTCCCAGAAAACAGACACAAATTACAAGTGTTAAATGTTATCAACAAGATTCAATGGATCGAAACATGGTGCAACGAGCTCGATTTCCGGGAAACAAACTGAAAGTAGGAAATTTATAGAGTCCATATAGACCGACTATTCTAAGGTTTCTCACACCTTCTGTTCATTCTATGTTTTGTCGCTCATCACGGCGGTTGACATTGAATTTTATTCATATATTCTGAATTGGATATCTGAAGTTCTAAACATAAGGTACTCAATTGTGTTCCGCATCTAGCGATCACGCACCATGAAGAGAATATACACAGTGTCGATACAGTTTACAAATATTTGCGGTGATTGATCACCGTCACAGGTTGCGATCGGATAATTTGCATAATGCACGTCTATTCTGAGCGGCATACATTCAAAATTACCTACATTGGCTAACTTGGCAACCTTGTGCTTCAATTTGAGTGAGTTCAGGTCATTTGGTATGTGTTATTTAGACACAAAAAAATGAGACTACACCAAAAAATCCGAATCAGAGGACCATTTCGGGGTCGATCTCGAATCGGGTGCCCGATATCGACATCAAATCGAAACTCGAATATTCGCAGGTCCCTATGATCGACTCCTTAACAACAGCAGAATTATGGGTAACTTTTCAAGATTTAGTCGGAAATAATCCGATCCTCACCAAAGTAAAGTTGAGCTAAAAATGAATGGACAAAACCTGTAGTATGTGGGTATCCTTTCCCCCCCCCAACCTGTGCTATCATCATGCCAAAGGACATCAAAATCTGATAGTTATAACACCCGAGTTACAAGTCTGCTCAGACAGACGGACCCTGACGGATGAACGGACGGAGCACTCAACTATATGCCCCGTACCTCCCATGGGGGTTTCTTTACTAGCTCAATTTACCTGTGTTTATGGTTAGATCTTACATTATATATATCATAGATAAAAAATGAGAAATTTCTTCCCCAATTATACCCTCAATTAAATTCGTAAATAATGTTTTAATTTGGCAAAAAATAAATCCCTGGTTGTCAGGTGGTTCATATCACCAACTTCAACTGGGGAACATCAATCTGATCCTACGTTTTCCATAACAGTTGAGGTCTACACAGAATTAGGTCCCCAGTGGGTCAATTGGGTGATGCTAGCATGGCGTGCGGTATAGCGTCACTAAATTCACACTCTGGGGACCTCATTCTGCAAATGTCAGAAACACTATTTCAAGGCTTGCAAACACGTACTAGCTGCCCTGTGAAAAACAGCTACATTTGTAACTACCAACCAAGAACTTGATTCTTTTGAGATTGAATGTATCGCAGCTGTTGAGGTGGTCGGCAAGTCTGCCCGGTGTTGAGATCACGATGTGTGGTTGCACATTCAGATCCTTTCCCTGCTGCATCATATCTGAAATTAAAGTGCCATATCAAATTCAAACCATAGTTTTTCAAGATTTCTTTTTTAAGTTTTGATCAAAATTAGAATACATATTTCTAAGGATGGGAGATGCGGTTTGTGTTGTGTTACAATATGTATCTTGATACCTGGTTCACGGTACATACATGAATCTAGATATGGTCGTATTCCAGATCATATGCTGAAAATTTTACAATTCAATAACGGAGTGATTCTTAAATGTATTAATTGGAATATTGAAATAACGTATAGGATATAAATTTTGCGAATCTACAACGGCACAATATTTTATTGCCCAATACGATACATGTATCTCAGCATTTCAAATCTCGATTCACTCACGAGTGCACTGGTTGTTTCTCCAATCCCTACATATTACATTGATGTGCATAGTTTTGAAGATCTAAAATGTGCAAAGATAGTGATAGATCATACAAATTATAAACAATAGAACTCTCTATGTGGAGGCAATAAGCATATGTTAAAGGTACTCAATCCGATCAGATGGTCCCCATATCATCAAGATACAACAACAACATTTCTTCAAAATATGCTTTAGTTATCAGAATTGATTTATTGCAATGAAATAATGCTAACCACTGTCAACTATGGTATAAAAATTCCCAAAACTTTTTATTTATCAACATTTTGTTCAACAAAATATGGCCGTATTATCTCTTAAGTATCACAAAATTTGGCTGTAGTACCATTTGATTTTAGAGATCATCTTCATCTGCAATTTTGTCCGAGACCTTCCATTTGAGCACATGTTTCTGGGCCACATATTACTACACATGAGAAATAGCCAACTTCAAAAATTTATATCTGATCCCTCTGAGCTTTGATGGGTGGGTTCCTAGACTCGAATAAAAATTGTTTTACCCCCGAAGCCAAAGAAATAGTAATTTAGGAGCGTCTGATAGGATTGAGTACCTTTAATGTATACAGATAGCAAAGTCACATATTCCAATGAAAATCAAGTTGTTGTATATATTATTGTGGAATGCTAATAACATCTTATTATTACAATGAAGACATGCGAAGAAGTGTAGTAAAGTGTTTAACTTTCACTATTGGAAAAAGCTGTGCAGCTGAAAACTTTAGAAAGAGTGCAGTCCGAGTAAATCAGACTAAACAACTATGTGTTCGAGGGTCTGAAACATTCCGATATACTTTGCATAAACCATGGAGTTACAGGGCATCCCCCACATAAGCAAACATAATGATGTCATAGACTCACTGCCCATACTTCGTTTTAAAATTTTCATGCAACTATCTTCTGAATGGTTCCCACAATTTGTTGTTTGTTGGCACTGTCATATGTGATACTTTTTTATAGTAATTGGATTCACTGCTATTTGTTCCAGACTATCGAATACAGTAATGCTCTTAATAATCGACCCCTTAACCACAGCAGAATTATGGGTAACTTTTCAGGATTTAGTCGGAAATATGGCTTCTTGCCATTCATCGGAAAGCTCTCAAGGAGAGCTTTCCTATGAATGGCCACAAGCCATATTTCTGACTAAATCCTGAAAAGTTACCCATAATTCTGCTGTGGTTAAGGGGTCGATTAATTAGGGCATTACTGTACATAGCTGTTCAGTAGCCTGGATTCACTCAGACTGGAAAGAGAGCTGATTCTTACCGAGTCCACCTGTGATAACAGTAACTCTCACGCCGATCGGCTTTCCAAGGACATAAAACTGTTCAGCAATCTGAAATGCCAGCTCCCTGAAAATGACAACATTCTGTTCACAGGTATTAACCAGAAAACAGGGCCAGCAACAGGGTTGGCACTGGACCTAAATTTTCTCTTGCCAAATTTTTTGCCAAATTTCAAATTGATTTGCCAAATTTAATTGAGGGTATATAATTGAGGAAATTGAAGAAAGTTCGCACTTTTTTATTGTTGTTATAAAATGTAAAACCTAACCACATACACAGGTAAAATGAGCTAGTGAAACAAGCTAGTATTATTAAAATGTATCAACATAACAATAAATATCTAAGTGACACCAGAAATTGTGTTTAATGTTGCTAAGACAGTTATCAAACTTGAAGTATCTGCCATCACAGCATACATATTATTTTGTCCCGTGTCTTAGATAGCAACAAAGCTGAATCACCAATTATTCCCTCACTTGCCGTTAACAATCGACTGATTAATCTATTGTCTTATAACTGCTGGTCACAACACACGGATATCATAAATATGTGGTGTACAATGTTGCCAGTAATGTTCATACAAAGGGGATTAACTGTAAGAACAATTTTATAATACTTTTTGTTGTTTCGTGTAAAGTGTCGCAATCAACCTTGAGAGCCGATTGCAAACAAATTATTTACACCAACCTCAATGAAATAAATACAGAACATTCTTTTTTCTGACTGCGATGTTTTAACCACAGTTAATTAACTGTTTGATGACAGTTTGTTATATACAGAACGGTATTACCGTTTTGAAGAAAATTACATACATGTATATATAACAGCTCATGTACTAGTTTATGTCATCAGTCAAACATACCGGTATATACGAGAATACATTGGCCTTACAATATTTACATTGACCTTGTAAGGCAGTGTATTCTCTTATATATGCGAAACTCGCATATATTCTTATATATGCGAAACTCGCATATATAAGAGAATGCATTGGCACAGGATCTGTAATGCTGCACCAGGGCAGCTCCCATCATGAAAGGGTTAACAGGATAGAATATTACTGGTAACCACTCTATAAGTGCCAGTAGCATTGGTATGAGCCAAACTAATACTTGTGTTGACAAAGATGAATTTGAACCAGGTTCAGTACATTATGATAGATCATAGAAATAATATTACCTGGTAGGTGTGATAACCAGAGCGAAGATGCCAAATGGATCATCTGACAAGACCTGCAATATTGGCAGAGCGAATGCGGCAGTTTTCCCACTTCCAGTTTTAGCACATCCAATACAGTCTTCACCTGAAGTAAAATCTTAATGATGGTACCAGTTTCAATCATCCAGGGATTGTAAACTGAGAATGGCAGTTTCTAGTTGAAAATGTCCAATTCTGGATATGCAAATACCATGCAGTCCAGAAGGATAGGATCAATGGAAATGTTGTGTTTACCACATCAGAATTATGGGTAACTTTTCAGGATTTAGTTGGAAATATGGCTTGTTGCCATTCATCGGAAAGCTCTCACTAGTCGATTATTTAGGGCTTTATAGGAAGAGATAGACCACCTTTACGAACATTAGAGTTTATTTGGTTTCTTATTATGTTTGAATGAAAACAAAATATTCACAGAAGCCCGTAAGGCCATACCAACATTATAGCCTGGTTTACAAACATTTGGGACGAAAAAAGTAGAATATGCAACAGGCCTCAAAATGGCACCAAACATTTGCACAATGAGTTCCCAGAGGGTGAATTTAGTGAAGCTACCCATCACTAAATTCGCCCTCTGGGGACCTCATTCTGCTTAGGCCTCATCTCCCCTGGAAAGTATTTTTATTAAAAAATTAACTAGTATTTTTAGTTTCTTTAGAAAGTTTCTTTTTCTTTCTTGGTTTAGTTTCTCTATATCCTCAAATTGGCAGACGAAACAATGCATATCAAGGTGCTCAATGGGTGCACATTAGCATAGATCTGGGAACTTTTTTGGAGTCCTGATATGCAGGAGGAAAAATAAAAATAATGAAAATAATTCACAACAATTGACAAATAGTGGAACTGTACATGAATTTCATTGAAATTTAGATAACGTTTTATTCAAAGAATAAAAGAACAATCATTACTGAGAAGGAAGCATGTTTTTTTCTTTGGCAGAGGCATTACATTTCAAAACTTACATCTAATGGCCAGTTAGTCTCATTTTATCATTCAATATGACTATGTGACTAAGAAAAGATATCATTGGCAACAAGGAAGCATGTATTTTCTTCAACAGAGTTATCAGTTCGGAAGAGAGGAGATAAACAAGGTAATTTTTTTTTCAAACACATTCCGAACAGTAATGCATCTGCCGAAAAAAAAAACATGCTTCCATGTATCCAATGATAGTTTTTCTAAGTCATATTGAATGATAAAATGAGACCAACTGGCCACTACATGTTAAGGTTAGAAAAATTCAGGTGGGGGAGATAAACTTCAATGAATAATTCTTCGAACTTTATTTATTGCCCCTTTCACAGAAAATACATGCTTCCTTGTTGTCAATGATAGTTTTTCTTAGTCGCATAGTCATATTGAATGATAAAATGAGACTAACTGGCCATTAGCATATCACCCTTTTCAACAGACAAGTATATATTTTAAAACACTAAAAGAATATAACCTAAATTTGTATTGGTTGATGCAGTCAGGTGGGTTAACTTGAACAAAATGGCGAATTATAAATGCATTTTACTGTGATGACTCTTGCAATTTTAAAGAATAAATGAAGATACCAGAACCATAGTGTGCTAACTCTAGAGGAAATTACAGGGATAATTTTGGGGAAAGGGTCCAGGGCCCATGCAATTGGGAAAAATTAATATCGTAGCAGGATAAATTGGGAATTTTCCATAATAATGACACTATTAAATGGATTTTAAAAAATTAGATGTTTAAATCTTAATGAACTAATGAATAAAACAACAGTGTATATACCAGCTCATACTAAATCTGTGAGACAGTACCTCTATAAATCTGATACATGACATGTGTATACCAGCTCATACTATAAAGTCAATACCTCTATAAATCGGATAAAGACTTTATTCTAGTAGTAGAAATTATTATGTACAAATTATAGTCAGGACTATTATATATGATTGATTCTTGGTATAGGTTAGTACATGTATGCAGAATTAAGTAGTTATTCCATAATAACATGTTGCATTAAAGCATGAGTTCCCTGAATGTGAACAATATTCAACCAACCAGCCCTTTTAATTCAGATTGTTTGGCTTCGGCAATCTGCTACGGCAACCCTTTAACGTGGCCCAGTTTGCTTCAGCAAATGGCTTCGGCATTGCCGATTGCCGTAGCCAATTATGAGGGCTGACCAACTGAAAAAAAATCCCCACCTCCCTGCACCTTCCCACAAATCACCAGTTTTCATACTGGAGAAAGTTGGGTTACATGCTTCAGTACCTAAAGCCATTCAACAAAGATTCCTTGTTTCTCAGCAGACTTTTTTCTGAGAATGGGCCGGGAGGGGTTTTTGATTTTTGTATTATAATAACTTCTAAGTCAAAGAGTGATTGTATACTCATAGTAAATTCAATGCTTAAATTTAAGCAATAACCTTTTTGTCATTTAGATGTTTTATGTGGTTAAAATTTATTACAATCTAACAGGGAGCAAATTAACTGGTATCGCATCGCAATTGGCTACCCAAATTTGGATAATAGCTATGCAATTTGGTATGAATTATATATGATTTAGAACAATGCTGTCTAATCATGTCAATGTGAGGTTATTTGCTAATCAAAATTTCAAAAGTAATTTTGCTCCCTGACAATCTTAGTTTTGTTGATATACAGTTATCAACACAGAAATGAATATATGGGCTAGGATGACAAATAAACTAAAATGGAATATTCTATTGATATGAAATAATAATAAAGATACCGACCCCATTAATAACAAATAAATAATTAATACTCATTATGGCTCTTGTCTATTCATTATCTTCCCCATTTTATTAAGTGGAGTGCTGTTGTGCGCATGGTGACAATACACACTCAGAGATTGACACAGATCTACCCTAAAGATGCAATTACATTGGTAGGCCTACTTATATAAACACATGGTAAATTACTAACCAGGAGTGGCCTTCAATTTGTCATTTAACATTGACTCATAGCATTGACAGCAATACAAAATGTTCCTTAAAGGTCAGAAGTTACTGTTCGTTGTAATAATTATGCCTTCCTATTAGTTTGTCAAGACTAAGCTTTTTGTCTTAAATAAGAATAGGACTCCTCACAAAAGACATAATCCAATTAAATTTTAGTACGTACTTAAACCTAAAATAAGGTTTTCCAATTTTCAACTTAAATGTTCATTTCTTTATAATATATATATAGAAAACTTGTGCACCGACAGCCAAGCATGCTTACCACTTTTAGTTGCTATACCAGTATATACTATTGTAAAAAGACCCAATAACAGGTAGGTATATCTTCTATAAGAAAAAATTGCATATGTATCGTATTACACTGTGATCTCTGTATCTGTATCGCGATAAACAAGGATACACAAAAACCACATATTGTTACACACATAGCATTTTAGTTACCACTTGACCGACATTTAGTCTTCGCGTCTGTGCGATATGGATCAATTATAAAATACAAAACAATTTGATATGGGTGTTAAAATCGGGACGGGCGCTGATTAGAAACAAGGAATCTTTGTTGCATGGCCTAACTATCAGAAAATTTAACTACAATTGAAATTGTTGAGAATTTGTAAGAAACAATCAATTGTCATACTGGTGTATGTCAAAAACAATTTAAAGGTACTCAATCCGAATTAATGCTGCCAAGTGACTATTTCTTTGGCGTCGGGGGTGAAAAATAGTTGATTTGAGTCGAGGAACCCACCCATCAAAGCTCAGAGTGATCAGATATCAATTTTTGAAGTTTGTTATTTCAATTGTTTGTGGCCCAGAATCATGCAGTCAAACAGATGGTCTCAGTCAAAATTGCGGATGAAGATGGTAAACTCTAAAAACAAGTGGTAATACGGCCAAATTTCGTGAATACTCAAGTGATAATACGCCCCTATTTCGTTGAACAAAATGTTTATAAATAACACGTTTTGGCAAATTTGATACCATACTTGACCGTGGTTAGCATTGTTTTGTTGCAATTAATCGATTCTGATAACTAATGCGGATTTTGAAGAAATTTTTTTGTTGTTGTATCTTGATGATATGGGGATCCTCTGATCGGATTGAGTACCTTTAATTTCTATTAATCAATGCCACATAACATATCAAATTGAATTAATAAACATATTCCATACCCATAAGTCTAAAAGTTGCCTATTTTCGAGGAAACACACTTTTGGATGTTTGTTAGCCTAATAACTCCAGTTTGTTGTGTTTTGTGAGCGATATTTAGCAAATTAATTAGGCTATAATGACTCAATGAATTAAAATCAGCGACTTAAACTTTAAGGACCTTTTCTACAGGTTGATCAAACGACAGTAAAATGTTAATATCTGTGGACAGTGGTGTGTTGTGAATCTCTTGACAAAAGAATTGTGTAATCCTCAATCTGGGTTGAAACTAGGTCACCAATCAGGAGATAATATTCTCATGGGTCAGCACCTGCTGATAATAATCCCAGCTGGCATGAGTGAACATTAACTTGACCCATCAAATTCAGTTCCCAAATAGCATAACTGAGCAATGAAATCTACCATTTGTAAACAACTGCTTCCAAGCCAAAAATCCAAAGAACACTAAAGAAATGTGACTACCATATATTTGTATTATTCATCATTCTTCACATTGTTCAGTACACATACCCATATTTTTTTCTTAGATATTGACTTTGTGTTTGTTGAATTTGAGTTTGAAAAAATAGCTTTTAAAAACTTCTATAAATTTCACATTTTATATTTCTAACATAATCCACCATGAATTATACTCTTAAAATATTGCATCAATGGGTTTGGTTGCTTTGATTACTAATAAAAGTGAACATCATCCTTAATTTTGACTCCATCAAATATGGGTTAAAAACGGGTTAGTAAAGTCCTTAAGAGGCATTTATGTAACAAAAATTATTTTTGTTTTTTGTAATTTTTTTTAACTTGTTTGTGGACTTTGAAAAAAGAATTAGGACGGCCAAGTTAGATACCTTTCCATAGGATTAAGTATTATTGGGGTTGGAGTCAATTTTTTTCTGGGGACCTGTGATTTGTAGTTCAGTCATGAACGTAGTGCATATCAATCTGCGAAAGCGGTCATGTTGACCTATGTGATTGTAGCTGTAATCTGTATTCTCACATTTGGCATTTACTAGACCCTACATCGCTACTACTGATTCTATTTAATTAATAGTAGTGCCTCATTGGTTCCATTGACCTATTAAGTGTTATCTAAACAAACACAAATTACTACTAAACAAAACAAAATATCATCAAAATAAGCCTTGATATTTTCTTATAGATATATCATAAACATGAGTGGTATCAATTTAACTGTAGTAAGCATAGCATAATCCAAAAAACCTCAATGTTTGCACATTGTTTCCTTGAATGACACACATAAATGGTGAATCCCCAAAAAATTCCAAGGAAAGACTTCACACGTTTTGGGGATCCGGGGTCAACAATTTATGTCCCAGGGGATCCTATTGGGAATTTCCAGCATTTGACCAATGATATGGCCTGATATCTTTCCAAGTGACTTTTGACCTGGCCAGTGAAGATGGGTCCGTGAAGATTCGGCTGAGGGAAGATTCGACTGGGAAGATTCGGCTGGTTTTATCGGCCGAATCTTCCTAGGTTTATACCTATATATTGGGACGGGAGTTTTTATCCGACAGTTTTTGGCGCTCCCATTCCTGCCATCGTCACACATCCGGCCAACATTTGACAGCATTGAACCACTGGCCAATTCCACCAAGCTAAAAGAATTTGTGGCTGGTGTCAAGGATCAGTGGATCGAGAGTGATCGATTCACCATCCCAGAATGGTGTGTATTCGAACACTCCATTCGAACAAAACAACCACATAGAAGGTAAATATATTTTTCAAGTAACAAACGCTCTTTATTCCTGTCATATCAGGATTTAGTTTATCAATAAAATAAGATTTATTTCAAAGTAAAACAAATGGTTAATGTATTTACACATATTTTAATAAACAACTCTTTCTTCAAAACAAATGGTTAATGTGTTTACACATATTTTAATATTAAAACAACTCATTCTTCATTTCAGCATGGCACCGAAGAATTAACAGCAAGTCTGGCCAACGCCTATCATTTTACAAGCTGGTACCAATCCTACAACTTGAAGCAGCCCATGTCGAGATTGCTGTTGCAGCGAAGGATCTCGAGACCGACGTCAGGATTAGTGTTGAAACGATTAATCGACTAGTCGAAATCGACGCGATTATTAAATTAGTCGATCCCGAAATCTGCTAGTTGACTAGTCGGTTAAAAGCACTACCTATGTTCTATCATGACAGCAGTGCCATTGCACAGCCATAATCTGTAACAGTTAACACATATTAACTTCTTAAAGCCTTATTGCATTGTTCCTTTAATGATGCCACTGTGTGGTGTATTTAGCCACTAATGCTTGCCCGCCATTGCAGATCTACAGACGGAGTCCAAAAGATACCACAACTGCCAGTCATGCATGCATTGCATGGGCGGTGAACTCCATGACCTGAACTGAACCTAATGTATGCACGTGTAGGCGTGGTTTCTCTTATGTTGATCATCAAAGACATGAAGTGTCGCTGCCGACTGAACACTGTCTAGTTCGATGGGACGCAATTGACCAGTGATAACTTCTCACTGTGGCACGTGTAATACTAGAGTACTGTAATGATGCAACAAAATGGCTTAAATGATATATGAAACATAATTCGCGACAAGTCAACTCAGTAACTGAATAGATTCTAGATTATTCTAATACCCATATAACCCCCAGCCCCGCGACATGAGGTGCCAATTCAGAGAGACAATAGAACACACCCGACTATCTCGTTAGATTGCAGGAGAGCCGGGTATAAGACATCAAATTGGGAGACTCACGGGTTTGAATGTTCTGAAACGAAGAGTTGGATACTCAAAACGATGATGCCACATGGCCCATTTTATACGTCATATGGGCATAGAAACGAGATCTCTTAGAAGGGGTCCGACTAGATCAGCAACCTATGGGCAATATATAGAGAAGAGGACATAAGAACATCAGAATTCCTGCAAGAAGTGACAAAGATCTACAGAATCGGCAAGGCAAAGAAATAAGAAGAAGACCAAGAACACCGATAACAAGACAAGAATAAAAGTATTGATGAACTAGTATTGATGTTTTAATATTTGTATGTTTCAAATAAAAACTGTCCATTTTTAAATGTATTTTAAATTATTTTAATGTTTTTCAAATAAAGAAATAATATGTTCAATTCGTTCAATTAAAATGTCTATTGTTTTGTTTGTATTTCTGTTACACCGTATGTTATCAGTTAATGTAAATATGTTTCATCCATTTTATTCCATTATCTGTCTAAGAAAATCTGTTATTACTAAAATGAGTTAATCAAGACCCTTAGAAAAAACCCCATACTCCTTCTAATTAGTTGTTATTGTTACAACTAAGACAAAGACTAAGCTGCGCACACAAGCTTAGTCCCCACACAAGCCGTAATCTCTCCACTAATTAGCTAAATCAAACGACTGGCCGAATCTTCCCAGCCGAATCTTCCCGCGACCGAAAAATACCTGGCCGAATCTTCCCGCGACCGTGAAGATCACTCCGCAATGAGATCACAATCATCACCTGTTTCCACAATGTCTGCCATCATGGCCATGTGCATAATATGCACATGCATGGCCATGATGGCAAACATTGTGGAAATTGGAAATAATATTTTTATTATGAGTATGCTATGTTTACCAAAGCAAAGGTAAATTTATACCAGTTATATATGGTTTTTATCAGATTATACATCCATAACTTGGCATAAGAATTTAAGAAAATATATCAAGGCTTATTTTGTTGATATTTTGTAGTAATTTTTGTTGGTTTTGATACCACCGATATGGGCAACGGAACCAAGGAGAGGCTAAATACTTGTTAGTTTGGTGACTAATTAGTTTTAGGCTTTAGCCTCGCGTGGTTTAGGCTTTAGCAGGTCAGGGAGAACCCAAAATCGATGTACTAAACCTCGATTTGTGTGAAAAACCTTGATCGAGGTTCTTCGAGACCATGTGATCACTGGTCAAAACATACACCCATGATATAAGGGGAAACACTCTAAACCAAATATGATACTAATGGAAGTAATATAGTGTAAGTGATATAGTGTGGAGTATTTCATCTTACACCTATGGGAGGCCAAATTCACATTTAATATGATCACCTCAGTACGTATGGACAACCCAAAACACGTACGTCTATCTATAAAATGATAAATGTATGTTTCATAGGAGTGCCTGTATTTCTGGCCAACTTGGGATATACGAATCACGATCACGCCAGTGCGTATGGACCGTAGGACGGCGACATGTCACTCCATGTCCAAAGGTTCGCTATTCCCAAGGTTCATTATACCGAAGTTTCGCTATTCCCAAGGTTCTCTATATTCCTCAATATTCAGAAGGTTTTTATAACTTGTTATTTTGAAGTTTCATTCTATTATCTATATTCTAAAGTATTGAGAGAGTTCTTTATCATAAGACTCTTTTTTATGAAGGAAATAACTTAAAGGTACTCAATCCGATAAGACGCTGCTAAATTACTCTTTCTTTGGCTTCGGTGGGAAAAAAATATTTGATTAGTGTCGAACCCACCCATCAAAGCTCAAGAGTAATTAGATATCGATCTTTGCAGTTTGCTATTTTTATTGTTTCTGGGCCTAATCGTGCCAGGACGAGGTCAAACGGGTGATCTTCCATATAAAGATGGATAACTGTAAAATTGTGGTAATAATAACTACTTGGTATTAGAGTTGTCCATCTTTTCTGGTTAAATACGCCCAGAATAGCATACCTTCAGAATAGCGAACCTTCTTAATAAGAACCTTTGGAATAGCGACCCTTCGGAATATGGAACCTTCGGAATAATGAACCTGATCCTGTATGAAGAGCCCATGACACGTCCATCAATAAATGTATACATGTTTCATGGGACCTGTATGGCGTAAGCCATACTTGATACTAAAAGGTCGTATTCCAAGACTAGCATTTTACCAGACCTGCCATCGCCAAATTGAACAGGTCTGGCAAATGTGAGAATACAGCTACAATAGCTGTATTCAGCTAACCTAGCTGTATTCAGCTATAAATTATACTCTCAAACCGGCTGTTTTTCGATAATAAACTAGAAGTGCTAATTTGCGCATCAAAATTAGGCTACCATATTCTCCGGTCACCCTCAACCAAATCAAAATCGTCGCTTGTGTTCTGACAAAGTGTTGCCTTTTGTCGACACGGCAATTCTGATTTTGTGTGAAAACTTACTACGGTGGTCGATGTCAGTAAATATTCTGAGGACTATTTTCTGCAAATGCATTCATTAACTAACTTATAAAATAAAGATCAAATTCATCCCAAACACTCGTTTACTTCTTCCCGATGCTAAACCGGTAGGGGGCGTTAGAATGGTGTATCTATATCGAGCATTTAGAATTACATACCACTAGCGGTTTGTGAGCGATACTGGTAACTATTCATAACGGTATATACAGATATTGTGCGGCATATTGCAAATGTATGGCAAAACATAGGGACAACTGAAATGAAAATGCGACTTATATAATTTCTGAAGTATTTCAAACATGAAGTCCTGGTCGTTAGCGAGTCAGAACTATTCAATCTGTTTTGGAGGGAAAATATATAATGTGTGAAAACTTACTAAACATAACATTGGTATTTGTATTTTCGCGATTCGACATACATGTATGCGTTTCCGTATTTTTGGAGAGAATCAGCTCAAGCAGTGAGTGGAACTCGCTCGGTTAAACTCTGGCTAGAGATGTTCCCATTTTTACCTGTTTTAACGCACCAACCAAACTGAGTTTTAGCAGCATCATATTGATACTTCCGGGAATGATTAAGATGTTCCATCTTCGGTGATAAATATTGTATTTAATGTATTTTTCAAGGTATTCCGCATTGCATAAGAGAGTTATTAACCGTTATGACCGACATCGACCGCCGTAGTAAGTTTTCACACATAATCACCATCGTCGTGCCGACAAAAGGCAACACTTTGTCAGAACACAAGCGACGATTTTGATTTGGTTGAGGGTGACCTCAGAATAGGGTAGCCTAATTTTGATGCGCAAATTAGCGCTTCTAGTTTATTATCGAAAAACAGCCGCTTTGAGAGTATAATATATAGCTGAATACAGCTAGGTTAGCTGAATACAGCTATTCCTATTGTAATTTGTAAATTGTAGCTGTATTCTCACATTTGCCAGACCTGTTGAAATTCCAAACGTGTTCTCCGAATTCGGATGTCTCACCTTTGAGAATATGAGGGACACAATGTATTTGTATGGGTGTAGGCTGTGACAATCCCATCACATTACATTGTTTAACAATCCATTCTTTCAATTCAAGATCTCTGAATGTCTTTTTCATGCTTTCTTGCTCTTCATTACTGGGCGCCGCCATGTTTCTTCTTGGGAAGCGTTCGACTGAAGAACTGGATACCGGAAGTCAGAACTGCCCAGAACACAGTCTGCTTACCTTTGCGATCCCAAACTCTCCCAGCGTAGATCAAAACTAAACGTATAATATGATTACGTCAGTACGTATGGACAAAATAAAGGTACATGGTATGGACAACCCAAAACACGTACGTCCATCTATAAAATGATAAATGTATGTTTCATAGGAGTGCCTGTATTTCTGGCCAACTTGGGATATACGATCACGCCAGTGCGTATGGGCCGTAGGACGGGGACATGTCACTCTATGTCCAAAGGTTCGCTATTCCCAAGGTTCATTATACCGAAGTTTCGCTATTCACAACGTTCTCTATATTCCTCAATATTCAGAAGGTTTTTATAACTTGTTATTTTGAAGTTTCATTCTATTATCTATATTCTAAAGTATTGAGAGGGTTCTTTATCATAAGACTCTTTTTATGAAGGAAATAACTTAAAGGTACTCAATCCGATAAGACGCTGCTAAATTACTCTTTCTTTGGCTTCGGTGGGGAAAAAAATATTTGATTAGTGTCGAACCCACCCATCAAAGCTCAGAGTAATTAGATATCGATCTTTGCAGTTTGCTATTTTTATTGTTCTGGGCCTAATCGTGCCAGGACGAGGTCAAAACGGGCGGTCTTCCAGATAAAGATGGATAACTGTAAAATCGTGGTAATAATAACTACTTGGTATTAGAGTTGTCCATCTTTTCTGGTTAAATACGCCCAGAATAGCATACCTTCAGAATAGCGAACCTTCTTAATAAGAACCTTTGGGATAGCGACCCTTCGGAAGATGGAACCTTCGGAATAATGAACCTGATCCTGTATGAAGAGCCCATGACACGTCCATCAATAAATGTATACATGTTTCATGGGACTGTTTATATATACATATATAATAATATAAGACTGGAGTAAAGTTGAGACCAACATGTCTTTGTTAATATTGGTGCTCAGATTTCAGCGAAATTTGGTGTGGTGACTCGGGGTGCCCTGGCAGAGTGAATAATGCCGTTAGTTTTTCTAAATTTTTATTTAAACAAATTTAAATAAATTTAAAAAAATGAACATATGTGAATATTTAGGTACAAATAAACGTATTTGCACGAGAATATGTTGCAGTCCAAGATATAGAGGAATGTGGGAATGTGGGCCACAGTTAGACATGGGTCAGAGTGAGATATTGCCTCTAACATTTCTTCCTATTTCCAGACCAATATCCATGGCGCCAGTCAAGAGATATTAGCCATATAGCACATGTTACTATATTTCTTCAAAATGCAATCGGCAGGTGAAGGTTGAATCTGGCCAAGCAACCAATTTTCAAGGCAAAATTATTTAATTTAATTTTTGCAATTTTAAAGGTACTCAATCCGAATTAACCCTCGCAGATTACTATTTCCTTGACTTCAGAGGTGAAAAATATTTGATTCAAGTCGAGGAACCCACAACATCAAAGCTCAGAGTGATCAGATACCGATTTTTAAAATCTATCATTTTAATTTTACGTGGCCCAGCAAACAGCAGACAAGAATACTTTCTCTGACCAAATTGCAGATGGAGATGGATAACTCTAAAATCAACTGAGTTTTTTTTTGTGTGTGTCAGATGTTTGACAAACCAGCAATATTCGTTGAGCAAAAAGTTGATAAATAAATTACAGGTTTTTGTCAATTTTATGCCATAATTGACTGCAGTTAGCATTATTTTCGAGCAATTAATTCTGTCAACTGAAGCGGCATTTCAAAAAAAATTCTTGTTGTTGGAATCTGATGATATGGGGACTATTGATTCGGATTGAGGACCTTCAAGGGAAAAATATCTTTATTGGATAAATTTACATATAATACTGAATACATTTTTATGAAAACGGGGATTTAATGCATATTTCACATAGCCACATCTGATTTATTTATAGAGGTAACGTTTATGTATGCTTGACTTTCAGCGATTTACATGGATGGGACACAATGACTCAATGAGACATAATTTATGGCCCTGGTAGGATCCAACTTCAGTAGATGACAGGCACTTCGAAAAGGAATGAGATAATTTGCCAAATGACTATTGTTTTGGGGCTAAATAATTTAGATCAAACAAACTGATGTCATAGTGGTATGTTCGGTGTGTTTCCTATACGGTTACTACTTAGGGGTGACCCCTTCTGTGAAGTAGATGATGAGAAACAAGTATTAAGGGTGGTCCCAGCTCGAGATTGCATGCTTGTTCATGACTTTTGTGAGCTTATATCGTACTCTCAGATGTCTAAGCATTGTGATGGTCAATAATAGTGATAGCGGAGACATAGACTGAAATTAACAATATTGATTGAAATTTAATTCTATTTCAATTTAAAGACACGGTTGGCCTTGGCGGTGGGTATCCTGTGAAAATATTTCCACCCGTCAAAAACCGCCACAAACAGAAAGAACATCAAAATGTAGATAGACTTTGTCCGTATACAAATAAGAAATATCGCATAAACAGTATGTTATGGTCATTTGTTTGACCATTGTTATGTAAACAAAAGCATAAAAGTTACCTTTCTGGTGTTTGTTTATATTATGATGGTAAACATAAAGAGCGTTCTTTGTTGGTGAATACCTGATATGGAACTAATAAAGAGCGTTTATGCCATTTGTGTGTGATTAGCCAGTAGCATTGTGCTGTCTTCTGTAACACAATCAGACTCTTGCTTATGTCAAATATAGTAGGTCTTTATTATAACATGCTGTTTACGCGATGGTCATGGTATATATGAACGGAACTGTATGCGTTTTAATGTTTTTCTGTTTACGGTGTTTGGAACAAATATGAATATTTTCGACAATTAAGGCCGCACGTGCCTTTAATTCTATATATGTCTCTATGCGAAAAAACTTAATGATCGTTGAGAATTTTATCTGAAATTACTAATCATGCGGCACATGCTGACACTATTGTTAGGCATCTGATAGTATATAAACATTTTAATAATTGCCCAGGAGGAATGACATTAGTATGAAGGACGCAAAGGAAAATCCACCACAAAGTCATTTAAATCTTGCCATTTCAAAGTTGGATCTTCACATTCTATGACACACATTATTAATGAAAGGTACTTCATAATTTATTAACTGTACTAGTTACTTCCCTATCGCAACAGCAAAAACTTTGTACTGGTGGAATATATCATTCTTGATGGGCATAGATACATAGATATTCATGGCATGGTCTGAGAAAATGCTACTAGATTAAACATTTATACGATTGCCTCATTAGTCATGTACATGTATAACAAGAAGGTCGTAACAGTTCAACTAAGTTGGCCTGGAATTATTATATTTAGCATACATATTATTCCAATCCCAATGTGTCAAGTCGACAATAGCAAGTACGCAGGGCTATATTTAATAATTTTTCCACAAATAGCCACTCGTTCATATATATGCTAGCCATGCTGGTCAAGCTCCCGCTTAATGCTTAAGGTTTAAATCGAGAACACAGTGTTAAAATCATGAATTATTTAATATGTGAGAATGCTAAAACTAATCACCATGCATTATAATTATTATATTTAACTTGATGTGTCCATCACATGAAACAGAATTCATACACACATATGGAAAGTTGGCCCAGAAGCATATCCTCTCACCAGTCACTGCATGAACTCTGCAGTGTGCCGAGACCAAGTGGGATTGGGAGATGTTCTTTCTTTTCCTTCACTCAACAAGAAGATAAACGACTCACTTTGTTAGTCACCAATTCACTGGGCTTTACATGTTTGTTACATCTGTGTGTTGACTGCTCTGTAGATGGCTAGAATTGAATTTTGACCTGAGTCACATTCACTGTGAGTGGGTGAGGCTGAGCCTGAAGTCGTTGATAACTAAATTTACTAATCTGTAATTACTAAATTGACTAATACAATCCTAATATTATTAGATTAGAAGGCCACATGACCGCTTTCACTGGATACTGCTTCCACAAGTTCCAGCTACGTGCTACGTTCAACGGTTCATGACTGAACTATACTGTCTATACTGAGTAAATGAGTAAATGAGTCAGCTCTAAAATGTCCATTTTCTGATTTCCTTGACCCAAGTTGAGGCTTGACCTGACAGTGTTTGATATATTAACAATTAAATTTACTATTTAGAGAAGTAGTTAGTTAGTAGACTGAACAATTTGCCGCTTGCAGTTGCAACTCTAAGTTTAACTTTAAGTCTAAGTCTAACCAGTCCAGGTGAAAACAGACTTAAAATTGAACAATAACAGAACAAGTCAAATCGCCGTGGTGATCAGTCTGCACAGACCAGTCCACATTTCACCCCAGTGACCTTCATTTTCATATTTTTGTCAGTCACAGATTCGTCATTGAGTTTCTTTCCGAATGACTGATTTTCACTTTTAAACTTCCAAGTTCAAAACAAGTTCTAACTTCTAGTGTTGTTGTTCTTCTTCTTCTTTTGACTGCTTTGACTCTAAAGTCATTCCAGTAATGGGCTCGTTGTGCTATCTTCGCTTGTGCTTTATCGTTTGTTCTTAACGCTTACGTGCTGTGATACCGTTGTACATTTAAAATACGAGCGATAACAATAACAAGCAATTCAATTTCAAATTTCGCAAATAAGAGAGCGCCACCATTTTGTAAAGAAATTACGTCATCATTTCCAACGTTGCTATGGCCTGCCAGGTGACGTAATATTCAAACTTTAACGGTACGGAATCTGGCGAGGTTTGCCGAATGCTATGCGCCCGTGTCAGCTAAATCCACATTAAGCATTTAATTTTGAATAAGGTTGATTTTGTGTTACAAATTTAATAGTGTTGCTATGGGGAGGCTGATCGAAGAAGAAAAATAAATTCGTTTTATTAATTTGTCAATTCTATTCCAACATGGCGGCCACCATAGGGCCCCATATGTCTGAATCGCCCGGATGTAAAAACAATTTTTTCATGTTGATGGGGTATAGAAATTACTGACGTCACATACGCAATACCGTAAAACAACCCTTTTGGGTTGTGAATATGATTACGTCAGTACGTATGGACAACCCAAAACACGTACGTCCATCTATAAAATGATAAATGTATGTTTCATAGGAGTGCCTGTATTTCTGGCCAACTTGGGATATACGATCACGCCAGTGCGTATGGGCCGTAGGACGGGGACATGTCACTCTATGTCCAAAGGTTCGCTATTCCCAAGGTTCATTATACAGAAGTTTCGCTATTCACAAGGTTCTCTATATTCCTCAATATTCAGAAGGTTTTTATAACTTGTTATTTTGAAGTTTCATTCTATTATCTATATTCTAAAGTATTGAGAGTGTTCTTTATCATAAGACTCTTTTTATGAAGGAAATAACTTAAAGGCACTCAATCCGATAAGACGCTGCTAAATTACTCTTTCTTTGGCTTCGGTGGGAAAACAAATATTTGATTAGTGTCGAACCCACCCATCAAAGCTCAGCGTAATTAGATATCGATCTTTGCAGTTTGCTATTTTTATTGTTCTGGGCCTAATCGTGCCAGGACGAGGTCAAAACGGGCGGTCTTCCAGATAAAGATGGATAACTGTAAAATCGTGGTAATAATAACTACTTGGTATTAGAGTTGTCCATCTTTTCTGGTTAAATACGCCCAGAATAGCATACCTTCAGAATAGCGAACCTTCTTAATAAGAACATTTGGGATAGCGAGCCTTCGGAATATGGAACCTTCGGAATAATGAACCCGATCCTGTATGAAGAGCCCATGACACGTCCATCAATAAATGTATACATGTTTCATGGGACTGTTTATATATACATATATAATAATATAAGACTGGAGTAAAGTTGAGACCAACATGTCTTTGTTAATATTGGTGCTCAGATTTCAGCGAAATTTGGTGTGGTGACTCAGAGTGGTTTGGTGTGGTGTGGCAGAGTGAATAATGCCGTTAGTTTTTCTAAATTTTTATTTAAACAAATTTAAATAAATAAAAAAAATATGAACATATGTGAATATTTAGGTACAAATAAACCTATTTGCACGAGAATATGTTGCAGCCCCAGATATAGAGGAATGTGGGAATGTGGGCCACAGTTAGACATGGGTCAGAGTGAGATATTGCCTCTAACATTTCTCTAATTTCCAGACCAATATCCATGGCGCCAGTCAAGAGATATTAGCCATATAGCACATGTTACTATATTTCTTCAAAATGCAATCGGCAGGTGAAGGTTGAATCTGGCCAAGCAACCAATTTTCAAGGCAAAATTATTTAATTTAATTTTTGCAATTTTAAAGGTACTCAATCCGAATTAACCCTCGCAGATTACTATTTCCTTGACTTCAGAGGTAAAAAATATTTGATTCAAGTCGAGGAACCCACAACATCAAAGCTCAGAGTGATCAGATACCGATTTTTAAAATCTATCATTTTAATTTTACGTGGCCCAGCAAATTTTAGCAGACAAGAATACTTTCTCTGACCAAATTGCAGATGGAGATGGATAACTCTAAAATCAACTGAGTTTTTTTTTGTGTGTGTCAGATGTTTGACAAACCAGCAATATTCGTTGAGCAAAAAGTTGATAAATTACAGGTTTTTGTCAATTTTATGCCATAATTGACTGCAGTTAGCATTATTTTCGAGCAATTAATTCTGTCAACTGAAGCGGCATTTCAAAAAAAATTCTTGTTGTTGGAATCTGATGATATGGGGACTATTGATTCGGATTGAGGACATTCAAGGGAAAAATATGTTTATTGGATAAATTTACATATAATACTGAATACATTTTTATGAAAACGGTGATTTAATGCATATTTCACATAGCCACATCAGATTTATTTATAGAGGTAACGTTTATGTATGCTTGACTTTCAGCGATTTACATGGATGGGACACAATGACTCAATGAGACATAATTTATGGCCCTGGTAGGATCCAACTTCAGTAGATGACAGGCACTTCGAAAAGGAATGAGATAATTTGCCAAATGACTATTGTTTTGGGGCTAAATAATTTAGATCAAACAAACTGATGTCATAGTGGTATGTTCGGTATTTCCTATACGGTTACTTCTTAGGGGTGACCCCTTCTGTGAAGTAGATGATGAGAAACAAGTATTAAGGGTGGTCCCAGCTCGAGATTGCATGCTTGTTCATGACTTTTGTGAGCTTATATCGTACTCTCAGATGTCTAAGCATTGTGATGGTCAATAATAGTGATAGCGGAGACCTAGACTGAAATTAACAATATTGATTGAAATTTAATTCTATTTCAATTTAAAGACACGGTTGGCCTTGGCGGTGGGTATCCTGTGAAAATATTTCCACCCGCCACAAACAGAAAGAACATCAAAATGTAGATAGACTTTGTCCGTATACAAATAAGAAATATCGCATAAACAGTATGTTATGGTCATTTGTTTGACCATTGTTATGTAAACAAAAGCATAAAAGTTACCTTTCTGGTGTTTGTTTATATTATGATGGTAAACATAAAGAGCGTTCTTTGTTGGTGAATACCTGATATGGAAGTAATAAAGAGCGTTTATGCCATTTGTGTGTGATTAGTTAGTAGCATTGTGCTGTCTTCTGTAACACAATCAGACTCTTGCTTATGTCAAATATAGTAGGTTTTTATTATAACATGCTGTTTACGCGATGGTCATGGTATATATGAACGGAACTGTATGCGTTTTAATGTTTTTCTGTTTACGGTGTTTGGAACAAATATGAATATTTTCGACAATTAAGGCCGCACGATCGTTGAGAATTTTATCTTAAATTACTAATCATGCGGCACATGCTGACACTATTGTTAGGCATCTGATAGTATATAAACATTTTAATAATTGCCCAGGAGGAATGACATTAGTATGAGGGACGCAAAGGAAAATCCACCACAAAGTCATTTAAATCTTGCCATTTCAAAGTTGGATCTTCACATTCTATGACACACATTATTAATGAAAGGTACTTCATAATTTATTAACTGTACTAGTTACTTCCCTATCGCAACAGCAAAAACTTTGTACTGGTGGAATATATCATTCTTGATGGGCATAGATACATAGATATTCATGGCATGGTCTGAGTAAATGCTACTAGATTAAACATTTATACGATTGCCTCATTAGTCATGTGCATGTATAACAAGAAGGTCGTGACAGTTCAACTAAGTTGGCCTGGAATTATTATATTTAGCATACATATTATTCCAATCCCAATGTGTCAAGTCGACAATAGCAAGTACGCAGGGCTATATTTAATAATTTTTCCACAAATAGCCACTCGTTAATATATATGCTAGCCATGCTGGTCAAGCTCCCGCTTAATGCTTAAGGTTTAAATCGAGAACACAGTGTTAAAATCATGAATTATTTAATATGTGAGAATGCTAAAACTAATCACCATGCATTATAACTATTATATTTAACTTGATGTGTCCATTACATGAAACAGAATTCATACACACAGATGGAAAGTTGGCCCAGAAGCATATCCTCTCACCAGTCACTGCATGAACTCTGCAGTGTGCCGAGACCAAGTGGGATTGGGAGATGTTCTTCTTTTCCTTCACTCAACAAGAAGATAAACGACTCACTTTGTTAGTCACCAATTCACTGGGCTTTACATGTTTGTTACATCTGTGTGTTGACTGCTCTGTAGATGGCTAGAATTGAATTTTGACCTGAGTCACATTCACAGTGAGTGGGTGAGGCTGAGCCTGAAGTCGTTGATAACTAAATTTACTAATCTGTAATTACTAAATTGACTAATACAATCCTAATATTATTAGATTAGAAGGCCACATGACCGCTTTCACTGGATACTGCTTCCACAAGTTCCAGCTACGTGCTACGTTCAACGGTCCATGACTGAACTATACTGTCTATACTGAGTAAATGAGTAAATCAGTCAGCTCTAAAATGTCCATTTTCTGATTTCCTTGACCCAAGTTGAGGCTTAACCTGACAGTGTTTGATATATTAACAATTAAATTTACTATTTAGAGAAGTAGTTAGTTAGTAGACTGAACAATTTGCCGCTTGCAGTTGCAACTCTAAGTCTAAGTCTAACCAGTCCAGGTGAAAACAGACTTAAAATTGAACAATAACAGAACAAATCAAATCGCCGTGGTGATCAGTCTGCACAGACCAGTCCACATTTCACCCCAGTGACCTTCATTTTCATATTTTTGTCAGTCACAGATTCGTCATTGAGTTTCTTTCCGAATGACTGATTTTCACTTTTAAACTTCCAAGTTCAAAACAAGTTCTACTACTAGTGTTGTTGTTCTTCTTCTTTTGACTGCTTTGACTCTAAAGTCATTCCAGTAATGGGCTCGTTGTGCTATCTTCGCTTGTGCTTTATCGTTTGTTCTTAACGCTTACGTGCTGTGATACCGTTGTACATTTAAAATACGAGCGATAACAATAACAAGCAATTCAATTTCAAATTTCGCAAATAAGAGAGCGCCACCATTTTGTAAAGAAATTACGTCATCATTTCCAACGTTGCTATGGCCTGCCAGGTGACGTAATATTCAAACTTTAACGGTACGGAATCTGGCGAGGTTTGCCGAATGCTATGCGCCCGTGTCAGCTAAATCCACATTAAGCATTTAATTTTGAATAAGGTTGATTTTGTGTTTCAAATTTAATAGTGTTGCTATAAGGAGGCTGATCGAAGAAGAAAAATAAATTCGTATTAATAATTTGTCAATTCTATTCCAACATGGCGGCCACCATAGGGCCCCATAGGTCTGAATCGCCCGGATGTAAAAACATTTTTTTCATGTTGATGGGGTATAGAAATTACTGACGTCACATACGCAATACCGTAAAACAACCCTTTTGGGTTGTGATTATTGGTTCGGTGTAGAAGCCTTAGTTTCACTGTAGGTGCACCTGTATCTGTATGCGGTGCGTCTTTAGTGATAAAATCTGGCTTTTGCAGGACAGTTGGGGGACATAAGCTGTCAATGGTGTTTCTGCCGATTTAATTTCACTTGCGCTGTCCATATCGCCCAGGTGAGTCCATTTAATGATTGGACTCACAAATAATGAGTTTTTTTTATATTGAGTCGTATTGTTTTTGCTCTTATTGGTTCATAAGTCAGTGAGTTGATACACTGCCATGATGCAATAATTTTTGTGGTTCCGAATCATGGGAATGTTAATTTTGCAGTTATTTTCCTTTGTCCTTGCTCCTTGGTGTTCATGTAGATTGTGCTGAGTAATGAGGCTGAAATGATCACTCAAACCTAAAAAAACAAAAAACGATGAAGGGTACACATGTTTTGAACATGTGCTGAAGGGTACACCGCGGCTTTGATATCGCCACTAACGCAGTTACTTTAACTATGTTCACGATATACATTCATTGGAACGTAAACAATTATCCTCTAACACAAATCATCACAGACGCGAAAACTAAACGTCATTTAGAACGATATTTCGATACCTGTGTACCCTTCAGCACATTTTCAAAACCCGTGTACCTTTCATCACTTGTTTTTGGTGAGAGTGATTCCTTCAGCAGCAATAAGCCTTTTATTACGTGAACAGTTCTAGTGCGTTATAATTCCAGAAGAGAAAGGCACGGTACAGATAATTTAAGTTGTTGCGGAACCTAAAACCATTCAAGACCAGAAACTTCCAAAACAGAATTGACCCGTCCGTGATGTGCAATTAACTGATATCCGATTGCGTAATAAGGTATAATTGTGTGCAAAATGGGGTATCAGTCCTAAATCTAAATCTTTTATTCGCTCATTTAAATCATATATATATGTGACATAAGACGTCATATATTAATAATCTTGAATCAAGGATCTAGCGTTGGTGACACATGCATGAATGATCAAGTAAACAGTTATGAATTGGATGGGGGTGCATTGTTCAGCTGTGAACCAGGCAGTGTATTTAGCACTCGTATTTATAAATTCTCCTAATTTGAGAAGTTGTACAGCATTTCTTGTATTAATGATTTGCCCTAGATTGTATAAATTTGGTGACTGCATGACTAAGGGATAAATGTAAGAATGATATTCATCCCCAGTTTCCGCTACATTGCAATGCAGTACAGTAATATCTGGATCCATGGTCTGTTGTTTTTCCCCATGCACGAACCTGTTTCAATCGGGAGGCGGTGATTTCTACACCGAAATCAGGCACAATATATACAATAAAAGCTTCAATTTACAGAAAATGAATGACTTTTAATTTCGCTTGGAGTGTGCCGTGTGGATAATCTATGGTATATAGGACTGCACAATATCTACATCAGCACATCATGGCCAAGATTTCTGAACTGGATTGATCCTCGGAAAATATTGGTAAAGCTATGCAGCTGTTGTATAGACAGACAGTCGAGATATTCCGTGAAGACGAAGGGATCACTGACGCCGGGAAGATATATATAGCTTTCAAAATATTCCGCGGTATATTGGCGTTGATGGACTATATATATATACGGCGGTTGAATGAATCTGGACTTTCAGACGCCGATAAACGCAAACCCATGCACGAAGATAAATTTGGGACTATATCTGTTACACAATTCCGAACAGACGTTAACTTTCGTGTCCATCGTTTACACATAATGCATGGCATATAGATACGCCAGAAAACAGAAGAATGATTCAAGAATCGCTTGTAGACTTTTTGACACGCGCCGAACGCAGGCAGCACATTGCGATTTTGGTGCACGCGATATATGAAGGAACGACTGATCGGGTTAATCATTCCCCAATTGAGCAGTTTCAACGTGAAGCTTCTCGACGTGGAAAGGTTACACCCTGAAGGATGCCGTCGCAGAGGGAAGATAATATGAAATAATCCTATATATATATATAGCTGGGAAATCGCAACTTCAGCTGATGTCTGCATCTAGCCAGCTGTCAGTTGACGCTTTCAGGGCGGACCTGCATGTGGGAACTGTATGCGGACAACGGCACGGGCGAGCAGGGTCAACGCACTGCCTACGAAGACAAATGCGACATTGGAAACGGTACTTTCACAGCAGCAAGGTTAAACCCAAAGAAATCAACAATCGCACGACAAAGCGCCAAAAACAATGCGACCGAAAGAACGGGTATACCACATGCAACGGCGACTGATAAATGAGGTGCATGTCAACCGACGGAAATCTAATCTCGATGTCCCATGAACATGTCGATTTTAACCCTTTGTTGTTTGATGTGGCCACTATATCTTCGATGTGTCTCGATGCCAATTAAACGCGACGAGGCTCAACGGTAAATATAAAATTGGAAAACCGTCCTGGTGTACACAACTTTAAGCTGAAGGTGTATACAGGGCTCAATGCAACATCTTATAGCCATGCGAACCTTCAGACAAATGCATCCTGACGTGGTTAAAGACAACACAGTCACTCAAATCAGACATCACCAGAAGAGCGCTCACGGCGAGGCTCACTACATAGACCGCTACGCCATCCCAGCATGTAACGGTACCTTCGATATTTCATGCTAATTCAACGATTCTGAATGCATGATGCCAGATCAAATTCTACATCGTGAATATATCACGGGATGTTCAGGATGTCTATGGGAGGCCAAATTCACAGTTATTAATAATTGCGCAGTGGAGTAGCTTAGCCAACAATAACAGAAGAATCGTTCACTTCCGGATTAAAGCACCAAACTTCGTACATATATTGTCCACTATATCCCTGATCATAATCCAGCTGGTTCCAACTTTCGGTTAAGTGGAACCCGTTAAATTCAAGATGGCGCTCAACATGGCCGCCGTTTTTCAGACAGGACACAAAGTCAGTTTGATGAAAATTATAGTGAGACAATCTTGTCATATGTATACAAATGTATACATTTTTGTAAAGATAAGATAAAATGTCACCATTATAGGGTCAAATTGGAACTCATCGTTCAAGATGGCTGCCAAAATGGCACCTGGAAGAGGAAAAGTTGAAATTTTTCTCTAATATATTTAAGATCAGTTTATTCTGTTTGGTGCTGGTTGAGAATTGTGACTTTATGTTGTATTGTTCATGTTAACTGACAAATTGGAGCAATGAAATATGCCATTCTTGGAGTCAGAATCCCTTCTGATCCCTCAAAAATTCGATTTTACAGAAAGCGGTATAAAATTTTACCCAAAATCACCATTGTGATTTCTAGTTATATTTCATCAAGAAATTGGCAGAACTGTGCAATTTTAGTGAAGCATTCCATTTCTTATGCATATTCCTACTCATTAGTACCAACATTGTCACTTTGGCTCAAATGGCTGCAAAAATGGCGGCCAAAATGGCAGCCGAAAGTAGAAAATTTTGTTTCTTTCTCTAATTGCTTTAAGATCGGTTTATGCTGTTTGGTACTGGTTGAGAATTGTGGCTTTATTTTGTATTGTTCATGTTAAGTGACCATTGGATCAATGAAATATGCCATTCATGGAGTCAGAAACCCTTCTGATCCTTCAAATATTCGATTTTACTGAAACCGGTATAAAATTTTGCCAAAAATCACCATTGTGATTTCTAGTCATATTTCACCAAGAAATGGGCAGAACTGTGCAATTTTAGCGAAGCATTCCATTCCTTATGCATACTCAAACTCATTAGTACCAAAATTGTCACTTTGGCTCAAAATGACTGCAAAAATGGCGGCCAAAATGGCAGCCGGAAGTAGAAAATTTGTTAGTTTTTTTCTCTAATATCTTTAAAGTCAGTTTATGCTGTTTGGTACTGGTTTGAGAATTGTGACTTTATGTTGTATTGTTCATGTTAACTGACCATTGTAGCAATGAAATATGTCATTCATGGAGTCAGAGACCCTTCTGATCCCTCACAAATTTGATTTTACAGAAATTGGTATAAACTTTTACCAAAAATCACTATTGTGATTTCTAGTCATACTTCATCAAGAAATGGACAGAACTGTGTAATTTTAGTGAAGCATCCATTTCTTATGCATATTACAACTGATTAATACCAAAATTGTCACTTTGGTTTAAAATAGCTGCAAAAATGGCGGCCAAAATGTGGAAAATGGTAAATATTGCCCCATGTTGCGTGCATACAAGTTGTGGTCGATTACCAAAATTGACTACTCTGTCTGATGCACCTAACAAGTTGATTTTTCAATATATCCCAAACATTATTCTCTGCTGTTCCGAAAAGGTAGCAAATGGTGACCCACCTTGTTATTAAGCATGTTACTTAATCAAGTGAAAAATATAGGTTCTATTCTGGTTGTCTCAGTACCTTATGATGCATGACAAATTAATTTTAAAGGATGCAGTATGGGATTTTGCCCCCAAAAAAAACTTCTTTTGAGATTCTGGCCATGTTTCTGAATGGATATGGGCATGCAGAACGTCGGAACTGAGCTGAGCGGGACCAATTTATGTGGCTACTCTCACAAATTAGCGTTAAAATTTATCAACATTGATCAACTTAATACAGGATGTTTGTAAAAATGGTAGTCAGGGAGTGACATTGTGATCACAGATGATGTGAATAGGTATACATGAAGTATAATCACGAATGGTTTGACTTGTTATACATGTACAATGAGTGTCTATATGGCCATGGGTGTGGTGTTCAAGGTGAGATGCAGGTATACAAGGAGTGCTAATGCATGAGGTGAATATGTATACGTGGAGTGGCTGTATGGTCATTGAAGTGGTGTATGGGTATAACAAGAGTAGCTACATGGTCATCTGTGTGTTGTTTATGTAATATATGGAGTGACTTTATGATCATGTGTGGAATGTACAGGTGTACATTTGGGTGGCTTTGCTGTCATGGATGGGTGAATATGTATATGTAGGATCGTGGGTGGGGTGTATGGATGAATAAGGAGTGGTTGCATGCTTATGGGTATAATAGTTATATGTGTACATGGAACGGCTGTATGGTCATGATTGTTGAAGTGTGTATGCATACATGTATATTGATGGTCATTGGCGAGCGCGTTGGTACACATGAAGTGTCAGTGTGATCATAGGTGTATATGGTATGTATGTGCATCTTTGCTGTTGGTGTATTGTCATTAGGGGTATATGTGTATACAGGGAGTCGCTGTATGATCATGGATCGGATGTATGAGTTTCCATCGATTGGCTGAATTATCATGCGTGAGGTGTACATGCAAGTCTGGAATATACAAATGGCCGTGTGTGTGAGGTAGTGGTGTATCCATTCAATGCTGAGGTGTATATGTATACATGGATTGACTCTATTGTCATGTGTGTGTACATGTATATAAGAGTGGCTATATGCATGTATGTGGCAAATATGTATGATGGAGATACCATATGGCCAATTATGAGGTGGTGTAAAGGATACTGGTATGTCTTGAAGGGTTACAAGGCAATTGGTGAGGTGCATACGTACAACTGAAGTGACTCTATGGTCATGAGTGCGGTGTATGTGTATATTTTGAGTGGCTATATGGTCATGGGTGTGGTCAATATGTATACAGGGAGTGACCGTATGGCCAATGGTGAGGTGATGTGCAGGGTAACGGTATGTCTTGAATGAAAGCTGCGTAGCCACTGGTGATGTGTATATGTATACCTGGAGTGTCTTTATAGGCATGGGTGGGGTATATATGGATATCTTTAGTGGCTATATGGCCATGTGTGTGGCCAATATTTGTATATGGAGTAACCATATGACCAATGGTGATCTGAATTGGTAAATAATGATTGACTATATGACCACGAATGTGGTTATGAGTATACGAGTGGCTGAATTGTCATTAGTGAGGTGTATATGCAAACCTGGAGTGCATGAACGGTCATGTTAGCAGGGTATCGGTATATATAGAACGTCTGTATGACCATTGTTGATGCGTGTATGTATACTTGGAGTGACTCTATTGTTATGGGTGTGGTATATGTATATATATATATATCTTGAGTGACTACATGGCCATGGGTGTGGCAAATATATGTACATGGAGTAATTGTATGGCCAATAGTGAGGCTAATATGTATACAAAAAGTATGATAATGAATGTGGTGTAGAGCTATATACATAGAGTGACTATACGGTCGTGGGTGAGGTGTAGAATATACCTGGTGTGCCTGCATGGTGACTTGTTGCTATATAGTCAAGTGTGTTGTGTATGGGTATACCTAAGTATGGCTGTACGGTCATGGGTGAGGTGTATGTGTACACAGCGAGTGGTTACATGGTCATTTGTGTGATGTTTATGTACATATGGAGCCAGTTCATGGTCATGGGAAGGTTGTACATGTGTAAATTTGGGTAGGTGTCGCTTTACACAATAACTCATGGATATGTCAATCGATATAGAGGTAAAGTCAGAGAGTTCTACATCCTGGTCGTGGTTTATATGCACAATGGGGGAAAGGGTTTTCCTGACATTAGTCATTTCGATTCCAATGAGCCACAATTTTATTGTCCCGAGTACCATCATAATAATTAAATGCCCCATTTAAGTTCAGTTTCAAAGTTCTGTCCATTTCCGTACAAAAGAAATGGTCAGAATCCCAAAAGAAGTTTTTGGAAAATTCCATACTGCTTCCTTTATAATTAATTTGTCATGCCCCAATAATATTCGAAATATATATGAAAAAAAACTCTTTTTTTACCAAATTTGGTTGCCATTTTGCAAACCATCTTGAGTAATTTTGTCCAAAAACAGATCAGTGTGACACATTTAACACAAATCAAAACAACAAACACCTTCGATAAGTTCGATACCAAAGATAGTTCCATTTTACTTGAGAAAATTGTCAACCTGAAAAGTGAATTTTTTTCCGATTTTGATGTCAAGTTTGTGATAGAAAAATCAAATAATTCTGGTAATTTCAGTGTTTAAAATAGTAACAATTAACCAAGGTGCATCATAAATGGTAGTATTCAATATCTATTAGACAGAATATTCATTTGTTTATCAACCACAACCTGTATGCGGTTGCATGACTCGCTGGGGAAATATTTACATTTGTTTTCCATATTGTGGCTGCCATCTTGGCAGCCATTTTGAGCCAAAGTGACCATTTGGGTACAATTGAGTTGGAATATTCATAAGAAATGGAATTTTTCACATAGATTGCACAGTTCTTTCCATTTATTGACGAAATATTACTAGAATCCCAATGGTGATTATTGGTGAATCTGTAAAATCGATATTTTAAGGGATCGGAGGTGGGAGGGAGCCCATGAATGCCCCCACTTTTTTGGAGCTTCCGCCGAACCTGTACAATTCTTTTTAATATTTGTCAATGGTCCATCCAAACTTATGGTACCTGTACTTTATTTTTACGTGACGTCTATAACAATAAAAATGTGTTTTCTTCATTCCACGTATCTCAACCAGAATCAGGTTGAAGTATTTTGATTTTAAAAGTACTTATATTATATTGGAATTGACTATACTGAGTGCTATTCGATAATCTATTACTTTTCATTTGATTATTATAGCTGGGTATCAGGCGTTGCTCGGGTGAAGAACGCGTAATGAATTAGTGGCACTGCAAGTAATTTTTAAATACTGATTAGTTATCTAGGGGCTCTTTATTGCTAATTATTAGTGCCTCTTTAAGTCATTTGAGGTCAACAGCTTATATCCCGTGGCATTCCCCGCGTCATTTTACTTGTGTGCACCAATGATCCCAACCATAACTCACGCTCTTTATTGATCGTGTAATTTATTGGGCCCTCTTTGAATCATCTTATGTAAAAGGTGCCTATCCCGTGGCAACCCCTGGTGAAGGGACATTTTGTACCAGTTTTCCTACGTATCCAGGGGGGGGGGGGTCCGAAAAAAAATTCAGGCACGTATGGCATTTTTTCCCTTTCGATAATTTTTTGTACCCACCATGCACCCCCACCGCCAAATTATTTTCCGTTTTCGGCAGTTTTTTCCGACCATTTTTTGACACCCACCCCCCTTTTAACACTAAAACAGAGATTTGCGGGGGAAAATTCACTGTAAACAGCTGTATATGAATTTATGTGCATACTATTTATCATGGATGTTAACATGGACATGTAAATAGGAATGAGTCATTTTGAGGTCATTCGGCCAAAAAAACATGGCTGCCAGCGGCCATCTTGGATTTAAAAATTTGCAACAAAATACAACACGATAACTGCCTGCAGTCAGTTTACCAGTTAGAATTACATTATTTCTCTCATTCAAAGTGGTTTTGAAGCCCAACTCATTTAGAGGAGCGGCCAAATGCCAAAATTGGTCGGATACCCCTACCCTCGGTAGAACAAGTTGAAAACAACTTTTTCTGGAAGGTAAATCTATATCATTTATGAAAATGATTCTTGGCCTTGCCGGAATTGGTGGCAGCTATGTATGGTAAGACTATTTGTGAAGGTACCCTACCGAAAAATTAGCCTGTTTTCAGCGGTTGACCAGTTATACACAATTGGTTAAAAGTTAAGCACATCACCAAAAAACAGAACGTTCTATTTGTTATTATGGGGTACATGGTGATACTAGATTGGAACGTTCTTATTTTTTCCGGTTTGTTTGAGATTTCACGACGTCATGGTAGAGAATGTAACGTTATGCGTCAAAACATCATGACGATTCAGAGAAACTGTCGCCCGTTAACTCTGTACAAAACTAGCACACTCAACCTAGCTTAACATGTCATATATGTTTGGAAAGACTGAAGTATTTGCTACCGGGTGTATCAACTTTATTATCCTAAGCCTACAAATATTGTAATGATAGGCAAAAACTTAACCCTCCCCCAATGTCATAAAAAGCTGAGTATAGCCATCGCCGGGGATTGGATCCCAGAATGATAGAATAATGCGTAGTATTTGCTTTTATTTAGTGTAGAACACACATAATAAGTGTAACATGTGAATTTCCAACCATATTCACCATTAGAAGAGTATACAAATTCAAGATGGCGTCCAATATGGGGGTCAGTTTTTATTTTAAGACTTTGTGAAGCGACATACGAAAAATCCCGAAAAGGAACGTCCCCAATGGTAAAATCTATATTATTATAATGATTACATAGAATAACATTTCATATCAAACATTAATTTGACCATTAGTACATCTTTTCAGTTGGTAAACCAATAGGTAAAAATGTATCCCTCCATCCAATGTCATAAAATTCGAAATAAAGTTATCGCCTGGGATTGGAACCACGAGTGATAGCATTATGCGCAGTATTTTGTTTTGTTTAATGTACAACATACATACGAAGTGACAGGTATGAATTTCCATTCATATTCACTATTAGAAGAGTATGAAACAGCAAGATGGCGTCCAATATGGCGTCCAATTTTAATTGTACCACTTAGCGAACGAACATACAAACGAACTATAAAGAGGACGTCCCCTGTGGCATATTGTATATCATTGAAGTGACTACATAGACGATAGTTCATATGGTACAGTAGTTTCACCATTAGTCCATCTTATCAGTTGGAGAATTAGTAAACAAAAACTTAACCACCACCCAGTCACAAACGTCCACATAATGGCGTCACTTGTGACTATAGTCCAGAATGCAAAGAATAAAGCAAATGGTTCGGAATTACTTTGTGTTGAATGTGTTGAATACAACGAAGAAACATAAAATGTTTAATTTGCATCCACATCTGGTCTTAGGAAACAACCAAAATCCAAGATGACGCACAGCATGATGGCTAATTCTAATTTCAACACGCTGCGAACAATGAATACGAAAGCCGGTCAAAATGTATCATACGGCAGGTTCCAAATGTCACATCCTTAGCTATGCCAGGATTAATACTGGATGGAAATTTGCATTTGTTGAATGTTTAGGTTGTTTTGTTTAGCAATTATCAGGAACTTTATATCAAATATTTGGAGAAAGACAAACCAACCAAAATAAAAAACACTTAGCGAAATTCCTAGAATGACTTAAATAGTTTAATTTGCCGAATCGTGTATCGTGTATCGATCTCCAATGCGCATTTGACTATTGTTTGACACATTTGATGTCATTTTGAGACGTTAGGTAAGTAAAGCATTAACAATATGTAGACAACTGGTAATAATAGAGGATGATCATTAACCGTTACAAATAATCACGCACTCGATGCGGTACGAAGTGATGTTGTAATGGTCAATGTTAACATATGACTATCATTAATATATTGTGACATTCTTGAATGTGCAGCCCTCCTTAACATGTCCTTTTGAATGTCCACCAACATTTTCAGAGAGCCTTGCAACAGTTTTGGCCAAATGAAACATTAAATAACAGAATCACCATCTGCTGTTATAGTATATGCAGTAACGCAAAAAACAAAAATGGCATACATTTTGAAATCCAGCAAATAATATATCTAATCGATCTCTGGTTTTGGCAAAGTGGGATATGAGTCCACGAGCAATCAAAGTTCACATATCATAGTCATTGCCTATTAACGTAACACGAGATTCATCATCGCACACACAGAAAATGCTCTTTAATGACATAACATGGGATCACAATGTCCATATAATGCAATCAGCGTAAAAATAGGTTATAAAAAGGCATTATAGTGATCGAGAGGTTACTTACTGCTTTGTATAATCGTCCGCGTTTCGGCTCATAGTCAAATAAGAGAACAACACCGCATACATATGCATATAAGTTGTTCTCGCCATATATGTTGCTTGATGTGTGGTGTGGTGTGATGTGATGTGATGTGTGGTGACTCGGGGTGCCCTGGCAGAGTGAATAATGCCGTTAGTTTTTCTAAATTTTTATTTAAACAAATTTAAATAAATTTAAAAAAATGAACATATGTGAATATTTAGGTACAAATAAACGTATTTGCACGAGAATATGTTGCAGTCCAAGATATAGAGGAATGTGGGAATGTGGGCCACAGTTAGACATGGGTCAGAGTGAGATATTGCCTCTAACATTTCTTCCTATTTCCAGACCAATATCCATGGCGCCAGTCAAGAGACATTAGCCATATAGCACATGTTACTATATTTCTTCAAAATGCAATCGGCAGGTGAAGGTTGAATCTGGCCAAGCAACCAATTTTCAAGGCAAAATTATTTAATTTAATTTTTGCAATTTTAAAGGTACTCAATCCGAATTAACCCTCGCAGATTACTATTTCCTTGACTTCAGAGGTGAAAAATATTTGATTCAAGTCGAGGAACCCACAACATCAAAGCTCAGAGTGATCAGATACCGATTTTTAAAATCTATCATTTTAATTTTACGTGGCCCAGCAAACAGCAGACAAGAATACTTTCTCTGACCAAATTGCAGATGGAGATGGATAACTCTAAAATCAACTGAGTTTTTTTTTGTGTGTGTCAGATGTTTGACAAACCAGCAATATTCGTTGAGCAAAAAGTTGATAAATAAATTACAGGTTTTTGTCAATTTTATGCCATAATTGACTGCAGTTAGCATTATTTTCGAGCAATTAATTCTGTCAACTGAAGCGGCATTTCAAAAAAAATTCTTGTTGTTGGAATCTGATGATATGGGGACTATTGATTCGGATTGAGGACCTTCAAGGGAAAAATATCTTTATTGGATAAATTTACATATAATACTGAATACATTTTTATGAAAACGGGGATTTAATGCATATTTCACATAGCCACATCTGATTTATTTATAGAGGTAACGTTTATGTATGCTTGACTTTCAGCGATTTACATGGATGGGACACAATGACTCAATGAGACATAATTTATGGCCCTGGTAGGATCCAACTTCAGTAGATGACAGGCACTTCGAAAAGGAATGAGATAATTTGCCAAATGACTATTGTTTTGGGGCTAAATAATTTAGATCAAACAAACTGATGTCATAGTGGTATGTTCGGTGTGTTTCCTATACGGTTACTACTTAGGGGTGACCCCTTCTGTGAAGTAGATGATGAGAAACAAGTATTAAGGGTGGTCCCAGCTCGAGATTGCATGCTTGTTCATGACTTTTGTGAGCTTATATCGTACTCTCAGATGTCTAAGCATTGTGATGGTCAATAATAGTGATAGCGGAGACATAGACTGAAATTAACAATATTGATTGAAATTTAATTCTATTTCAATTTAAAGACACGGTTGGCCTTGGCGGTGGGTATCCTGTGAAAATATTTCCACCCGTCAAAAACCGCCACAAACAGAAAGAACATCAAAATGTAGATAGACTTTGTCCGTATACAAATAAGAAATATCGCATAAACAGTATGTTATGGTCATTTGTTTGACCATTGTTATGTAAACAAAAGCATAAAAGTTACCTTTCTGGTGTTTGTTTATATTATGATGGTAAACATAAAGAGCGTTCTTTGTTGGTGAATACCTGATATGGAACTAATAAAGAGCGTTTATGCCATTTGTGTGTGATTAGCCAGTAGCATTGTGCTGTCTTCTGTAACACAATCAGACTCTTGCTTATGTCAAATATAGTAGGTCTTTATTATAACATGCTGTTTACGCGATGGTCATGGTATATATGAACGGAACTGTATGCGTTTTAATGTTTTTCTGTTTACGGTGTTTGGAACAAATATGAATATTTTCGACAATTAAGGCCGCACGTGCCTTTAATTCTATATATGTCTCTATGCGAAAAAACTTAATGATCGTTGAGAATTTTATCTGAAATTACTAATCATGCGGCACATGCTGACACTATTGTTAGGCATCTGATAGTATATAAACATTTTAATAATTGCCCAGGAGGAATGACATTAGTATGAAGGACGCAAAGGAAAATCCACCACAAAGTCATTTAAATCTTGCCATTTCAAAGTTGGATCTTCACATTCTATGACACACATTATTAATGAAAGGTACTTCATAATTTATTAACTGTACTAGTTACTTCCCTATCGCAACAGCAAAAACTTTGTACTGGTGGAATATATCATTCTTGATGGGCATAGATACATAGATATTCATGGCATGGTCTGAGAAAATGCTACTAGATTAAACATTTATACGATTGCCTCATTAGTCATGTACATGTATAACAAGAAGGTCGTAACAGTTCAACTAAGTTGGCCTGGAATTATTATATTTAGCATACATATTATTCCAATCCCAATGTGTCAAGTCGACAATAGCAAGTACGCAGGGCTATATTTAATAATTTTTCCACAAATAGCCACTCGTTCATATATATGCTAGCCATGCTGGTCAAGCTCCCGCTTAATGCTTAAGGTTTAAATCGAGAACACAGTGTTAAAATCATGAATTATTTAATATGTGAGAATGCTAAAACTAATCACCATGCATTATAATTATTATATTTAACTTGATGTGTCCATCACATGAAACAGAATTCATACACACATATGGAAAGTTGGCCCAGAAGCATATCCTCTCACCAGTCACTGCATGAACTCTGCAGTGTGCCGAGACCAAGTGGGATTGGGAGATGTTCTTTCTTTTCCTTCACTCAACAAGAAGATAAACGACTCACTTTGTTAGTCACCAATTCACTGGGCTTTACATGTTTGTTACATCTGTGTGTTGACTGCTCTGTAGATGGCTAGAATTGAATTTTGACCTGAGTCACATTCACAGTGAGTGGGTGAGGCTGAGCCTGAAGTCGTTGATAACTAAATTTACTAATCTGTAATTACTAAATTGACTAATACAATCCTAATATTATTAGATTAGAAGGCCACATGACCGCTTTCACTGGATACTGCTTCCACAAGTTCCAGCTACGTGCTACGTTCAACGGTTCATGACTGAACTATACTGTCTATACTGAGTAAATGAGTAAATGAGTCAGCTCTAAAATGTCCATTTTCTGATTTCCTTGACCCAAGTTGAGGCTTGACCTGACAGTGTTTGATATATTAACAATTAAATTTACTATTTAGAGAAGTAGTTAGTTAGTAGACTGAACAATTTGCCGCTTGCAGTTGCAACTCTAAGTTTAACTTTAAGTCTAAGTCTAACCAGTCCAGGTGAAAACAGACTTAAAATTGAACAATAACAGAACAAGTCAAATCGCCGTGGTGATCAGTCTGCACAGACCAGTCCACATTTCACCCCAGTGACCTTCATTTTCATATTTTTGTCAGTCACAGATTCGTCATTGAGTTTCTTTCCGAATGACTGATTTTCACTTTTAAACTTCCAAGTTCAAAACAAGTTCTAACTTCTAGTGTTGTTGTTCTTCTTCTTCTTTTGACTGCTTTGACTCTAAAGTCATTCCAGTAATGGGCTCGTTGTGCTATCTTCGCTTGTGCTTTATCGTTTGTTCTTAACGCTTACGACGTTACGTGCTGTGATACCGTTGTACATTTAAAATACGAGCGATAACAATAACAAGCAATTCAATTTCAAATTTCGCAAATAAGAGAGCGCCACCATTTTGTAAAGAAATTACGTCATCATTTCCAACGTTGCTATGGCCTGCCAGGTGACGTAATATTCAAACTTTAACGGTACGGAATCTGGCGAGGTTTGCCGAATGCTATGCGCCCGTGTCAGCTAAATCCACATTAAGCATTTAATTTTGAATAAGGTTGATTTTGTGTTACAAATTTAATAGTGTTGCTATGGGGAGGCTGATCGAAGAAGAAAAATAAATTCGTTTTATTAATTTGTCAATTCTATTCCAACATGGCGGCCACCATAGGGCCCCATATGTCTGAATCGCCCGGATGTAAAAACAATTTTTTCATGTTGATGGGGTATAGAAATTACTGACGTCACATACGCAATACCGTAAAACAACCCTTTTGGGTTGTGATTATTGGTTCGGTGTAGAAGCCTTAGTTTCACTGTAGGTGCACCTGTATCTGTATGCGGTGCGTCTTTAGTGATAAAATCTGGCTTTTGCAGGACAGTTGGGGGACATAAGCTGTCAATGGTGTTTCTGCCGATTTAATTTCACTTGCGCTGTCCATATCGCCCAGGTGAGTCCATTTAATGATTGGACTCACAAATAATGAGTTTTTTTTATATTGAGTCGTATTGTTTTTGCTCTTATTGGTTCATAAGTCAGTGAGTTGATACACTGCCATGATGCAATAATTTTTGTGGTTCCGAATCATGGGAATGTTAATTTTGCAGTTATTTTCCTTTGTCCTTGCTCCTTGGTGTTCATGTAGATTGTGCTGAGTAATGAGGCTGAAATGATCACTCAAACCTAAAAAAAACAAAAAACGATGAAGGGTACACATGTTTTGAACATGTGCTGAAGGGTACACCGCGGCTTTGATATCGCCACTAACGCAGTTACTTTAACTATGTTCACGATATACATTCATTGGAACGTAAACAATTATCCTCTAACACAAATCATCACAGACGCGAAAACTAAACGTCATTTAGAACGATATTTCGATACCTGTGTACCCTTCAGCACATTTTCAAAACCCGTGTACCTTTCATCACTTGTTTTTGGTGAGAGTGATTCCTTCAGCAGCAATAAGCCTTTTATTACGTGAACAGTTCTAGTGCGTTATAATTCCAGAAGAGAAAGGCACGGTACAGATAATTTAAGTTGTTGCGGAACCTAAAACCATTCAAGACCAGAAACTTCCAAAACAGAATTGACCCGTCCGTGATGTGCAATTAACTGATATCCGATTGCGTAATAAGGTATAATTGTGTGCAAAATGGGGTATCAGTCCTAAATCTAAATCTTTTATTCGCTCATTTAAATCATATATATATGTGACATAAGACGTCATATATTAATAATCTTGAATCAAGGATCTAGCGTTGGTGACACATGCATGAATGATCAAGTAAACAGTTATGAATTGGATGGGGGTGCATTGTTCAGCTGTGAACCAGGCAGTGTATTTAGCACTCGTATTTATAAATTCTCCTAATTTGAGAAGTTGTACAGCATTTCTTGTATTAATGATTTGCCCTAGATTGTATAAATTTGGTGACTGCATGACTAAGGGATAAATGTAAGAATGATATTCATCCCCAGTTTCCGCTACATTGCAATGCAGTACAGTAATATCTGGATCCATGGTCTGTTGTTTTTCCCCATGCACGAACCTGTTTCAATCGGGAGGCGGTGATTTCTACACCGAAATCAGGCACAATATATACAATAAAAGCTTCAATTTACAGAAAATGAATGACTTTTAATTTCGCTTGGAGTGTGCCGTGTGGATAATCTATGGTATATAGGACTGCACAATATCTACATCAGCACATCATGGCCAAGATTTCTGAACTGGATTGATCCTCGGAAAATATTGGTAAAGCTATGCAGCTGTTGTATAGACAGACAGTCGAGATATTCCGTGAAGACGAAGGGATCACTGACGCCGGGAAGATATATATAGCTTTCAAAATATTCCGCGGTATATTGGCGTTGATGGACTATATATATATACGGCGGTTGAATGAATCTGGACTTTCAGACGCCGATAAACGCAAACCCATGCACGAAGATAAATTTGGGACTATATCTGTTACACAATTCCGAACAGACGTTAACTTTCGTGTCCATCGTTTACACATAATGCATGGCATATAGATACGCCAGAAAACAGAAGAATGATTCAAGAATCGCTTGTAGACTTTTTGACACGCGCCGAACGCAGGCAGCACATTGCGATTTTGGTGCACGCGATATATGAAGGAACGACTGATCGGGTTAATCATTCCCCAATTGAGCAGTTTCAACGTGAAGCTTCTCGACGTGGAAAGGTTACACCCTGAAGGATGCCGTCGCAGAGGGAAGATAATATGAAATAATCCTATATATATATATAGCTGGGAAATCGCAACTTCAGCTGATGTCTGCATCTAGCCAGCTGTCAGTTGACGCTTTCAGGGCGGACCTGCATGTGGGAACTGTATGCGGACAACGGCACGGGCGAGCAGGGTCAACGCACTGCCTACGAAGACAAATGCGACATTGGAAACGGTACTTTCACAGCAGCAAGGTTAAACCCAAAGAAATCAACAATCGCACGACAAAGCGCCAAAAACAATGCGACCGAAAGAACGGGTATACCACATGCAACGGCGACTGATAAATGAGGTGCATGTCAACCGACGGAAATCTAATCTCGATGTCCCATGAACATGTCGATTTTAACCCTTTGTTGTTTGATGTGGCCACTATATCTTCGATGTGTCTCGATGCCAATTAAACGCGACGAGGCTCAACGGTAAATATAAAATTGGAAAACCGTCCTGGTGTACACAACTTTAAGCTGAAGGTGTATACAGGGCTCAATGCAACATCTTATAGCCATGCGAACCTTCAGACAAATGCATCCTGACGTGGTTAAAGACAACACAGTCACTCAAATCAGACATCACCAGAAGAGCGCTCACGGCGAGGCTCACTACATAGACCGCTACGCCATCCCAGCATGTAACGGTACCTTCGATATTTCATGCTAATTCAACGATTCTGAATGCATGATGCCAGATCAAATTCTACATCGTGAATATATCACGGGATGTTCAGGATGTCTATGGGAGGCCAAATTCACAGTTATTAATAATTGCGCAGTGGAGTAGCTTAGCCAACAATAACAGAAGAATCGTTCACTTCCGGATTAAAGCACCAAACTTCGTACATATATTGTCCACTATATCCCTGATCATAATCCAGCTGGTTCCAACTTTCGGTTAAGTGGAACCCGTTAAATTCAAGATGGCGCTCAACATGGCCGCCGTTTTTCAGACAGGACACAAAGTCAGTTTGATGAAAATTATAGTGAGACAATCTTGTCATATGTATACAAATGTATACATTTTTGTAAAGATAAGATAAAATGTCACCATTATAGGGTCAAATTGGAACTCATCGTTCAAGATGGCTGCCAAAATGGCACCTGGAAGAGGAAAAGTTGAAATTTTTCTCTAATATATTTAAGATCAGTTTATTCTGTTTGGTGCTGGTTGAGAATTGTGACTTTATGTTGTATTGTTCATGTTAACTGACAAATTGGAGCAATGAAATATGCCATTCTTGGAGTCAGAATCCCTTCTGATCCCTCAAAAATTCGATTTTACAGAAAGCGGTATAAAATTTTACCCAAAATCACCATTGTGATTTCTAGTTATATTTCATCAAGAAATTGGCAGAACTGTGCAATTTTAGTGAAGCATTCCATTTCTTATGCATATTCCTACTCATTAGTACCAACATTGTCACTTTGGCTCAAATGGCTGCAAAAATGGCGGCCAAAATGGCAGCCGAAAGTAGAAAATTTTGTTTCTTTCTCTAATTGCTTTAAGATCGGTTTATGCTGTTTGGTACTGGTTGAGAATTGTGGCTTTATTTTGTATTGTTCATGTTAAGTGACCATTGGATCAATGAAATATGCCATTCATGGAGTCAGAAACCCTTCTGATCCTTCAAATATTCGATTTTACTGAAACCGGTATAAAATTTTGCCAAAAATCACCATTGTGATTTCTAGTCATATTTCACCAAGAAATGGGCAGAACTGTGCAATTTTAGCGAAGCATTCCATTCCTTATGCATACTCAAACTCATTAGTACCAAAATTGTCACTTTGGCTCAAAATGACTGCAAAAATGGCGGCCAAAATGGCAGCCGGAAGTAGAAAATTTGTTAGTTTTTTTCTCTAATATCTTTAAAGTCAGTTTATGCTGTTTGGTACTGGTTTGAGAATTGTGACTTCATGTTGTATTGTTCATGTTAACTGACCATTGTAGCAATGAAATATGTCATTCATGGAGTCAGAGACCCTTCTGATCCCTCACAAATTTGATTTTACAGAAATTGGTATAAACTTTTACCAAAAATCACTATTGTGATTTCTAGTCATACTTCATCAAGAAATGGACAGAACTGTGTAATTTTAGTGAAGCATCCATTTCTTATGCATATTACAACTGATTAATACCAAAATTGTCACTTTGGTTTAAAATAGCTGCAAAAATGGCGGCCAAAATGTGGAAAATGGTAAATATTGCCCCATGCTGCGTGCATACAAGTTGTGGTCGATTACCAAAATTGACTACTCTGTCTGATGCACCTAACAAGTTGATTTTTCAATATATCCCAAACATTATTCTCTGCTGTTCCGAAAAGGTAGCAAATGGTGACCCACCTTGTTATTAAGCATGTTACTTAATCAAGTGAAAAATATAGGTTCTATTCTGGTTGTCTCAGTACCTTATGATGCATGACAAATTAATTTTAAAGGATGCAGTATGGGATTTTGCCCCCAAAAAAAACTTCTTTTGAGATTCTGGCCATGTTTCTGAATGGATATGGGCATGCAGAACGTCGGAACTGAGCTGAGCGGGACCAATTTATGTGGCTACTCTCACAAATTAGCGTTAAAATTTATCAACATTGATCAACTTAATACAGGATGTTTGTAAAAATGGTAGTCAGGGAGTGACATTGTGATCACAGATGATGTGAATAGGTATACATGAAGTATAATCACGAATGGTTTGACTTGTTATACATGTACAATGAGTGTCTATATGGCCATGGGTGTGGTGTTCAAGGTGAGATGCAGGTATACAAGGAGTGCTAATGCATGAGGTGAATATGTATACGTGGAGTGGCTGTATGGTCATTGAAGTGGTGTATGGGTATAACAAGAGTAGCTACATGGTCATCTGTGTGTTGTTTATGTAATATATGGAGTGACTTTATGATCATGTGTGGAATGTACAGGTGTACATTTGGGTGGCTTTGCTGTCATGGATGGGTGAATATGTATATGTAGGATCGTGGGTGGGGTGTATGGATGAATAAGGAGTGGTTGCATGCTTATGGGTATAATAGTTATATGTGTACATGGAACGGCTGTATGGTCATGATTGTTGAAGTGTGTATGCATACATGTATATTGATGGTCATTGGCGAGCGCGTTGGTACACATGAAGTGTCAGTGTGATCATAGGTGTATATGGTATGTATGTGCATCTTTGCTGTTGGTGTATTGTCATTAGGGGTATATGTGTATACAGGGAGTCGCTGTATGATCATGGATCGGATGTATGAGTTTCCATCGATTGGCTGAATTATCATGCGTGAGGTGTACATGCAAGTCTGGAATATACAAATGGCCGTGTGTGTGAGGTAGTGGTGTATCCATTCAATGCTGAGGTGTATATGTATACATGGATTGACTCTATTGTCATGTGTGTGTACATGTATATAAGAGTGGCTATATGCCATGTATGTGGCAAATATGTATGATGGAGATACCATATGGCCAATTATGAGGTGGTGTAAAGGATACTGGTATGTCTTGAAGGGTTACAAGGCAATTGGTGAGGTGCATACGTACAACTGAAGTGACTCTATGGTCATGAGTGCGGTGTATGTGTATATTTTGAGTGGCTATATGGTCATGGGTGTGGTCAATATGTATACAGGGAGTGACCGTATGGCCAATGGTGAGGTGATGTGCAGGGTAACGGTATGTCTTGAATGAAAGCTGCGTAGCCACTGGTGATGTGTATATGTATACCTGGAGTGTCTTTATAGGCATGGGTGGGGTATATATGGATATCTTTAGTGGCTATATGGCCATGTGTGTGGCCAATATTTGTATATGGAGTAACCATATGACCAATGGTGATCTGAATTGGTAAATAATGATTGACTATATGACCACGAATGTGGTTATGAGTATACGAGTGGCTGAATTGTCATTAGTGAGGTGTATATGCAAACCTGGAGTGCATGAACGGTCATGTTAGCAGGGTATCGGTATATATAGAACGTCTGTATGACCATTGTTGATGCGTGTATGTATACTTGGAGTGACTCTATTGTTATGGGTGTGGTATATGTATATATATATATATCTTGAGTGACTACATGGCCATGGGTGTGGCAAATATATGTACATGGAGTAATTGTATGGCCAATAGTGAGGCTAATATGTATACAAAAAGTATGATAATGAATGTGGTGTAGAGCTATATACATAGAGTGACTATACGGTCGTGGGTGAGGTGTAGAATATACCTGGTGTGCCTGCATGGTGACTTGTTGCTATATAGTCAAGTGTGTTGTGTATGGGTATACCTAAGTATGGCTGTACGGTCATGGGTGAGGTGTATGTGTACACAGCGAGTGGTTACATGGTCATTTGTGTGATGTTTATGTACATATGGAGCCAGTTCATGGTCATGGGAAGGTTGTACATGTGTAAATTTGGGTAGGTGTCGCTTTACACAATAACTCATGGATATGTCAATCGATATAGAGGTAAAGTCAGAGAGTTCTACATCCTGGTCGTGGTTTATATGCACAATGGGGGAAAGGGTTTTCCTGACATTAGTCATTTCGATTCCAATGAGCCACAATTTTATTGTCCCGAGTACCATCATAATAATTAAATGCCCCATTTAAGTTCAGTTTCAAAGTTCTGTCCATTTCCGTACAAAAGAAATGGTCAGAATCCCAAAAGAAGTTTTTGGAAAATTCCATACTGCTTCCTTTATAATTAATTTGTCATGCCCCAATAATATTCGAAATATATATGAAAAAAAACTCTTTTTTTACCAAATTTGGTTGCCATTTTGCAAACCATCTTGAGTAATTTTGTCCAAAAACAGATCAGTGTGACACATTTAACACAAATCAAAACAACAAACACCTTCGATAAGTTCGATACCAAAGATAGTTCCATTTTACTTGAGAAAATTGTCAACCTGAAAAGTGAATTTTTTTCCGATTTTGATGTCAAGTTTGTGATAGAAAAATCAAATAATTCTGGTAATTTCAGTGTTTAAAATAGTAACAATTAACCAAGGTGCATCATAAATGGTAGTATTCAATATCTATTAGACAGAATATTCATTTGTTTATCAACCACAACCTGTATGCGGTTGCATGACTCGCTGGGGAAATATTTACATTTGTTTTCCATATTGTGGCTGCCATCTTGGCAGCCATTTTGAGCCAAAGTGACCATTTGGGTACAATTGAGTTGGAATATTCATAAGAAATGGAATTTTTCACATAGATTGCACAGTTCTTTCCATTTATTGACGAAATATTACTAGAATCCCAATGGTGATTATTGGTGAATCTGTAAAATCGATATTTTAAGGGATCGGAGGTGGGAGGGAGCCCATGAATGCCCCCACTTTTTTGGAGCTTCCGCCGAACCTGTACAATTCTTTTTAATATTTGTCAATGGTCCATCCAAACTTATGGTACCTGTACTTTATTTTTACGTGACGTCTATAACAATAAAAATGTGTTTTCTTCATTCCACGTATCTCAACCAGAATCAGGTTGAAGTATTTTGATTTTAAAAGTACTTATATTATATTGGAATTGACTATACTGAGTGCTATTCGATAATCTATTACTTTTCATTTGATTATTATAGCTGGGTATCAGGCGTTGCTCGGGTGAAGAACGCGTAATGAATTAGTGGCACTGCAAGTAATTTTTAAATACTGATTAGTTATCTAGGGGCTCTTTATTGCTAATTATTAGTGCCTCTTTAAGTCATTTGAGGTCAACAGCTTATATCCCGTGGCATTCCCCGCGTCATTTTACTTGTGTGCACCAATGATCCCAACCATAACTCACGCTCTTTATTGATCGTGTAATTTATTGGGCCCTCTTTGAATCATCTTATGTAAAAGGTGCCTATCCCGTGGCAACCCCTGGTGAAGGGACATTTTGTACCAGTTTTCCTACGTATCCAGGGGGGGGGGGGGGGTCCGAAAAAAAATTCAGGCACGTATGGCATTTTTTCCCTTTCGATAATTTTTTGTACCCACCATGCACCCCCACCGCCAAATTATTTTCCGTTTTCGGCAGTTTTTTCCGACCATTTTTTGACACCCACCCCCCTTTTAACACTAAAACAGAGATTTGCGGGGGAAAATTCACTGTAAACAGCTGTATATGAATTTATGTGCATACTATTTATCATGGATGTTAACATGGACATGTAAATAGGAATGAGTCATTTTGAGGTCATTCGGCCAAAAAAACATGGCTGCCAGCGGCCATCTTGGATTTAAAAATTTGCAACAAAATACAACACGATAACTGCCTGCAGTCAGTTTACCAGTTAGAATTACATTATTTCTCTCATTCAAAGTGGTTTTGAAGCCCAACTCATTTAGAGGAGCGGCCAAATGCCAAAATTGGTCGGATACCCCTACCCTCGGTAGAACAAGTTGAAAACAACTTTTTCTGGAAGGTAAATCTATATCATTTATGAAAATGATTCTTGGCCTTGCCGGAATTGGTGGCAGCTATGTATGGTAAGACTATTTGTGAAGGTACCCTACCGAAAAATTAGCCTGTTTTCAGCGGTTGACCAGTTATACACAATTGGTTAAAAGTTAAGCACATCACCAAAAAACAGAACGTTCTATTTGTTATTATGGGGTACATGGTGATACTAGATTGGAACGTTCTTATTTTTTCCGGTTTGTTTGAGATTTCACGACGTCATGGTAGAGAATGTAACGTTATGCGTCAAAACATCATGACGATTCAGAGAAACTGTCGCCCGTTAACTCTGTACAAAACTAGCACACTCAACCTAGCTTAACATGTCATATATGTTTGGAAAGACTGAAGTATTTGCTACCGGGTGTATCAACTTTATTATCCTAAGCCTACAAATATTGTAATGATAGGCAAAAACTTAACCCTCCCCCAATGTCATAAAAAGCTGAGTATAGCCATCGCCGGGGATTGGATCCCAGAATGATAGAATAATGCGTAGTATTTGCTTTTATTTAGTGTAGAACACACATAATAAGTGTAACATGTGAATTTCCAACCATATTCACCATTAGAAGAGTATACAAATTCAAGATGGCGTCCAATATGGGGGTCAGTTTTTATTTTAAGACTTTGTGAAGCGACATACGAAAAATCCCGAAAAGGAACGTCCCCAATGGTAAAATCTATATTATTATAATGATTACATAGAATAACATTTCATATCAAACATTAATTTGACCATTAGTACATCTTTTCAGTTGGTAAACCAATAGGTAAAAATGTATCCCTCCATCCAATGTCATAAAATTCGAAATAAAGTTATCGCCTGGGATTGGAACCACGAGTGATAGCATTATGCGCAGTATTTTGTTTTGTTTAATGTACAACATACATACGAAGTGACAGGTATGAATTTCCATTCATATTCACTATTAGAAGAGTATGAAACAGCAAGATGGCGTCCAATATGGCGTCCAATTTTAATTGTACCACTTAGCGAACGAACATACAAACGAACTATAAAGAGGACGTCCCCTGTGGCATATTGTATATCATTGAAGTGACTACATAGACGATAGTTCATATGGTACAGTAGTTTCACCATTAGTCCATCTTATCAGTTGGAGAATTAGTAAACAAAAACTTAACCACCACCCAGTCACAAACGTCCACATAATGGCGTCACTTGTGACTATAGTCCAGAATGCAAAGAATAAAGCAAATGGTTCGGAATTACTTTGTGTTGAATGTGTTGAATACAACGAAGAAACATAAAATGTTTAATTTGCATCCACATCTGGTCTTAGGAAACAACCAAAATCCAAGATGACGCACAGCATGATGGCTAATTCTAATTTCAACACGCTGCGAACAATGAATACGAAAGCCGGTCAAAATGTATCATACGGCAGGTTCCAAATGTCACATCCTTAGCTATGCCAGGATTAATACTGGATGGAAATTTGCATTTGTTGAATGTTTAGGTTTGTTTTGTTTAGCAATTATCAGGAACTTTATATCAAATATTTGGAGAAAGACAAACCAACCAAAATAAAAAACACTTAGCGAAATTCCTAGAATGACTTAAATAGTTTAATTTGCCGAATCGTGTATCGTGTATCGATCTCCAATGCGCATTTGACTATTGTTTGACACATTTGATGTCATTTTGAGACGTTAGGTAAGTAAAGCATTAACAATATGTAGACAACTGGTAATAATAGAGGATGATCATTAACCGTTACAAATAATCACGCACTCGATGCGGTACGAAGTGATGTTGTAATGGTCAATGTTAACATATGACTATCATTAATATATTGTGACATTCTTGAATGTGCAGCCCTCCTTAACATGTCCTTTTGAATGTCCACCAACATTTTCAGAGAGCCTTGCAACAGTTTTGGCCAAATGAAACATTAAATAACAGAATCACCATCTGCTGTTATAGTATATGCAGTAACGCAAAAAACAAAAATGGCATACATTTTGAAATCCAGCAAATAATATATCTAATCGATCTCTGGTTTTGGCAAAGTGGGATATGAGTCCACGAGCAATCAAAGTTCACATATCATAGTCATTGCCTATTAACGTAACACGAGATTCATCATCGCACACACAGAAAATGCTCTTTAATGACATAACATGGGATCACAATGTCCATATAATGCAATCAGCGTAAAAATAGGTTATAAAAAGGCATTATAGTGATCGAGAGGTTACTTACTGCTTTGTATAATCGTCCGCGTTTCGGCTCATAGTCAAATAAGAGAACAACACCGCATACATATGCATATAAGTTGTTCTCGCCATATATGTTGCTTGATGTGCATGTTCTTCTGTACATTGATATTTTAGTCTCGACTAATATGTGAGTTAAATTGTTGTGAATGTCAATCGGATTCATATATGTTGCAAACAGAAGATATTGAGTTTCCGGGCTAGACTAATTGAAATTGAATCTTCTATATCTCGGGCGGATATCATATCTGTATTAGTTCTTATGGACGTGGGTCCGGACTACATGTGTAGTAATATCTCTAATGCTAATACATTTTATTGATACATAGGTGATAGTGCGATAATCTCCACTGAACATGCACGTTGGTGTTGCATTTATGATTGCCGTTAGATTATAATCATAATCACGCAACTCACTAGCAAACCAGAATGTCACTAAAAAGTTGTGTTATCCACGGTTATTTTGAGTTTGGTGTCATTTGAAATGGATAAAATGGTAAGTAATGAAAAACTGGAGGCTAGTAGCAAATATAAACACAATTGAAATGGCAACACGCATAAGGCAATTCGCAATAAACAGTAGTCATTAGTCTTGACATATAGATTCAGGTTGTGTGTATGGTTTGGTCTATGGCGATTTAGGCCATATTACGACATACATTGTATTCTTATGGGTGGCGGAAAGACAGCGCCGATCTTACCGCGGAATCAATATATTCAGTCCATACATAAGCCGCCTACCCCCAAACTGGCACAGATGCTCTAAAGTTATTTTCACTTAACATGGACCTCATATCAGTGTTGCTGACCGGGATTCATAACACCTTCGTCGTTGATATATAGTGTTTTAGTGGGATACAAGTAACTGAGTGTAAGTCAGAGTGATGTAATCAACTAACTATCACTGGCATATAGTGTTGTGTTCTTGTTCACCCAGTAGAGTCATTTGCGTTTCGCAAGAAAACCTGGACATGCCATGCTCAAGTGCCCATTGCTGTAAATGAATAGATTCACATTGTATGACTCATATTCAATGAAAATGTGGGAATTATAAATGTATTTCTCACACCCATCTGTCTCTATGTCTCTATAAACATGTCGTCACTGGAGTCATGTTTGACATTTAGTCACTGAACGTTAATTGAATGGTTGGCTATCAGAGCCATGTAGTTTTTATGATTGATAAAAGCAAATGTTGCTCCTCTTTATGAAGATAACATATTTGTTAATGTTATTCCATTCCAAAATATAATTATTGAAAAGTTAACTTATCGACTACTTGCACTAGAGCGAACAAACAAACCATTTGAACAGTTGTTGAAAACGTCTGGCACTTAAACAACAAATCCAACGCAAAGCGTCACAAAAGGACGTCTCTTCTCTGGCTGTTGTACTTCTTCTCCAAATTGAAGTGACATCCATATTATGGGAAGCCATCTTGTATTTTGAGATCCATCTGATAGCGAGTGTGGTTCTCACATAATTATGCCGCACAAAATGACATCTACAACTGCGCATTTGTTGTTTTCTTCTTGGTTACGATTCTCAGAGGTACCTTTGTGCGCAATGTTATAACTTTAGAGATGAGGAATGTTGAGTTTTGTGTTTATTATTTCGCAAATTAAAAGATAATTATGTTAATGACAGAACTACTATTTCATATGACTAATGTAATAAAATGAATGTAATGAATCGCCACAATATATATATACCACTGGAGACGTCATTTGTCCTGTTTTTCCGTATATCTTTTCACGAAGTGTTATAAATTCAAGACATGACATAGCTCACCTGATTTTTTGTTTATATACTTGACCACCATATTTTGGTCTCCGTCATCACGCAAACAATAAATTGCCATTTAATAATGGAAACACACATTGTAGCTAATACATCGCATATGTAATACCGTATGAGACGTTCTTTGTCCGCATATCGTATTAGTTGTTCACAAAGTGTTGACATTAAACTTAACTGCCACGTTGGCCGCAATTATGGCGCAATAGTGGATGTTACTTCAAACTTTTTGTTTCTCTATCGTATTCAGCACAAATGAAATCCAAAATGTATGCTCATTTCTTTTTGACCTGTACTACAATCTCCAGTGGCTCATTTGTGTAGAAGTTTGTGACTGTAGAGGTGGTTAATTTTTTTGTCTAATTATTTCATCAATTGATAATATGGATCAATGCTGAATCTAATGTTTGATATGAAATATTCTATATAGTCAGTACAATGATATATAATATACCACTGGGGACGTTCCTTTTCTGAATTTGTCGTATGCCCGTTCACTAAGTCTTGAAATTAAATTGGCCGCCATATTGAACGCCATCTTGGATTATGATACTCTTCAAATAACAAATCTGGATGGCAATTTTCTCTGGCCAATTTTCATGTGTATTCTACATTAAATAAAACAAAATACTGCGCATTATGCGATCATTCGTGTTCCAATCCCAGGCGACAACTTTAGATAGAATTTTATGACATTGAACGGCGGGATAAATTTTGGACTATTATTTTACCAATTGATAAGATGTATTATTGGTGAAACTAATGTTTCATATGGCATGCTATTCTATATGGTCATTAAAATAATATACATTTTACCACTGGGTACGTTCCTTTTCTGGAATTTTCGTATGTCGCTTCACTAAGTCCTAAAATAACAACTGAATGCCATATTGGACGCCATCTTGGAGTTTGATACTCATCTAATAGTGAATATGGTTGGAAATTTGCATTTTACACTTGTTATGTGTGTTCTACACTAAATACTACGCACTATTCTATCATTCTGGGATCCAATCCTCGGCGATGGCTATACTTAGCATTTTATGACATTGGGGGAGGGTTAAGTTTTTGCCTATTATTGCAATATTTGTAGGATCAGGAAAATAAAGTTAATACCTCCCAGTAGAAAATAATCCAGTCTTTCCAAACATATATGACAAGATAAGTTCAATCCAGCGTACTAGTTTTGTACAGAGTTGACGGGCGACAGTTACTCTGAATCGTCATGATGTTTTGACGCATAACATTACATTCTCTACCATGACGTCGTGAAATCTCAAACAAACCAGGAAAATAAGAACTTTCCGATCTAGTATCACCATGTACCCCATAATAACAAATAGAACGTTCTGTTTTTGGTGATGTGCTTAACTTTTAACCAATTGTGTATAGCTGGTCAACAGCTGAAAACAGGCTAATTTTTCGGTAGGGTACCTTCACAAATAGTCTTACCATACATAGCTGCCACCAATTCCGGTAAGGCCAAGAATCATTTTCATAAATGAGATATATTTACCTTCCAGAAAAAGTTGTTTTCAACTTGTTCTACCGAGGGTATGGGTATCTCGAAAACTAAGGCCCTTTTTGGATTTGGCCGCTCCTCTAATTGCCAAAACACTAAAAAACAAGCAGGAATTTTTTTTTTAGTTGCGGAAAAAATTGCTTGTTGGTGGCTTTGACCACCCACCTACCCCGGCATACGTGCCGGAAATTATTTTGTTTCACCCCCCCCCCCCACCCCCCCTGACGTATCTGTTAAGATGATAAGAAACGCTCCTTATTGCTCATATTTGGCCCTTTAAGTCGTCTGAGGTCAACGGCATCTATCTCATGACACTCTATATATGGGTCCATTTATCCCCGTGTTTCAATTTTCACCTACCAGGTTGCAACCATTTTGGACTTATAATTAGTTAATTATTTAGTTAAATTAGTTATTAGTGCCATTTTAAGACATCTGAGGTCAACGGGGCATATCTAATACGATTCGCCTGATCAAAATACACATATGTACACATTTTTCTCCTAAGATCCAACCGTTTGGTCGCATCGAATCCAAATATATAGAACATAATTATTAGTGACGTTTTAAGACATCTGATCGAGGTGAATGGGATCTATCTAATAACGCCCCGGGTCATATTACTCCTATATACAAATTTCAACTCAAATTTTCAAATATGTTTATTCTCATTAAACCATATATACAATACAGTATTTGAGAAAAAATAATAAAGTGAAATACATGTAATGAAATATATATACATAATACCCGACGTGTTATAGGTATCTCGAGGTGTATGGTGATTTTTCGTCATTTGGCTGCATAACATTATCCTTATTATACACTGAGAGAGACTGTAAAAGTGACACATCAAGCCATTCTGATCCTAATATGGGAGAAACTTTTGATATAATATATATATATATATATGGTCATAGGTCGCCTCGCATATATAAGAGAATGCATGGCATATTATATCAAAAGTTTCTCCCATATTAGGATCAGAATGGCTTGATGTGTCACTTTTACAGTCTCTCTCAGTGTATAATAAGGATAATGTTATGCAGCCAAAATACCCCAAAAAGTGCCAAAAATCACTTCTATTTACACTTCCGCGTACATCGATGAATTTTGGTTTCATGATACTCCTAAGTGTACTGATTAAGAAAATGGCAATCAAATTTGTAAAATGCTAATTTTTGACATATATCCTGAACATTCTCTGCATTATCCGAAAAGGTAACAAATTGTGACTCACTCGGTTATTATACGTGCTAATTAATTAACTGACAACTACATGTTCTATTCCCAGTTGTCCCAGTTCATTTTAAAGTATGTAATTTTGCCGATAACCTCTTTTGTGATTTTGGCCATATTTATTGGAAGGAAATGGGCAGAACTTTGAGACAGAACTGAGATGGACCATAATCTTTGGCTATTCTTGTCCATTATGATAAAAACAATGTCTACAGGATACAGTGTGGATGCCAAGATCGTAGCCAGGGAGTTACTCTGTGATCATATGTGAGGTGAATAGGTATACAACGAGTTATTGTATGTCATGACTGATGTGAGTAGGTATACAATGAGTGACTATATGGTTATACGTGGGTTGTCCGTGGTAAGATGCATCTAGGTATATAGGGAGAGGTCATGGTCAGGTGTGAGGTGAATCGGTATGCATGGAGTGACTTATGGTGTATGATTGTGTATATCCAGTAAGGGTGCATCCGGTGTGCCTGTATCGTCATTGGTGTGGTGTATGGATATAGCTACATGGTCATCTATGTGTTGATTATGTATATATGGAGTGACTGTAAGGTCATGGGTGGGATGTACATGTGTTGTCTGTATGATCATGGATGGGGTGTGTGGATAAATAGGTAGTGATTTTATGGTTACGGGTAATGTGCATCGGTATACATGGAATGACTGTACGGTCATGATTGAATATGAATACCTGGAGTAAGCTGGGTGGACATTATCGAGCGTGTGGGTACATATGGAATGTCCTTGTGGTAACGGGTGGGATGTATATTTATATATATCGTGGATGTATTATCATTGGTGGGTGTATAGGGCTTAGCTGTATTATCATGGATGGCCTGTATGATTATACAGTGAATTGCTGAATTGTCATGTGTGAGGTGTATATGCAAGTATGGATTATTTGAGTGGTCGTATGTGCGTTTTTGTGTATATCTGGACGGGCTGCATGCCCATTAGTGAGGGTTACATGTATACCTGGAGTGAATCTATGGTCTAGGGTGGGCTGCATATGTATATCGAGTGGTTATATGACTATGTGTGTCGAATAGGTATACAGGTAATGACTGTATCGTTAATGATGAGATGAGTACATGTAGGTATACAAGTAGTGACTGTATGATCATAAATGTAATGAACATCTATACAGGGGGTGACAGGCGTATGAGTATACATGTACCTGGTGTTCCTGTTTGGTGACTCGTGTCGGATCGTAGTGTGTAGGTTATACCAGTACACACACGTGTTGCTTTATTGTCATGGGCGAGGGATATGTGTATATAACGAGTGGCTATATGGTCATGGATGAGGTGCATATACATACATGGAGTGACTATACTGACATGGCTGGGTGTATTAGTATATCTAGAGTGGCTATTCGGCTATGGTGTGACAAATAGGGATACAGGGATTGACAGGGCCACTGTTGGGGTGAATATGAATACAAGGATTGACCATGATCGTGTATGAATGTTTTGAATAGGTACACACGGGGTGACTATATGGCCATAGGTCAGGTGAAGTAGTATACCAGGTAACATGGGTGAGGGTATGTGTATGAAGCGAGTGGCTATATGGCCATTGGTGATGTGCATATGTATACCGGAATGACTTTATGGTCACTGTTGTGGTGTTGATGTATATATTGATTGTCCATTTGACCACACGTTTGGAGAATAGGTATAACCTTATGGCCAATGGTGAGATGAATGGGTATACATGGAGTGACTATATGGTTATGTGTCATGTTTAGGAGTATACCCGGTGTGCCTGCATTGTGACGCGTGGCTGTATGGTCATCCATGGTCATGGGTCAGGTGTACATGTAACAGTGGGTAACTATATTGTTATGTCTGTGGTGTTTATGTATATATGTAATGACTGTGTGATAATGGGTGGCTATAGCTTTCCACGATATGACATGACCTCTCTATTGATTATCATATCCTTCAGTTATTGTGGAAAGCGACAGCCACCCACGGTTCAATGTACAACACACACATTACCCCAGTCACTCCATATGTACATAAACACCACACAAATGACAACATAGTCACCCACTTTATACACGTACATGTACTAGTACACCTGATCATACAGCCATACTTTGTTATACTCGTACATACCACAAATGACGATACAGCCACGAGTCACCAGGCATCAACAGGTATACACCTACACCCGACCATATAGTCACTCTATGTATACATATTCACTACATTCACGATCACACAGTCACTCATTGTTCAAACATATTCACCTCACCATGGACCATACAGCCACTACATGTATACCTATTCGCCATACCAATGACCATGGAGTCAATCCAGGTATACATATGCACATCACCAATGGTGAGCCCTTCCAGATATACCAATATCCGCACATACGACCACTCATAAGTTCTATACTTACCATACTCATACATGCCATCCATGATAATAAATATACTCCCCATACACCACCAATGTTAACACATCCACAACATATCTAAATATACGTCCCACCGTTACCAACAGGGCACTCCCTATATACCCACACATCATTCATGACCATACAATAACTCCCTGTATACCTATTATCCTCATCTATGATCATAACTCCCTGGCTACATCTTGGCTTCCACCCTGTATCCAGTTGATAAATTGTTATCATTATGGGCCAGAATACCCACATATCATGGTTCATCTCAGTTCAGTCTCAAAGTTCTGCCCGCCCATTTCCTTTCAATAATATGGCTCTCCCCAAAATTAAATACTGCAACTTTAAAATGAATTTGTCATGTCCCATACGGAACTGGGACAAACATAATAGAACGTAGTTGTCAGTTAATTACATTGTAACTAACACGTACAATGACCAAGTGAGTCACAATTTGCCACTTTTTTCGGATAACGCTGAGAATAATGTTCGGGATATGTTAACTTTTAACTTTCTACAAATTTGGTTGCCATTTTGGAAGCCATCTTGAGCAATTTAGTCTATAAACACCGTAGTGTGACACATTTAAAATAGACGAAAACAATAAACACCTTTCAATCCAAAGATATTACATTTTACTTGAACAAATGGTCCAACCCTGAAAAGTGAAATTTTGCCGATATTTATGTCCAATATTTCTGGTGACAATAGTAAAAATTATCCATGGTGCATCAGACATGTTAGTATGCAATGTATATAAAACAGATTAGCCAATTGTGTACATCAACCACAACTTGTAAGCGATTACAGGACACCCTGGGCAATATTTACCATTTTCCATATTTTAGCGGCCATTTTCGCAGCCATTTAGAGCCAAGGTAAGATTTATGGTTCCAAAGAGTTTGAATATTCATAGGTAATGATATGCCTCACTTACATTACAATGTTCTTTTCATTTCTTGTTGAAATATGACTAGAATCCCAATTGTGATTTTTTGTAAAATTTTGTACTGCGTTCTGTAAAATCGAATTTTTGAGGGATCGGAAGGGGTTAGGACCCCAATAATTGCATATTTAATTGCTCCAATGATCAGTTAAAAAAAACACAAAATAAAATTGCATTACTCAACCAGTTCCAAACAGCATAAATTGATCTAGAAAATATTTGTGAAAAAATGTCATATTTTCAACTTCCGGCAGCCATTTTGGCGGCCATCTTGGATGGTGAGTTTCTATTTTGCCCCAAAAAAGTGTCATTATGTCTTAGCTTCACGAAAATATATACAATTGTATACATTTTACTAGATTTTCCCGCTATAATTTTCATAAAACTGGCTCACTTATAGTTTTAGAAAATGGATCGGGTTGTGGGGGGGGGGGGGTAACAAGTCTCGTTCTTATCAGAAAACAACATGAATATATATTTCTTAAGTTGATCGTATCGATTTAGGGATGTATTGGTTGTGATAGTACAACGTTCCAGGTGTGTACGCACATACACACACGTTGGACGAATGCAATCATGTAAATAAAAGTGATTTTTTACGTTTTGAGGGGCGACCCGATGACCCCCTTCTTATCTTAAAACCCCAGGAAAAGTTGCTTCTTAAGTTGTGTATTTATAATTAGTATATATCAAAGTACTTTGAGACCAAAAATTATGGATGTACGCGAAAGTGTAAACAAAAGTAAAAAATCACGTTTTGGGGTTCAGCATGGGACCCCCTTTCTTATCTGAAAACCCCAGGAAAATCCCTTTCTTAAGTTGTGTTTTCTTAATCAGTACACTTAGGAGTATCATGAAACCAAAATTCATCGATGTACGCGGAAGTGTAAATAGAAGTGATTTTTGGCACTTTTTGGGGTTCAGCAGCCCCTAAACCCCAGGAATGCGCAACTTAAGAAATCGGTTTTTCAGAATGTTCCATTATTGGTACCAACTTTAGGGGGTCAAACCTTTTGTACGCAAAAGTGTAAATAGAACATATAGTGCAGCGGCCAAATCGAAAAAGAGCTCTAGTTTTCGAGATACCCCTACCCACGGTAGAACAAGTTAAAACTAACTTTTTTTAAAGGAGAAATATATACTCTTTACGAAAATCATAGTGAAATATAACGGAATTGGTGGTGGCTATTCTCAAATTGACGATGAACGATACCCACCAGTGACTTTTCCCAGAAATTAACGATTTTGGTAAAGTGAGCCCTGTGGCTATGTCCTAAGTTATTTGCCCACATTGTTGGTGTTAAAATGACTACAGCATACCTTATTTGTACCTGATATGCAAGAAGTGTTGGTTAATTTGGATTGTCGTGCCATTTGGAGCCGAAACATTTATTTTTTGTTGAAAAATCGCTCTTACTCTAGTAGCTGAGGGCGTTTTGTATGCACTTTTATGTCCAGAGCAAAACTCTTCACGAATCCACTAATTGAAGGTACACGAACAATATTTGGTTGGTGACACATTTCCCATTGAGGGCGAAATGGGTCAAATTGCCACGCCCCTTTTTGCGCGAAGTACTACCACCCGCCGTGACTATATCTCCAGAACCGTTGGACATAGGGGGTCAAAATGTGCAGAATGGCCACATTATGGGGGGTCAGTAATACATTTTCATATCCAAAAGTCAATGGTTTTTAAGATAATTGCCAAAAACCAAAAAAAATCCACTTTTAAGGGCCCAATTTTGGGGTTCAGCACTTTTATCTCAAAGCTGAGCCCCCAATTCAAATTTTATTGATCTATATCCACCGGTGCCACATATAGGTATAATTTCTGTACCATTATTGGATGAGATTGACCTCCAAGGAGCTCTTGACCCTGAAAATAAGGTTTTTGGATGGAATATATTGGTCGTAGAATGGAAAACAGACATTTTCCCAATAACAAAGATGTTGAGGAAATCATCAATCATACGGTATTTGATCAGTAACCTAAAACTCCTACAAAAAGGTTACCTGGTGATATAATTTGAATGTAGTTCATCTTTTGTTATCTAGATTTCATGGCCTTTGATGTGAGATGGCTGCCAAAATGGTTATAAATGGAATGACATATATCACATTAGCAATATACTTGTAAATGAGTTCAATGTGTTATTTTCTTTAAACTTATGGGAGAACAGGGTGTTTTTATGGTATTCTAATGTTGAATTGAATTATACTCAGCCCACAAGTAGGTTTAGTAAATGTTGAGTTACTACAATTTGATCAATCAGTATGATTCAGTAGTCGAGCAGGTTGTGTCTTTATCAGTCCCACATCAATTTTGATTGGCTGCATCACCATTTTGTATAAAGGTTCTACAATTTCCCTAACATGTACATTATTCTAGAACAAATAATGGCTAGCCTGGAGTGAGTTAGAAGAAAAATACAAGCATCAGTTGATATGCAGATATAAATACATACAAATCTACATTCTGCATGTAGCCATGCTATGCAATCGTCCCTCATGTTTCAACTTATCAAGGAAAAATGATCACATTACCAATGTCTATGATAGTCAGATGTTTTTGTAGATTTTGTGGATGTTGTAGATTTGTGGATGTTGTAATGCAATATAGATCTCCATTATACTTGCACAAATTTATTTTTCATTTCGTCCCTTTAAATTGACTTTAAAGGTGGTGCGTAACATGTATGTATATGTGCCACTCCAAAATGTATGTATATGTGCCACTCCAAAAATGTCAGTAAAAGTACTGTAAACCGTTTGGTTTGATGTTATAGGCACATGAGATATATATATACTTTACATGTCAAATATTGTGAACCCTGCAGGTACGTTTATGTGTGTCAGTCGCCTTATGTGTGTGATGTACATGCAGTAACTACATGTATATTCTAGTGAAATTTATGGTCTGCACTCTGCAGTATTTCAAAAACATGCTATGGCCATGCCTACATATACATATGTACACTGATTCAAACACAATGATTGTCAGGTTATAATCTATGTTTGAGGAAAGTTACTATGTATTTTTCATTTGTGTTGCATTTGTCAATATTAATGGGTCCCAGGAGTCCAGATGTTACTAGTGCAGAGCCCATTTAATTTTCATGAAACTGGTGGACTTCATGTCTATACTCCTAAATAAACATGACTGAGTCTTATCAGACCAAGACGGTATTGTGTAGGTTTTACTAGAATTATATTTAGAAAAGACTCAACCATTATTTTTCCACTGCCCTTATCACAATATATTCATTTGGCAGTATTCATCCCAAGTTTAGTGGTGATGCTAATACATTTGGTATGATATTCAGGTAGAGCAAAGCGATCTGAACGAATCGAGGATAAGCCACAATGTGTAGAAAACATTAAAAAACATGTATATTGTGAAATATTTTAATAATGGGTGCTGGTTTTTACAAACTGGCCATTATTGAGATGACTATTCCTGTTGTTTACCAAACATCAGAGTACACAATAAAATTTTGAAGTATATATGTTCTTGAATGTTGCATACAGACACTGACTTTTGCACAAATTGCTCGGGTTAGCCAAACAATGCAAAAATAACCAACTTTAGGTAAAATGATGGTACTTGACAGAATTGCTTTGACCTACAAACATATCAATCCAGCAGTACCCATCAGTATAATATAAAATTAGCAGGACCACTTAACCTGAGGTGGTATTGAAAATGAAAATATCTTTAAAATGGTAAGTTATGAGGGCTATTAGCTATTATGAAGAATTATGTTAGTGAAATTATAGACCCTCATCTTCTCCAACCTGCAAGTGATGCAGCTATCATGGCCAATCAAAACTAATGTGGGACTGACAAAGACTCATTCTACTATTTTGATTGAATAGTGATCATTCCATCATTTCCTAAAACTTTTTGTGAGATGAGGTGTCCTTTTGTAAGAATTGATTACTTTTGAAATATATACTGGTATATATGGTCATCTCTCGTCTGATTACAACATGTTTTTACTATGCCCAGGTGCAATACCCATTTTAGGATCGCAACATGTGGCTGCTGCATGAAGCAAACAGCTGGTCATTCCATTTAGTAAAAGTGTTTAGCATGTTTCATATCTTGGTCACTTAAATCAGATCAGCTGTTAAATGTTGATAACAAATTTTGAAAACCTGTTTTGTTCAATCTGTACATTTCTGTTGATTAGAGCACAATTGTTACCTGATTTTTGGTAAAGCACACCAGTTTCCAAGGCATGTTCAGTCATGAAGAGCTCATGTTGTGTGTCGGGATCAACACATCCTCAGCAGCAATTTCCAGCTAATCCCATTGTGTGTGGTCAATTGTGCTCTTAAGTCGATCAGAGAATTCGGATAGTTCTTTAAAAAGTGTCATACATATGCTGTGGCCTTGGTGGTATTGTATACTTGTGGTGCGTAACATGCTGAAATCGGTTTTTGGCAATTATCTTAAAAACCATTGACTTTTGGATATGAAAATGTATTACTGACCCCCCATAATGTGGATTTTCAGGGTCAAGAGCTCCTTGGAGGTCAATCCCATCCGATAATGGTACAGAAATTATACCTATATGTGGCACCGATGGATATAGATCAATAAAATTCGAATTGGGGGCTCAGCTTTGAGATAAAAGTGCTGAACCCCAAAATTGGGCCCTTAAAATGGATTTGTTTGGGTTTTTGGCAATTATCTTAAAAACCATTGACTTTTGGATATGAAAATGTATTACTGACCCCCCATATTGTGGCCATTCTGCACATTTTGAGTGGTCACACGACCCCCTTTGGCCAACGGTTCTGGAGATATAGTCACGGCGGGTGGTAGTACTTCGCGCAAAAAGGGGCGTGGCCATTTGACCCATTTCGCCCTCAATGGGAAATGTGTCACCAACCAAATATTGTTCGTGTACCTTCAATTAGTGGATTCGTGAAGAGTTTTGCTCTGGACATAAAAGTGCATACAAAACGCCCTCAGCTACTAGAGTATCTTTTTAAAACAAATTATATTTTTCGAACATTATCATTCAAACGTATATTGCAATACTATTAAAATATTTAGGTCAAGTGCAGCGGCCAAATCGAAAAAGAGCTCTAGTTTTCGAGATACCCCTACCCACGGTAGAACAAGTTAAAACTAACTTTTTTTAAAGGAGAAATATATACTCTTTACGAAAATCATAGTGAAAAATAACGGAATTGGTGGTGGCTATTCTCAAATTGACGATGAACGATACCCACCAGTGACTTTTCCCAGAAATTAACGATTTTGGTAAAGTAAGCCCTGCGGCTATGTCCTAAGTTATTTGCCCACATTGTTGGTGTTAAAATGACTACAGCATACCTTATTTGTGTCTGATATGCAAGAAGTGTTGGTTAATTTGGATTGTCGTGCCATTTGGAGCCGAAACATTTATTTTTTGTTGAAAAATCGCTCTTTTTAAAACAAATTATATTTTTCGAATATTATCATTCAAACGTATATTGCAATACTATTAAAATATTTAGGTCATATAGTGTAGTAGTTATCTAACAAGCATATGAAGAAAGAAGTTAACAAAAATTTTGAACGGTTTGCGAGATATTGGATTTTAGCTACCCCTCCCCCAAACACGTTTTTGGTCGAAAAAAATACATATTTTTGATAATGTCATTACAAACATTTTTGAATTGATCTGAATGGGACCCAATATGAATATTGTACTGAAAGTGTTGTCCAGAGATGCCGTTTAATCGATTACAGATGTGTTCAGGCTTTCAGACCACCAGTTACAACAACAACAATTATTTTATTGATAACAGTTAATTTTGCATGCATTAACATCGATGTTAAGTACTAAAACCTTTGTTATAAACAACGTGACCAACTATATAACATATGGCTCAGTAGTTATCTGGACAACACAAGTAGAAAGAATTTTGACAGAAATTGAAAAATAACGGAATAGGTGGTGGCTATTGTCAAATCGACGATGAGCGATATCCTTCAGTGACTTTTTCCAGAAATTAACGATTTTGGTAAAGCGAGTCCTGTGGCTATGTCCTAGCCTATTTGCCCATATTGTTGGGGTTAAAATTACTACATCATAGCATACTTCTACCTGATATGAAAAAAAATGTTGGTTAATTTAGATTTTCCTTCCATTTGGAGCCAAAATATTAATTTTTTGCTGAAAAATCGCACTTTTTCACAAAAATATTATTTTTCGAACATTTTCATTCAAATGGATATTGTTTATAATGCCCAAATATTTAATTCTTATGGTGATGCAGTTATTTGCAAAGCATATGCAGAAAGAAGTTAACAGAAATTTAGAACAATTTGCGAAATAATGGATTTAGCTACACCTCCCCCAAACACGTTTTTGGTCGAAATATTACATATTTTTGTTCAGAACTTTACCAAACTTCCCAATTGATCATACTGGGACCCAACATAATTCTTTTGCTGAAAATTGAGCCCGGGGACATTGCTTAAGTGATTATAGACGTGTTCAGGCTTCCAGACCCCAAATTACAACAACGCATTTTATTTGCTATTACATACAATAAGTGTCGCATATCAATCAACCAATCAATAGTTTATTCTCAAAAAACCCAATAATGGTATACAGAGATTACAATAATTGGACAGCTGGAGAACCCAGCATGTCCGACGTATAGATGCACAAGTACTCCATTCGCGTTTAAGATTGAAATGCAGTAGTTTGAACTATGGCCAATTGAGTAATCACATTAAAACGTCCCCTCCCTGTCATTGTGGCAAATAGAAAAAGCATATCATTACTTTTTGGAATACAGTGGTCCTAAGACAGAACTTCTATGCGCCATACTGAATGTAATGTTATCAGGAATACTCTTTTTATGTACAGCAACTCAGTCAGCGCGAAAATATTAAAATAGTTGATGGGGTTCAGACATTTATCTCGAAAACAAAGCGATTTCCATAATGCTGCCATTTGTTAAAACTTCGTAAAAAGCATTGAAACCCTGCTGAGCGCGAAATTTACCAACTCCAGATCGTCTGCAATCTCACGGCGACGGGCGTATCAATGACGAAAACAACATTATCTGTGTAGCATTGCGTCCAATCAGCTCTAACGAAACTATGTGTATATCATTGTATCCAATCAGTTCCAACTGGATTACATCCTAATTTTCCCCATACAATCTCCCTCCCAGATAAATTGTTTACCTCCGGATAGAACTACCACATACTTATATATCGGATAGTTTCGGCCACAATATATGTTGATATTGAATTCATAATCCCTTCAGTACATGATGTGTTCAAGACCTCAAATAGGGTAGCGGTACATACAACAGTGAACATTTGCCAGCCGCTTGTTGTGGAGTGCCACATGATGCAGACTTTCGGGAACCAACACATATGTATATTCGGATAAAACCTAACCTTTGGTCAATATATTAATATTGGGGTCATATCATTTCACCGTGTGGTGTCTTCCAAGACTACAAATAAAGTTGGGGTCCTCAAAATTTTGCCTTTCATATTTTCCAGTCACTTTTCGTTGAGTGCTCATTCTTTCAGAACCCAAATCCATCTATTTACATTGTTTACGTCCTTATACAATTAACTCGCCACTGTGCATGCACGCAGTCAATGATGATATCGTTCCAATCCGTGGTGTGTTCTAGTCTTCAAATTGGGAAGGGGGTAATACAAACATTGAACAATCGCATTATTTATTTTTCAGTCGCTTTTTGTAAAGTGTCCCTGACTGTCGGGTATTAACCCATCTATAACAATTGTGTATTTCTTTATAGAATAGCCATTTGTCCATATCGTCGTTTGACCATGAGGGCACATCCATTCAGTTCGTGGTAGGTTCAATTGTTTACATGGGGTAGGGGTCCCTTAAAATTCGCCTTCATCGTTTGCCATCTGCTTTGTGTAAGGTGCCACGTTGTTCTCGCGAGACCATTGCCATTCGGCCACAATCTCGGGTAAAATGGATAGCTAATGCCTTGAGCTAGTGTTGTGTTCAAGACTTCAGATATGGATGGAGTCCCCTGAGAGTAAAATTTAGCCCTTTCATTTGCTGACCATTTGTTGTAAAGTGCCATAGGCTATCGGGAACCATCTCATCCATAACAGATTCGTATTGCCAGATAATAATCCCATTTGTCCACAACTTCAGTTAACATTGGGAGCATATAATTTTGTTAAGACTTCAAGTTGGATAGTGGTGTCCTCAAGACATAGAAAATTCGCCTTCTTGTTTGCCAGCCGCTTTTTGTAAAGTGTTCCAGGATTTCGATGGAACCAAATCACCCATATATCAATTAATAATTCCATGACAGCAATACCTTTCGATCACACACTCAGCTAAGTGAGAGAATATAACTTCAGTTCATGCTCTGATCAAGATATTAAATTGGTTAATGGGGTCCCCCCCCCCCCCCAAAAAAACAGTGAGTATTCGCCTTTCTCTTTCATCAACAACTTTTTGTTGACCCAGACATTCAAGACCCTGGTATACTATACTTTTTATATAGCGTCCATTTCTCTACACACGCAGTTAATAATGGGAGCACATCCTTTCGGTTCATTGTGTGTCCCAAGACTGCAAATGGGGTAGTGTGGCCTAACACATTACATTTCGTATTTGCCAGCCGCCTTTTGTAAAGTGTTCCAGGATTTCGAGAACAAAACCACCCATACAAATTGTAAATAATACATGAGAGCATATAGATTCGGTTCAGTGTGTGCTAAAGAGCTTAGAAGGGTTATGGGTACCCAAAACAGTGATATTTCGCCTTCTCTTTGCTAGCCACTTTTTGTAAAGTGCCCCAGACATTGGGAAGCCAGCCAACCCACCCATCGTGCAATCAAGAGGAATATTTCCTGAATTACATACCATTTGTCCACACCCCAGTTAATATTAAGAACATGTCCATCCATTAGTGTGTTTAAGACTTTAAATGGGGTAGGATGCTCAAAGAAAATATTCAGCTTTGGTTTTTGCTAGCCGCCTTTTGTAAAGTACCCTAGGATTTTGGGAACCAAACTACCCATACAACATGTATATTCCCTGATAGCACTACCTTTCGTTCACACTGTGATTTAATAATAAAAGCATGAATATTCGGCGCATGGTGTGTTCAAGAGTTTAAATGGGCATATAAAGGGGTCTCACAAAAAAAAATATATTCGCCTTTGGAGTTTGCCATCCGATTTTCGTAAAGTGTTAAAGGCTTTCGGGATCCAACCAATCCATCCATCAACACCATGTATGCGCCCCGATATTACTATTTTTGCCCACATCCTCGGTTAATATTTACAGAAATCATTTCAGTTCGTGAGTTGTTCAACTTTAACTCTTCAATTGTGTAGGGGGGGGGGCTAAAACAGCAAATTCGTCTTTCTTATTTATCAGCCACTTTGTGTAAAGCGACACATGCACAACCCATCCATACAAATTATGTATTCTCTGATAGAACTACATTCCCGTCAAACTCTCGGTTAATATAGAGAATTAGAGATCATATAGCTTAATTTCGTATTGCGTTGAAGTCTTTAAATTGGGTAGAGTGTTCTTGAAAAATATAGCAAATTCGCCCTTCATATTTGCCAAGCAAAGTGCCACACTGTTTCGGGAACAAACCCATCCATAAACATTGTATATTTCCTTATGTAATTGTCCTTTATAATTGCATGATTCTTAATACTGAGATCATATTTTGTTCAGTTCGTGGTGTGTTCAGGACGTCTAATAGGGCGGGGAGCAACAATGATTTTGTTCTGTATGATTATGTTAGTCTATATTATGTGTCGTTTACAAATACTTCAGTTGCTCAAATCGATATGTGTGAATATAATATTACATGTCATAAATAAAATATTGTGTTGATGTTGTTGTAACTGGGGGTTTAATTGGAAACCTGAGGTAATCTAAAACCAGGCTCGCGGTGTCTACGGATCAGGTTTTCATAACACGAATAATGATTAGATGCTCATTAGAATAATTTAGAAAGGTCTGTCTTGTTATCATAAATATGTAGTTTTTCTACCAAATCGCGTCCGGGGGAGCGGTACCTAATTCCAATATCTTGAAAACCGTTGACAATTTCTGTCAAATTCTTTCTACTTGTGATGTCCAGATAACTACTGAGCCATATGAATTATATAGTTGGTCACGTATTGTTTATAACAAAGGTTTTAGTACTTAACATCGATGTTAATGCATGCAAAATTAACTGTTATCAATAAAATAATTGTTGTTGTTGTAACTGGGGGTCTGAAAGCCTGAATACATCTGTAATCGATTAAACGGCATCTCTGGACAACACTTTCAGTACAAGATTCATATTGGGTCCCATTCAGATCAATTCGAAAATGTTTGTAATGTCATTATCAAAAATATGTATTTTTTTCGACCAAAAACGTGTTTGGGGGAGGGGTAGCTAAAATCCAATATCTCGCAAACCGTTCAAATTTTTTGTTAACTTCTTTCTTCATATGCTTGACAGATAACTACTACACCATATGGACTAAATATTTCAATATTATTGCAATATCCGTTTGAATGATAATGTTCGAAAAATAAAAAAAATTTGAAAAAGAGAGATTTTTCAACAAAAAATAAATGTTTCGGCTCCAAATGGCACGAAAATCAAAATTAACCAACACTTCTTGCTTATCAGGTATAGGTATGGTATGCTGTAGTCATTTTGACGCCTACAATGTGGGCTAATAACTTAGGACATAGCCGCAGTGCTCACTTTACCAAAATCGTTAATTTCTGGGAAAAGTCACTGGTGGGTATCGTTCATCGTCGATTTGAGAATAGCCACCACCAATTCCGTTATTTTTCACTATCATTTTCGTCTAGAGTATATATTTCTCCTTCAAAGAAAGTTGGTTTTAACTTGTTCTACCGTGGGTAGGGGTACCCGACCACTTTTGGCGTTTGGCCGCTGTACTAATATGCGGGCTACCGAACTATTAGTTGAGTGCGTTACGAGCCTCTGTGACTGGACGCAAAATGTTGTCACATAATTTGTTCGCATCTCCAATTCTCAACATATGTTTCGTTATCGCATCTCGAAATCACGCCGGCTAATAACTCGCAAAATAATTCGGCAAAAATATTCGGACGAATTTCATATAACGACCTATGCCTTTTTTTTAAAGTGACACAAGGCAAATGATAAATGTTAAAAAATCTTAAATTTTTATATAAAGTTTGTTCCTATTTTGATTATTAATAACACACCAGTAAGAGATTGCGCATATCAAAACCATTGCTATGTATAAAAACTTACTATTACAATATGGCATTACCGATCGAATTAGTCAAATAAAAAAAAATACCAATAATAAAAACTTGACGGTAAACGTTTGAAAACGTCGTGCAGGGCATTGAAAACTATTCGGAAAATAAAATGTAGACTAACATTTTGAATATCAATATTGTTTACAAATCACTGACAGTTATGTTTACATATAGCAATGGACTCAACGCGCGAAAATTTCGTTATTGGAGAACTATCAATAATGAATATACGCACAACGTTTATCTATTTCTCCATGTTCTTTGTTTGAGGTGATGTTTACAGACTTATATTTTTGTTTGCACATTTGCGCACTGCGAATGTCTTGGGTACCTTTATTGTTTTATTCCCAAAATATAAAGATAAATTTTAGGTGTGTGAAAACGAAAAATGGCTAACAGAAAACCATAATCACAAGTGCTGACAAGCAGGTTATGTGCATGGGTGTAGTCGTTGTTTTGGGGCATTGCGACACTTATTGCCAGTCTCAGTTTCTGTACGTGTGCAAAATATCACAAAAGAAGACCGAAGATCAGCCAACATTATTCAGTTCTGGACTCCTTGTCTGTTCTTTTCTGTATAATTGGTCTGAGTTGCTCCTTTAGCAGTTGTGTACAGTTTCCTGGTCTTTGCACGTGTCAGTCACAGAACCAGGATGACAAACGCCTGTCCAAAAAAAAAAAAAGAGATGATGAAATAGACAATTATAGTCTAGGCACCACGATACATGGGACGAGTTATCCCCCCTCACGTATAATTCATGGGACCACAATATAGTCTTGAGACTGAACTATATTCCCATTTGAGAATCCGGATGTTGCCGACCCATGACAGGACCCAAATAAAATAATTTTGCCTTTTCCATTGGTACCCACCCGACAATTTTGAATTTTTAGATGTCACCACATCATTTCCAATTCAACGAAGCGAAGAGAACATAATACGTTAACACAAAAAAAGGCAAACCCGGTGTTCTTCCGTATGTCCGATGGTCGCTCTATCATACCAACATAATACTGTGAATTCCGTTACTTATTCCTTGTTCCTTATTCAAACAAATTGGTCAAATGTGGCAAATGACCATGGCAACGTATTTAGTAAGGTGAGACGAAATTTCAAGTGAAAAAAAAATCCGGGTTGAAAGTTCAAAAATGCCTCGAAAATAGGCAAAGTCCGAAAATAAACGGAAGTTATCCGAAACAAGTTCGGAGTCATAAATGGCCATCCAGTCCAAAAAAGTGGGTCGAATTTCAGTTTACGAAATTCCCGCTCTGCTCGGTCAGGGAAATTTGGGAAAATGTGACAAATGACCATGGCAACATCTTTAGTAAGGTGAGACGAAATTTCCTCTGAAAAAAAAACAATCTGGATCACATTGTCGAGGCATTTTTTAACTTTTGACCAGGACTTTTTCATAGGAAAATTCGTCTCACTTTACTAAAGGCGTTGCCATTGTCATTTTCCAAACTTTCCTGCCCGAGCAGAGTGGGAATTTCTATTATACCCACTTTTTTGGACTCGACCCAAAAACTTTTTGGCTAAAAAATTTCGGCCATTTATGAATATGGGACATTTTCCGAAATTTTTCCGACCGAGCAGAGCGAAAACTTAAATTCGACCCACTACCGGTGCTATAGTTCGACCCACTTTTTCTGGATGTAAATGATCAACATATGTTTGTTTTATTTTATCCTGTCGCTGCTCAATAGCAAAGACACATTCCAGATCTCCGACATTTTATATGAATTTCTAAATAATGAAATTGAGTTGAGCTTGTATGAAAACAAAACCATATTTATATGTTAGTTTTTATCCAAATATTTCAATTAATACCAGTATAGGGCAATTCAGATCAACATGAAACTATCAAGTAATTTAATGAAACCTCCAACAGTTGCTGGAACCCATTTGAGGTGTTCGTTAAATCTAATTTGTAGTTCCCCCCATAAAGTTTTTTACAAGGCATAGAGATTGACCACTCAATGCTTCATGTACATACATTTTACATGAAAATAGTTTGAGTTATTTTATTTGTGTAATGTGTGGTGACTAATGCTAATTTACCCCGAGAGAGTTTTTGTTATTGTAGTTGTGTAAACGTGGTGTCGGTGGCAACAGTTATGTGCGATTCTTGGTATAACCCATTACCCATGGTACATTATATGACCAATACATTACTCTACTGAAAGTGGCATCTTTGATGTCAATATAAACTGTATTTCGACAGACTTATCACCAATATTCAATGGCATACTGTGAGATTGATTACTTTGATATAGTGGGAATACTTTGCATCATTGGGTACCTCAGTCCTTGGATAAAACCACAGACTGTCAGAAGCAAAATTTATGATTTATTCATGTACATTTATTTGGTCAATTCAGTTAAGTATGATATCAATGACAATCTATTGCGAGATTGTAAGCATTGAAAAGCTAAATGAGAGTACTATCTTTCGAGAGTTCAGCAAAAAAAAATGAAAAAAATGAAATTTCAATAATAAATAACAAATTAACCATTAAAACAATTATTAATTAATAATAAAAAATTGATACATATATAATTGTATTACTGTATTATGAGTGTTGCCCTTTAATATCGAAATATACAGACTGTTGGCTTTTTTTTACAAGTTCAATTGATTTATTATTTGTCCATCCTATCCTCCGTGCATTTCTAAATAGCCCAATTGCAAATGTCTGGCTTATTATTGCCATTTTTCAGAATAGGGTACTCATAATTTGACTTCATTTATAAGAATAGTGTTCCTTCTTCTGCAGAAAGACGGCTCCTCTCGTGGAAAACAGATATGATGCTACATCTATCACCAGAGTTTAATGATGAAAGTGGAAGTAGATAAAAGTTATCGGTACCTAAAGTGAACTTATTATAAAAAGTTACAAATCTCTCTTAAAGTGATGTGAAACACTCAGGAATGGTGATCAAATACAAATGGAGAATACTCTTGTTCAAAGTAGTATTTTTTACGAATAGTATATTCAAATTGACAACACACATCGTCATTCTTATATATTAATTCAATGAAGTGACTCTCGATGGCGATATCGTTTTCGATAGTTTATCACCGATAGATGCGTCCAGAATCGAGTAGTAAATATTCACAATTGAGCGTAGTTCTGTGAAGATTTTTTTCTATGGAGTGGTACGGTCGATTTGCTTAAAATTTTCGGCGATGTTAGTAGAATGTTACATTCCTCCAGTTATCATTCATTCGTTACTATTTTTAGAACAGACCGTCATGAAACGTTCAGTCGATATTAGATAGAGAGCTCCCGCTTGCTACGTTTCGAATGTTTTTCCCGAGCCGTAAAATATCCCAAATTGATCGTATTTATTTTACCAGCAAAATCGAAATAAAATAAATTTTAATTGAGAATTTAATTTCGATTCATATATGATATTATACCCAGAAAACTATATACAACTTGTTATAAGAAATAGATCATCTTTAAATGGCTGTATATCAGGACCCAGGAAAGTAGGTATGTAATAGGCTTGTATGTATGGATGTATGGATTGATGCACATGTAAGTATATATGTACGACAGGTGTACTTGTGCGTTCCGTTGCGTGTGTTCGTCAGTATGTAAGGGGTTAATGTTGCTACGTGCATGAATGGATGCATACATGTTGCAAATATGTAAGTATGTAATACGTGCATGATGGCCCGAATGTGTGCACTTAGGTCTATGTAAATATGTTATTAACATGAAGGGTAGTCTTTGTTGTTGATCAAACTTGTCTTTCTGTCGTATTGTTTTTTGTTCTTGAGTTCTTTGTAAAAAAAACTAATATGTATGTTTATCCACTCTTCGTTATCGGAGGATTAAAGATATATATATATATCGCCACAATCGGACAAGGCATCGGTGCTTTCCGTAGTACATCCAAATCACTATGAAACAGAAATGGGTCCCATTTTGATTTTTTTTTTATTGAATTTTTTATTTGTACAATAACAGATGATATATAACAAAAATAAACAAAAAAACAATTATATATGAGATGTATTGCACAGGAGCAGCATGTCCATTGTTGGTCGTCTTCCTGCTGCCCCTGAATGAAAATATATAAACATAAAGAGCCTAATAACGAGACGACTAAATAATAACTTAATGACAATATTGGGAACTTTTACATTCTGAGGAATGGGTGAGTCGATTCGACGAGGGTGACGATTGATATGGCCAAACTACCCGGCTAAGAGATGACATGATAGAATGGCTCGTGTTCGAAAACTGTCATTCTAAAACACTCACTCCAGCCACATACATGTATATACCTGGGTGAGATATTGCTCCGCTGTGTGGAGATACCCCGACATGCCACACGCAAAATGGATCTCCCAGTTCGAAACCGTTTGTTTTTCCGTCGCTGTCTGAGTCTGCCATACACAGTGCCTGGGTCCAATTGTGTCTTTGAGCAGCGAAATCCTATCAAATACAAATATAATCTTAAAGGGGGATCCGGAGGGGGTACTGTAAACTAAATCCGGCCGTTTATGGGACCACATCCTTTTATAATATAAACAGAATATATGCAACAAATGAATGAATTTGAGCCACGGATTAGTGAAAAATACGCTCATGTGGTCTATGAACGATACATACAACATGGTAACTAAAATGAAAATGAGTTTATGGCTCGATTCATTAACTAATTTTCATTATAATTATACGGTGTTGTTTGCATCGTTCATATAGAGCACATGAGAGTTATCTGCACTCATCCATGGCTCAAATTCATTCATTTGTTACATATATTCTGTTGAGTATAATAGGAGATGGTCCCATAACTATTAATAGCATGATTTAGTGTACAATCTCCCTTTAAAGGCCGACCTTTAATTGCGAAAGAAAAAACATATATAATAAAAACGAGACCCCTTTTCGTACGCCGGATTCCGGACGTTTTATAGAGCCGACTTAAAGTGATGTGAAACACTCCGGTTGGGTGATCAAATAGAAATGGAGAATGATCTTGTATTGCTCAAACTAGTTATTTTTATGAATAGTAATCAAGATTTAGAACACACACCGTCAGTCTTATATATTTATTAGATGCAATGAGTATCGATGGCGAAATCATATGCGTTAGTTTATCGACGATTGTTGCGTCCCGAATCGAGATGTAAATATGTACAATTGAGCGTATATATATTCAAACAAATTTGTTGTTGTAAAATCATAATATACTGAAATTTCTATTTACGCCAAGAATTTGAAAATTCATCCATGGTTATAACACTTCTTTTCATTTTGTGTTAAACACTTGTCATTATTTTCATAATTAAAGGCGAAATATTGTATGTTCGCCGGTGTATTATAGTATAAGGGCAAGGTCCGGCAAGCTTATATGCGTTGTTAAACCAATTCAATTATTTATGCAGACGCCTTGTGTCCTAGCAACCGTAAGCTACTCACACTAGTGAATATGTGTGGAAAGTTCCCAGTCCAAAATCAACTCTGAAATATCTGATACGAAGCAATCATGCAGCCACCCATGGCATTTAAATGCTCTAATAAGCAGCAGCGTGAATTCCGTTACTTAATTCCTTATTCAAAAAAATTGGGAAATTTCGTCTCGCTTTACTTAAGACGTTGCCATGGTCATTTGCCACATTTTCCCAAATTTTCCTGACCGAGCAGAGCGGGAATTTCCATTTGATCCACTTTTTTTCGGAATCGACCCAAAATATTTTCGGTCCAAAAAGTTCGGCCCAGGTGGCCATTTTTTAATATGGGACAGTTTGCCACATTTTCCAAAATTTACCTGACCGAGCAGAGCGAAAACTGAAATTCGACCCACTTTTTTTAACTCGACCCAAAATAATTTCGGCCCAAAATGTTTGGCCGAGGTGGCCATTAATGACCCAGCACTTGTTTTGGCCAATTTCCGTTTATTTTCGGACTTTGCCTATTTTCGAGGCATTATTCAACTTTTTCCCCGGATTTTTTTTCACAGGACATTTCGGCTCGCCTTACTAAAGACGTTGCCATGGTCATTTGCCACATTTTCCCAAATTTTGAATAAGGAATAAGTAACGGAATTCACGCTGCTCTAATAAGCGACAAAACAATCGAATACACATGAAATGCCGACATTAATTATCATTCAGAAGTATGCAATCGACAAGATAGCCATCTATAAATAAGCCCTTAGAAGATCATCCATGGTAATTGCTGGCCGATTTTCAGTCAGGATATTAGTTATTTCGATACCAACGTTATGCCTATGTATACCTCTGTTAGACATACAGTAATGTTAATTGTTGGTGAGTGATTTCCTATGTGTTCATGAACTACTTGCATGAAAATTACATCAAAATTATTTGAATGTCAAATCTCACCAAGCCAAATTTGTTGTTAACTCCGGTGCCATGGCTGTTCAAGTGACCGACGCCGCCCCAGGTACCGTGGCCGCACGGATCAGGCACATGTGCCCCATTTGGAATCGCTAGCTGGTAACCTTTGTGTGCAACAGCAACGCCGATAGCAACAACCAACATGGCGGCGAAAATAAATTTATTCATTATTATTCTGAAAAGAAATATAAGATGATCATTCAATAATGAAGATATCACTTTTATAATTTGTTCTTCTGATTCGTTCACAAAAACAAAACAAATAATAAATAAAACAAACAACAACGACAACAGCAACAACAACATCAACAACAAAAATCGATGACAGATTTGTTCTCAATGCGATAATTTGTAGCAATTAAATTCAATAAGACTTGAATATTAATGCACATTTCTTACCCATAAAAGTAAGTTATTTATCTTTAAAAGTAGGTCATGTGTGGAATTCCAAACAAAATTCTCAGAAATAAATTTTATAGCGAAAAAGGTTAATTTACGGTTAGGCCCCTACCCAACCCACACGCCAGTTATAGCCTGCGATAAAATTATCAGTGCAACGCCTCCATGGGAAACTTTCTCGTAAATTATATTTCCTTTTGTCAAATAAGTCTAATTAGGAATAGCTGACATTTTCTCGCAGCTCCATATATGAACGCGCTTTAGAGGGATATCAGGTGATCAATTTTAAATGGGGATTTCCATGTTGATATCCGGAGCAAAAGTTATATCTGAAGTAGTTTTCCGGGGATTAAAGCAGGCGCGTGCATGGACTAGTATATATATATAGGCACATTATCATTTTTGCTATAATTTAATTTCTGAGAATCATTTTCTGGAATTTCAACACTTGATCAAAATAAATACACAAACATTCTATAGTTCTAAATATCTATCGTTTTCAATGCTATATCAAGTCACTCCATGTTTCAAAATCTGTATTTTTGCTTCAGAGATTTGCATGGCAATATAATACTCATTCATATGTTGTGCAGGCATTTCGTCGTGGAAAACTATATGGTGCCAGAAAATGAAGGAAAACATGAATATAAAATGCACCTGTACCATGCACAGCTAACTACACGACAAGTAAAATATGTGTGGATGCTCACTACTCTGAGGGCATTCAACGGAGTGTTCAATCGTTTTTTTTCTCTGGATTTTCCGTTCTAGAGTTAATCATCTTTGTTGATCTGGAAATGAAGTTTTTTTGGTCCGTCCATCACCGGTTGACGGATCTCAATGTAATTTGGTATGGATGTTCACTACTATCAGGACAATCAATTCAATGTTCAATAGTTTTATTGAGTGATCAATCGTTTTTTTTTTTCGGTTTTCCGTTCTAGAGTTATTCATCTTTGTAGATTTGGAAGTGTTATTGTTTTGTCCGTATCTCCACCATCGGTTGACTGATATCAATGAAGTATGGTATGGATGTTCATTATTATGATGGCAATCAATTGAGTGTTCAATAGTTTTGTTCATGTTTTCCACTCTATAGATGTTTATCTTTGTTTATATGGAATTGTTGGGTTTTTTTCCCCCGTTCAAGCAAATATCATGAACCATAATGTGTCGGTTCGAATTTGCCACCGTGGGGGTATGCCAGCACCGCCGATCCTGTGCAATATCTTGTTAGAATTTGGTATAATATTCAAACATTGGTATTGTGTCGTTTACTGCTCACATACAATTAAAGCACCATTATGCGTAAGTACAAGGATAATTTAGAGGCGCGCCCACAACTGCGACTGCATGGACGCCCTGTGTGGCTACATTCACACCGGCGACGTCACATCCGCGTGGACGAGTGGTGTCTACACCGACATACTACAATATACAGTGATACAATTTGGACAAAACATACTCATGTAATAATTCGTCTGTATGATGTGGTAATACATAACTTAATTGGGAATGGAAGCTTATTGCCTTTGCATTTTTGACCCGAACTTTGGATTTGCGTTGATACGTTTGGAGATTACTCAGAATGAAGACTCGACAGCATGGTATGTTGCAGCCACAAAAAGTGGGTATGCTGGATTATAAATGATACGAAAAACATAGGGTCTTCAATGAAAGAAAATAATTCTGACAGAAGTGTTGTAAGGTGAAGCAGAACAAGTTCATCCTCGCCAAGCTCATCCATGCACCCAAAGATAGAATAGTATTCCAAATGTGTCAATTATTGTGTACCACATGTCATTACGATGAGAGCACAATGTATGGTGCGTGCACTAAATCATAACGTGTGTCGTCATATTCCAAGTGACACAACGTACACATACCAGAACTGCAGGCTGTCAGAGGTATCTCCCATCGCTCCGCTGAGATACCACGCACTGCCACAAGGACGGCCGCCACAAGGACATTTGGTAAGGATTTCTGACATGATCTTAGTTCTTATGTTTTAGGATTGAAATTGTCCATGTCTGGCTCAGTTCATACTGTTCTTATCAATACCGAAATAATTACTACTATTACAAACTTTTGGTGGTCAAAATAAGATAATAGGTGCATGACTATAAGAAGCATGTTCGTGTTAGGTCGTTTTGAACATTTTGCGTCCAATCGATATCGCGCTTATTACCGCCACGAAGTGGGTGGACACTGGTGTACAGATTTGTATAGACTCATGGTCGTATGGAGGAATGTATTCTTGTTTCGTATACTAGAGTATAAATCGTACCGATAATTACGATAGTACGACAAAGATTAGCACATGTGTTTACGTCACCGGTGTAATTGTGGGGACATGTTTCTATTATGAAGATTTGCTATCCCGAAGGTCCGCTATTCCGAAGGTTTTTGTTATTTTTAGGTTAATTCTATATTCTAAAGTATGAGAGGGTTCATTATCACGAAGATTCTTTTTATGAAGGAAATAACTTAAAACATTAAATGTGATTTTGTTTTGTTTTCGCGGGTTTTCTTGTTGCAATGTTGGCCGTTTGACTATAGTCGGTTCCACTTCGGACGGATGGGACACGTGTACCGACTATTGCGAGTTGCTCGGGATATTGGTTCAAGTTGTGAGACATACGAATGCGTTCATTGTTAGCAAAGTATGATTGAGGATTATTATACTATAGGGTACCGAGAAAGATGCCTGTGAAGTCTTGATACAAAAAACTCCTTGTATACTTTTGAAGGCGACATTCGATCGACAAAGGCTACCATTCAGACGGAGTTTCCGTGCATCTATAAAAGAGGAAATATGGCTTAGGCCCATGAAACGTAGAACAATATCGATTCTCGTCATTATAGGCAGTCCGGACCTAAATGCGTTTCAAACAAATTCGATGGATTTTCTCGAGCGAAATAGTGTCTGACACCCACATGCCACATACAAAATTATGATCCATATATAGGCCTAATCCTTTTGGCAGCACCATCGTTTTGATCCCTTTGGCATAAAGTCCAGCATTACTTAAGAGGGGAAAAGATGACCTGATTTTGTCTAAAATGTTTTCGTTCATATTTTTGCACCATATGGTTTTCTACAACGAAATGTCTGCAAAATACTTGACTTCGACCTTAAATTGAATCGAAGAGGTTCATCTTTGAACGTACCGTAAATCCGTTGAACGTATCCAGCACAGTACTATTTTGTGAAAAAATCAAATCGAAGTGTCAGACAATGAACACAAGTCTAGAACACACGTTGGCCTATATCCGCGCTTTGTGGTTCAGTGGAACTTTCTGCATGCTGTTATCTCCTGGTATCGCAGGAAATAAATTCGGTCATAATTTCAGACCTCTTATCAAATGTACATGCACATGTAACGTGCAAAATAAGGAATGTAGGATTGTGTCTCACGACGGAACAAATTTAGTGAATGGCATTATTCAAAGCGGCTTTTACCGATCGCAACTTAAATTTATAAGCCCCACGAAACCCTTTATTTGCCAAATTTGTTCTCTCCCCTCCAGTGATAAAAGTAGTCTATATATATTGGACTGGTCCAGTATTCATTTGGATATATAGGTGTTCATGAAATTTAAGCAGATGACAGCCAGACGAAAAAATAATTCATTCATTAGACATTCGCGTGAAGTTACGGTTCGACGTTCGATATTAAGTTCGATATTAAATTTTTTTTTTTTTTATCGTTTTATGCACGAGGGTGCGACATGAGTCCAATTCGTGCTCTTCCACTGAAACTTAGTCCGAAATTACGCGCTTTTCCTGTTTTCCAGACCTAGCTGGACTTTTAACGGTTTAACTTCGAGACATGATATCTCGCATATTGATGTTTCCACGATATATAGCCTATATATAGGCCTATAGTCCGCAAAACCTATACGATACTATATACACCGTTCGCAATAATTTAACATTCAAAACGACTTGAGTTTGTGCCTATAATATATGTAATATAAATGCATGCCTAATTGTTATAGTGAAGTATTTCGATTGGTAGCGCCCTCCAAGATGCAGGAGAGAATTAAAAAAAAATCTGGTCTCTGGTTGGTTAATAGTAGTTTCGATATTTAAACATATAAAATACATGCAATCATTCCTCTTGAAATTTCAGACTCCAAGCAAAACATTGGCACATTGCAAAGCACGTGGTTCCTATAGATTGAATTATTTTGGTGTGAGGTAAAAAATGTCAATATTTTGTTCATGCAATTCTGACTCTAGATTATAAATCCCAAATTTAAAGGTATATTCCATGCTAGACTATATGATTTTTTTTTCATGCATATGCCAATCCTGGTGATCATGTACTCATTTATCACAATTCGTGGATAGTCAGGGCTGCAGTATGGGCAGCCATTCGGTCGGAAATTACACGAAATAAAAGTTAATGGTGGTTTGTAAAAACAACTACAATCTATTTCAAAACAATAGTCTCCATTTTCAAACCAATGGTCGTTCTTTGATTCAATAAGAGACAATTACGTGTTAACAGATATAGATTTACAATCAACGTTGACCGATGCAAAATTAATGTTCTATTTTAATTTAATAGTATTCATTGTTCAACTAATATCTAATAACAAACAATTAATACAGCTTTGCTCATATTCAGTAAACGTACATTCCGTTTCAATAGCCATATTTCAAACCAATAGACGATTTCTCACGATCAGTGATTATCGTTATCAAACTAATAGACCTTATTGTAAAACTAATAACTCATTGTAAAATTAATATATAAAACCGTAATTAACTTATTGTAAAACTAATAACCTATTGTAAAATTAATAGACCTTATTGTAAAACTAATAACTTATAGTAAAACCTATATCTAAAACCGTCATTAACTTATTGTAAAATTAATAGACCTTATTGTAAAACTAATAATCAATAGACATATTTTAAACCAATATACTATTTCCCACGATCAATGATTATCGTTATCAAACTAATATCTAATGGCGGAATCAATTATTTCAGGTCAAACCAATGAGCTCATTTGAAATTAATGATTAAAACATAAACCTATAAGCAATTCGTAAATTAACGCTAGGGGCGCTGGCCACCAATTTTGTTCGCAAAATCCGTGACGTCAGAAATATAGAAATAAACATGGGAGTTCCCAATGTCATGTCGATGTGACGATTTGGAATATGAGTTCACTCGGTGCAAATCAAACGACGATAAATATTCACTATAATATATAGGACATATAGTGGAGTAGATTAAGTCAAATTTTCAAGGCAGTTGTTCAAATTGTTACTAAAGCATGAAACTTTGCACATATGTACATCTTCTTTAATATTAGATATGGAGCCACGCTGAAATTTCACTTTAACCCCTCTTTTTAAGGGGTTTTCCAAATTTATAGAGCGTTTTGTGATTATATTATTTAATAAATGTCGCAATTAATCTCACCATGAAATATATTATTTAAAATTAGGCATATTCAGTTCGTATGCCTCTGAGAGATATAATGCCACATTTTAAGGGTAAAATTGGAACTCCTCGCCCAAGATGGTCGTTAAAATGACAGCTGAAAGAGGGAATTTGACGTTTTTTCGCTAATATCTTCTAGATCAGGTTCTGCTGTATGGAACTGGTTCGGAAATGTGACTTCATTGTGTATTGCTCATGTTAAGAGATAATTGGAGCAATGAATATATGTCATTCGTATGATCCAAGACCCTCCCGCGATCCCTCAATAATTCGATTATACATAACTCGGTATGAAATTTAACCAAATATCACCGTTATGAATCTAGTCATATTTTAACAAGAATTGGACAGAACTTTGCAAATTATGACATACAATTACTTATGAATTTTTGCGCTTAAGTGCAAATATTTTACGTTTAATCACAAATCATTTGCGCTTAAGCCTGCAAATAGCGTGTCTGTCATTTGCAGAATGAGGTCCACAGAGGGTGAATTTAGTGATGCTACCCTGAATAGCGGGCTAGCATAACTAAATTCACCCTCTGGGGACCTCATTCTGCTTAGGCCTCATTTTATGGGAAGTAACTATGGTATCAAATTAACATTGTTTTTAGTTACGTTTTCCCATCTGGGAAGTTTCTATATCCCCTAATTTGCAGAAGATAAAATCCATAATCGAGGCTCCAAATGGGTGAACATCACCAACTTCAACTGGGGAACTTCAATCTTATCCTAGGACTGCCATAGCAGTTGAGGGCCTAAGCAGAATGAGGCCCCCAGAGGGTAAATTTAGTGATGCTAGCCCACTATGCGGTGTAGCGTCACTAAATTCACCCTCTGGGGACCTCTTTCTACAAATGACAGACACGCTATTTGCAGGCTTGCACTCAAGTCTATATACCTGTAGGCCCATCATACAAGGGAAGCAATCCCCAGTGATACCAGTACCTTTTATGACCATGGAAATGGTATATATCTAATGTCTCTTTTATAAAATGTAATAGATCTCTGGGATGGAGGCACAAATTCTTAGGGACAGGGATGCTGATAATATGAAAATATGTTTTTCCCCTATTTCTATTCAATAAGTACATGTACACCACGAGGGAAGCAAGCCACCAGTAACCCCTAATTCCCCTTCTATGACCATGGACATGGTATATATATTTGTGCAGGAGATGTCCCTTTAATAAAATATACTAGAGCTTTTGGAATGAGGCACCAATTTTTGGGACACCAGAGACAGAGATGCTTTTGACTTTTCAACTTTCGAGTCTGTATGGGCTACTACTATGGGCCCATAATAATATACTATGAGATGGACTCCATCATTCACAATCAGAGGGAAGTAAAGGAGTGCTAGGTATTTGCGCTTAAGCGAAAAGCATTTACACTTAAGCGCAAATGATTTTCACTTAAGCGCAAACAAATTGATAGACACATATTTGTGCTCAAGCGCAAATGACATTCGCTTAAGCCCAAATGATTTATGTTTAAGCTTAACATTTGTGCTTGAGCGCAAATAAATAATAAATGTGAAAAGGGCCTCCCATAAGTAAGAGGGGACTCTAAATTTCTTGAACATTGAAATTCCCTTTGTTTGAGAATTTGTATATGTTTATATTGAATATTCTCAGTAAATAATTATTCTGTGTGTTTCAAAAGAAATCAGAATAAATTGTTATTGTTTTTAAGTATTGGTTATAGATATTAAACAGTTAATTAGATTGACTCCCCTCTTCCAAGATGCATCCTTACTGTGGAAAACCGATCGCCCAAGCGATTCACCCAGGTCTGTTGGATGGCTCAAACGACCTTTCCTACTATGGCCAGTTTGTACCCTTGATTTGAATGACACATTTAATTGTTTCGTACCATGTTTTTGGTCATTTCACACCATATATTGGTAAGTTTCATTGATTCCCAAAAATGATGAATGGTCATTCGTACATGTGAAAAATTATATTAATCGTGTTAACTTAATGAGAGTGAACATGATCATGATTTAACGTTCGTGATGATGACAACCCAACATTTACATGTTAACATATTTCTTTCTTTTTTTTTCGAAACAAAATGAACCAATTGAAATTGTCGCGACAAAGTTAAAGATGCATAATCCGAACTAACGCTTGAATATTACTATTTCCTTAATTGGCTTCGGGGTAAAACATATCTGATTTGAGTTGAGGAACCCACCGATCAAAGCTGAGAGTGATCAGATATTGATTTTTGAAATCTATTATTTTTCACCATCGATAATTTTTTGTGGCCCAATAAAAAGTCGAAAGAGGACGGATGAAGATGGATAACTCTAAAAGCAAGTGGCTTTTTTTGTGTCAGATATTTGACAAACCCGCAAAATTTCATTGAACAAAATGTTGATAAATACCTGATGAAACGATGCTACTTTGGGTTCATATTCCAAGATGGCCGCCGATATGTCAAAGGTCATAAAGGTCAAGGGCCATAAGCTGAAGGTAAAAGGTCAAGGTTGTTAAGGGGAAGGTCAAAGGTTTTGGTACCAGATTCCAAGATGGCCGCTATCTAACCCTAACTCTAACCCTAATACTAACCCTAGCTTATATAGCTGCTATCTAACCATAACCGACATAGCTGCCACTAACCGTAGCTCCCAACGGGGCCGCTATCTAACCCTAACTCTAACCTAACTTATATAGCTGCTATCTAACCCTAGCCAATATAGCTGCCACTAACCGTAGGTCCCAACGGAGTATTTTAAAAACAAATCCGAGATGGCTGCTATTTTCACAAATTCAAGCCCAGATTTGAGTAATTCCCATGTAGTTGACACGTATTTACCGAGACCCCCTATAGCTCCCATATTGATTCTGAATTCTTGAGAGGTTGAAAGTAAACCCAATATATTTTCAAATTTGACTGGAGATGGGCACGAGGAAAATGTGAAAAATGTGGTTTCTGCTACTGTCAATCGAGGTAATCGTGAATAGTTGTATCCTGGATTTTGGGAAATTATTATATGGTATGTATGAACCCGAATTTTGTAATGAAAAATTAGCTTTTTTGAGGTTTTTGTGATGAAAAAATATGTTTTTGGAGGTTTTTGTTCAATTTCGTGATGAAAAATTATTTTTTTTATTTTTGCGTTCATTCTTCGTTCCAGAGGTGTATGTCTGAATATATAAAACAAATTGGGGGGGGGGGAACTGATTTTTTGGGATTTTTTTTTTTTTTGGTTTTAAAAGAATTCTGGCCCGCGTGATATATCAAAAGACTCGGAACGATAAGACGAGTTCAATTCCGTAAAAAAATTCTATATCGCAGATACAGTTTCCCCACAAATGCTAGCAGAACCTGCCAGAACCCCAAAAAAACATAAATTTTTTTAAGCCCGATATATGTCGTGTGACCTATCAAAATACTCGGAACGAAAAGACGAATTCAATTCCATAACAAATTTCTATATCACACATACATTTTTTCTCAAAAATGTTAGCAGAACCTGGCATATCCCCAAACAGCCGCCGCCGCAAAACGCCGCAAAACGCCGCCGCCGCAAGACGCCGCCGCCACAATGACGTCACTACCAATGGCGTGGGAAACTCTACTTTTTTTTTTGAGCAAAATAACATGACATATGGTACATACTACAATTTTTTTTTTATTATATTAACTATTCACTGTCACTTTCGTCCGCTTTGTGATCACTGTCACTTTCACCGTGTACCGTCGCCTTTATTTAATTCAATACCATGGCCGAAACCGCTGATCTAGACCGGCCGGCATCGATAACATCAACTATGTGGTATTGGATGGGTAAAAGAATATCACGCGCACAAATAGTATATTTCTGTCAAATATCCGTCATTATGGTAGTATTAATAGTAAGTCTGGTAAATCTAACCATAGGATCCACTATGACCGCCTTGTGGACTAGCTTTATTAGTGCATGTCTCGGGTATATGCTTCCGTCTCCAACACGAGAGGGGTGTCCCATCTCGTCGGTGGGGGTCTGGAAATTTTTCTGAATTTAAAACCTTCAGATCGCATTTCGTTGCATCTGTGACAGCAATTACGGTTAAATAACCCATTGAGGGAAAATATGGTATTTTAGTTTTTCACCTGTTGTACAAAATAGTATGGAGATCATTTTTGACTCTCATAAGCGTGTGTGTACCAATGGAGCAGTTCTTCCACGAAAACATGACATATATGTTTATACTTACATAATTATATATTCACATTCTCAGCTTTCCCAGCCTAATCCATAGTAGTAGTGCATGTAACTGAAAGATGGCCTCGATAAAGCAGGCAGATTCGTAATTTAAGCAGTGCCAAAGTACTAGCTGTGATGAAGCGTAGCTTACCTTCGATGGTCTGGTTTCCGTATACTCTTCAAATAATTTCATATTGAATTCATCTTGGAAATCTTGGACATTCTTGGTGTTGATTTATTTTGGAGATTTGGACAAATTAGATACCGTTTGTGGGATAACATATAGGCGGCCATTTGGTCGGAAATTACATGAAATAAAAGTTAATGGTGGTTTGTGAAAACAAAAGTCTCTATTTTCAAACCAATATTCTCTATTTTCAAACCAATAATCGTTCTTGGATTCAATAAGAGACAGTTCCGTTTTAATAGATATAGATTCGTAATCAATGTTGACCGATGCAAAATTAATGTTCTATTTTAATTTAATAGTATTCATTGTTCAACTAATATCTAATAACACACAATTAGTAAGATTCGCGCATATTCAATAAACGTACATTCCGTTTCAATAGCCATATTTTCTTAATCAATAAAGATATTTCAAAGCAATAGACGATTTCCCACGATCAATGATTATCATTATAAAACCAATAGACCTTATTGTCATTCTATTTAATAGATATAAATTATCACCAATGCACAATTAACGTTCGTATTCGAATCAATATCTAATAGCGGAATCAACTATCCGGTGAAACCAATGACTAAAAATGCAGAATTAATGGACGAGTCTACAGAATTAATAGATTCCGTTTACAAACCAATGAACAATTCTTGAATTACTAGTTAATTTTCGAATTAACGCTAGGGGCGCTGGTCACCAATCTTGCGGGAGTCACCTAATCTCAAACTCCGTGACGTCAACATGGGATCGTGACTTTTGTTTATTAAGCAATATATGAAGGTTTAGCAATTTTAAAGATTACTCTTTAGGAGAAAGTGTGTGGCCCTGAAAAGGTCCGTTTTTTTATCTTGACTTCCATCTTCTTCGCCATGAACTGCACCTGAAATTATAAACTTGAAAAACATTAATAACACCTGAAATAAAACGTGATATTAGTACATTATTAATATATTATTTACATAATGACACTATAATAATCCGACTGATGTCTACCTCGTTTTCCGATACGTTTACCAAGGAGCTACACGTTCAGCGTGCGTCACTAGTGGTGACTGACCTCAAGGTGAGTTAGGCATCAGTAGAATTATAATATATCTCAACATTTAAATAATCATGATATCTTCGAACTGTTCTTTTATGATCTGCATTGAGTAGTTTATTATGTCGCTGCATAATTCCTCGTTGTTTGTTTCGGCCAATTTGGCCGGTTACATCATGTCTGTTTTTCATCTGACATGTGTGTCGAATAAATGATGTGGAGGATTTATGTAAATGTTAGCCCAAACTACATTTCCAAGTAACGATGGTTTTGTTGTTTATTTTGAGGAATAATACCGCGTCAGATGAATTCAGCCCGAATATGTTAACAGTTGTCGTGTAAAACATTCGGCAGTAGGTTTGCGTTATTTAGTATTTGTGGATGTCCTTTAACATGGGGAAAATAGACTACTGCGCTTGAACGAGCATGTGAATTTGTCGTTTTTAATGTATAGCAACTTGATAATCAATAACAGAGGCATTCTCTGTCAAATATGGTCACTCTATTTACGGTATTAATTGCGGAACTTTCTAAAGTAAACTACGCGTAAACGGATACATACGGTAAATTATAGAAGGTGTCGGAATCGGCCTAATCGCCCCAGGGCCAACTCGCCCCAGTCGACGTGTGTCAATTCGGTACCTACTATAACATGTACCCGAGGATGAGTCTGGCTCGGAATAAAATATGTATACGGGTGTTATATAGCGTTTTGTCCGTTGTTTCTCAATGAATATTATTGAAATTTGGTGTATATGTCCGGGCTGGGACATGGAATACAACAACGTTTGAATTGTTTTTAAATTTACAAATTTGTTGATTTTATTCATTTTTTTTTTCGTTCTGAAAACACACTATAAAGTGTGTATAATATAATAACGAACACGAGACATACATAATTTATAAACTGTTAACAAACGATATTAAATTCAATACATGACAAAGATGACTCAGTGGAGTTTATAAAGTGAACATAAAAACATTGAGGTAAGAATATTTTTAAGGAATGCAACTTTATTTAATGATAATAAACACATAAATTAAAATAACAAACATGAGACATACATAATTTATAAACTGTTAACAAAAGATATCAAACTCAATACATGACAAAGATGACTCAGTGAAGTTTATAAAGTGAACATACAAATATTAAGGTAAGAATCTTTTTAAGCATTACCAAACCGTTTAGCACAGACCACAGTCCACTTCACTCATCCGATCATCACCAAACTTCATATTTATCTTGATATTGATCTATCAGATGAGAGCCATCAAATATTTTTTTTAATTTCCTAGGAAAAAATGGTCGCCAGCGGCCATATTGCATTTACGTTATATGTTATAGCGTTATGTCGATATCTAGTATTACTTAGAAATTTCACCTTTCCAGATTCATAATTGCCCCATTGACTGTAACAGATGAAATTATTCCCCTTTTCGGATAGAGTGTCACTGAAACTTTATTTTGTCAGTCTGTCTGTATAATCACTGATTATATATGGCAATAATCTGTAATAAGATGTAGCACTATTTTATTTTATATTTACACGCAGTGCTGTTTTTATACAACAATTCTAATCCCCCCTAGATCATCATGTGATCGACCATACATCGCGCGAGGACCTGGTTGAATTAAGGGGGGTTTTATGGATCACTTCTGTCCTCAAGCTAGATTATACTTATGACATTTAATGGCATGTTTCTAACGTGGAGGGTTATATATGCTTGAGAAACCACCACTCTTTAATTCACACCAAGTTCTCAGCTGTCATGAACCCATAGCCATGATATATGGTTTATTTTATGTATACTAGTAATATAGTTATTTTCAGTAACTTTATATACCAGTACTGTGTATAACAATGCATATAAATTAATCCATGTATACATGTATATTGATTCAACGGATTCAGTGGTTTTGTCCATCAGTCTATCAAATTTGCGGGGAAAACATGGCCACAAGCAGTACACCCTGCTAAATTTCGAATTTGAATCAATTGGCGCACCCTGCAGCCAGCTTTTATTGGAGAACTTTTTCTCATGTGGATATTTTGGGTCACCGCTAGATGTGAGCCATATTTTGTTCTCAAACTGTCCTTGTGAAGACATCACTGCCAGCGGTGATCTTCAATTTTACTATTTTTATGGCTAAATAATTTGGTTGATCCTACAGACGACACCCCTTGTCCGATCGTCACCATATTCCACAATGATCTTCTGGATAACCAGCGTGAGAGTAATCTAATTTTCATCGAGTGCGCTCAATTTGTAAACAAAGTTTTGGTCAATAGTCGTTTTGGTCAAACTATCCCTTTTTAGACCGGGACAGCAGATCCGAATAGTAGCTAAGATGTATTTAGATAGAATTATCAAAAGAATTTGACCGATTCGGGTGTAGTTTAAGAGAATAGAGTGGAGAAATCTTGGTGATAATTCCAGAAAATACAGATGGCGGAGAATATTCACAATGAAACTACCCACAATTCACTTCACTACACCAGGGGGGGATTTCGCAATGGGTTAGACATTATTTTCAGTGTATCAAATTATTTATATTTTCAACAACAAGTGACTTTAAGTTTACAATTTCAGCCTATCCTGACTCTATCGATACGATTTATCATATTTTCATAAACATATTATACACCGGTGGCGTTAACTTTACAATTTCGGCATCTACGTGATTCTATCGGTACGATTGAGTAATGGTACAAAACAAAATGTTCAAGAATACATTAGGGGCTCCCAATGGGTTATATATTATTTTCAGTCTATCAAATTATTTATATTTTCAACAACATGTTATTACACCGGTGACTTTAAGTTTACAATTTCAGCCTGTCCTGACTCTATCGATACGATTTATCAATTTTCATAAACATATATACACCGGTGACGTTAACTTTACAATTTCGGCATCTACGTGATTCTATCGGTACGATCGAGTAAGGTACACAAAATCTCCAAGAATACATTCGCCCTGTCCACCACACAATATCAAACTCACAGAAGCTAGAAACACCACAGGTGGCGTAATAATCAAGAACAGATTCTTTTTTCATGTAGATTGTAGGCTGTAGCTGACATTGTGTACGATGAAGATGCTAGGATATACTGACCACATTACTACGTGCAGATTATATATGTTCATGAGAGCTGTAAACAACTCTGTGATAAGTATTCAGTTATAAGTATTCATCTTAAATACCGCTATCCCATATACAATCAGCTGCGACATCTTTTAAAAAACACATTCCTGTGCGTGATATGATCACACTTGTAACAACAAGTAACTGTATAAACAGTACTTTGATTATATTTCACTATAAGTTGCAAACACTCTTTTGTCTTAACTCATAAATCCATTGATTTGAGCCGCCAACATATTCCTAACAATAGCAATTAACAGCTATTTAGCGACTCGGCGGCTGGCTCGGCTGATTCCAACTACAACTTTTAGTGTGCTGGAGAACGAAAAATCTCGATAAAAATTGAAATATAAGACTTACAAATTATCTTTTTATTTTTTTTTTATTTGTAATTGGCATAACATTGTTTAGGGATTCCATCTTTCGGTCCCAGTCTAAAGCCGACGATACATGGCAGATTGGCAGCAGTGTGTATATGCAGGTGGCGAAGAGGTGTTTGTTCTCTTACTAGTATCTCTTAAGCAACATGACAGTCCTGTTGAGGGAGGAGGGTGAGATAGCACGGGTTGATTTTTCATGTTTGTATATATATATAAAGGTACGAGTATCTATTTAGTAGTCATTACTAAGCTAGGTTTATTCACTATCTTGTCCCTCTACAGAACTGTCAAGCTGCATTCTTGTTATATTTATATATCTATACTTGTTATATTTATACTATATGAGGCCCCCACCCCCATCCCCCTGGAATACGGAATACCACTTAACACAGAGGGTGGCATACGGAATACCAGTTAACAGCCATATGGAATACGGAGTACCAGTTAAGATCAGATAAGATAATTTATTGATGATAAAATGATCTAAAAGTAATAAAAGTATACATTGGAATAGTCTATTATTCAACTGGAGGGTGTTCGTGAAAATGAAGCAGACGAGAAAAAATTTAATTTCAGAATTAGTTTGATTTACTGAGGGAAATGTTCAGATAATATGTTTTTTGGAAGGTCGGCGTACAAATACCGGTATTTTTAGAATACCGAATACCTCCTAACAGAGGGGCCGGAATACGGCGTACCTCATAACAGGGCATGGAATACGGCGTACGAAAGGGGGGGGGGTGGGGCCTCCTATATGAATGTCACACTCTTTTGTATATATGCTTATGCTCATAGGGTAATGTCACAGGGGCCTGTAACGCGCTCCGCTGTCCGCCCCCCTTTTGCACTGCCCATATACGCCGCTCTATATACGCGCCTTCTTCGCGTTAATGGAACATTATGTTCCATTAACGCGAAGAAGGCGCGTATACAGAGCGGCGTATATGGGCAGTGCAAAAGGGGGCGGACAGCGGAGCGCGTTACATGCCCCTGTGGGTAATGTGGGGCATAATGCGACGCGGGGAATAATGCGACAGACGGTCGTTATCAGGCCATATGATTTTTCCATGACTGAAGTTGAATCGCACATTAATTATTTTAGTAAGACCAATCATAGAAGTGGACATCCCAATTGGACCGACATCATTATGACTGTTTAATCTCACATGCGAAACGCCGGAGTAGGGGTACCCATATTTGGTGACGGGCCCCTTTTTTAATGGTTTATAACTTCCGGTAGGTCGTGTACATGTTAAAACGAGAACATCTTACCACTACCACCAAAGCTACATGCATATTTTGTTAAAGTAAGACGAGTTATATAGTAAGTTGGTCGGTTCTATGTACATCGGTTATTCACATTCACTCATATTTGGGGGAGAGACAGGTTGTCTGGTTGTGGGGCATAATGCGACACCCGGGTACAACCAGCACGAGAAAAAAATATGATTAGGCATATCGCAAATCAAACCTGGAAAAATAAATCGTATCGTAACCTTAGTTCAAAAGAAAAGAAATAAAAAAACATATTCGATCATTCCCAAACATTAAAACATGATATAGATAAATAATTATTGTTAACCCTACCCCGGCCATTTTCCTGAAATCAAAACTTTATGGTGATATTTTACCGGCCGTATAAATCAATAAAATGTCTCATTGGTCTGCTGCTATGACTTTAAATAACGCCTATACATTCTTTCAATCCACAAAAGAAAAGAAACTGCAGACCGTCTTGCATTTATTAGGTTCGGTATATGCTGGTGTTGTAATGTCAAATGTGTCGCATTGTACCCCGTGTATGGGGCATAATGCGACAGATTGGGTACGTCGACGGGGAGTAATGCTTTTCAGAGGCGCTTGGAAATAAATTTTAAATGTTTTTTATTATTTTGTGTTTAAAGTTTAAACATCCATATATATATATATATATATATATATATATATATATATATTATATATTTTGGAAGATCTGTCTGTGTGTTTGTGTGGTGTGTGTGTGAACTCGAAAACGGCCGACCCGATTTCGATGAAACTTCGTATGTGAGGTTACTATCGGTCGGGAAGTGGCATAGGCATATTAATTTTCAGATCCGATGTCAACTTTTCACGTGCCGAGGTCAAATCTGTTTTTACGCCGTTTTGCGCTAATATATTTCAGTTCGGTGCTCACAAATCGATTCGATATAGCGCGAATAATAAATTGCCAGTCATATAATTTGCACGGTTAGAATCTGTGGCGCTTCCTCTTTCCAATGATGTATCACACGCCTGTGTACGTTTAAAGGTTCTACCTTAATTATCGGGAAGAACGCAGGACCATGCTTCGCTCATCGAAAAACATTCCGTAAATATATTACGCCGTCAACAGATCGTGACGTGATCGCGTTTAACTCTTAACCGGTCGATGTCGCGTTAACTCATCACCGGCCGAGGTATCCGCAAATGACATTGGGCAATATATATATCTCGGAAACGGGTGGAGCTATCGACTTGAAATTTGGTATGTGAATGTATCTTGCCCCGGATACGAATTTAACCGGGTCGCCGCCCGTGCGACGCCAGCTTCTCACATGCGCAGACCAGATCTCGGAAACGGGAGGAGCTATCGACTTGAAATTTGATTTTTGAATAGCCCGGACGAAGTCGGGTCACCTTCTAGTATATATATATATATATATATATATATATATATATATATATATATATATATATATATATGTTCGCGGAAGCCACATTAGGGAGACATTTGTGTGTAAATAACCCACATTAGGGCGACTTTTACATTAGGGCGACTTTTTGTGTGTCCCCCTAATGTTTAGCGTGTTTTTTAAGTGAATTTAACATGCAAATTTATATATTTTTCGTGTCATGTGTGATCTCTGTGACACTATTATTCACCAACTGTCGATAGTTTTTGCGCGGAATGAATATTTTAATAGATATATGCAATTAAATTATCGGTAGTGTATATCTGACAGTGTTACAGACCGACATTAGGGGGACCTGGTTTTATTGTGATAAATACTGTTAATTTGGGAATATGTTTGCATGACGAAGACTGATTATGGGTTATATCTTATAATTAAAACCGCTTACTCAATATCAACTTTTAAAATTCAAAATCCTGAGATATATTTCGATTTACGTATTTTGCGGTGATATTTTCTACGACACAGGAGATATAGAATTACATCTGAATAAACCATGCATTAAGTAGACAACCACATTGGTCAGTTACTAATGAGGTTTGATATATGGGTAATTTGGCCCGGAAAATATTATCAGATAGGTCCCATTGACATCAGATGTCCTAAAGGGACAATAACAACGCATTTAACTAACTAATTGATTATAGACCAAAAATGGTTGCAATCTGGTCGGTGTAAGTTTAAACACGGGGATGACCCATATAGTGTGGTATAGATGCCGTTGACCTCAGACGCCTTTAAGGGTCAAATTTGAGCAATAAAGAGCGTTCTTTATAAGTTTAAAGTATTTGTAGGAAAATTGGTACAAATGAACCACCCAACTTGATGAATGTCACGCGATAGGCATCTTCGACCCAAGATGACTTACATGGGTATATAATCAATAAAGAGCGTTTATCATCATTCCAGAAGATATGTGAGAAAATTGGTGACAAAAGTCGAATGACGCAGGGCATGTCAAGGGAATGGGTTTGTTGACCTCAAATTATTTAAAGATGCACTAATAATAAGAAATTAAAAGATAAATGTAACTTTATCCGGATGCCGCTGATCTCAGACGATTTTAATGGACAAATGTGAGCAATAAAGAGCGTTAGTTATAGGCTCAAAGTATAATTTGGGATAACTGGTACAGATGAATCACCCGACCAGGTGGTTGTCACGCGATAGGCGTCTTTGACCTCAGATGACTTACATGGTCATATAATCAATAAAGAGCGTTTATTTTCATTCCTGAAGATGAGTGGGGGAAATTTGTGACAAAACTGGAATGACGCAGGGCGTGTCAAAGGATTGGGTGTGTTGACCTCACACGATTTAAAGATGCACTAATAATTAGCAATTAAAAGAAAAAAATTAACTCTATCCGGATGCCGTTGATCTCAGACGACTTTAACGGGCAAATGCGAGCAATGAAGGCATTCGCTATAGGCTCAAAGTATATGAAGAAAAATTGGTACAGATGAATCACCCGACCAGGTGATTTCACGTGATAGGCGTCTTTGACCTCAGATGATTTCATTGATATACAATCATTAAAGAGCGTTTATTATTATTTCATGGAGATATGTGGAGAAATTGATGCAAAAAAGTGACATGACGCAGGGAATGTCACGGGATTGGTTTTGTTTACCTATAATGGTTTTGAAGAGGCACTAATAATCAGCAATTAAGAGATAGTTTAACTTTGGCTTCGAACAGCTGGGTTCTGTTAAATTACAAGTACCGGGGAGGGCTAAATTTGCATTAGTTATGGTGATTGATACATGACGGTACACATGCGTGGTGGGCTACATACTGTGAGCGTATCCATCAAAGCAGTCATGAATGGGGTCGACCGATGACACGTCATAGACGGTTACGCATTCCAAAAAACGCTTAGCCTACATTTCGGCTAGATTAGTTAAAACTTCAATGACTGTTCACTATAGCAAATCAACATGATTGGGAGAGGGGTATTGTTAGAATGGATGCGCCACGGTATATTCTAGAAGTCAAGATGTGTCAACCACAGTATACAAGGCCCGTGGTGTTTTCAAAACCACGCGTGGCCAACATTTTAACACGGAAAAAACACGGAAAAATCGCACGTGGTCTTAGCGTCAATGAATACAGAATTGTCAGATAAAATCTTTTATAATAAAAAACAATTTCATATATTGAATTATATATATATATCATATTTGTTTATCTGTGTCTATGGCCTTTATATCCATGTCATGTTTTGTTGTCGCATTTTATTTTAGTTGGCATTACTATTTTCTTGTGTTTGTTCATATTACATGTACGCAAATGGTTTCGGTAGTTTGTGCGGCGATATCGTGTTCTAACAAATGGCTGAAAAATTGGATATAACATTACAAAGATTCATAAGTTAAAGACATATTATGCACTTGTTCGGACGCGTGAAACTGATTAGTTAGTATGCATGCGCTATGCCATGAGGGGATGTATGAATTCTACTAACATTGCCGAAAATCTCAAACAAATCGACCGTACCACTTCATAGAAAACATCGTCTGAACTACTATATTATACGCTCAATTGTAAATATTTACTTCCCGATTCGGGACGCATCTATCGGCGGTAAATTAACACAAATGATTTCGCCATCGGGGGGTCACTGTATTTAATGCATATAATAATTACGGTGTGTTCTGTCAATTTGGATATAATATTTGTAAAAATAACTACTTTCAGCAAGATATTCTCCATTTCTATTTCATCACCCTACCGGAGTGTTTCAGATCACTTTAAAATATCGAATTTAATGTCCAAAACGTAACTAAAGTTTTAAATTTAAATTAATTTGTTTTGAAAACTGGGATCAAAATTTATATAAATAAAATTTAGTTTTTCCAAATTTAATTTAAAATGCTCATTTTCAACAATTAATAAAATTTTCAAGAATTGTTAGTATCAAAGTAATTTCATATATATGCACATATGCATATTTTATAGCACACACAATATAACATATTTTTATGAGTAATCGCGGTATATTGGTATCTTTACTTTCTTTGGGCCAATTTTTACAATCGACGGGTTGAATTTCGATAAAATTTCCGTTAAATAAAATGATGCTGCCAATCGCACAAAGGAATCACCACGAGAATACCACGCAGCCAAGAACGATTATCGACGATTAACACGCATTAAGTAAAGTAATTGCCATGAAAATATAGCAGATAGACTGGGATCGACTACAGAATGGTAACTGTAGCAGTCGTGGCCAGTCCCAAATATGTAAGTAGAATGACTGCTATCTTCTGAGAAGAACCCATCGTACATGTATATCCCTGGAATTTTCTTCCTAATGTATGGACAAATTAATGCCATATCCGGTATCGGTATCTCTTTGATTTCACCTCATCACGCAAGAGGTAATAAATCAGCCAGTGCACAGATGCCACGAACTTGTCGATGCGGCCTCGTTTGTTGTAACTCGATATAAGGTTATCAATTAGCCTGATAGAAATTTATCCTGTGTGTGTTCCAATATTGATGTCCAGCTTTATATGTATGAATAGTTTCGTAAATTCCAATCTAAAATGCAATTGTACTTGAATTGTGCCAATAGAGACTGATGGTGCTTGTATTTAAACAATTATTGTGTAGTTTTGTGTACGGAAGTACACCAGAGCCGGTAGTAAGATTATATATATGATTGTACTGATTTGTGTAACCAGTCAGATTTGGCTCCCATTACTCCCAAGTGTCAGAAGCTGTTAATGAATAAAATTATCTTGGAATTCAGTTTAGTAATACTGGTAAATTCATACATGGTTCACAGCATGAGACGTTTCCGTTGCGCGCGAAGCCACCTCGCGCGATTTAAATGGGACGGACTGGCCTCATTTCTGTTTAGGGAAGAGTTTAACCCACCAGATGGTCTGGGCAATTTGCGAAAAATACTTGAAGATTAAGAAAGCTCCTCAAAAGTGCGGGTCCGTGAAGTTGGATCGAAGTTCGAAGTTCGAAATTCGGTGGAGATTCGCGTGAAGTTAGATTGAAGTTCGAAATTCGGTGGAGATTCGACCCCCACTTTTGTTTGCCTCAAATGCATTGTTGTGTTCCAATTCGTGTTACCCTGCTCGAATTTTGGGTCAAAAGTTATTTTTTTCACATTTTCTGAGATATCAATATCAATATCAAGGCGCCGAAGGGAAGTGGCATTGTTTATGGCTGGATTGAGCTGAAATTTGGTATGTTTGATACTTTCCATAAGAGAATCAAGCAAACTAACGCTCAGCTTCGAGAAATTACTCGATCTATAGGTTTGAATTTCAATCTGGGCGAATTTCGATCTGGATTGAAGTTCGAAATTCAGATTGAAATTCGACCCCCACTTTTGTATGCCTTAAATGCATTGTTGTGTTCCAATTCGTGCTCCCCTGCTCGAATTTTGGGTCAAAAGTGATTTTTTTTCACTTTTTCTGAGATACTGATGGACTCGGGGGGGGGGGGTCGGAAAAAAGTTCCAGGCACGTATGATCATTTTAATTTTTTCCGGCCTCGGGGGACCCACCCACCCAATTTCTTCCGTTTCCGGCCTTTTTTTCCAGGCAATTTTGGACACCCACCCTTTTTTTTCCGTTTCAGGAATTTTTTTCCGGTCAGTTTTGGATACCCACCCCCCTAAATTTGAGAAAATTATCAACTGAGCAACCAAATAGCTGATTATCCTGCATTATCATAATTTATTGCGCGATATTTGAATAGAACAGTGCATAATGAGATAACGATACTATTTGAATTTATCATATAAGTGTCATTAATCAAGAAATGTGTCAACATAATCACATTTCTAGGGATATATAGGCAGAGTGCCAAAGTTTTTATTAACATTCATTTTCATAATATATAGTCACATGATCTAGTCACATAATCACATTTGAGTATTCTACAGAATACATGGTACCGGTACAACAAATTTCAGATTATTTGATATTTTGATATTTGCTATATGATATACGTGGCTAAATTTTCCAAGTCCAGCAGTATCTCAGAAAAAGTGAAAAAAAATAACTTTTGACCCAAAATTCGAGCAGGGGAGCACGAATTGGAACACAACAATGCATTTGAGGCAAACAAAAGTGGGGGTCGAATCTCCACCGAATTTCGAACTTCGAACTTCGATCCAACTTCACGGACCCCAAAAGTGCTGGTAACCAAGATCAATGCTACGATGCGTATTATTGCTGCTAGGTCCCTCAAGCGACAACCTAATGAAATTACATGTGGTATATTTGGTTGGGCCGCAAATGAAACCGACGTGTGCCGCCACATGTGTTGTTTATCCAGCTTAATTGGCTAATCGTAATTTTGTCATTAAATGAACCTGTCAGCACCATATAACACCAATAAAGACCCCGTTAATCTCGAGATTTGAACGGTAACTCCCAGCTGTAAATCCAAAAAAAGATCTCGCGCACCCTCCCGGACCCTCCCCCAATTGAAATTGATTACATTCAAACCATTGCATATTCCATTATAAATCATGGCACATATAGTGTGAAATTCTCACCCATAGTTACGTAGAACCACAGATAGGATGAAAGAATTTGAGCGTATTTCAGAAACATGTAATTGTTTTAAATGTAAACAGTGTGTGTATGCTATCCATATAATTTTATGGAATAAAATTTTACTCAGTGCCATCTGGCCTGGCATCTCGGTGTGGAATAAAACTTGTTTCTATGCATGAAATTTGGAATGGTGCACTTTGTTTTATATACGAAATGAACGGCGGTTTCAATGTGGTCATGGGATTTTGACCGCGAGAAAAATTCAGCAAACTGCATAAACCCCAAAGGGGTTCATGCGGAGTTTGCTGATTTTTTATCGCAGTCAAAACCCCTGACCACGTTGAGTCCGCCGTTTATTATTCATATTTATATACTTACGCTCTTTAAAACACTTCTCCAAATATGTCCGTTATTAAGTCAAAAACACTTTTTTCAAATATGTCCGTTATTTCGTTTATAAAAATAATTTCCTATTTCTGTATTTTGCTCTATATTTTGCCCTATTTCGCTATTTCGCTGTATTTTCCTATTTCGATTTTTCGTGCTATTTCGCTGTATTTTCATATTTCGCTTTTTCGTTGTATTTCATATTTCGATAATTCGCTATATTTGACATATTATGGAATTATATGATAACCAACATTCTGATAGTCAACCGAACATCTTGTGCCACCCGTGCTCGCGATCAGATGCCACAAGCCATCCAATCGTGAACCTCGATTACATATTGTTTGCTATCAAATCCTTGGCGTATTGGCTGACTAGATACTCAAGCAGTCGGTAATTTCCGACAATCCCCGGTGATTTCCGGGAACAATGTGTTCATAAACCTATGAACGACATTGAACGTGACGTTACGTTCATTAAATATATAAATATAACAGTTATACGTCCTGTGATCTAGTCAGGGTTATCAGGCCTCATAAATGTTAACAATCAGATTGCATAATATGCTTTGGTTGTATTCTGTTTAGGTATAACATTTATAATTCGCAATCAAAATCACAAGGTCAGCAGTATTTATTACCAAAGGAGGTGTACACACATAACGGGTGGACTTCGCCATATGCAAGAATATGGTTTGGGACCCGTTCACACGTACACATGGCCTAAAGGGCGTGGTCGCAATTTGGTTGGACCAACAGTGTGGTGGTCTGTCTTGTGGTTTAACCGTTGTCGATTATAAAATCCCTTTATCTGGCCTAATTGGGACATGTGGTGTGTAATCGTACAGTCATATTTGAGCTAATGCGATTACCAATACATTTTTTTTGCAAAATCGATCACATGATTGTTGTGGGAAGTTCATTGAAAATTTACAACTTGTTTTAATTGAAGTGTTCATATCTTCTAAAATTGCAATATGCGACAAAATGATGCGTCAACATTTCACGTTCCGCGTCATTTAGAGTAATTTGCTACCTCTGACCTTTTCACTCGAAACATAATTGTTTGGAACCCGTTCACATGGCCAGATGACTTGGAGGTCGTAGTCGCAATTTTGTCTGTCTGAAGTTAAAGCTGATTTCACAGACCTGCGACTGACGCATGCGTGCAGTGTCTGTGGCTATCGGTTTATGCGCAGTGCCAGTGGTCAGCCACAAAACCGATAGCGTTGGCCTTGTGCGTCCGCCGCAGTTCTGTGAAAGCAGCTTCAACTGTTCTCGAATATAAAATCCCATTAGCTGGCATAATTAGACACGTGCTATGTAAACATGCATTCCTGTTTTCGCTACTAATACGATTTTTTTTAAAGATCGCGATCGCCATTTAATAGGTGAAAGGTCATCGATGACATGGTTGTTTTTGGTTATTTTTTATAATAGGCGACCAAATTATGCGTCAACTTTCCAAATTCTAAATCGTTTAAAGATAGTCATGGGTGATCTCTTATCTTTTCAAAATGACATTCCGACTTTGATAAAAGGCTTATATACCAGTATGTTACTGTGTGTGTGTGCCTAGTATTTTCATCGTTTTATTTTTTAAATCAGATAAATATAAATGTAGAATGATAAAAAACTAACAAGTTACATGGATATTGTGCGCTCGCATTTTATTTGTAGAAACCGTGATGACGAAACACACAGTATGCATGATTTGATTTGGAACAGTAAACACGGCAATAAAAAATACTCAACGCGGAAGTGAAACGTTTGCTAAATCTGTTGTACGCGCATCACAATTTCACCAGTTTATTTCGCAATAGGTAATTCGTTACGTCACAGAGTCCCAATATAACGTGGCATTGTACACTCGGGAGTCCAATATGACATTTGGGAGTACAATATGACTGTTCCCCCCGTACTATAACGTGGCGAGTTAATATAATAAATGATAACTGATAGCTAAAAAAACTGTGATTAGGTAGACACGTACACGCTGGTTATATATGTATCCCCAATAACTGTTTTCAACGCATTGCATATACACGTTAGGTTATTGTCCCTAATGATGACAACTCAAAGACTTATATTTGACTTTGTATGCCACCCAATTTGTTATTGTATAGGTATAAATACGTGTCCATAGAAGCCACATAGTGGACACTGTGCATTAACTTTCTCAAATTAACTGATATGTAATAAACCATGATTAGGGAGACACGTACATGCTGGTTATATGTGTCTCCCTATTGACGGATTTCAACGCATTGCATATGCATGTTAGGTTATTGTCCTTAAAGATTACAACTCAAAAGTGTTATATTTGTTTTGTATGCCACTCATTTGTTACTGTATCGATATACACACGTGTCTATAGAAGCTACTATATGGGTATTGTGGGAATATTAACTTTCTCAGATTAACTTATACGTAATAAACCGTTATTAAGGAGACAAAGACAACCAGCATGCATGTATGTTTCTGCAACGTATTGCATATGTACACGTTATGTTATTATCCCCAATGATTGCGACTCAAAAGAGTAATATTTGGCTTTGTTTGCCACCAACTTATTTATTGTATATATATAAATACGTGTCCATATATATATATAGAAGCCACACGCGGGTATTGTGGGAATATTAACTTTCTCAAGTTAACTGATAGGTGATAAACCGTGATTATGGAGACACGTACGTGCTCGTTATATATGTCTCCCTAATAACTGTTTTCAGCGCATTGCATATACAGGTTAGGCTATTGCCCCTAATGAGTACTACTCAAAAGAGTTATATTTGACTTTGTATGCCACCCATTTTTCACTGTATAGGTATTCATACGTGTCAATATAAGCCACATAACTCGTTAGCTCTTCATACTTGGAGGTCAATAAACAATAATTATATAACACATTCATTGCGAATGGTTTAATACACCTTCTGATATTGTTGTTGGCACCAATAAAATTATTCTGACTGGTGTCCATGCTATATATATGCAAAGAAATTCATTAATTGTTTAAGAAAGAATATGTTCATTACAACCAGTTCCACGAACCCACGCAAGACAAAGTTGCATGAAAAGAATCAGGTTCACAAACACTCATGACTTACTGGGTTATTTTATTGTAGCACGATTGTGGGCTACCTGTATTTTATTATAAAAGTAATATATAAATCAGATCACATAGCTAATTTTCTGTTCAAAACAACTAAACAGAGCTTGTATATTCAAACTCGATATACTGTATTTCAATATTGCAAATAGCAACTGACTGCTTCGACAATGAGTGTTTTTGTATGGCATTTTATTTACTATTATATTAAAGTAACTTATACAATAGTATTTTCTCAACATCATTACAATTTAATACAGCATGAAATAAGCCACATACGTACTGAGGACACAATGCCCCTTTAAATAATATACATATCCCCTTTAAATTTGATTCATTTAGGGCATTGCCTTTCTAGAAAGTAGGACAGAATTTATAGATGATCCTGGACAAGCGATAAGGGTCTTCTTGGTAACAAAATATGACTGGAAAAATCATACATCAAATTTGGTTCCGATCAAATAACCAAAACTTGAGTTATCCAGAAACCTCAAATTTGGAAAATCCTTACTCTAAAATGGGCCAGAACTCAGTAAAACTTATTCGAAACAAACCCTTAGTATAGACCTGTATTTGGCACTAAACAGCTAACATACACATTTCCTTCAGACCAAACAGCCCAATTTAAATTTATCGAGAAATCTCAAATTTGGAAAATTCTAAGTAAAAAGGGTCATAACTTAGTAAAAAATGATTCGGACCGAACCCATTTTCGAACTTGAATTGTATTTACGCACTGAACATATTTATAAGATATTTAACTCTTTAGTTCCCACACTAGCTGTATAAGCCACCCCTTCATCTCCCTGCAGCTATAACATAATACCGACGGTGTGTTCCCGGGCATATATAAAGTACCAGACGCTATTTCCCCATAAGTTTTGGCTTGTCAGAAAGTATCCCGTTGCTCCATAAATGGTGATAAACCTGTTACTGTGTTGACGCAGTGAAAGTAGGCTGTTGGAGTGACAGCTCCAACTGGGGATAATGACCGTAAGCCGGGACGTGTGTCGTAATATGAGAAAATCGACACCTGTGTATAAGAGCCCTGGGCAAGCAAGTATCTTCGACATTTCTGTTGGGATTAGTTCAATATCAGTATATCAAACTATATGTATTGTGCGTTTCGTCAGCTCTGAAATGTTGCTTTTAATATTCCATACAAAATCTCATCATTTACTCAGATTACATGGGTTGAAGTGACCACGACGTGTTTGCACACGAATGTCACATTGTGACAATAAAATAGGTCTTATACAAATGATCCTTGTTCAGGATTTAGACTCGTCTTATTTTGGAAAGTCACCAACTCCCAAAAGTATTTTGTAAACAATTCAAAGCAAATGTGTTTTGTTTTCTTCTCATAATTAATACCAGAAATATCTCATGATATGGCTTAAGGACTTAATTTCGCGACCAACTTGTCGTCAACGCATGTATATTGTTTCTGGCGATAATGAGTTTCTGTTGTTACTGCCAGAACAAATGTATTTCCGCTGGCGAAAAGTGCAGCTAGTCGGTCGCGAAAATAATCAAATATATTTGTCCGGTATCAATTCAGAACGCTAGATATCCTCTATTTCGTTCAGCCAAAATAACGCGATGTCGCACTACGAAATTCAAGTAAGGTTTTAAAATATATTTTCAGAATAGTGATGTTTGTGATTGTTTATTACTATAAACTAACATGCAAATGTAACAGTTAACAGAAGTGATAATATAGAACATACACATACAATTCAATTATAATTATTATTCATTGGTAATTCGCTGTACATACATAAGTATGTTCCGCTTCCAGAGTGCGTAATGCTTACGTGTATATACCGCACGGCTTCTGATTTATTAGCACAAATCAATGGTAATCGTGATGCAGGCTAGATCATAGGTATACGTGTATGTCATTGGTTTTATGGCGCGTTGTCTAATTACTCAATATCAACTTTGATTTCGACTTCGAAAACACCTATTATATAACACGTCGTGCTTGGAAGTTCATCTTCGTGCAAACACTGTATGGCATCACCATTTAAAATTTAGCCGCATTATATAATATAAGAGAAATTTGAAACAATCCATATACAGGTATATAGGTGTACGATTACACACTATTTTATCACATACGTCAGAAACACCAGAAACATATACCAACATTATCAGAAAAAGGACCGCACAATGTACACATTGTATTGATATAGATATTTCCTTTTACTCAAAAAACAAACATGTTTGAGAAAATAGTTTGTGAACTCTTCGATCAAGCAAATTGTAACATAACGTCCGACTGAAACATGCATGTAACACCAGCCATTTGATGTTAAGCGGTTTGAAACAATAATACATAACTGTAGCTGAGCTGTCGCGTATCCACCCCTGGTCAAGTGGGCATGCTAATATACTATGATGCCGGTGGTCATGTTGAATTGCTATGATGCGGGTCGGGCAAACTAATTCCGTTACGAAAAAGTACCGTTATTTTTCTAAAGTTGTAATTTTCAAGGTGATTGGATAACTAGAGCGATTTGATAAAACAAAAACATTCAATAACATATATATTTTTGAAAAATATAATAATAACTGCGCTGGTGTTTCTAAAACGACGCAAATAGCGATCTTGGTTATAGTCGATTTTCAACTAATGCAACCATTATTAAAGTCACTGGCGACATCCGTTGCAGAAATATTTATATTTGTTCAAATCGGCATCAACAGAATGAACGCCAACATACATGTATATACGCCCGTGTCTTTAATTATTATAACCAATGCCGTGTACTGATATATCATGTATATACAGTTCAACTCATATGCCAAACATAATCAGCGCGTAAATAGTGTATTGTCGTCAAGACGTACAATGGTGTACGTAAATAACATAACAGACCGAAATTATATTGGTTATTCATACAAAAATGATATAAACGCTCTTTATTATTTCCCTATCAGGAAAACAGTAACAAACAACGCGCTTTATGTGTGTCATATCCAGATCTAAACAAAAGCAATGAAACGTAATTTTTTTGCTTTTGTTTACATAACAAAGGGGAACAAATTGACAATAACATACTGTTTATGCCATATTTCTGATTGGTATAAGAACAAGCTATGTCCATATCTTACTATTCCTTCTGTTTATGGTGGTTTTTCAAGGATATGAATGTTTTAACACCATACCCACCGCGAACGCCGCCCGTATCTTTAAAAATAAATTTTGAATGTTATAATTTGGTTTGAAATTATAACTGAGTCAAATCGTGCAATTCACCAAATTTGAAATTATATCATGAAATGTGTTGCGTGAACAATTAATATAATTGGATAGTTTGAATGTTAACTGAGTATAGCAATATACAGTAGATACACATTGGGTTCTCTGTGATGTCCATGCACTATATATCTCATAACCATAATCCATAATTGTTCGGAACGTTCAACTACAATGATACTTGAAATGGCAACCGTCCTTACATAGATGAACATTGGAGAGTTTTCAACCAAATACAGTTTCTTTTCTTTCTTTTGAGTTCAGATGAACCCGACATCGGTTCTTGCGTCCCATGTGTGTGGACACGTGTCCGTTTGAGTTTTCTGGTGATATATTGAGGGCACGTGGCCCTTCTTGTGCTTTGAGTTTTCTAGAAGAATATCCTGCAATCAGTTGATGAGCCAGTTCAATCCTAAAATCCATATGCGTGAACACCTTCTTAGAATTATGTCTCTTTGATGTTTCTTTGAACAAGATGAAACTGTTAACTATTGATGAATTGGCGACCAACCAGAAGATGCATTTCCATGCTTTTTCCTTTCGCGACCGAGGAGATACGTCATCCTCAACTGATCATGTTTGTCAACACCATTCATGTACTTGTTGTACATGAATATGCTCATCGGCTGAGTCACTTCAAAAATTGTTTTTCCCTGGCGCCGATTAGCCATGATATCTGTCGTTGGGTCAGTCATCGTGCTAAGGGTGAACACTTGTTTCTTGTCCTGCCATACCGTTGCCGTGAGAAATTCGCCATCCTGCCTAGTGTTATAGTCACCTCGATGCATTTTCTTCAGTCGCTGCAAATCCTTCGGGAATCCTTTCCTGTTCTGCCAAACGGTGCCACACGAGTAAAACCCATCGTTTAGTAAGTCCTGCATGAGGTGCACACTCGTAAAATAGTTATCAAAGAACAAACAGTAATTTTTGTCACACAAATCCGATGACAATGACGTAACCACATCATACCCGAGACCTTTTCCAGACGGTTTGAAATAATGCTTTCCGAGGTATACTTCAAAGTTTAACAGGTAGGCATTGGTGGCATCGTACATCATCCATATTTTGATCCCTCGTTTTATTGGTTTTGCCGGCATGTATTGCTTGTAGGAGAGACGTCCCGTCCATTATATCATTCCTTCGTCGACAGATATATAATTGCGAAGGCAAGTAACACGATTTCAATGTTGTTAGTGATGAGTCGATGATGTCGCGAACCTTATATAGTGGATCGTACGAATCTGTCCCTTTAGCAGGTTCGCTCTCTCGGTCACTGACGGGGAAGTATTCTGTGATTTTTTCAAATCTGCGCCGATTCATAACTTTGCTGATGCCGGCGTTTCCGATAAACTCAGCTTGTGACCAGTACTGCTTGTATGAGGGAAGGTCATTCACACCCATCATGATGTTCATACCGATGTACGCACGAAATATCAGACCAGTATTTATCAGTCTCGCCCTTTTCTTCCATTTTCCACTTGGCATAGTTGTTAGTATGCCTGGCTATTTCGGCATACTTCGATGGCGAGAACATAAAATTGAAATATTCCAAAGCTGTTGCTGTATCAGTATCGAATTCATCGGGTATAACTGGCCCTGTCCTTTGGGTAAATGGCTGAAGTGATACCTTTCGAAGTTTATTTGACCAGCCAATCTGGTTATTATTCAAGCTGCTATCATCGATGGAGGTCACATTGTCGCTGGTAGCAGGGGCAGAGTAATCGTCGTCTGAATCTTCTGATGACGAGGAACCGCAACCTCCGCTAAAATCGCTATCATCTCCCATTAACATGTCGATCACTTGCTGTTTCGAAAATGTTGCAGCCATGTTGTTCGTAAATACTTAGAATGGTACCCAAGTAACACAGCATGTGTCGCGCGCGATGCACACGGTGCCACGTTTATTGTTATTAGATAGGCAAATAACGAGTTGACATAACCGGGTGGTCTCGATTAGAAACATAGCAAAAGCGGGGGGCATAGGGGCAAACTCATTAGTACAGTCTGGGCCTAGTGTGGCGCTCTAGGGCGCTTGTGGGGAAGTCTGGTAACGCGCTCTTATGCGCGTCTAGGGATATGTTGCGAGGCGTCCACATGCGCTTATGTGGAAATAGTGCAAAAGCGTCCAGGGACGCTTATGGGGAGTACAGAGATAAAACATGCGCAGAAAATTAATACAATTTTAACGTTACTAAAGTTATCGTTCGCAAACCAAAATGCGCATGCACGGCCGAAATGACGCACACTCGGACAGACGCTGTTGGTTTTCGTAGTTTTCCTGGGACAAATATAACTTTGGCATAATGATCATGTTGAGCCATATCCAAATTAAATCGGTCACCACACAGTTCGGATGGAAGTGCAACAAGGGCTTTCATGATAACGGATACTGTTTATTTCCCATTTTATCTCTGGTGCCATATCAGGATTAGTGAACATTCATCATTATCGGTGTCCTGTCTACGTCATAATTCAGAAACCCCTCATGTGCCACAAAGTAGTCTAGTCATGTCATGAGACAGAAGCTATCCAGTTGTACGTTTAAAGGTACGGGAGGCCTTGGCGGTGGGTATCCTGTCAAAATGTTTCCACCCGTCAAAAACCGGCACAAACAGAAAGAACATCAAAATGTAGACATATGTTTGACCATTGTTATGTAAAAAAAAAAGCATAAACAGTTACTTTTCTGGTGTTTGTTTATATTATTATGGTAAACATAAAGAGCGTTCTTTGTTGGTGAATTCCTGATATGGAACTAATAAAGAGCGTTTATACCATTTGTGTGTGATTAGCCAGCAGCATTGTGCTGTCTTCTGTAACACAACAGGCTCTTGTTCAGATAAAATATAGTAGATATTTATGATAACATACTGTTGTTTACGCGATTGTCATGGTATATATGCATTGAACACTAAGCGTGTTAATGTTTTTCTGTTTACGGTGTTTGGAACAGATATGAATATTTTCGACAATTAAGGCCTCCCGTGCCTTTAAGTTATTTGATTACATGTTATGTAAGTCGTCATCATTGTTTTTTTTTTTATAAAATCGTCATCATTGTTATATTTTCATTTTGTTCTGATGATAATCCATGTTCAATAAACATCTGAATTTGAATTGATGTCCAGATATCTTGTCATGGTACTCTGACAAAACACCCTCAGGAAGAAAACAAACAGTATAGGACAAACCTTTTGGGACCAAACGACATTATTACAAAACGCCCTCGGTTGATATAAGTTATCTGGTTGGGGGAGAAAACAAATAACTTGCATTTGGCGTCGTCCGGCAAAACATGTTCTCTGGTGCATATCTTGGTCGGATTTTGTCGTTAAATAATTTAGCACGGGATACAATCCATACAATATGGACATTGGTCATGGCATGGTACATGGAAGTTGACATCAGCATGTTTATAGGGACAAGCACATTTGGTATAATTCGGCCAAAATAAATCATTAACCAAATGATGCAATACCGGTAAATGCTCTCGTGCAGAATAGACATGTATGTATATACAGGTGTTCCAATCTCGGTAGCTCGAGCGAGAACAGCATTGTTAACCTACGGCCGGTTCTGCCAAGTGCGCAACATAAACATGACACGGACCGCACCTCCCCAAGCTGCCTTCATAAGGACAATATAATATCATGCAGCCAATTGCCCTGTATGCATTTGTTGGCAATCAGGCAAGTTCTTAGCTAAAGCGGAAATGAATATATTAACCAGTGCACATGGACTTGCAACGCGCTCCGCTCCCATTCCATGCATCCAAACGGCCTCTATGCGCTGTCCCTATTATACATGTACTCGGATAGAGGCAGTTTGGATACACGTTTTACGTTAATAGTACGGTAGTATTATTAAAGTCAAGGGGATCGATACAATACCCCCGTTTACCATCACTAGAAAATCTGACAAATTTAGCCCATTTATCCAACAATGGCATCTATATCGCCATGGGTGGGTCGGCGATTGATTCTTTCATTTTAAACCATACATGTACAAACGCTCATCAATTTCATTTCTATATGCAAGCATTTAGTATTTTCTTCTGAATATTGTCTCCCAACAGCGTCAAAAAGCAAGGTCTGGGTGGCGCAAACGATGTGGCCCGGCACGCATCCAGCTTATTATAATTACAAAACGATCGAACAATCAACTAAAACGTTTAGCGCTCAATGATCACTTGTTGTCTGATAATGTATCTATGCACACGTCGTCATTATCTATTTTTAACAACCAAATTAGAGGGTAATTATGAATATTCATTATTGTTTGAACTCTCCATCGCGATTCGCGATCGCATCTACAAACAACTCGACATATGAAGCTGGGTGTGTTCATTTGCTACAATGAGTATATGACTGAACAAAGACACCCAACCCCTCCCCACACGTTTCAAACGAAAACATTGTCCCGTTAGAAATGTCCTTAAAGTGTTTGTCAGAAAGTGTCATATGCCATGAAGACATGTAAATAAACGACGAATGGAGATATCGTACGTTGATAACTGCTTATTGCTATATTAAAGATACGGGCGGCGTTGGCATTGGGTATGCTGTTAAAATATTCACCTCCGTCAAAAACAGCCATAAACCTTAGGGCGACTCTTGAAATAATCCGACCTTATGGAGAATCTCGATATATCATTTCCTATGCAACGCGTAGCTTCTGGGTAAGGTGAGGGCATTTGTTAATAATCGAATAAAAAAAATTTCTTTTATTGCTATATCAAAGATACGGGCGGTGTTGGCAATCATCGCACACCTTGAAGACAGTATCTATTACACAATACACTATTTACGCCCCATTATGTTTGCATATGAACAATGCTTTAATATTCCATATGTTGATGGCGAGACATCTCGATATATCATTTTCTATGCAACGTAAAGCTTCTGGTTATGGTGAGAGCATTTGGTATCAAACGAACAAAAAATCTTTTATTGCTATATAAAAGATACGGCCAGTGTCGGCGGTGGGCATGCTACTAACATATTCACATCCGTCAAATGTGTTACGTAAACAAAAGCAAACAACGTTACCTTTCCTAGGTTTTATTTAGATCCGGATATGGTAAACATAAAGAGCGTTATTTGTTACTACTTTCCTTATATGGAAATAATAAAGAGCGTTTATATAATGTTTGTGTGATTAACCACTATAATTGCGTTGTGTTATGTAAACAGAAGCAAAACTTCCGTAACACGGGCATGCTGTTGTTTACGCAATCATCGTACACATTGAGGACAATACACTATTCACGCGCTGATTACGTTTGCATCTGAACAAAACTGTACATATTTTAATATTCCATCTGTTGGTGGCGATTTGACCACATATTAATATTTCTGCAACGAATGCCGCCCGTGCCTTTAATTATTATAACCAATGCCATGTACTGATATACATATACATATAGCTAACAAAATTAACGACATTATGGAGACTCTTGAAATAATCCGACCTTAGGGAGACAACTCGACACAGCTATATATATTTTAATATTCCATCTGTTGGTGGCGATTTGAACACATGAATATTTCTGCAACGAACGCCGCCCGTGCCTTTCATTATTATAACCAATACCATGTAATGGTATACATATACCTAACAACATGAACGACATTAGGGAGACTCTTGAAATAATCCGACCTTAGGGAGACATCTCAATATATCATTTTCCATGCAACGCGCAGCTTCTGGGTATGGTGAGAGCATTTGGTATTAATAATAATAAAAACACAAGTTTTATTGCTCATATTAAAGATACGGGCGGTGTTGGGTATGCTGTTAAAATATTCATCTCCGTCAAAAACCGCCATAAACAGAAATAGTAAAATATAGGCAGAATTTGTTGTTATATCATACAAAAATATGGCATAAACAGTATGTTATTGTCAATTGTTTTCACTTTGTTGTGCAAACACAAGGAAAAACCGTTACGTTTCCTGGCTTTTGTTTAGATCCGGATATGTTAAGCATAAAGAGCGTTATTTGTTACTGTTATTCTTATATGGAAATAATGAAGAGCGTTTATATAATGTTTGTGTGATTAACCAATATGATTGCGTTGTGTTACGTAAACAGACGCAAAACTTCTGTAACACGAGCATGCTGTTGTTTACGCAATCATCGTACACATTGAGGACAATACACTATTCACGCGCTGATTACGTTGCGTATGAACAAAACTGTGCATATTTTAATATTCCATCTGTTGGTGGCGATTTGAGCACATATTAATATTTCTGCAACGAACACCGCCCGTGCCTTTAATTATTATAACCAATGCCATGTACTGATATACATATACCTATAGCTAACAAAATTAACGACATTAGGGAGACTCTTGAAATAATCCGACCTTAGGGAGACATCTCGACACAGCTATATATATTTTAATATTCCATCTGTTGGTGGCGATTTAAACACATATGAATATTTCTGCAACGAACGCCGCTCGTGCCTTTAATTATTGTAACCAATACCATGTAATGATATACATATACCTAACAACATGAACGACATTAGGGAGATTCTTGAAATAATCTGACCTTAGGGAGACATCTCAATAAATCATTTTCCATGCAACGTGCAGCTTCTGGGTATGGTGAGAGCATTTGGTATTAATAAAAAAACATCTTTTATTGCTCATATTAAATATACGGGCGGTCTTTGGCGGTGGGTATGCTGTTAAAATATTCAGCTCCGTCAAAAACCGCCATAAACAGAAATAGTAAAATATAGGCAGAATTTGTTGTTATATCATACAGAACTATGGCATAAACAGTATGTTATTGTCAATTGTTTTCACTTTGTTGTGCAAACAAAAGGAAAAAACCGTTACGTTTCCTGACTTTTGTATAGATCCGGATATGGTAAGCATAAAAAGCGTTCTTTGTTACTGTTTTTCTTATATGGAAATAATGAAGAGCGTTCATGTAATGTTTGTGAGATTAACCAATATGACTGCGTTGTGTTATGTAAACAGCAGCAAAACTTCTGTAACACGAGCAGGCTGTTGTTCACACAACCATCGTACACCTTGAGGACAATATACTATTTACGAGCTGATTATGTTTGCATATGAACAAAACTATATATTTTAATATTCCTATTGATGGTGGCGATTTGACCGCATATTAATATTTCTGCAACGAACGCCGCCCGTGTCTTTAATTATGATAACCAATGCCGTGTACTGATATACATATGCATATAGCTAACAAAATTAACGACATTAGGGAGACTCTTGAAATAATCCGACCTTAGGGAGACATCTCGACACAGCTATATATATTTTAATATTCCATCTGTTGGTGGCGATTTAAACACATATGAATATTTCTGCAACGAACGCCGCTCGTGCCTTTAATTATTGTAACCAATACCATGTAATGATATACATATACCAAACAACATGAACGACATTAAGGAGATTCTTGAAATAATCCGACCTTAGGGAGACATCTCAGTATATCATTTGCCATGCAACGCGCAGCTTCTTGGTATGGTGAGAGAATTGGTATTAATAATAACAAAAAACATCTTTTATTGCTCATATTAAAGATACGGGCGATTTTGGCGGTGGGTATGCTGTTAAAATATTCATCTCCGTCAAAAACCGCCATAAACAGAAATAGTAAAATATAGGCAGAAGTTGTTGTTATATCATACAGAAATATGGCATAAACAGTATGTTATTGTCAATTGTTTTCACTTTGTTGTGCAAACAAAAGGAAAAAACCGTTACGTTTCCTGACTTTTGTATAGATCCGGATATGGTAAGCATAAAGAGCGTTGTTTGTTACTATTTTTCTTATATGGAAATAATGAAGAGCGTTTATATAATGTTTGTGTGATTAACCAATATGATTGCGTTGTGTTTTGTAAACAGAAGCAAAACTTCTGTAACACGAGCATGCTGTTGTTTACGCAATCATCGTACACATTGAGGACAATACAATATTCACGCGCTGATTACGTTTGCATATGAACAAAACTGTACATATTTTAATATTCCATCTGTTGGTGGCGATTTGACCACATATTAATATTTCTGCAACGAACACCGCCCGTGCCTTTAATTATTATAACCAATGCCATGTACTCATATACATATACATATAGCTAACAAAATTAACGACATTAGGGAGACTCTTGAAATAATCCGACCTTAGGGAGACATCTCAACAAAGCTATATATATTTTAATATTCCATCTGTTGGTGGCGATTTGATCACATATGAATAGTTCTGCAACGAACGCCGCCCGTGCCTTTAATTATTATAACCAATACCATGTAATGATATACATATACCTAACAACATGAAACGACATTCGGGAGACTCTTGAAATAATCCGACCTTAGGCAGACATCTCAATATATCATTTTCCATGCAACGTGCAGCTTCAGGGTATGGTGAGAGCATTTGGTATTAATAAAAAAAACATCTTTTATTGCTCATATTAAAGATACGGACTGTCTTTGGCGGTGGGTATGCTGTTAAAATATTCAGCTCCGTCAAAAACTGCCATAAACAGAAATAGTAAAATATAGGCAGAATTTGTTGTTATATCATACAGAACTATGGCATAAACAGTACGTTACGTTTCCTGACTTTTGTATAGATCCGGATATGGTAAGCATACAGAGCGTTGTTTGTTACTATATTTCTTATATGGAAATAATGAAGAGCGTTTATATAATGTTTGTGTGATTAACCAATATGATTGCGTTGTGTTATGTAAACAGAAGCAAAACTTCTGTAACACGAGCATGCTGTTGTTTACGCAATCATCGTACACATTGAGGACAATACACTATTCATGCGCTGATTACGTTTGCATATGAACAAAACTGTACATATTTTAATATTCCATCTGTTGGTGGCGATTTGACCACATATTAATATTTCTGCAACGAACACCGCCCGTGCCTTTAATTATTATAACCAATGCCATGTAGTGATATACATATACATATAGCTAACAAAATTAACGACATTAGGGAGACTCTTGAAATAATCCGACCTTAGGGAGACATCTCAACAAAGCTATATATATTTTAATATTCCATCTGTTGGTGGCGATTTGATCACATATGAATAGTTCTGCAACGAACGCCGCCCGTGCCTTTAATTATTATAACCAATGCCATGTACTGATATACATATACATATAGCTAACAAAATTAACGACATTAGGGAGACTCTTGAAATAATCCGACCTTAGGGAGACATCTCGACAAAGCTATATATATTTTAATATTCCATCTGTTGGTGGCGATTTTATCACATATGAATAGTTCTGCAACGAACGCCACCCGTGCCTTTAATTATTATAACCAATGCCATGTACTGATATACATATACATATAGCTAACAAAATTAACGACATTAGGGAGACTCTTGAAATAATCCGACCTTAGGGAGACATCTCAACAAAGCTATATATATTTTAATATTCCATCTGTTGGTGGCGATTTGATCACATATGAATAGTTCTGCAACGAACGCCGCCCGTGCCTTTAATTATTATAACCAATACCATGTAATGATATACATATACCTAACAACATGAAACGACATTCGGGAGACTCTTGAAATAATCCGACCTTAGGCAGACATCTCAATATATCATTTTCCATGCAACGTGCAGCTTCAGGGTATGGTGAGAGCATTTGGTACTAATAAAAAAAAAATCTTTTATTGCTCATATTATAGATACGGGCGGTGTTGGCGGTGGGTATGCTGTTAAAATATTCAAATCCGTCAAAAACCGCCATACACAGAAATAGTAAAATATAGGAAGAATTTGTTGTTATATCATACAGAAATATGGCATAAACAGTATGTTATTGTCAATTGTTTTCACTTTGTTGTGCAAACAAAAGGAAAAAACCGTTACGTTTCCTGACTTTTGTATAGATCCGGATATGGTAAGCATAAAGAGCGTTGTTTGTTACTATTTTTCTTATATGGAAATAATGAAGAGCGTTTATATAATGTTTGTGTGCTTAACCAATATGATTGCGTTGTGTTATGTAAACAGGAGCAAAACTTCTGTAACACGAGCATGCTGTTGTTTACGCAATCATCGTACACATTGAGGACAATACACTATTCACGCGCTGATTACGTTCGCATGTGAACAAAACTGTACATATTTTAATATTCCATCTGTTGGTGGCGATTTGACCACATATTAATATTTCTGCAACGAACACCGCCCGTGCCTTTAATTATTATAACCAATGCCATGTACTGATATACATATACATATAGCTAACAAAATTAACGACATTAGGGAGACTCTTGAAATAATCCGACCTTAGGGAGACATCTCAACAAAGCTATATATATTTTAATATTCCATCTGTTGGTGGCGATTTGATCACATATGAATAGTTCTGCAACGAACGCCGCCCGTGCCTTTAATTATTATAACAAATACCATGTAATGATATACATATACCTAACAACATGAAACGACATTCGGGAGACTCTTGAAATAATCCGACCTTAGGCAGACATCTCAATATATCATTTTCCATGCAACGTGCAGCTTCAGGGTATGGTGAGAGCATTTGGTACTAATAAAAAAACATCTTTTATTGCTCATATTATAGATACGGGCGGTGTTGGCGGTGGGTATGCTGTTAAAATATTCATCTCCGTCAAAAACCGCCATACACAGAAATAGTAAAATATAGGCAGAATCTGTTGTTATATCAAACAGAAATATGGCATAAACAGTATGTTATTGTCAATTGTTTTCACTTTGTTGTGCAAACAAAAGGAAAAAACCGTTACGTTTCCTGACTTTCGTATAGATCCGGATATGGTAAGCATAAAGAGCGTTGTTTGTTACTATTTTTCTTATATTGAAATAATGAAGAGCGTTTATATAATGTTTGTGTGATTAACCAATATTATTACGTTGTGTTATGTAAACAGAAGCAAAACTTCTGTAACACCAGCATGTTGTTGTTTACACAATCATCGTACACATTGAGGACAATACACTATTCACCCGCTGATTACGTTTGCATATGAACAAAACTGTACATATTTTAATATTCCATCTGTTGGGGGCGATTTGACCACATATTAATATTTCTGCAACGAACACCGCCGGTGCCTTTAATTAGTATAACCAATGCCATGTACTGATATACATATACATATAGCTAACAAAATTAACGACATTAGGGAGACTCTTGAAATAATCCGACCTTAGGGAGACATCTCAACAAAGCTATATATATTTTAATATTCCATCTGTTGGTGGCGATTTGATCACATATGATTAGTTCTGCAACGAACGCCACCCGTGCGTTTAATTAGTATAACCAATGCCATGTACTGATATACATATACATATAGCTAACAAAATTAACGACATTAGGGAGACTCTTGAAATAATCCGACCTTAGGGAGACATCTCAACAAAGATATATATATTTTAATATTCCATCTGTTGGTGGCGATTTGATCACATATGAATAGTTCTGCAACGAACGCCGCCCGTGCCTTTAATTATTATAACCAATACCATGTAATGATATACATATACCTAACAACATGAAACGACATTCGGGAGACTCTTGAAATAATCCGACCTTAGGCAGACATCTCAATATATAATATTCCATGCAACGTGCAACGTGCAGCTTCTGGGTATGGTGAGAGCATTTAGTATTAATAAAAAAACATCTTTTATTGCTCATATTAAAGATACGGGCGGTGTTGGCGGTGGGTATGCTGTTAAAATATTCATCTCCGTCAAAAACCGCCATAAACAGAAATAGTAAAATATAGGCAGAAGTTGTTGTTATATCATACAGAAATATGGCATAAACAGTATGTTATTGTCAATTGTTTTCATTTTGTTGTGCAAACAAAAGGAAAAAACCGTTACGTGTCCTGAATTTTGTATAGATCCGGTATGGTAAGCATAAAGAGCGTTGTTTGTTACTATTTTTCTTATATGGAAATAATGAAGAGCGTTTATATAATGTTTGTGTGATTAACCAATATGATTGCGTTGTGTTCTGTAAACAGAAGCAAAACTTCTGTAACACGAGCATGCTGTTGTTTACGCAATCATCGTACACATTGAGGACAATACACTATTCACGCGCTGATTACGTTTGCATATGAACAAAACTGTACATATTTTAATATTCCATCTGTTGGTGGCGATTTGACCACATATTAATATTTCTGCAACGAACACCGCCCGTGCCTTTAATTATTACAACCAATGCCATGTACTCATATACATATACATATAGCTAACAAAATTAACGACATTAGGGGGACTCTTGAAATAATCCGACCTTAGGGAGACATCTCGACAAAGCTATATATATTTTAATATTCCATCTGTTGGTGGCAATTTGATCACATATGAATAGTTCTGCAACGAACGCCGCCTGTGCCTTTAATTATTATAACCAATACCATGTAATGATATACATATACCTAACAACATGAAACGACATTCGGGAGACTCTTGAAATAATCCGACCTTAGGCAGACATCTCAATATATAATTTTCCATGCAACGTGCAGCTTCTGGGTATGGTGAGAGCATTTGGTATTAATAAAAAAACATCTTTTATTGCTCATATTATAGATACGGGCGGTGTTGGCGGTGGGTATGCTGTTAAAATATTCAGCTCCGTCAAAAACCGCCATAAACAGAAATAGTAAAATATAGGAAGAATTTGTTGTTATATCATACAGAAATATGGCATAAACAGTATGTTATTGTCAATTGTTTTCACTTTGTTGTGCAAACAAAAGGAAAAAACCGTTACGTTTCCTGACTTTTGTATAGATCCGGATATGGTAAGCATAAGGAGCGTTGTTTGTTACTATTTTTCTTATATGGAAATTATGAAGAGCGTTTATATAATGTTTGTGTGCTTAACCAATATGATTGCGTTGTGTTATGTAAACAGGAGCAAAACTTCTGTAACACGAGCATGCTGTTGTTTACGCAATCATCGTACACATTGAGGACAATACACTATTCACGCGCTGATTACGTTCGCATATGAACAAAACTGTACATATTTTAATATTCCATCTGTTGGTGGCGATTTGACCACATATTAATATTTCTGCAACGAACACCGTCCGTGCCTTTAATTATTATAACCAATGCCATGTACTGATATACATATACATATAGCTAACAAAATTAACGACATTAGGGAGACTCTTGAAATAATCCGACCTTAGGGAGACATCTCAACAAAGCTATATATATTTTAATATTCCATCTGTTGGTGGCGATTTGATCACATATGAATAGTTCTGCAACGAACGCCGCCCGTGCCTTTAATTATTATAACAAATACCATGTAATGATATACATATACCTAACAACATGAAACGACATTCGGGAGACTCTTGAAATAATCCGACCTTAGGCAGACATCTCAATATATCATTTTCCATGCAACGTGCAGCTTCAGGGTATGGTGAGAGCATTTGGTACTAATAAAAAAACATCTTTTATTGCTCATATTATAGATACGGGCGGTGTTGGCGGTGGGTATGCTGTTAAAATATTCATCTCCGTCAAAAACCGCCATACACAGAAATAGTAAAATATAGGCAGAATCTGTTGTTATATCAAACAGAAATATGGCATAAACAGTATGTTATTGTCAATTGTTTTCACTTTGTTGTGCAAACAAAAGGAAAAAAACCGTTACGTTTCCTGACTTTCGTATAGATCCGGATATGGTAAGCATAAAGAGCGTTGTTTGTTACTATTTTTCTTATATTGAAATAATGAAGAGCGTTTATATAATGTTTGTGTGATTAACCAATATTATTACGTTGTGTTATGTAAACAGAAGCAAAACTTCTGTAACACCAGCATGTTGTTGTTTACACAATCATCGTACACATTGAGGACAATACACTATTCACCCGCTGATTACGTTTGCATATGAACAAAACTGTACATATTTTAATATTCCATCTGTTGGGGGCGATTTGACCACATATTAATATTTCTGCAACGAACACCGCCGGTGCCTTTAATTAGTATAACCAATGCCATGTACTGATATACATATACATATAGCTAACAAAATTAACGACATTAGGGAGACTCTTGAAATAATCCGACCTTAGGGAGACATCTCAACAAAGCTATATATATTTTAATATTCCATCTGTTGGTGGCGATTTGATCACATATGATTAGTTCTGCAACGAACGCCACCCGTGCGTTTAATTAGTATAACCAATGCCATGTACTGATATACATATACATATAGCTAACAAAATTAACGACATTAGGGAGACTCTTGAAATAATCCGACCTTAGGGAGACATCTCAACAAAGATATATATATTTTAATATTCCATCTGTTGGTGGCGATTTGATCACATATGAATAGTTCTGCAACGAACGCCGCCCGTGCCTTTAATTATTATAACCAATACCATGTAATGATATACATATACCTAACAACATGAAACGACATTCGGGAGACTCTTGAAATAATCCGACCTTAGGCAGACATCTCAATATATAATATTCCATGCAACGTGCAACGTGCAGCTTCTGGGTATGGTGAGAGCATTTAGTATTAATAAAAAAACATCTTTTATTGCTCATATTAAAGATACGGGCGGTGTTGGCGGTGGGTATGCTGTTAAAATATTCATCTCCGTCAAAAACCGCCATAAACAGAAATAGTAAAATATAGGCAGAAGTTGTTGTTATATCATACAGAAATATGGCATAAACAGTATGTTATTGTCAATTGTTTTCATTTTGTTGTGCAAACAAAAGGAAAAAACCGTTACGTGTCCTGAATTTTGTATAGATCCGGTATGGTAAGCATAAAGAGCGTTGTTTGTTACTATTTTTCTTATATGGAAATAAGGAAGAGCGTTTATATAATGTTTGTGTGATTAACCAATATGATTGCGTTGTGTTTTGTAAACAGAAGCAAAACTTCTGTAACACGAGCATGCTGTTGTTTACGCAATCATCGTACATATTGAGGACAATACACTATTCACGCGCTGATTACGTTTGCATATGAACAAAACTGTACATATTTTAATATTCCATCTGTTGGTGGCGATTTGACCACATATTAATATTTCTGCAACGAACACCGCCCGTGCCTTTAATTATTATAACCAATGCCATGTACTCATATACATATACATATAGCTAACAAAATTAACGACATTAGGGAGACTCTTGAAATAATCCGACCTTAGGGAGACATCTCAACAAAGCTATATATATTTTAATATTCCATCTGTTGGTGGCGATTTTATCACATATGAATAGTTCTGCAACGAACGCCGCCCGTGCCTTTAATTATTATAACCAATACCATGTAATGATATACATATACCTAACAACATGAAACGACATTCGGGAGACTCTTGAAATAATCCGACCTTAGGCAGACATCTCAATATATCATTTTCCATGCAACGTGCAGCTTCAGGGTATGGTGAGAGCATTTGGTATTAATAAAAAAACATCTTTTATTGCTCATATTAAAGATACGGACTGTCTTTAGCGGTGGGTATGCTGTTAAAATATTCAGCTCCGTCAAAAACCACCATAAACAGAAATAGTAAAATATAGGCAGAATTTGTTGTTATATCATACAGAACTATGGCATAAACAGTACGTTACGTTTCCTGACTTTTGTATAGATCCGGATATGGTAAGCATAAAGAGCGTTTTTTGTTACTATATTTCTTATATGGAAATAATGAAGAGCGTTTATATCATGTTTGTGTGATTAACCAATATGATTGCGTTGTGTTATGTAAACAGAAGCAAAACTTCTGTAACACGAGCATACTGTTGTTTACGCAATCATGGTACACATTGAGGACAATACACTATTCATGCGCTGATTACGTTTGCATATGAACAAAACTGTACATAGGTAGACGTGACAAGATGGCGGCAGCCGGTTGTTTTGATTTTTTCTCTCTGAATTTTTCGAATGTTTATTCATAACCACGCCGAAATGTGTGTCTGGCTGGGCATATATGCATTACTGGACGTTTAATCGATTGATATGTAAGACTGTTGTGTGATTCCGTTGCTGATAATTATATATACACGTGGAATAAGAATGGGGAAGGCTTCGGACCCGAAAAAGGTACAGTTCGCACCAAAATTGACTGTAACATTCGATAAGGAGAGAGAACACATTAGGAGAATTTCTCACGAGGAAGTTTTGGACGCGATAAACCACCTAGTAATTCATGGGGTGGTGAGAGGTGTTCAAATTACTAGGACTCGTGTTCTTATAACTGTAAGTACCGAGAACGCCAAAACAGAACTCATTGAACATGGTCTGAAATTAGACAGAAGAGTCGTCAGACTTCAAGATATGGCAGAACAGTACACGCTCGTTACCATTAGAGAAGCGCCAATTGAATTCGATGATGATTATATTATCGAAGCCCTCTCTAGTTATGGAACTGTTGTTGATGATAGCTTCAAGCGGGGAACGGTACGTGGTAGGCCAGACTTGGAGACAGGGACGCGATTTTGTCAGATTGACAACTGTTCAGACTTGCCAATTGAATTGGAAATAGGAGACATTCGAGTGAAGCTGTTCTCCAATCGTACCATTATTGACTGTAGAATGTGTGAACAAAAACATTACCTCAATCAAAGGTGTTCACTGAACAGAGATCGTAGTAAGCCCCCTTGCGGGCGGTGCTTTGATGAGACCCACTCAACAATTGACTGTGCTCGGCCAATCGTTTGTAGGGCGTGTCGAATGCCAGGACATCGACAGGTTGAATGTCGCAATCAGCGCAAGCCACCAATCAGCGATGAGTTGGAGCAAGACAAAGCAGACATTAGCGGAAATTCAAACACAAAAGAACCGAAAGACGACGGTAAATCTGAAACGGGTGATAGTGAACAGGATTCAACGATGATCACCAAGCATAACACAAAGTTGAAGGCTTCTGTGTACACTGCCAAACCTGGCGAATTATCACGGGCCCGTTCGATTATACTCGGAGCGAGCAATTGTCGGGCACTCCCGGTAACTGATCCTGACATGATGGTCGTACAGGCGTCAGGGGCAAAGTTCACTGACATTGATATGCTTATTGACGAAGCGTATAAGCATAACACCGTACAGCCGGATACTGTGGAGTCGGTGACGGTTCACTTGGGAACCAACGACCTGCCTTATTACAACATGCGAATCAGCAGAATAACTGTGAACATTATGAACTGCGTCGACAAGTTGAAAAATAATTTTCCAGAAGCTAAATTTAGCTTATGCAGCATACCACCCAGGAAAGGTAGAGGGACGAAAATTCAAGATTACAACAAGGCAGCAGCGGAAGTGAACACATTCATGGGTGAACTTTGTGTAAGCCGTGCAGAACTATGTTTCATCGACAATGACACCATCTTTAAGAACTCAGATACAGGAAATGTTGTACGGCCGTTATTCGATGGAAAGGACACTTCCGGCGTTCACCTGAGCCCTGAGGGGAAGGGAGAACTGACTAAGAGGCTGACGGAAACGGTTGCATCAGAACGCAAGCGGAGACATCTCAGTGATAGAGACTCTCCTGAGAAAAAAACACTCAAATACGACGAATGATATGAATATGTCCACCCTTATATATCATATTTAACAAATGATAATTGTCTTTCTGTACAAAAAAATACGAACTTACAGTCGTCAAATGATTATATTACGCACAACAGTATGTGTAAGCCAAAGATATTTTGTGCCACTTCTAGTTCGATAAGTGACAAAACGCTTAATGAAAATGGAGAGATAGTTGTGCCATTCTATGATTATATCATGCACGATCCATTTTATCTTAAAGGAACGATCAGTAATAATGTTTCTCCAATCAGTATGGCGATGCCAATATTTAGCATCAATGGTGTCTCAAAACCAGGCCCTGGTTTTGAGACAACTTTGAGGCTAAATGACCCCTGTACCTTGGAACACGGACTTGAAAGCCTCGCTTTCGAGATTTGTCTTCCAGCTGATACATTCTGTAAATCGAATATGGCCCTATGCAATGAGTGCGATATGTATTGTGACAATTTATGTTCTATTGATAATCATAACACCATTATTCACCGGTCACCAACTGATTGTGATCTATTGGATAAGTATACTCACTTTGTTGATGACAACCACAATTATGCTGAATGTGATTACCATAATGAGTTGAAAGAATTGTTTGCCAACCAAAGCGACGACATTGGTCAATATAACAGTGAATCTTTAGACTGTGGTCATATATTTACACACGATGTGATCGCTGAGGTAAATCCCGACGTTGGTGTCAATGTATGTAACACTATCACACATGATAACTGTAACGATAATATGCAAGCAAAATTAAGAATTTTATCTCTGAATGTTTGTGGATTAGAAAAACGACTTGAGTATCCTGATTTTATCAAAATGTTAGATGGTTATGATCTCATTTGCTTATCAGAAACTAAAGCTTTTGCTGAAGATGAACTCACAATTCCGAACTTTGACATACGAGGTTCAAAAGGTAGACATATCGGATCTGGCAAGCGATGTGGAGGAATTGTTATTGCTACTAAGTCGTCGCTTACAGCAAGGTGTGATATAACAGTAATTGATTCTGAATGTAATTGTGTTGTTTGGGTGCGATTAACATTTAATGAGCAGCCACACACCCTGCTTATTGGATCTGTGTATATACCGCCATCAGGGACGCGATATGCTGACGATGATTGGTCAGATCGGTTAGAGAGGGAAGTTCGTAGAGTGAGGCTTGACTCCGACGCGATTTTGATCAGTGGCGATTTCAATGCGCGCACAAAAAATTTGAATGATGTTTTCCAGAATGACGACACAAACGACGCGCGTCGCTCGCTCGAGTGTATGAATATAGACGGACTTTTAGATTACATTCTTGATTCATCCACACAAAACTTACATGTGAATATCCCTTCTAGATATTCACAAGACACAGGCAAACCAAACAGTTATGGTTATAAATTAGTTAATTTGTGTGGGAGCATTAATGCATATATATTGAATGGAAGATTTGGGGAAGATAACGGTATCGGTAGGTTGACTTGCAACGATCGCAGTCTCATTGATTATTTCATTGGATCCAGGAATTTATTTCCAATTATTTCAAATCTCAGAGTCAACGACTTCTCGCCTTTAAACTCTGATATACACAGCTCTCTCAGCTTAGAACTCGTGATACGTAATAATGACACTGCGCCTAATTACGATAGTTTTATATGCAACTTGGCACCGACTGCGAAAAAACCGAGAAAATGGATCCCAGAAAAGGGGAATGAGTTTGCAGAAAATATCGACAAGATAGCATTAGAAGAGATAACACACGAATTGTCGGTGTTAGACACCGGCAAAAACGTTAAAAACGTTAACACTATATGCGTTGGAATTGCTAACCTTTTAACATGTGCTGCTATTGACACTTTCGGTGAAGCCAAATCTAATATGAATTATGATAGTGGGAAATCTACAAACAAACGTTGGTTTGATAGCGAATGTAAGCGTTCGCGCAAGACGTTTCATGTGGCAAAACGAATATACCGGAAGTGTAAAAGTTTAGAAAACAAAAAGGCAGTAAGAGAAACTGGTGAACTATTTAGAAAAACAATGGATTCCAAAATAAAAGCGGAAAGAAACAAAATGGTCGACGAACTAAAGCATCTTAGCCGAACATCCAGTAGGGATTTTTGGAAAACTTTAGAGAAATTTTCAAATTCTAATAGGAACAAAGCCCTCGACTGTAAAGTGTCATTGGATGAACTCCATGCCCATTTTAAATCAGTCAATTCGGCTAACGGTCTCGGCGATAACCTTGAAGCACAAATAACTAGTATATATGAAGAATCTTTCTATAGTCCCTTAAATGACCCAATAACCGAAGAAGAGATTAAATCTGCAATAGGAAGTTTAAAGGCAAATAAGTCTCCAGGAATTGATCTTATTACTAACGAATATATTAAAGCATCGATTAATATTATGACACCTTTGTATTGTAAATTATTCAATTTTATTCTCAATACCGGATCATTCCCAGAAGATTGGGCAATAGGTATGATCAAACCAATCTATAAAAAATCTGGTGATCCTGGAAACCCTGACTCGTATAGAGGGATAACATTACTGAGCTGTATTGCAAAATTATTCACTGCTATTCTGAACAAAAGATTAATGAATTTTGCCGAAACCGAACACCTGATAAGTGAATACCAAATTGGTTTTCGAAAAAAACACTCAACGCTCGATAATGTCTTCATTTTACAAAATATAATTGAGACTTATTTATCCAGTGGAAAGAGGCTTTATTGCACGTTTGTGGATTTTAGAAAAGCATTTGATACTGTCTGGAGGGATGGACTCTGGATTAAATTATTAGAAAAAGATATTAATGGTCGAATATTTAATGTTATCAAAAGCATGTATAGTAAGATAAAAACTTGTGTCAAAAACAGTGAAGGGTTGTCCGATTTTTTCGTGAGCAATATAGGCTTATTTCAAGGAGAATTAATGTCACCTCTCCTTTTTTCACTATATGTTAATGATATAAATGATTTTTTAAATGATTGTGTTATTGATGGATTGAATCAACTTGATGAACTATTTTTTTCAAAACTTGGAGTATATGTAAAAATGTTATGTATATTGTATGCTGATGATACGATTCTAATGTCCGAGAGTGAACACGGCATGCAACGTGCACTCCAGGCTTTCGCCGATTATGCCGATGCTTGGAAACTTGAAGTAAACACTAAGAAAACTAAAGTAGTTATCTTCTGCAAAAAAATGCAGAAACAACTCCCAAAGTTCAAATATAAAGATTTTATATTAGATATAGCCAAAGAATTCACATATTTGGGAGTGAAATTATTTTATAACGGAAGATTCTGCCGAGCAATAAAGGCGAACCGTAACCTAGCATTAAGAGCGATGTATGCACTTCTTAATAAAGTAAGATCGTTGAATCTACCCGTAGACTTAATGTTAACACTGTTTGATTATAAGATAGCCCCGATTCTATTATACGGGAGTGAAGTGTGGTGTTTTGAACCGACTAAGGATATAGAATATGTCCATTTAAAATTCTGTAAAATCTTGTTAAACATGAAAGCAAGTACCCCGAACTACATGGTGTATGGAGAATTGGGAAGACACCCTCTTGAAATTGAGATTAAAAGTCGAGCAATATCGTATTGGTCGAGGCTTGTCTCCGAGCACGGTTCAACCCTCGCCAAGAAATTATACAAATTAGCTCGCGCTGTATCTGACTCTTCGGATTCAGGCATGAAATGGGTGGAATATATCCAATCATGCCTTGAAGAATCCAGTCTAATCGACAAGTGGGAAGACAACTCACCCTTGTCCAAGGGGAATATCAGAGAATTGAAACAACGACTAATAACACAATTTGAGTCTGAATGGAGGCATGATATCAGTTCATCGTCCAAGGGAAATCTGTATAAAGCGATAAAGCCAGATTTGAAAATTAGTGGTTATCTACTGAAATTACCCCGACATCTAGTTTAATACTTAGTAAAAATAAGAACATCAAATCATCGTCTGGCAATTGAGAGTGGTCGTTGGAAAGACATCTCGCGGGAAAAGAGAACCTGCTCTGCGTGTGGAGAGGCTCTCGGGGATGAATACCACTTGATCATTGTGTGTAAAAAATTTGAAGAGATCAGAAAGAAATTCATCCCTCAATATTACTGGGAATTTCCTAATCTTGACAAATTCCATGCTCTTTTATCCATTGACAATATTGCCATCCTGCGGAGGGTTAGTATATTTGTGAAAACAGCTCTGCGAGATATATGATATAAGCCATCACCACTCGAAATTATAGAGAAGAATTATGCCAAAATCATTGTGCAAGGCACAGTTTCACATATTACATATCAATGAACAGACAACAATGAAGTTTCATCTCATTATATTGTAATAGTGTAATTTAATATATCTATATTATCTATATTGTGCATTTAGGAATGTGTATTAATGCGTTTTACATGTCAAGGACTGTATAGATATACTATTGCAAAGTATTTATACATTTGACAACATGAAAGTCTTATATAAAAGGAAAATTGAACTATTAAAAGCAACTGCATGTCTAAAACAGATATATACAACATCTTTCACGAATTAGGATTAACTATAAATAACTGCAGTTTAATTAAATTCCACATGGTTATAATAATCTTACGTAGTAAGTGTGTGGACTTGACATGTAAATATATGTATATATATGTTATCATCATCATCATCATCACCATCATCATACTGTTTACTAATATTCTTGTTCTGTGCGAATACGCAGCATGATACCTAATAAACATTAATATACATATAGCTAACAAAATTAACGACATTAGGGAGACTCTTGAAATAATCCGACCTTAGGGAGACATCTCGACAAAGCTATATATATTTACAGACATGACAATTGGAACTTATTCCCTATTCCTTATTTCCAAAAATGTCGCTTTCGACCGATTTGACGGCATGGGTGGGTGGCCCGCCCCAAATACCACCTAGAAACACCCCGACCCCCGACCCATCACCCCCGGGGGGTGCCACCCCGGGGGGGGGGGGGTGAAAATGGGGTATGGACCATTTTCGAGAACGGTAAGGTTTTCGACCGATTTGACGGCATGGGTGGGTGGCCCGCCCCAAATTCTACCTAGAAACACCCCGACCCCTCACCCATCACCCCAGGGGGGTGCCACCCCGAGGGGGTGAAAATGGGGTATGGACCATTTTCGAGAACGGTAAGGATTTCGACCGATTTGACGGAATGGGTCGGAGGCCCGCCCCAAATACTACCTAGAAACACCCCGACCCCCCACCCATCACTCCCGGGGGGTGCCACCCGAGGGGGTGAAAATGGGGTATGGACCATTTTCGAGAACGGTAAGGATTTTGACCGATTTGACGGCATGGGTGGGTGGCCCGCCCCAAATACTACCTAGAAACACCCCGACCCCCACCCATCACCCCCGGGGGTGCCACCCGAGGGGGTGAAAATGGGGTATGGAACATTTTCGAGAACGGTAAGGATTTCGACCGATTTGACGGCATGGGTGGGTGGCCCGCCCCAAATACTACCTAGAAACACCCCGACCCCCCACCCATCACCCCCAGGGGGTGCCACCCCGAGGGGGTGAAAATGGGGTATGGACCATTTTCGAGAACGGTAAGGATTTCGACCGATTTGACGGAATGGGTCGGTGGCCCGCCCCAAATACTACCTAGAAACACCCCGACCCCCCACCCATCACTCCCGGGGGGTGCCACCCGAGAGGGTGAAAATGGGGTATGGAACATTTTCGAGAACGGTAAGGATTTCGACCGATTTGACGGCATGGTTGGGTGGCCCGCCCAAATTTTACCACCTAGAAACACCCCGACCCCCAACCCATCACCCCCGGGGGGTGCCACCCGAGGGGGTGAAAATGGGGTATGGACCATTTTCGTAACGGTAAGGATTTCGACCGATTTGACGGCATGGGTGGGTAGCCCGCCCCAAATACCACCTAGAAACACCCCGACCCCTACCCATCACCCCCGGGGGGGGGGGTGCCACCCGAGGGGGTGAAAATGATTTTACGGTATGGGTGGGTGGCCCGCCCCAAATACTACCTAGAAACACCCCGACCCCCACCCATCACCCCCGGGGGGGGGGGGGTGCCACCCCGAGAGGTTGAAAATGGGGTATGGACCATTTTCGAGAACGGTAAGGATTTCGACTGATTTGACGGCATGGGTGGGTGGCCCGCCCCAAATATTATCTAGAAACACCCCGACCCCTACCCATCATCCCCCGGTGGGTGCCACCCCGAGGGGGTTAAAATGGGGTATGGACCATTTTCGAGAACGGTAAGGATTACGACCGATTTGACGGCATGGGTGGGTGGCCCGCTCCAAATACTACATAGAAACACCCCGACCCCCACCCATCACCCCCGGGGGGTGCCACCCGAGGGGGTGAAATGGGGTATGGACCATTTTCGAGAACGGTAAAGATTTCGACCGATTTGACGGCATGGGTGGGTGGCCCGCCCCAAATACTACATAGAAACACCCCGACCCCCACCATCACCCCCGGGGGGGGGGAGTGCCACCCCGAGGGAGTGAAAATGGGATATGGACCATTTTCGAGTACGGTAAGGATTTCGACCGATTTGACGGCATGGGTGGGTGGCCCGCACCAAATACCACCTAGAAACACACCGACCCCTACCCATCACCCCCGGGGGTGCCACCCGAGGCGGTGAAAATGGGGTATGGACCATTTTCGAGAACGGTAAGGATTTCGACCGATTTGACGGCATGGGTGTGTGGCTCGCCCCAAATACCACATAGAAACACCCCGACCCCCACCATCACCCCCGGAGGGTGCCACCCCAAGGGGGTGAAAATGGGGCATGGACCATTTTCGAGAACGGTAAGGATTTCGACCGATTTGACGGCATGGGTGGGTGGCCCGCCCCAAATACCACCTAGAAACACCCCGACCCCCACTTATCACCCCCAGGGGGGTGCCACCCGAGGGGGTGAAAATGGGGTATGGACCATTTTCACCCCCTCGGGGTGGCACCTCCGGGGTGATGGGTGGGGGTCGAGGTGTTTCTAGGTGGTATTTGGGGCGGGCCACCCACCCATGCCGTCAAATCGGTCGAAATCCTTACCGTTCTCGAAAATGGTCCATAGCCCATTTTCACCCCCTCGGGGTGGCACCCTCCGGGGTGATGGGTGGGCGGTCGGGGTGTTTCTAGGTAGTATTTGGGGCGGGCCACCCACCCATGCCGTCAAATCGGTCGAAATCCTTACGGTAAGGATTTCGACCCATTTGACGGAATGGGTCGGTGGCCCGCCCCAAATACTACCTAGAAACACCCCGACCCCCACCCATCACTCCCGGGGGGTGCCACCCGAGGGGGTGAAAATGGGGTATGGAACATTTTCGAGAACGGTAAGGATTTCGACCGATTTGACGGCATGGTTGGGTGGCCCGCCCAAATTATACCACCTAGAAACACCCCGACCCCCAACCCATCACCCCCGGGGGGTGCCACCCGAGGGGGTGAAAATGGGGTATGGACCATTTTCGTAACGGTAAGGATTTCGACCGATTTGACGGCATGGGTGGGTAGCCCGCCCCAAATACCACCTAGAAACACCCCGACCCCTACCCATCACCCCCGGGGGGGGTGCCACCCGAGGGGGTGAAAATGGGGTATGGACGATTTTCGAGAACGGTAATGATTTCGACCGATTTGACGGCATGGGTGGGTGGCCCGCCCCAAATATTACCTAGAAACACCCGATGCCCCACCCATCACCCCCGGGGGTGCCACCCCGAGGGGGTGAAAATGGGGTATGGACCATTTTCGAGAACTGTAAGGATTTCGACTGATTTTACGGTATGGGTGGGTGGCCCGCCCCAAATACTACCTAGAAACACCCCGACCCCCACCCATCACCCCCCGGGGGGGGGTGCCACCCCGAGAGGTTGAAAATGGGGTATGGACCATTTTCGAGAACCGTAAGGATTTCGACTGATTTGACGGCATGGGTGGGTGGCCCGCCCCAAATATTATCTAGAAACACCCCGACCCCTACCCATCATCCCCCGGTGGGTGCCACCCCGAGGGGGTTAAAATGGGGTATGGACCATTTTCGAGAACGGTAAGGATTTCGACCGATTTGACGGCATGGGTGGGTGGCCCGCTCCAAATACTACATAGAAACACCCCGACCCCCACCCATCACCCCCGGGGGGTGCCACCCCGAGGGGGTGAAATGGGGTATGGACCATTTTCGAGAACGGTAAAGATTTCGACCGATTTGACGGCATGGGTGGGTGGCCCGCCCCAAATACTACATAGAAACACCCCGACCCCCACCATCACCCCCGGGGGGGGGGGAGTGCCACCCCGAGGGAGTGAAAATGGGATATGGACCATTTCGAGTACGGTAAGGATTTCGACCGATTTGACGGCATGGGTGGGTGGCCCGCACCAAATACCACCTAGAAACACACCGACCCCTACCCATCACCCCCGGGGGGTGCCACCCGAGGCGGTGAAAATGGGGTATGGACCATTTTCGAGAACGGTAAGGATTTCGACCGATTTGACGGCATGGGTGTGTGGCTCGCCCCAAATACCACATAGAAACACCCCGACCCCCACCATCACCCCCGGGGGGTGCCACCCCAAGGGGGTGAAAATGGGGCATGGACCATTTTCGAGAACGGTAAGGATTTCGACCGATTTGACGGCATGGGTGGGTGGCCCGCCCCAAATACCACCTAGAAACACCCCGACCCCCACTTATCACCCCCAGGGGGGTGCCACCCGAGGGGGTGAAAATGGGGTATGGACCATTTTCACCCCCTCGGGGTGGCACCCCCGGGGTGATGGGTGGGGGTCGAGGTGTTTCTAGGTGGTATTTGGGGCGGGCCACCCACCCATGCCGTCAAATCGGTCGAAATCCTTACCGTTCTCGAAAATGGTCCATAGCCCATTTTCACCCCCTCGGGGTGGCACCCCCCGGGGTGATGGGTGGGCGGTCGGGGTGTTTCTAGGTAGTATTTGGAGCGGGCCACCCACCCATGCCGTCAAATCGGTCGAAATCCTTACCGTTCTCGAAAATGGTCCATACCCCATGTTCACCCCTCGGGTGGCACCCCCCGGGGGTGATGGGTGGGGGGTCGGGTTGTTTCTAGGTGGTATTTGGGGCGGGCCACCCACCCATGCCGTCAAATCGGTCGAAATCCTTACCGTTCTCGAAAATGGTCCATACCCCATATTCACCCCCTCGGTGTGGCACCCCGGGGGTGATGGGTGGGGGGTCGGGGTGTTTCTAGGTAGTATTTGGGGCGGGCCACCCACCCATGCCGTCAAATCGGTCGAAATCCTTACCGTTCTCGAAAATGGTCCATACACCATTTTCACCCCCTCGGAGTTGTACCCCCGGGGGTGATGGGTGGGGGGTCGGGGTGTTTCTATGTAGTATTTCGGGCGGGCCACCCACCCATGCCGTCAAATCGGTCGAAATCCTTACCGTTCTCGAAAATGGTCCATACCCCATTTTCACCCCCTCGGGGTGGCACCACCCGGGGGTGATGGGTGGGGGGTCGGGGTGTTTCTATGTGGTATTTGGGGCGGGCCACCCACCCATGCCGTCAAATCGGTCGAAATCCTTACCGTTCTCGAAAATGGTCAATACCCCATTTTCACCCTCTCGGGGTGGCACCCCCCGGGGGTGATGGGTGGGAGGTCGGGGTGTTTCTAGGTAGCATTTGGGGCGGGCCACCCACCCATGCCGTCAAATCGGTCGAAATCCTTACCGTTCTCGAAAATGGTCCATACCCCATTTTCACCCCCTCGGGGTGGCACCCCCGGGGGTGATGGGTGGGGGGTCGGGGTGTTTCTTGGTGGTATTTGGAACGGGCCACCCACCCATGCCGTCAAATCGGTCGAAAGCGACATTTTTGGAAATAACGAATAAGGAATAGGGAATAAGTTCCAATTGTCATGTCTGTTATATATTTTAATATTCCATCTGTTGGTGGCGATTTGATCACATATGAATAGTTCTGCAACGAACGGCGCCCGTGCCTTTAATTATTATAACCAATACCATGTAATGATATACATATACCTAACAACATGAAACGACATTCGGGAGACCCTTGAAATAATCCGACCTTAGGCAGACATCTCAATATATCATTTTCCATGCAACGTGCATCTTCTGGGTATGGTGAGAGCATTTGGTATTAATAAAAAACATCTTTTATTGCTCATATTAAAGATACGGGCGGTGTTGGCGGTGCGTATGCTGTTAAAATATTCATCTCCGTCAAAAACCGCCATAAACAGAAATAGTAAAATATAGGCAGAAGTTGTTGTTATATCATACAGAAATATGGCATAAATGTTATTGTCAATTGTTTTCACTTTGTTGTGCAAACAAAAGGAAAAAACCGTTACGTTTCCTGACTTTTGTATAGATCCGGATATGGTAAGCATAAAGAGCGTTGTTTGTTACTATTTTTCTTATATGGAAATAATGAAGAGCGTTTATATAATGTTTGTGTGATTAACCAATATGATTGCGTTGTGTTTTGCGCATATTATGTAAAGAAAGGGAAAAACCGTTACGTTTCCTTGCTTTTGTTTAGATCCGGATATGGTAAACATAAAGAGCGTTATTTGTTCCTTATATGGAAATAATAAAGAGCGTTTATATAATTTTGGTGTGGTCAACTACTATACTTGCGTTGTGTTGTGTAAACAAAAGCAAAACTTCTGTAACATGAGATGACTGCTTTTTACGCCACCGTAGTGCACATTGAGGACAATACACTATTTACGCGCTGATTATGTTTGCATATGATCAAAACTATATATTTTTTAATATTCCTTCTGTTGGTTGGGATTTGAACACATATGATATTTCTGCAACGAACGCCGCCCGTGCCTTTTATTATTATAACCAATGCCATGTACTGATATAGCGTTTTACAAAGATTAAACCAGGTCCCGCATTCGTGTATTGAGGGTTAAATTTCTCGCGTATGCTAGAATCTTAAATTATATCTAGTCACTTCGTAAGACTATTGCAAGAATATGGCTTCAAAATATAAAGTACATATTATGTATCTCCATAACTTTGATTTTTAATATGTGTCCCACTAATACCGCATGTAGTGGTATTTATTGTATATGTCCCCCTAATATGGTTCATGTTGTATGTAAAATGACCAAACATTAGGGAGACGGTATTAGGGGGACACTTGGTATATATTTTTAAATATTATAATAGTCATCACAAATGACATAATTGATGGTTTTTCGATTAATACCAAATGCTCTCACCACACACAGAAGCTATGAAAATGCATATAAAATGATATATCGAGATGTCTCCCTAAGGTCGGATTATTTCAACAGTCTCCCTAAGGTCGTTAGTGTTGTTAGCTATATATATATATATATATATATATATATATTGTGTAACATAGTATGACTTTACTGTTGATTTGCAGAGGTGCTTCCATGCTGATTTAGAAGGAAATTCGCCAGTCGCAACGAAAGTATCCAGATACGCGTGCAGATTGTATTGCCGAAGTAACTGTGTAATGTCTGAAACAGACCCTGTTGTCGCACGTCCGAAGAGGTTGTATAAGAAGAATTTATATAAGAAAATTCGCAGTGGTTCCTGGTGCCCATCGGGAAGGTAAATTAGATCAGCGAAGAATGAAAGTTTCTTTATGTGTATTTCGTTTTCGAGTGGCATAAGACCTAACAGGCTCATTGAAATAACAGTAGGAGTCCGAGTTGGGAGAGATTGTATATGCTTGACACACGAGCGATAAGCTTTCTCCATGCAGTAAACATTGGAATCTGTAGAGGTTGTCAGAATTTCACACCCATAGAGACATTTTGGCAGAACAATAGTTTTTAAAAGAGAGGTCATCGTGGGCGGTGTGCACTGTTTCGTGATATTTCTACCAGCAATTGCGAAGACTGTTTTTCTAAGCTTATCAGAAATATCAGAGGCCCTGATATTACTGTTCTTGAACTTGCACTGTTTTATCCCTAAATGCACACAGTCTGTCGTCTCGGGGAGCGTTTGGTTTCCGATAGACCAAGTTCTGTTGCTGTGCTCGTGTTGACGCCCCGACTCGTTGAATACAACAACAAAACTTTTGGTGTTCGAGAACATAAATCGCCGAGCATATGAGTTGCATATATCGATGAGATGATCTAGACCAGCTTTTGATGTGGAAATCAAGGAGATATCGTCAGCAGTTGTTGGAGCAGTGCAGTTAACATGACCGACTGACAATCCTTCGTTCGCTGAACTGAGACGTTGATAAATACAAGGTAGAAAAATGGGGAAGTCACGGCCCCTTGTCTTGATCCTTGCAGAATATCCACTGGTTCTGATAATGTGCTATTGTACAGCACTCGACTCGTGCAGTTATAGTGCATGTTGGAGACAATGCGTAGTATATTGCCTTTAAAGCCGAGTTCATTGAGTTTCACCAAGAGGCCTTGGTGCCAGACTCGGTCAAAAGCTTTCTGACTATCAAGAAAGCACACATATGCACGAGAGTTCATGTCAGCGGCGTAGCTTATTGACTCCTGCAGAATAAATGATGTCATCACACAGCTGACGTTTTTCTGAAATCCGTGTTGAAGTACGTTAGGGAAATCATCAAGACACTTATCACCCCAATACGGACTCATTAATTCCCCCCTGCGGAAACCCTGATTAATGTTCAGCAAAACATCCACCCTGTATGAACTATGCTACTCAATTGACTGTGTATTATGTTTTAATTTGTTTCACCAGCCTCACCTGCAAGATGTGCTATAACATCACCTCAGGACCAAATATATGGAACTCATAATGGAAGTGACAGTGTACAAGTTTCTGTCAAAACAGACACTGAAAAGAAGCCATTTTCCTTGCACCTGAGAGTCACACAAAGCAATCCAAAGCTACCTATATTATGCAAGTCGATCATTTCCGTGGGTGCATTATTTAATTATGTTGATGCATGGTATCCAAATAGTTAGTCATTTAATTACGTACATAAAACTGCCGTCTGATTGAAGACAATATAAATGAACGAGCTACGAGTTTAATACAGTGTTTACAAATTTATAACTTACAATAAGATTCCAACAGGTATTATGAATCTAAAGACTAAAAAGCATCTACGCATTGACCAATAATACCTATATAGCAAGGAGAATTGAATAAAGTATTTCTTAGAATTTCAAGTAGCGTCAGTGGAAATGAAACTGACATGATTATATATTCTGTCAATCGTAAAACTATTTGTGCGCAATGACGTCATACTGCAGGGTTTGTCTGCAGGAGATATTTATAGTGGCGAAATTCGAATGGTAGAAAAATCTTTCACCCGGAACGCGTAGCTTGTTCAATAGTCTGTATTAGTCCAACAACTGATGACCGCAGCTATAGAACAGAGTTTTAGCCAACGTGTTGTAAAATATAATTGAGTTTTTGGTGGGAAATGTGAACATGTGCGTCGTTGATTATGCTGCTTGTGGACCCAGGCGGGACAACGAAACTGTTATTGACCGTACTTTGACTTTATCTCCATATTGGGCAGGGGGGTATGTGTTCGTGTTTATCCTCCATGTATGTAATATGGCTCAAATGAATGGTGTTCTCGCTATGAATTCCCGCTATAAAGACTGATTTGGGACAGGTTCCGTATTATTGTGAAATAAATTGTGAGTTTGGGATTTTGTTAAAGTATGCATGGCAATATACGCATACTAGTAATAATCAACACACGAAGAGAATCACATGTATTTTTCAGGAACTTCACTTACCGGTACATCGAACTCAAAACAAATGATAATACAGCAATAAGATAAATGATCAACATTGAGTACAATGTAGTTTCATCCACGAAAACCCCGTGCATAAAAATATCCCCGACTCAGCAATTGGGTGTTCTTTGATCCAATTATGTAATCGTACGATAGCACGGGGTCTTCGAGTGTGAGTAGTTTCATCCATGGAATCCCGTGCACAAAAATATCGCACTCAACAGTCCGGCATTCTTTGATGTTACCGCGACATGTATTACGCTGTATCTAATGTCGCTATTTGACACGCCCTTTCTTATTGTTTTTTCGGGAGATGGACTGTGTTGATTTCATTTTGTCAATATTAATGAAAATAAGTGTAGATATATAGCCTGTTGACACAGACAAGACTGAAAAAGTTTTTAATAACGTCATTTATTTGTGTATGAGCGGGATGTCATGCAACGACCGACTGGGGGAATGGGTCCGTGGGACGGACCCGTAGCCGGCCTGGCAGAAACCCTGCACTAATGGACATTATCTCGAGACTCAAGAGCAAATGATTGACATAATTTGAAATTTGACCAAGAAATTCTAGTTACAAAATACTTTGTATGGAAATAAATTTCATTGGAATCAGTTGTTGAATTTTATTTATGAACAGAACCTGACGTGAAATGATACAATGAGGGTTACGAGCGATTTCACCCTTTCAAAATACAAACCGTTAATAGCACCATGCATACACGATAGCATGGCATCAGTAGCTCGAAGACGAGTATGACTCATCACAAAATAGCACTTCAACCAGGCTCTGCTCATATTAAATTCAATTTGTTATTCCAAAACAATTTGCTATGAATGTGACCCTACGCCCGGCCACCATATGGACTATTGTCACCTTAATTTACTACTAAAATATTACTAAATTAGTTAATTACTAATTAATATAATTTTTTTTAATAATATTAATTTATTACTGTGATAGATCATACCATGAATCTCTACTCTCTGGCTAACACTCAGAGGCAGAGTAGAGATTCATGGCAATTGGCATGATCTATACTGTGATACATCATACAATACTAGTATTTATTGATAATGGTAGTCATCTATTATTTTATTATAATATATATTATTATTACTTTTTTCTCCATAATTTAATAGTTCAGTAATTAACTGACTGTCAATCCGAAGCTGTCAAATCCGTGATGTCAAAATACTCAAATTGTCATTTAAATTTTAATATTAAAATTAAACACAAAATATTACGAATTTAAGACATATGTCATAAAACTACATACCATCATGATTCATGGAACTATTCGGCTTTCAAAGTAACAACTTTTACCGATTACTTAGAATGTTAATCACATCAATGTTTACGTTATCAGTGTCAAAAGGCTGAAACGAAACACAGAAATCACACCAGAAAGATGGCGGCCAAATTACACTTAGTTTCCTTTTTCTATGTTCCCTGTCTGTTTAGATTTAATACTTCTAAATATTCCGTCAAAATGATGAATAAAACTCTATTTGGTTGCACAAATGTCTTTTCTAATCCCACAACCTATAACCAAGCAAGTATAGTATATAATTGTTTGATTCAAAACTGTCATCAAAACCGTGAACAACTTCAAAACAATTATCAACCGTTGACCCTGTTCACGTACACAGTCTTTGAATTTACCGCTCATCCTATTGTTGTCATTCACAAACTAAAAATAACGCACCCCGTTTTCCATGACGTCACTTTTGCCTGGTCGCCAGATCCCTGACTAATAGTACGTCCCGCGCCAGGGGGGGGGGGTCTGGAAAAAAAATTGTTTTTTGGTTAGGTATACACATAGATATATGGTTATTATACTGCCCGATATTAGTCGGCGGGTATATAGTTGATGTCTCGGGCCGTCTGTCCGCACTTGGCCTGTCCGTACTTGGTTGGAATACTCTCCAACAACGCAGAGACTGGCATAAATTACGTCTCACTTATCAAATCATGACTAATCATGCACCATCCTATATACTAAACAAAATCCCTCCAACAACTGGCGACATAACGGACAACAGATATGAGTTCAGAAATCCAAACTTTGTTAGACATTTTGTACCAGGCTCTCAGCATACAAATAGTAGTTTCCATGATTTCGATATGGAATGGCCTAGAAAAAATAGCACAACAAAGCGCATCAATTACTACCTTCTCTAATCTTGTAAACCCACAATTTGGGACACTTAAACCACCAATGTTTTATTCTAGCGGCAAAAGGAAAGCTAACATATTGTTATGTAGACTTCGAAATAAATGCAGCGATTTGAATGGGGACAAATGTCAAAATCACTTAATAAGTAACCCGGAATGTAGTTGTGGCTACCTACACGAGGACGCTGATCATTACTTTTTCACTTGTCCCTATTATCGAACAGAAATGGCCAACCTCGAAGAAAATTTTTTTATGTGGTTTGGTATGGTGATAGACCAGAATGAAGAATTGAATGTCATTTCTCAATGCATCTGAATGCATCACATTATTTCAGTTCATCTATTTGTAAGTGATAACAGTATACAATTAGTATTTTAGTTTCGTCTTGTTGAGCAGTAAAGCTCCCAGATGAAGTTCGGAAATTCAATGAGAATAGCGTCACCTTCAATTGGGATTGTCTGAGCACTAAACAGTAATGTCATTCATCATAACCAATTCAGTTTTATTTGGATAATTGTTGCAAATTAACATTACTAGCAATCATTTAAGATGAGAAATAACCAGAAGGAATGAATTTGATTACATGTCAGAACAAGACACTATTTCAGACATTTTATTTCAATTTATGAGATACCATTTTCAATTTCATGTTATGCAACAATCAGGTTAATGATATCTACTAGTAGTCATCATTGAGTATTCACCATGTAGTATCCAATTTGTGATAGAGTTTTTTGTTTTATTACTTTTATTCAGATAATACAACTGGGTAATATATTAATTTTGTTACTAAATATTTCTTCCGTTGATCATAAGTTTCCTGAACGTTAATACGGTGGTCCACTGTGAAGTGGTCCGGGATACTGTGAAATCCAGAATGTTGCTAAATCTGAGTCTAAAGAGTCACTTTAGCTGCCTATATAGCCATATACCAACAAGCATGGTACTAACATGCTTACAACCAACATTACATGATCAGTACTTGTAAATTGTTTGAAAAAAGACTCATTTTGGAAAAAAATTACAAGCACCATTTTTTCCGCCTCTGGACCACCCACCCACCCCGACCCTATATACGGAATATTTTGGCAGACAGTATAGTTCAGTCATGAACCGTTGAACGTAGCGCGTAGCTGGAACTTGTGGTAGCAGTATTCGGTGAAAGCGGTCATGTGGCCTTCTAATCTAATAATATTAGGATTGTATTAGTCAATTTAGTGATTACAGATTAGTAAATTTAGTTAGACTTCAGGCTCAGCCTCACCCACTCACTGTGAATGTGACTCAGGTCAAAATTCAATTCTAGCCATCTACAGAGCAGTCAACACACAGATGTAACAAACACGTAAAGCCAAGTGAATTGGTGACTAACAAAGTGAGTCGTTTATCTTCTTGTTGAGTGAAGGAAAAGAAGAACATCTCCCAATCCCACTTGGTTTCGGCACACTGCAGAGTTCATGTAGTGACTGGTGAGAGGATATGCTTCTGGACCAACTTTCCATCTGTGTGTATGAATTCTGTTTCCTGTGATGGACACATCAAGTTAAATATAATAATTATAATGCACGGTGATTAGTTTTAGCATTCTCACATATTAAATAATTCATGATTTTAACACTGTGTTCTCGATTTAAACCTTAAGCATTAAAGGCACGTGAGGCCTTAGTTGTCGAAAATATTCATATTTGTTCCAATCATCGTAAACAGAAAAACATTAAAACGCATACAGTTTCGTTCATATATACCATGACTATCGCGTAAACATCATGTTATCATAAAGATTTACTATATTTTACCTAAGCAAGAGCCTGATTGTATTACAGAAGACAACACAATGCTGCTGGCTAATCACACACAAATGGCATAAACGCTCTTTATTCGTTCCATATCAGGAATTCACCCACAAAGAACGCTCTTTATGTTTACCATCATAATATAAACAAACACCAGAAAAGTAACTTTTTATGCTCTTGTTTACATAACAATGGTCAAAAACATGACAATAACATACTATTTATGCGATATTTCTTATTTGTATACGGACAAAGTCTGTCTACATTTTGTTGTTCTTTCTGTTTGTGGCGGTTTTTGACGGGTGGAAATATTTTCACAGGATACCCACCGCCAAGGTCAACCGTACCTTTAAGCGGGAGCTTGACCAGCATGGCTAGCATATATATTAACTAGTGGCTATTTGTGGCAAAATTATTAAATATAGCCCTGCGTACTTGCTATTGTCGACTTGACATGTTGGGATTGGAATACTATGTATGCTAAACATAATAATTCCAGGCCAACTTAGTTGAACTGTCACAACCTTCTTGTTATACATGTACATGACTAATGAGGCAATCATATAAATGTTTAATCTAGTAGCATTTTCTCAGACCATGCCATGAATATCTATGTATCTATGCCCATCAAGAATGATATATTCCACCAGTACAAAGTTTTTGCTGTTGCGATAGGGAAGTAACTAGTACAGTTAATAAATTATAAAGTACCTTTCATTAATAATGTGTGTCATAGAATGTGAAGATCCAACTTTGAAATGGCAAGATTTAAATGACTTTGTGGTGGATTTTCTTTTGCGTCCCTAATACTAATGTCATTCCTCCTGGGCAATTATTAAAATGTTTATATACTATCAGATGCCTAACAATAGTGTCAGCATGTGCCGCATGATTAGTAATTTCAGATAAAATTCTCAACGATCATTAAGTTTTTTCGCATAGAGACATATATAGAATTAAATTGAAATAGAATTAAATTTCCATCAATATTGTTAATTTCAGTCTAGGTCTCCGCTATCACTATTATTTGACCATCACAATGCTTAGACATCTGAGAGTACGATATAAGCTCACATAAGTCATGAACAAGCATGCAATCTCGAGCTGGGACCACCCTTAATACTTGTTTCTCATCATCTACTTCACAGAAGGGGTCACCCCTAACACAGGGGCCTGTAACGCGCTCCGTTGTCCGCCCCCCCCCCTTTTGCACTGCCCATATACGCCGCTCTATATACGCGCCTTCTTCGGGCTAGGTCTTCATGTAAGACGCACGAAATCATATATATTTCTCCATATATATTTCTTCTTCGCGTTAATGGAACATTATATAGACTATATAATGTTCCATTAACGCGAAGAAGGCGCGTATATATATAGAGCGGCGTATATGGGCAGTGCAAAAGGGGGGGGGGGGACAGCGGAGCACGTTACAGGCCCCTGTGCCCCTAAGTAGTAACCGTATAGGAAACACACCGAACATACCACTATTGCACAATGACATCAGTTTGTTTGATCTAAATTATTTAGCCCCAAAACAATAGTCATTTGGCAAATTATCTCATTCCTTTTCGAAGTGCCTGTCATCTACTGAAGTTGGATCCTACCAGGGCCATAAATTATGTCTCATTGAGTCATTGTGTCCCATCCATGTAAATCGCTGAAAGTCAAGCATACATAAACCTCTATAAATAAATCAGATGTGGCTATGTGAAATATGCAATAAATCCCCGTTTTCATAAAAATATATTCAGTATTATATGTAAATTTATCCAATAAAGATATTTTTCCCTTGAAGGTCCTCAATCCGAATCAATAGTCCCCATATCATCAGATTCCAACAAGAAGATTTTTTGAAATGCCGCTTCAGTTGACATAATTAATTGCTCGAAAATAATGCTAACTGCAGTCAATTATGGCATAAAATTGACAAAAACCTGTAATTTATCAACTTTTTGCTCAACGAATATTGCTGGTTTGTCAAACATCTGACACACACAAAAAACACAGTTGATTTTAGAGTTATCCATCTCCATCTGCAATTTGGTCAGAGAAAGTATTCTCGTCTGCTGTTTGCTGGGCCACGTAAAATTTAAATGATACAGTACACTCATCGTGTTCTGTAAGGAAAACACTCAACACGGTGGGGATATTTTTGGGAGAGTGATTCACGGTGGCCCACTCAACACCGTGGGCCTTAGTGGAGAGGATTAGCGATGCGCTTTTGTCTAATCAACAAGGTGATGGCAGTGTATTCCCACCTCACTACAAAACACCGCGAATCACCGTGAAACACGGTGGATTGCCGACAATCACTGCGAAACCATTATATTCGCAACCTTCAAAGCATTGCATTTTCAACCATTAATTTTTATTTGTTTTCATTTAAAAAAAATTGAAAAGGACAACATAGTAATGTAAAATTAAAATTAGCTGTAGGGAACGCTTTATTATACTGTGGTCCGTTTGTGTGCTTCGCGCACATTTTTATCTTTTAAACTTTTTGACATGTTGATTTGAGAGAAAAAAAATATATAATGTTTTCAGTTTCAACTTCTTGCTCAATTTAAAGGCACTTGTTGGTTTGAATGTCCAAATTATGATCGATTTTGATACATCGCGGATCATGGATCAGCATATGCTAAATACGCTAAAAATGATATACATGAACGGCCTCTTTCTTGTTGTATTAATTATTGTGATCGAAGAACGTTTGGGTCCCGAACGTTCTTCGGCATACAGATAATTCCCAGTATTCTAGTCATTACATAGTACAAATAAAGAGCGTTTATTTCACTTATCAGCGAAAACTGAGGACAGCTCGTAAATATCTCTGACATTATCAAATATATGTTTTGTTCAGAGCAGGTGCAACTAAATATATCGCGTATTTATCAATATATCATTGTAATAATAGTATCATTTTCAAACTTTAGTAAAACTAACACCGTTATATCACCCACCAGGTTGGTACCATTCCAATTTTGGTTTAATGATCTTTATTGCATCCAATTTTCCCGGGATACATGTGCATGTACATAGATTTTCGGTATCAATTAAAGTTATTCGTGTGCGTAAATATGCAACTATATACATGTACTTGTTGTATAAGCTTTGTTTTAACTTTTTATCTGTATGTATGCACATTTATATATCGCATGCCTGTGTCTAATGTGGAAGTTGTGTGGTTTCGGATTACTCGTTCACCATCATTACGTCATTATGTATACACAAAGAGAGCACACGAGAAAACTACAGGATGCTCGGGTATTCAGCTAACTGAATTTGACCGTTGTTATGTAATATTGCGCATTGCGGATCGCAACTGTGTTTTTTTAATTCCTATCTGATTTTTCATGATATAATAAAAGCTATATATCTGAAGGATTTAAATTCCGAATCGCGACGGACTGATTTCGTGGTATCCAAATGATATGTTGCAGGGTAAATCCGATGTTAAATTGGTTAACATGTTTTTAACCAATAACTATATATATACCTCAACTAGCCATATTGTAGACACGATAGTATGGCAAATGCAATTGTTGAGTCATGATAAAGGGCATTTTATTATTTAAATATTGGATATGTAATCATCGCGTTCGAGTCAGCAGAGGCTTATACACGCATAAATTAGTTTTAAAATATGAATTAACTATATTTTACCCTGGATAGACCTCAGTATTCCCCAACATCAAACGTACGTTGCCCATTAATTTGTGTCTTCGCAATTAAGCATTCAATCATTTCATATGAACTGCCACATAACGGTACGTAGTCGGAATTAGGAAAGATAATACGGTAACTTAATATAGATCACAATCCCGGAGGTTTAATTTATTCGGGATAAATAAATATAGCATATACACATACAGCATTTTTTAAATGTGTTTTCATTCTTACTGAAGAGAAAGTTTATTTTTACCATTTATATGAATAGACTAACAGTAAACGCTCTTTATTGTTCCAACGTGACTAATAGCAATGGTACTTATATGTATATGGTAAATATAAAGAGCATGTGTCATACGAACTAGAGGAAACACCTGAGTCTGATTGCATGCGACAGTACCGGCGTACATTTTATTTGTGGCCGCTAACACCGGAACAATAGCCATGCGGTGTGTGTACTGTGCGCCTTACTTCATTCTGAATGGCAAAGTAACACTACATGTAAATGTAGCTCATATGGTTATGATTGAAACTCGCACCCTATGCGCGGCGCTGCAACGGGGACAATTAATTTTGACACCTCTTACAGACTTGGCTGAACTGTCAAAGTTATGTAAGAGCTAACTGACTCCCATTATACTACCATTGTCTGAAATAAAACGGACACAGTCGCACGCTATATATAAACATAACTATGTATATGTGAATCCTAGTGGTCACCTACATTTTGTTTTATTATTTTAGCTAGTATATACACATGTATTTACACTATACACCCGTTCCATCCACTACATGTTATTATACACCCATAGCATGATAATCATTAAAATTCAAAAGTGGGTTGTAGGGGAGTAGTTCCGCCCCTTCCAAATCATCCAGGGTTAAATCCAAAACCCCAATAAATAAAAAAAACATTTACGCTAGCTGAATCAGTCTTCCCTCGGAACGTTTATGCATGCATTGATGTAGGGGCCTGAACAAATGAGAGAGCTAGGGAATGTTATCCATATTTGCGTTTCGCGCACATTTCGATCTTTTAAACATTTTGCTAAACAAGATAGCATTATTAAAAATAAATTAAAACAAATTTAATTGTTTAATGGACTTGGATCATTATATTATACATATATATATATATGTGTGCACGCATGTGTGTAAATAATACGAAATTTGCGCTTAAAATTTGAAATTAGTGATCATGGGGCGGAAGAAATCAATCAATACAATAACAAATTGTTTATTTATTTTACCTATACATGTACATGTAGATAGTTAATCATTCTGGAATTTTTGAAAATATCAACCATAATATAAATATAATGAACAACAACATACAATGCATGGCCCACTGATTGTATGCTTTAGAATAAACTACAGTAAAGGGTTTCGGCTATGCATGACGTGATACAATATAGCTGTTGGCGTTTTGAGGCGATTCTCTGTGATTCGCGGTGATTCGCGGTGATTCCCAGTGATTCCCAGTGATCACCGACAAGTCACCCGGACGTTTGTTTATTCAACTTAATCCGATCCACTCGAGTTCACCGTGGATCACCGTGGAAAAATCACCGTGAATGCCGGTGATTCACGGTGGGCTTAGTGTGGTTCCCACCGTGTTGAGTGTTTTCCTTATACCACACTCTGAGTGTACTGTAGATTTTAAAAATCGGTATCTGATCACTCTGAGCTTTGATGTTGTGGGTTCCTCGACTTGAATCAAATATTTTTCACCTCCGAAGTCAAGGAAATAGTAATCTGCGAGGGTTAATTCGGATTGAGTACCTTTAAAATTGCAAAAATAAAATAAAATAATTTTGCCTTGAAAATTGGTTGCTTGGCCAGATTCAACCTTCACCTGATGATTGCATTTTGAAGAAATATAGTAACATATGCTATATGGCTAATATCTCTTGACTGGCGCCATGGATATTGGTCTGGAAATTAGAGAAATGTTAGAGGCAATATCTCACTCTGACCCGCCCATGTCTAACTGTGGCCCACATTCCTCTATATCTGGTGCTGCAACATATTTTCGTGCAAAATAGGTTTATTTGTACCTAAATATTCACATATGTTCATATTTGTTTTATTTGTTTAAATAAACATTTAGAAAAACTAACGCCATTATATACACTCTGCCAGGGCACCCTGAGTCACCACACCAAATTTCGTTGAAATCTGAGCACCAATATTAACAAAGACATGTTGGTCTCAACTTTACTCCAGTCTTATATATGTATATATAAAGAGTCCCATGAAACATGTATACATTTATTGATGGACGTGTCATGGGCTCTTCATACAGGATCAGGTACTATTCTGGTCGTATTTAACCAGAAAAGATAGACAACTCTAATACCAAGTAGTTATTATTACCACGATTTTACAGTTATCCATCTTTATCTGGAAGACCGCCCGTTTGACCTCGTCCTGGCACGATTAGGCCCAGAAACAATAAAAATAGCAAACTGCAAAGATCGATATCTAATTACTCTGAGCATTGATTGGTGGGTTCGACACTAATCAAATATTTTTTTCCCACCGAAGCCAAAGAAAGAGTAATTTAGCAGCGTCTCACCGGATTGAGTAGCCTACCTTTAAGTTATTTTCTTCATAAAAAGAGTCTTATGATAAAGAACCCTCTCAATACTTTAGAATATAGATAATAGAATGAAACTTCAAAATAACAAGTTATAAAAACCTTCTGAATATTGAGGAATATAGAGAACCTTGGGAATAGCGAAACTTCGGTATAATGAACCTTGGGAATATATAGCGAACCTTCGGACATATAGTGACATGTCGCCGTCCTACGGTCCATACGCACTGGCGTGATCGTATATCCCAAGTTGGCCAGAAATACAGGCACTCCTATGAAACATACATTTATCATTTTTATAGATGGACGTAGGGGAGACCCGGGCAAAGCGGATCGCCCGGGCAAAGCCGATCACCTTTACTATTTCAATACTAGCAAATTATTCCGATTCTATCCGTATTTTAGAATAAGATAGTTTTATGTTTGGTTAGTTTTTATACATTTCCACAGAGAACTAGGTATACTAAAATTTTGTAGCCCATTAGAACATTTTCGTCGACATTTTACGATTTTACCAAATTTGTAATTATTGTGCGTTTGCGCATATTTATTGCGCAGGTCGATGGTCACATACCCATCTACCCGAATAAATGTTGTCGGTGTCTTAGGCAATATATATGTGGAATAAGACAATATGTCAATTTGCTATATTTGATAGGACACGCGTGTAATACGCCGGACTGTAACAAGATGTGATCTGGGCAAAGCGGATCGGGCAAAGCGCATCATTCATAACATGACTAACTTCCGGTACACATGCGTAGATTAAGTGAATTTGGACAATTTTAGTCCGATGTATCGACAAAACTCGTGCCTTATCGGAGCATGACCATAATTGGAAAACTTGAGCGTTTGAAAACACGCGGTAATAATTATTTGGGATAAATATGTAGTATTGTAATAAATAAAACTAAAAAGCATATGAATAGTTGAAAATTATTGCATTTTCAGAAGGATTCGTTTGCTGATCCGCTTTGCCCGATGTGGTGATCCGATTTGCCCAACGGCCGGGCAAAGCGGATCAAAATTAAAAATCACCATAGCAACCAAACCAATAGATATTTATTAATGCATCATCCGTCAAATGTTATGCCATCATGATTAGAAACTGACAGTGCTAATAATTCTGATTGCCGGTTGCATTTTGTACAAGAAACCCTTACGTGATCCGCTTTGCCCGGGTCTCCCCTACGTTTTTTGGGTTGTCCATACCATAGACTCCTTCATCTATGTCCATACCAGGGAGTATAGATAGACTTCCTACGCCCCTGCTCAATGGACACCCAAAGTGTCGTTATTAAAATATATGAGATAGATGTCTGTTATAAATCCCCAAGATATCAGTATATTCTCTGTCGTTCTCGTGTGAAATCACAAGTGTCCTGAATGTGCAAGTGCGTTCGCATCTGTTTTGTTCGGTCATGCGGCTAAGTTGAAAACAGGAAATTATATTTGTTTTCATGTTCGATAACTCTAAAACGAAAAATCAAAATGAATTTAATTTTTAGTTTGCGTTGAAAAAATAAATAAAAATGCTGTCTGAAAAGGAAAAGGACGGCTGTAAACGGATCGTCGATAAATTATCAAACACAGAAACACGATCCTTGTTCGAAACTGTAACTAAACGCCAGATTTTGGCAGAAACTTATGATGGTAAATATAAGAAACCTAATTTCGTTGTACGGTTGTAATAATCAGGTCAGGAAGAACCCAAAATCGATGTACTAAACCTCGATTTGTGTTAAAAACCTCGATCGAGGTTCTTCGAGACCATGTGACCACTGGTCAAAACATACGGTTGGCACTTAATAGTACATGGCACAGGGTGTTGCGTTATGCGCATGCGCAAAATTGTATTCCTGTGAAGTTACTTTCAGCCTCATCGTTCTGTCTTTTTCTGGACGGAAGTAAAATTTAAGTTTTGCGCATGCGCTATAAAAAGCCTATATGCAATTTTGCGTACTTATAAAAATGACGCGAAAAAAGTTTTTTCTCTTGCTGAATTCAAACTTAATTGGTTAGAACACGTATTATCGTAGTTTTGGGAAAATGAATGCGGCGTTGAGTGGGAACGTTACATCCTTCCATATGAATTCAACGACTGTTGCCTGGTAAAACTGGATAAAACTGGATTTGAATCGAAGTTCTGGTGACACTGACTGACCGTGATGGCGTGAATCGTGATGTTGACATTCACATGTTGTTGACATTTTGATTGAATTTTGTCAGCGGTAACACTGGTTTCACAACGAAAGAATTTGGGAACCTCAGAGAGTAAACACACACAAACTGATTATACACCAGCTATCATTCTCACAAGAAGAAAACCACAACACACGTGATCTAATGTTGCCAACTGCAAGTGACTACTGGAACACAAGTTGAACAACAACAATGTGGCTAGCAGTAGCAACAGAATGGAATGTACTAGTAGTATTGTATACCAACCACAGTGGAATTTGACAATACAATTAGGATTTTGGACTGAACTGGACTTAAGTTAAATCTAGCTGGAGCAGGCTGGAGTACATATTAAATTTCAATGGAATTATGGATGTACAACTACAAGACAGTTTGTGCCACAACACACTGATTGACTGAATAGGTCACTCTGAGAGGCTGAGTCTCATCGGTTTTCTGTGATAAAGGTACCAAGGTTCCTGAAATTGTGATAAAGTTACCCAGGTTGGAGAGGATTGTGATAAAGTTACCCAGGTTAATAACATTTTATGTTTAGCAACAAATTATTGATTTTTGCGATCAAAATGACGAACTACAGTACCGGTACTAATATGTCTTAATGTATGCTTAATAATAGTCCAAGTCTTCTCGTACTAAAACAAGCTAAGATATTGGGTTGGCTAGATGCTGGATTTTAAAATCCAGCATCTAGCCAACCCAATATCTTAGCTGGTTTTAGTACGAGAAGACTTGGACAGTTGGACTAGCTTAATAAGAGCTATTACTTGCCAAAACTGAACAATATTTCCCTCTGTCACTATTAAATCGAGTTGATATTGTGAGATTTGCTTAACCTGGGTAACTTTATCACAATTATCTTCAACCTGGGTAACTTTATCACAAATTTAGGAACCTGGGTAACTTTATCACAGAAAACCGGTGAGAGTGACCTTAGTATTCAGCAACAGTTACTAGTAATACTAGTTCAGTCATGAACGTAGTGCGTATCCTTGCAGCAATCTGCGAAAGCGGTCATGTTGACCTATATAGTAATACTACCACTACTAGTAAATTTAAAATGACTAATTTGAATTTTTTCAAGTATCAATCATTTGGCATAAAATAAATAACCCTAATGTGGAAGGTGTATTGAGGTAATTTGTTAATACATATCTGTAGCTCAAGGCTGTTACTAGTATTACTGGTAGCCAAACATTCTACAATAAATCTAATTGAGTCGACTCTACAGCTGCAGGAATCTGCGAAAGCGGTCATATTGACCTACAATAAATCAATTAAATCCTGCCAGAAGCTGAGGTTTGGCACACAGCAAATATAAGTTAATTGTCATTTATAGTAGATGATTTCATTCCAATTAAAAATAAAGAATTCCATCAAAATGCCGTTGAGATTTGAGAATAGGTGCGAGGATTGACTTGACTCAAATTGTCAGTTTGCATTTCCATGATTCCCATGATAGTAAATCTGTAATCTCAATCCAGGATCCATGATTCAATTTCAAGTCAGCTAACTAGTGAGAGTCATTTGTGGTGATCAGTTTATTGACAAATCTTGTATTCATATATTTTATTTAGTTACATGATACTTGAAAAGTTATTCAGAAGTATGAGCTCACCACTTGACTATATTTTGATTCATTTAGTGAAAATTCATAGCATTAAAATATCACAATAAATCAATTTGAAAATCAGTCTTCTTGAATCAATCTCTCCATGAGGTCATCGGTGGTGCCATCACTACTCCTCCCTCACATGACCCCAGGCTCAATTAATTTATTTCTCATTTCCTTAACAAAGGCATTGAGATAAGTATATATAATTGATGCTGAATACTATGGGATGCCAAATTGACATTTAATAAATAATTGAGCTTAAGCGTAGGCGTAATAAGGAATCCCTTATTGCACTTAAGCGCAATAAGGAAAAATAAGGAATATTCCTTATTGCGCTTAAGTGCAATAAGAGATTCCTTATTGAGCTTAAGCGCAATAGGACATAAATGCGCTTAAGCGCAATAATGAATTTGACTAAAGGGTTCATAAGGCCATTCAATTAATTTTCTTCAAAAAAATGTTTGTAATTATTTTTAATTTGTTTAATCTACAATGGCCCCATACAGACTTGAGGTTGAAGAAAAAACATATTTCCATATGCATATCAGCATTTCTGTCCCTGGTGTCCCAAGGATTGGTGCCTCACTCCCAGAGCTCTAGTATATTTTATTAAAGGGACATCTCCTGCACAGATATATACCATTTCCATGGCCATAAAAAGGGAATTAGGGGTTACCGGGGGGATTGTTTCCTTCATATGGTGCACTTATTGACATGAAATAGGGGGGGAATCCCTATTTTCATAATATCAGCATCCCTGTTCCCAAGAATTTGAGTCTCCATCCCAGAGATCTAGTATATTTTATAAATGAGACATTTCCTGCATATAGCTATACAATTTTCATGGTCATAAATGGGATCTAGGGGTTACTGGGGGACTGCTTCCCTCATATGGTGTGCCTATATCGACTACTATATTATGGGAGGCCAAATTCACATTTAATAATTAATTGTGCTTAAGCGCAATCAATTGTGCTTAAGCCCAATCAATTGTGCTTAAGCGCAATCAATTGTGCTTAAGCACAAATAATTACGCGTAAGCGCAATCAATTACGTAATTAATTGCGCTTAAGCACAATTCATGGTTATATGTAACAAAACACCCCTGGTGAATAAATAGGTTTCTCCATAACTTAGCATTAACTCCTATTGACATGTCACCTCTTGGTTTCATTGGTTTGGATGGGTAGGGAGCTAGCCCAACTTCTTTATCAAAATGGCTGACTCGCAATAGTATCACCTTCTGTTTTAGATGGAGCGACTCGTGATAGCATTATATTATCTTATCTTCGGTATATATTAGTTGGGGCTACTTGCAATAGCATTACTTTCTGTATTAGTCGGGGCGACATTGATTTTCTTCAATTTTCGAGTATACAGGCACACCATATGAGGGAAGCAAGCCCTCGGTGACACCACATTCACACTATATGATCATGGAAATACTATAGATTTGTGCAAGAGATGCTGATTTAATAAGAAAAACTAGAGCTCCAGGACTGAGACACCAAAGCTCCAGTAATTACACACCATTTTTTGGACAGGGATGCTGATAATATGAAAATAGGTTTTTTTCCCCCTGATTTAAGTCAATAAGTAAACCATACAGTAATGCTCTAATTAATTGACTCCTTAACCACAGCAGAATTATGGATAACTTTTCAGGATTTAGTCGGAAATATGGCTTGTTGCCATTCATCGGAAAGCTCTCGAGAGCTTTTCGATGAATGGCAACAAGCCATATTTCCGACTAAATCCTGAAAAGTTACCCATAATTCTGCTGTGGTTAAGAAGTCGATTAATTAGAGCATTACTGTATGAGGTAAGAAAGCCCTCATGCAGTGACAACGCATGCATGTATAGGATATTACCATAGTAAAGGCTATAATCTGTGCAAAAATACATTAAAAACATCATACAAAAAATTACTAGAGTTCTGGGAAGGCGACATCAATTCTTTGGATAGAGGGATGCTGATAATATGTAATTAGGAATTCCCCTTGTTGAACACATACTCACAGTTGACTGTTGAGTACAGGTCAAACTTAGCCCAATGCTCAGCTAGTGTTGCTAGGTGATACACCAGATCATGCTAATAGTTTATGGGTAGGTTAGATAGTATAGTCACAATTACGCTTAAGCGTAAATGCCCTATTTGCGCTTAAGCACAATATGTGGTATTTGCGCTTAAGCACAATTGATTGCGCTTAATCGCAATTATTTGCCCTTAAGCGCAATCAATTGCGCTTAAGCGCAATTCATTATTAAATGTGAATTTGGCCTCCCATACTATATAGCATATATAGAGTGATCTGTTTATGACTGTGCCATTTAAAATTTATTCAGGGGGGAATCAATGAATATTATTTTTTATTTGCGCTTAAGGCTAAGCGCAAATGATTTGCGCTTTTAAAAGTGCCAATGATTTGCGCTTAAGTGCAAATGATTTATGCTTAAGCGTAAATATTTGCGCTTAAGCCCAAATGATAGAAGTTATTTGCGCTTAAGCGTAAATAAATAATAAATGTGAAAAGTGCCTCCCATAGAAAAGGGCCTCCCACTCCCAGTCCCATACAGAACGATTGTTGGGTCATCTAACTGATTTTGGAGGAGAATAAATACAAGCAACTACTGAACAAGTGAAATTAATAAACAATGATTTATTAAATAATCATCGCATTTGAATATCTCAGCAATAGTCCCTTGCTAGCAGAGTTGAAACACCATCGTCAAAAACACAACGAAAATGGGTGATTGACTTCCCAATGTGCATCGCAGTTTTAGAATCTTTTTCCAAAAAGAATCATGTGTGGATAAACTGCAGACAATGTTCGGCTCGTGGTAGATGGACATTCCTCTAAAACACAAATCTGAATTTCAAATGTGACTTATCCATTTCGAAACGACAGCGTACAGAATCGACAACCAAATCCCAAAATTCATCGAACATTCTAAGTCAAAACAGCGTCCAAGGTTCACAGTTCAGCCATGTCATGTCTTCTTTGTTTGGGGGGGGGGGGGGTAGTAATTTTATTGTTTAAAGTTCATTTTAAATAGTTTTTGGCCCCTAATCAGCAATAATTATATTAATTACAATTGTTTGCGTCGATTCAAATTTGTAGGTACGAAGCACTAATTGCATGTTCTAAAATGACGCCGTTGCCAGGTAACGCTAGCGACGTTTCCGGTTAATTGCGAGCATGCGCAGAACGTAACACCCTGTGCCATGTACTATTAAGTGCCAACCAAAACATACACCCATGATATAAGGGGAAACACTCTAAACCAAATATGATACTAATGGAAGTAATGTAGTGTAAGTGATATAGGTTATGGTAGTGTGGAGTATTTCACAGTGTTTCATCTTACACCCATGGGAGGCCAAATTCACATTTAATAATTAATTGTGCTTGAGCGCAATCAAGCACAATTAATTATTAAATGTGAATTTGGCCTCTCATAGGTGTGAGATAAAATACTCCACACTATATCACCAGTGGTCACATGTTCTCGAAGAACCTCGATCGAGGTTGTTTACACAAATCGAGGTTTAGTACATCGATTTTGGGTTCTCCCTGACCTGATAATACTACTATTACTAACACTGTCACTACAGTTTTATATAGCTTTAAAATTGTGTATGCTACGCATACGACGCCATTGTCACTAGTAACACAGTAACAGGTCTGGCAAATGTGAGAAAGACTCAGAGAATACAGCTACAATACTCAATTGCTGTATTCAGCTAACCTAGCTGAATCCAGCTATATATTCTACTCTCGAACGTGCTGTTTTGTGACAAAGTGTTGCCCGTGTTTGGGGTCACATGTAGTCCAACAAATTAGACTATTCGGATTAATACATATTTTAATATTTGGACATTTACGATTGTATTAATCCTTCTAGTCTAATAAAAGAGCTGAAAGCCAAGTTTGCCAAAAAATTGAAGCAGGTCAACACCAGTGACCACCGATATAAACCCTTCAAAATACCATTCTATCTGAAATTTTCTACAAATACATTAGTCTTACCTGTAGCGGAGATAGTATTATTTGCGTTCACACATAGATTGCGATATAAAAGTTGTCAGAATTACAGATTTGTTAGTTTAATCCCGGATTGGAAAACATATCACCATTTTCAAATACAAATAAATTATGTAAATTTTGTGGGTTTTCCCAGATTTCTGATCTATTATGCATGCGCGCGCTTTCGTTTGTGTTCGCTAGCGTAGACGGGTTTGAATATTTCTGTCGGTTGAGTTGTTATAAAATTATATGGATTAATAGTGACACAAATTTATGCTAGTTACTAGGGGTGGGAAGATACACCGATGCACCGGTGTATCGCGATACGGTAACATACGATGCATGCACCGATACAAATCCTTAAATATCGTCGTATTGCGATACAAGTATAATTCATAATAAATGTTTACTGTACGAAAACTTCGAAAAGCATAGTCACTTGATTGGCTATTAAGATATATCGAGAGTTTCAGTCCTAAAACAAAGTTAAAACAACACTTCGCATGTGCATATATAGCTTCGCGCGAAAGTGATGAAACGTACTATAATGTGTCCGTGCTGCACGTGCATCGCGTGTTTGATTAGAGCCGGTGCATATTTACGCCACATGGCACAATTGATATATAACTTCCCGTTTCGTTTTCGGAAGCACATGTCACGTGCGCTCGCAGCTGATGCACAACTGCCTTCTAAATATACCGGTACTTTCCGCGGTACCCTTCATTTTGACCGCGTAATCGCGTGTCACTCGAACTCAATTCGTATAGTTACGAGTCCAGTGGGCTGAATCTAGTACATTGTATTTAGAGTTACTCCTCTTACATTGGCAGCTCCGCGTTTTGTGATTTATTAACAAGTGATTTCAAGCATGAACACTTACGGACTTTCTTTGTGCAAGTCTTGATTACCCGATTTTGTGGTCATCGTCCTTGAACTCTTGAGTTTCAACATCCGTTTTTTTAAAATAAGCTTTGTAAATGTAATGGCGTCTACAGAGCCAGCAGTTGAGATTCCTCAGCAATCGCAGGAAAAATTCATTATAAAACCCAAACCCGCAGACAAATACAAGTCTAAAGTTTGGCAGCACTTCGGTTTGTTAGCTACCCTAGTAAATGGGATAAAGAGTGTTTTCGACTGCAGGCGATATTATAAATGCTCAGCGCTCAATGCTGAACTCAGAAAATGTTGACACTTTAATTTTTTTAAGAAAGAACCTGCGTTACTATTAACTTAACAATAAATAGTCGACCTTGTATTTACTGTTTAGAGTAGATCAGACTCATAATAACTATTGACTTGTTTGAAAGTTGTTTCAGTTGCAAGTAGGCACAGTAATGCTATTTGCCCTAATAAGCTTGTGTTTGAGTTGTCATGTTTGATTTGATTAAATTCTGAAACAATGTCTGGAGTGTATCTATGTAGTATGTATATATGTATCTAGATACGCACTCGTATCGCGAACGGTGTATCGAGATACGTATCGTATCGTGGCACTAGCGTATCTTCCCACCCCTACTAGTTACTCTAGTGATCCGAATAACCGTACCCGTACGATTGTTAATTTTGGAGAAAAAATCCACCCCCTACGATTCTTATTCAAGCCCCTACGATTATTTAATTTTGATCACCCATACTCCATGAATGATCGCATTATTCGTAGTTTTTAATCAAATGGCATGCATGAAACGGAATACGTTCAAAGAATTCGCGCAACCGTCTGGCATCGCAATATAATCAATGATTTGATCCATGGGAAGTAACTCCATCCTCGCACGTGTCGCTATTTTGCAATTCGTGCGACCCTATTGCAATAGACAGACCCCCCTCTGCGGGTATTGTTTATCGTTCAGTGAGGCGAACAAAGGTGACAACGCGTTATGTCTGTGTTTTTTTTTACAATTGACACGTTATTAACTAAGAAGTTAATCAACGTCTGGGGCTCACGTTTGAAAGTTTCTTTAATTAGAACACAATTGAGTAGTTGGTGGACCGATTCCGACCAAAGAAAATTTGTATAAAAGTGTTGACGCAGTGTTCTCCGTTCAAATCAATGACATTGAAAAGGTTCTGCAAGAACCAGACGTTGTCCGTGCTGGGTCGAGGCAAGTTTTTGTTTGATAATTAAATCAGTGTTCTTCAATGATCTCCTTTTTCATTGACATTTCCACCCCCTACTATTATTCCGACCCCTACTATTATTAAAATTTGGCAAATTTTCCACCCCCTACTATTATTCCGACCCCTACTATTATTCGGATCACTAGAGTAGTTCAGTCATGATATTTAACATTCCAACAACAGGTACTAGTATGTGCTTTTTATTTATGGTTTTATTTGTGTCATTGGACGTGAACAGTGTAAGTTAAAGGGGCATGCCCTTGCCACATAAAAAATGTGGCTTCGTAGCGTTCAAATTTTTCACGTGTTCCATTAGACTGAAGGATTAAAAGGTCCATAAACGTCCAAATATTAAAATTCCTATTAATCCGAAAGTCTAATTTGTTGGACTAGGGTCCAATGGTGACATGGTCTGAAAATATTAGGGTAGGTAGGGATTATCGTTGTTTTTTTTTGTTTTTTTTTAATAACTAAACATACGGTATACATACCGCATAATAATTTAACCTTGTAATGATATTGTGAATGTATTAATTCCCCCATGTACTCTGACAGCCATATAGTATATGAGATGTGACATATTTCACATCAACCAAGCCTAGATGGATAATATTTACACATAGTACATACCATATTCATTTTAATATATTAAAATAATTTGATATAATTTCAGAACAAACATCAATTCACAATACAAGTCATGGTCGGACGGAGCCTCGGAGGTCAATTCTATAATCCACAATTTTTTTCAGCAGACAATATTTTTAAAATATATTTTTGGCATTGATTGTGTGAGTTTGAACAACAAAATGAATAGGCTATTTATTTTTAAACGCACCTGGACGATTTTTTTAATGTTGAATCCGGGATGGTTGTGACAGAATTCGGCCCCATCATCAAATGGAAGGCATTTTGCTTTGAATGTGTTGACTGACTAGACTCCCCACTCGGTTTCTCTTCCTCCGTGGCATTTATAAAAGATATTTTGAATTTACGAACCGAAAACTTTTCCTCAAGTAAATTTAGAGGACACTCGAACGGAACTTCTAATTCCATGACTTCTCGGGAATTTGGTGAAAGTTGTGTCACGCCACGAATGTCGGCGGTGCAATTGTGCTTCAATGCTCTAATATTCGTGGCGTCCAACACATCCCGGACCGTCATAGCACCGTTGAACAGTTTCAAATGATGTGCCCCACTCTGGTGGGGGCACTTTCGACGTCGACCGCAATTAGCAACATCGGAGTTGGAGTCTCTGACTCCGCCATTTTGTTTTAAATGTTTACATCCATTCGCGCGCATTGAACTTTGTTAAACTTCTTCTTCTGCACGCTCACATTATACAGAGCAACCTCTGGATGGAGTAGACAAAGCCGTATATAAAAGATGTAAGATTGGAATTCAAAATTTTTGGAAATCTCAATAAAAAGTTTAGGGTCGCATGGTTTTATTAGGCACGGTCGGGTGACCCCAAACACAGGTATTTTTTTTTTAGTTTTTAGGCCTTACTACTAGTACTACTACTACTGCCGATGGGGTCATTGTCACAAGGCTCCGGTCACATTCGTAGCCAGCTTTTTAAATCGATCACAAATGTAGCCAGCTTTTCGGCGGCGATCACATTCGTAGCCAGCTTTTCTAATTCCATGCTTTGTATGGCGCGAAATATGACGTCATCGCGTTCGTGACTAAAATATCGACGTCATGCTCCAAAACTGACTTCGTTTATCAACTTCTATTGGAATATAACTCGAGCATCTATAACGACATTGATCGGAAACCTCAGGTTATTAGATGAACTAATACCAAATTAAGATTTATGTTGTTTTTCATTCATCAACTCAGAAAAATGAGACTAACCTAATCTTGTTCATTGAGGCTCGCATGAATATGAAAAGCTGGCTACAAATGTGATCGCCGTAGAAAAGCTGGCTACATTTGTGATCAATTTAAAAAGCTGGCTACGAATGTGACCGGAGCCTTGTGACAATGACCCCATCAGCACTACTACTAGTAGTACATGTACTACGTAGTCAGGTCTGGCAAATGTGAGAATACAGCTACAATAGCTGTATTCAGCTAACCTAGCTGTATTTAGCTATATATTATACTCTCAAACCGGCTGTTTTTCGATAATAAACTAGAAGCGCTGCAGCTAATTTGCGCATCAAAATTAGTCTACCATATTCTCCGGTCACCCTCAACAAAATCAAAATCGTCGCTTGTTTTCTGACAAAGTGTTGCCTTTTGTCGGCACGGCGATGGTGATTATGTGTGAAAACTTACTACGACGGTCGATGTCGGTCATAACGGTTTAATAACTCTCTTTATATATGCAATGCGGAATACCTTGAAAAATACATTAAATACAATATTTATCACCGAAGATGGAACATCTTAATCATTCCCGGAAGTATCAATATGATGCTGCTAAAACGCAGTTTGGATGGTATGTTAAAACAGGTAAAAAGGGGAACATCTCTAGCCAGAGTTTAACCGAGCGAGTTCCACTCACTGCTTGAGCTGACTCTCTCCAAAAATACGGAATCGCATACATGTATGTCAAATCGCGAAAATACAGATAACAATGTTATGTTTAGTAAGTTTTCACACATTATATATTTTCCCGCCAAAACAGATTGAATTGTTCTGACTCGCTAACGACCAGGACTTCATGTTTGAAATACTTCAGAAATTATATAAGTCGCATTTTCATTTCAGTTGTCCCTATGTTGTGCCATACATTTGCAATATGCCGCACAATATCTGTATATATACCGTTATGAATAGTTACCAGTATCGCTCACAAACCGCTAGTGGTATGTAATTCTAAATGCTTGATATAGGTACACCATTCTAACACCCCCTACTGGTTTAGCATCGGGAAACGAGTGTTTGGGATGAATTTTGATCTTTATTTTATAAGTTAGTTAATGAATGCATTTGCAGAAAATAGTCCCCAGAATATTTACTGACATCGACCACCATAGTAAGTTTTCACACAAAATCAGAATTGCCGTGTCGACAAAAGGCAACACTTTGTCAGAAAACAAGTGACGGCTTTGAATTGATTGAGGGTGGCCGGAGAATATGGTAGCCTAATTTTGATGCGCTTCTAGTTTATTATCGAAAAAAACAGCCGGTTTGAGAGTATAATATATAGCTGAATACAGCTATTGTAGCTGTATTCTCACATTTGCCAGACCTGGTAGTACAGCAGGAGGTGAACGTAAATATCCTGGGGCCTCTTTTCTGTTAAAACATGAACTAAATCACTTGTAAAACAAAGATATATGCCATCAATGATGAAATGGGTGATACTATTTACCGAGAATAACCGAAAAAAACTGAGAACAAGTCTAAATTTAATAATTAAGTAATAATAAATGTTCAATAATAGTGTAGGGCCCTATATATAAATCTTAAGTGAATATTATACCAATCTCAATCAGCGGGATATCCTTATAAAATGGTCTAGCGCTTTCGATATTGGTATATCTTCGTCAGGACCAGGATGGCGTGGAAAGATGTGGATAATGCCTGTCCTTATATACTCTGTGCTGGTAGAGCGTTGATTTGATTGGTCAAAAGGCAAGGGTCAGGAGGTTGTGGGCCTCTGTGGGTCAGAAGGTTGAATGCGGGTACAAATTGCGGGTACCAAACCCACGGACACACATGCCTATCTCAAAGCAAACTCCTGCCACCCTAAAAGCATGTTCGAAGGTATACCATACAGCCAAATGCTACGCATACGACGCATTTGCAGCGAACTCCCAGACTTCTGGGACACAGCCTTACGATTCAAAGAGTACTTCCTAAATCGAGGCTATGCGCCCTTTAACATCGACTTAGCAATCAAACGTGCAGCAGAATGCAACAGAGATGACCTCCTCCAACATAAGGAGAAGGTCACCAATGAAGACACCTTACCATTCGTCACCTCACACCACCCTGAATCCTATCGCATATTCGGACAGATCAGAAACAATTGGCCTCTTTTAATGACGTCAGCCCGTTACCGCACGATTTTCCCTAAGCCACCCATCATGGGTCGCAGACGCAACAAAAACATATCAGACTTCGTTGTACGGGCGAAACTGCCACAAAACAAAGGTATCACAGGGCGGGTCATACCCAACCCATTCACCGAATGCACACTCGATAATTGCGACGTGTGCACAGGCTTCACAAAGCCTACATGGTTCCGAAGTTCTGTCACCCACAAAAGATACAAAGGGCCTTATAAGTACAATTGCATGACGCGCAATTGTATATACCTACTCACATGTTCCCATTGCAACAAACAATATGTCGGAGAAACCAAAAGGGAAGTCAACGTACGTCTATCTGAACACTATGCAGATATTAAACACTACCGCACAAAACCGGTAGCCCTGCACTTTAACCAAAACACACACGATCCACACGTGAAATACCAAATCATTGACATCCTCAAATCCGACCCTTTATCTGAACGCAGCACTATTGCTCGCAAAGAAAGAGAAATTGAGTGGATCTTCACTCTCCGCACCCTCCAACCATGGGGCATTAACAAGAAGGACTTTTAACAGTCGCCTCCTTGACATATATATGTAGTTATTATGGGTATACCGAGAACTTGAAACATCGCAGCCGCGGTGCATGTTCTTGGTTGCCGCTAACACAAAGGCATGGACCCTGCCAAAGTGTTAATTAACTGAAGTACTAGCTGCATGATGTGTCTGTTTGGTGATCAAACTTCATTGAGTTGTGTAAAGAGGTGTTACTTTCTTAAATCAGCAAGTGAATGTGGATCGAACATTTATTCATGAGAATCATGACATATGATGAGATATCTATATATAGAACCATATTTGATGCTCGACTGAAAGAAAAATAAAAACATACTGGTAACAAACTTTTGCGAGTCCATGAATGTTGGACAAATAGCAATTGCAAGTCCATGAACAACATCATTAAATTATCGACAAACTGGAAAATTTTAAAACTGCCAGTTCCGACAGACAAGATGTTTCGAAATTGTAAACGATCAACTATATAAGAGATATCAGAAGTGCACTGCACAATGGCAAGCCAAACCGCTATTTAATATTAATTTTACTTAAGTAAAATAAAATGACACTTTATTTAAAGGCACGTGAGGCCTTTGTTGCCGAAAATATTCATATTTGTTCCAATCACCGTAAACAGAAAAAACATTAAAACGCATACAGTTTCGTTCGTATATACCATGACCATCGCGTAAACAGCATATTATCATAAAGACCTACTATATTTTACCTAAGCAAGAGCCTGATTGCGTTACAGAAGACAGCAGAATGCTACTGGCTAATGACACACAAATGGCATAAACGCTCTTTATTAGTTCCATATCAGGAATTGACCAACAAAGAACGCTCTTTATGTTTACCATCATAATATAAACAAACACCAGAAAAGTAACTTTTTAAGCTTTTGTTTACATAACAATGGTCAAGCATATGACAATAACATACTGTTTATGCGATATTTCTTATTTGTATACGGGAAAAGTCTGTCTATATTTTGATGTTCTTTCTGTTTGTGGCGGTTTTTGACGGGTGGAAATATGTTCACAGGATACCCACCGCCAAGGCCAACCGTATCTTTAACTTAAGTGAAATAAAATGACATAATTATGTAAATACGTTAGGCCTATTATTAGTAAATGGAAGAAATCCGCCATTTATAATACACAACGGGAGATAACTTTCTCACGAACACGTGCCAAGGGAGCAATTATTAGCTCAACTTTACTTTGTAAAGTTTGAGCTATTGCCATGGCTTGGTATCCGTCGTCCGTGTGTGCGTGTGTGCGTGATGCGTCAACAATTTCCTTTAGCACGGGCTACAGTTCGTACCTTTGGTCCGATTATTATGAAATTTGTCATGGATGTTGACATTGACATGTAGATGGGAACGAGTCATTTTGGGGTCATTCGGAAAAAAAACATGGCCGCCAGTGGCCATCTTGGATTTCAAAATTCAATCCATTAGCACGGGCTACAGGCCGTACCGTTCGTCTTATTGTCATGAAATTTGTCATGGATGTTAATATTGACATGTAGATGGGAACTAGTAATTTTGGGGTCATTTGGCCAAAAAACATGGCCGCCGGCAGCCATCTTAGATTTTACTCTTTGCATGACTAAATCCTTTGACACGGGCTACAGGTCGTACCTTTGGTCAGATCATCATAAAATTTGTCATGGATGTTAACAATGACATGTAGATGGGAACGAGTCTTTTTTGGGTCATTCGGGCAAAAAACATGGCCGCCAGCAGCCATCTTGGATTTTACTCTTTGTATGACTAAATCCTTTAGCACGGGCTACAGGTCGTACCTTTAGTCTGATCATCATGAAATTTGTAATGGCTGTTGAAATTAGAATGTAGATGGGAACGAGTCATTTTGGGGTCATTCGGACAAAAAACATGGCCACCAGCAGCCATCTTTGATTTCAAAATTTAATCCATTAGCACAGGCCACAGGTCGTACTGTTCGTCTGATCATCATTAAATTTGTCATGGATGTTAATATTCACATGTAGATGGGAACGAGTAATTTTGGGGTCATTCGGCCAAAAAACATGGCCGCCAGCAGCCATCTTGGATTTTACTCTTTGTATGACTAAATTCTTTAGCACAGGCTACAGGTCGTACCTTTAGTCTGATCATCATAAAATTTGTCATGGATATTAACAATGACATGTAGATGGGAACGAGTCATTTTGGGGTCATTCGGCCGAAAAACATGGCCGCCAGCAGCCATCTTGGATTTTACTCTTTGTATGACTAAATCATTTAGCATGGGCTACAGGTCGTACTTTTAGTCTCATCATCATAAAATTTGTCATGGATGTTAATATTGACATGTAGATGGGAACGATTAATTTTGTGGTCATTCGGCCAAAAAACATGGCCACCAGCAGCCATCTTGGATTTTACTCTTTGTATGACTAAATCCTATAGCACGGACTACAGGTCGTACCTTGAGTCTGATCATCATGAAATTTTTTATGGCTGTTGAAATTGTAATGTAGATGGGAACGAGTCATTTTGGGGTCATTCGGATGAAAAACATGGCCGCCAGTGGCCATCTTTGATTTCAAAATTCAATCCATTAGCACAGGCTACAGGTCGTACCTTTAGTCTGATCATCATGAAATTTGTCATGGATGTTAACAATGACATGTAGATGGGAACGAGTCATTTTGAGGTCATTCGGCCTAAAAACATGGCCGCCAGCAGCCATCTTGGATTTTACTCTTTGTATGACTAGATCCTTTAGCACAGGCTACAGGTCGTACCTTTAGTCTGATCATCACAAAATTTGTCATGGATGTTAACAATGACATGTAGATTGGAACAAGTCATTTTGTGGTCATTCGGCCAAAAAAACATGGCCGCCAGCAGCCATCTTGGATTTTACTCTTTGTATGACTAAATCATTTAGCACGGGCTACAGGTCGTACTTTTAGTCTGATCATCATAAAATTTGTCATGAATGTTAATAATGACATGTAGATGGGAACGAGTCATTTTGGGGTCATTCGGCCAAAAAACATGGCCACCAGAAGCCATCTTGGATTTTACTCTTTGTATGACTAAATCCTTTAGCACGGACTACAGGTCGTACCTTGAGTCTGATCATCATGAAATTTTTCGTGGCTGTTGAAATTGGAATGTAGATGGGAACGAGTCATTTTGGGGTCATTCGGATGAAAAAAAATGGCCGCCAGTGGCCATCTTTGATTTCAAAATTCAATCCATTAGCACAGGCTACAGGTCGTACTGTTCGTCTGATCATCATAAAATTTATCATGGATGTTAATATTGACATGTAGATTGGAAACGATTAATTTTGGGGTCATTCGGCCAAAAAACATGACCGCAGCAGCCATCTTGGATTTTACTCTTTGTATGACTAAATCCTTTAGCACGGGCTACAGGTCGTACCTTTAGTCTGATCATCATAAAATTGTCATGGATGTTAGCAATGACATGTAGATTGGAACGAGTCATTTTTAGGTCATTCGGCCAAAAAACATGGCCGCCAGCAGCCATCTTGGATTTTACTCTTTGTATGACTAAATCATTTAGCACGGGCTACAGGTCGTACTTTTAGTCTGATCATCATAAAATTTATCCTGGATATTAACAATGATATGTAGATGGGAACGAGTCATGTTGGGGTCATCTGTCCAAAAAACATGGCCGCCAGCAGCCATCTTGGATTTTACTCTTTGTATGACTAAATTCTTTAGCATGGTCTACAGGTCGTACCTTTAGTCTGATCGTCATAAAATTTGTCATGGATGTTAACGATGACATGTGGATGGGATACAATCATTTTGGGGTCATTCGGCCGAAGACATGGCCGTCAGCAGCCATCTTGGATTTTACTTTTCTCTTCATGTCTATAAACTAGTATTAGACATTCAACTTTCCACATTCCTAATCGCTCCATTGACTGTAATACATTAAATTATTCCCTTTCCAAGTTGAGCTACAGTGTCATTGACACTTTCATTAGTTTGCAAAATGACTCCCGTAGTGGGCGCTTTATTTCACTTAAGTGAAATAAACGCCATCTACCGGTCATCGATAGATGTCATTTATTTTACTTAAGTAAAATTAACGGATTATTTTACTTAAGTAGAATTCTTTTTTACTTAAGTAAAATAAAGTGTAATTTTATTTTACTTAAGTAAAATTAATATTAAATAGCGGTTTGGCTTGCCATACTGCAGAGAGACTGCACTGCATTGGTGATATTGAATTAGCTCTATGTGCGGAAAAATTTAAAGTAAGACATTTAATTTTGAGCTGTCTCCTCAGAAAACTTAAAACTGCGATGATCACTGCTCTGCATATATCAGTATAATTAATAAATTTGAAATTAACATTTTGATTCATTTTAACTAAATCACTTATGAATTAGCCAAAACTTCAAAAGAGTTACCAGTCGAGAGGAGTCACTAAATTTTCTTTTTCATAAAATCTATTATGGCAAATTCACATGCATTTCAGGTATTTGGCAAAATTGACCCCCCGCCAAAGACATATATATAAGACAAGGTAACTATCTATCAGTTGATCAAAATTCCCACCACCCGTTGTTATCAAGCTGTGGCTAAAATATTTATGTTATGTTAATCAGACTATAATGACTATTTTGTTCAAAAGGGCCATGGTTCAGTTTGGCACATTACCCGACTCGATCGGTCGATTGTATCAAATGGTACAGGCATTGGAACAGAAGCATTGTGGCCAAAATTTCTGGTCGGACATTTATGGGCACACCAACTACAGGAATTTTCTGAGGGGACAGCCAATTTTTGTCAGTGACATTCATCAATACTCACATTTCAGGTCAATTTTGATTCATTTCAACTCGTCAAGATTTTCTTATTGCTCTTATGGCACTATGCAGTTAAATAGCTCTCAAGAAAGTGCGAAGCGTAATTTGTCCCACTGTCGCCAAAGTGGAAGACGAATTACGTCTCCCAATTTCATGAAAGCTATTTAACTGCATATCTCTGTCATGGGTGCAAGGGGAAATTCTTTTACGCGCTGAAATTAATTGAAATTTACCAGAAATTGATTAAATGTAAGTCTTGACGAATGTCACTGACACAGCCCTCATAATTGGCTACGGCAATCAACAATGCCGAAGCCATTTGCTGAAGCAAACTGGGCCACAGTAAAGGGTTGCCGTAGCAGATTGCCGAAGCCAAACAATCTGAATTAAAAGGACTGCTGACAAAAACTGGCTATAGTCTCCAGTCTGATTGTAAATGTTTTTTCAGGCGGTGTGCCCAGTAAATGTCCGACCAGAATTCGTGGCCAGAATTGTTTGTAACTTTTGATACAATCAACCGATCGAGTCAAAATATGTCAAAATGAACTAGAGTCCTTTGGGAACAAAACGTGTGTTTAGTTTGAATACAATTTTTAGCTCAACTTTACTTTGTAAAGTTTGAGCTATTGCCATGGCTTGGTATCCGTTGTCCGTGTGTGCGTGTGTGTGCGTGTGTGATGCGTCAACAATTTCCTTTAGCACGGGCTACAGTTCGTACCTTTTGTCCGATTATAATGAAATTTGTCATGGATGTTGACATTGACATGTAGATGGGAACGAGTCATTTTGGGGTCATTCGGAAAAAAAACATGGCCGCCAGCAGCCATCTTGGATTTCAAAATTCAATCCATTAGCACGGGCTACAGGCCGTACTGTTCATCTTATTGTCATGAAATTTGTCATGGATGTTAATATTGACATGTAGATGGGAACGAGTAATTTTGGGGTCATTCGGCCAAAAAAGATGGCCGCCGGCAGCCATCTTAGATTTTACTCTTTGCATGACTAAATCCTTTGACACGGGCTACAGGTCGTACCTTTGGTCAGATCATCATAAAATGTGTAATGGATGTTAACAATTGACATGTAGATGGGAACGAGTAATTTTGGGGTCATTAGGCCAAAAAACATGGTCGCCAGCAGCCATCTTGGATTTTACTCTTTGTATGACTAAATTCTTTAGCACAGACTACAGGTCGTACCTTTAGTCTGATCATCATGAAATTTGTCATGGCTGTTGAAATTGGAATGTAGATGGGAACGAGTCATTTTGGGGTCATTCGGCCGAAAAACGTGGCCGCCAGCAGCCATCTTGGATTTTACTCTTTGTATGACTATATCCTTTAGCACGGGCTACAGGTCGTACCTTTAGTCTGATCATCATAAAATTTGTCATGAGTGTTAATAATGACATGTAGATGGGAACGAGTCATTTTGGGGTCATTTGGCCAAAAAAGATGGCCGCCAGCAGCCATTTTGGATTTTACTCTTTGTATGACTAAATGCTTTAGCACGGACTACAGGTCGTAACTTGAGTCTGATCATCATGAAATTTTTCATGTCTGTTGAAATTGGAATGTAGATGGGATAGGCTCCTGCGAATATTCGATATTCGATTCGAGATTCGATTCGAAAGTCAAATTCGATTCGAATTCGAGTCGAAATTGCCAACTCGAAATTTCGAATATACTATGACGGAAAAGTAGGCTGTTTCAGGAAAAGTACACATGTCGATCTTAGCTGTTTGTGGCATTTAATTCCAGAAAATTATGTATATGCACATTATAATTCTTATTGTACATAGCCAACAATTAGCCACGATAGGACGACTAAATACGTCTGAATTATATAGCTTTAAAATGGTAGCAAAAGCTAGCAGATAGCCAATGGACCGACGACGCAGTAAATTATAATAGCTATGAGACTGGGCTACCGATAGCGTTATCCATCGTCTATTCGATTCCGCGTTATGTAATATGGGTGAGAATGTAAACAACACATGTTCCTGGTGTCGAAAAGTGCATTTTGGCACTGTTCTCTTTTGAAGTTGACTTTCAGTTTCAGAGTTTTCTTTTACAATGAACAAAATGTCGTCCATCATTCATGTTTATTTTAAACATGATAAAGCTGCAGGCACGTGTGATGAATGCAACATGCATGGGGTATAAATCGCAAGCATCTGGGACAATGACCCATCTATGGAATCATCTGTTCAAGAAGCATCAACCAATACATGAAGAGGCTACACTGCGACTGTTGTTGCGTCTTCAAGTTTATAACAACGGGTGTTTCCGAATGCCGATTTGCAATTTTGCATGTACATGCAAACTGTAGAAATTTCGTGTGATTTTAGTTTGATAATCCGTTTAGTGGTAATATATTAATCATTGTGATGGCCGCATGGACGTTTTAATCTGCTTTGTTTTCTTGACAATTATAAATTGAAGTTAATAGTATATCAAACGACGGTTTATCGCCACATAAGTTCTGATGGAACTTCATGCATGTAGTTCATAGAATGTTTCACAAATAATTTAATCGTTGATTTTGGGGTCATTCGGCCGAAAAACATGGAGCCAGCAGCCATCTTGGATTTTACTCTTTGTATGACTAAATCCTTTAGCACGGGCTACAGGTCGTACCTTTAGTCTGATCATCATAAAATTTGTCAGGGATGTTATTATTGGCATGTAGATGGGAACGAGTCATTTTGGGGTCATTCGGCCATAAAACATGGCCACCAGCAGTCATCTTTGATTCAAAATTCAATCCATTAGCACGGTCTACAGGTCGTACTGTTCGTCTGATCATCATGAAATTTGTCATGGATGTTAATATTGACATGTAGATAGGAACGATTTATTTTGGGGTCATTCTGCCAAAAAACATGGCCGCCAGCAGCCATCTTGGATTTTACTCTTTGTATGACTAAATCATTTAGCACGGGCTAAAGGTCGTAATTTTAGTCTGATCATCATATAATTTGTCATGGATGTTAACAATGACATGTAGATGGGAACGAGTCATATTTGGGGTCATTCGGCCACAAAACATGGCAGCCAGCAGCCATCTTGGATTTTACTCTTTGTATGACTAAATCCTTTAGCACGGGCTACAGGTCGTACCTTTAGTCTGATCATCATGAAATTTTTCATGGCTGTTGAAATTCGAATGTAGATGGGGAAAGAGTCATTTTGGGGTCATTCGGCCAAAAAAAAAAGCCGCCAGTGGCCATCTTGGATTTAAAAATTTAATCCATTAGCACGGGCCACAGGTCGTACTGTTTATCTGATCATCATGAAATTTGTCATGGATGATAATATTTACATGTAGATGGGAACCAGTAATTTTGGGGTCATATGGCCAAAAAACATGGCCGCCAGCAGCCATCTTCGATTTTACTCTTTGTATGACTAAATTCTTTAGCACGGGCTGCAGGTCGTACCTTTAGTCTGATCATCATAAAATTTGTCATGGATATTAACAATGACATGTAGATGGGAACGAGTAATTTTGGGGTCATTTGGCCAAAAAACATGGCCGCAGCAGCCATCTTGGATTTTACTCTTTGTATGAATAAATCCTTTAGCACGGGCTACAGGTCGTAACTTTAGTCTGACTATCATAAAATTTGTCATGGATGTTAACAATGAGATGCAGATGGGAACAAGTCATTTTGGGGTCATTTGGCCGAAAAACATGGCAGCCAGCAGCCATCTTGGATTTTACTCTTTGTATGACTAAATCCTTTAGCACGGGCTACAGGTCGTACCTTTAGTGTGATCATCATAAAATTTTTCATGGATGTTATTATTGGCATGTAGATGGGAACGAGTCATTTTGGGGTCATTCGGCCATAAAACATGGCCACCAGCAGCCATCTTTGATTCAAAATTCAATCCATTAGCACGGTCTACAGGTCTGTACTGTTCGTCTGATCATCATGAAATTTGTCATGGATGTTAATATTGACATGTAGATCGGAACGATTTATTGTGGGGTAATTCTGCCAAAAAACATGGCCGCCAGCAGCCATCTTGGATTTTACTCTTTGTATGACTAAATCATTTAGCACGGGCTAAAGGTCGTAATTTTAGTCTGATCATCATATAATTTGTCATGGATGTTAACAATGACATGTAGATGGGAACGAGTCATTTTGGGGTCATTCGGCCAAAAAACATGGCAGCCAGCAGCCATCTTGGATTTTACTCTTTGTATGACTAAATCCTTTAGCACGGGCTACAGGTCGTAATTTTAGTCTGATCATCATATAATTTTTCATGGCTGTTGAAATTCGAATGTAGATGGGAAAGAGTCATTTTGGGGTCATTCGGCCAAAAAACATGGCCGCCAGTGGCCATCTTGGATTTCAAAATTTAATCCATTAGCACGGGCCACAGGTTGTACTGTTCATCTGATCATCATGAAATTTGTCATGGATGATAATATTGACATGTAGATGGGAACGAGTAATTTTGGGGTCATATGGCCAAAAAACATGGCCGCCAGCAGCCATCTTGGATTTTACTCTTTGTATGACTAAATTCTTTAGCACGGGCTGCAGGTCGTACCTTTAGTCTGATCATCATAAAATTTGTCATGGATATTAACAATGACATGTAGATGGGAACGAGTAATTTTGGGGTCATTTGGCCAAAAAACATGGCAGCAGCAGCCATCTTGGATTTTACTCTTTGTATGAATAAATCCTTTAGCACGGGCTACAGGTCATAACTTTAGTCTGACTATCATAAAATTTGTCATGGATGTTAACAATGACATGCAGATGGGAACAAGTCATTTTGGGGTTATTCGGCCGAAAAACATGGCTGCCAGCAGCCATCTTGGATTTTTCTCTTTGTATGACTAAATCCTTTAGCACGGGCTACAGGTCGTACCTTTAGTGTGATCATCATAAAATTTGTCAGGGATGTTATTATTGGCATGTAGATGGGAACGAATCATTTTGGGGTCATTCGGCCATAAAACATAGCCACCAGCAGCCATCTTTGATTCAAAATTCAATCCATTAGCACGGTCTACAGGTCGTACTGTTCGTCTGATCATCATGATATTTGTCATGGATGTTAATATTGACATGTAGATGGGAACGATTTATTTTGGGGTCATTCTGCCAAAAAACATGGCCGCCAGCAGCCATCTTGGATTTTACTCTTTGTATGACTAAATCATTTAGCACGGGCTAAAGGTCGTAATTTTAGTCTGACCATCATATAATTTGTCATGGATGTTAACAATGACATGTAGATGGGACAAGTCATTTTGAGGTCATTCGGCCAAAAAACATGGCAGCCAGCAGCCATCTTGGATTTTACTCTTTGTATGAATAAATCCTTTAGCACGGGCTACAGGTCGTAACTTTAGTCTGACTATCATAAAATTTGTCATGGATGTTAACAATGACATGCAGATGGGAACAAGTCATTTTGGGGTCATTTGGCCGAAAAACATGGCAGCCAGCAGCCATCTTGGATTTTACTCTTTGTATGACTAAATCCTTTAGCACGGGCTACAGGTCGTACCTTTAGTGTGATCATCATAAAAATTTTCAGGGATGTTATTATTGGCATGTAGATGGGAACGAGTCATTTTGGGGTCATTCGGCCATAAAACATGGCCACCAGCAGCCATCTTTGATTCAAAATTCAATCCATTAGCACGGTCTACAGGTCTGTACTGTTCGTCTGATCATCATGAAATTTGTCATGGATGTTAATATTGACATGTAGATGGGAACGATTTATTGTGGGGTCATTCTGCCAAAAAACATGGCCGCCAGCAGCCATCTTGGATTTTACTCTTTGTATGACTAAATCATTTAGCACGGGCTAAAGGTCGTAATTTTAGTCTGATCATCATATAATTTGTCATGGATGTTAACAATGACATGTAGATGGGAACGAGTCATTTTGGGGTCATTCGGCCAAAAAACATTGCCGCCAGCAGGCATCTTTGATTTCACTCTTTGTATGACTAAATCCTTTAGCACGGGCTACAGGTCGTACCTTTAGTCCGATCATCATAAAATTTGTCATTGCTGTTGAAATTGGAATGTAGATGGGAACGAGTCAATTTGGGGTCATTCGGACAAAAAACATGGCCGCCAGCGACCATCTTGGATTTCAAAATTCAATCCATTAGCACGGGCCACAGGTCGTACTGTTCGTCTGAACATCATGAAATTTGTCATGGATGTTAATATTGACTTGTAGATGGGAACGAGTAATTTTGGGGTCATTTGGCCCAAAAACATGGCCGCCAGCAGCCATCTTGGATTTTACTCTTTGTATGACTAAATCCTTTAGCATGGGCTGCAGGTCGTACCTTTAGTCTAATCATCATAAAATTTGTCATGAATGTTAATAATGACATGTAGATGGGAACGAGTCATTTTGGGGTCATTCGGCCAAAAAACATGGCCGCCAGCAGGCATCTTTGATTTTACTCTTTGTATGACTAAATTCGTTAGCACGGGCTGCAGGTCGTACCTTTAGTCTGATCATCATAAAATTTGTCATGGATGTTAACAATGACATGTAGATGGGAACGAGTAAGTTTGTGGTCAATATTCCAAAAAACATGGTCGCCAGCAGCCATCTTGGATTTTACTCTTTGTATGACTAAATCCTTTAGCACGGGCTACAGGTTGTACCTTTAGTCTGATCATCATAAAATTTGTCATAAATGTTAATAATGACATGTAGATGGGAACGAGTCATTTTGGGGTCATTCGGCCAAAAAACATGGCCGTCAGCAGCCATCTTGGATTTTACTCTTTGTATGACTAAATCCTTTAGCACGGGCTACAGGTCGTACCTTTAGTCTGATCATCATAAAATTTGTCATGGCTGTTGAAATTGGAATCTAAATGGGAACGAGTCATTTTGGGGTCATTCGGACAAAAAACATGGCCGCCAGTGGCCATCTTGGATTTCAAAATTTAATTCATTAGCATGGGCCACAGGTCGTACTGTTCGTCTGATCTTCATGAAATTTGTCATGGATGTTAATATTGACATGTAGATGGGAACAAGTAATTTTGGGGTCAATGTGGATTTTACTCTTTGTATGACTACATTATTTAGCATGGGCTACAGGTCGCACCTTTAGTCTGATCGTCATAAAATTTGTCATGGTTGTTAACGATGACATGTAGATGGGAACGACTCATTTTGGGGTCATTCGACCGAAAACATTGCCGCCAGCAGCCATCTTGGATTTTACTCTTTGTATGACTAAATCCTTTAGCACGGGCTACATGTCGTACCATTAGTCTGATCATCATAAAATTTGTCATGAATGTTAATAATGACATGTAGATGGGAAACGAGTCATTTTGGGGTCATTCGGCCAAAAAACATGGCCGCCAGCAGCCATCTTGGATTTTACTCTTTGTATGACTAAATTCTTTAGCATGGGCTACAGGTCGTACCTTTAGTCTGATCGTCATAAACATTTTCATGGATGTTAACGATGACATGTAGATGGGAACGACTCATTTTGGGGTCATTTGGCCGAAAACATGGCCGCCAGCAGCCATCTTGGATTTTACTTTTCTCTTCATGTATAGTATTAGACATTCAAATTTCCACATTCCTAATCGCTCCATTGACTGTAATACATTAAATTATTCCCTTTCCAAGTTGAGCTACAGTGTCATTGACACTTTCATTAATCTCTCTATTCATTGCTCATCACAAAAAAATTACCTTCTTTACAAAGTTGAGCTACATTGTCATTGACACATTCATTAAGTGTGCATGGTACTAGTACTGAAGCAAACTGATGTGCTTCCGATAAAATTTCTTGTGCAGAGCATTGCGCTGAAGAGATTTTAATCTATAAAATTATAAGTATACCTTTTTAAACCCATAAAACTTATAGATCTGCATGTATTGCCACAATTTGGAAAGAAAAGTTCTGTACCAGATATCAATAGGTGTTTCTCTTGACTAGTTGTAAGAAATACCAATTTACCAATCAAAATGTTTTATTCAATCAAATTTACATATTTTGGAACACCTACATTGTTAGCTCAACTTACTTTTGTAAGTTTGAGCTATTGCCATGGTTTGGCGTCCGTGTGTCCGTGTGTGCGTGTGTCCGTCAACAATTTCCTTTGGCGCGGGCTACAGGTTGTACCTTTAGTCTGATCTTCATGAAATTTGTCATGAATGTTGACATTGACATGTAGATGGGAACGAGTCATTTTGGGGTCATTAGGCCAAAAAACATGGCCACTGGCAGCCATCTTGGATTTCAAGATTCAATCCATTGGCGCGGCCTACAGGTCGTACTGTTCATCTGATCATCATGAAATTTAATCATTGATGTTAATAATGACATGTAGATGGGAACGAATGATTTTGGGGTCGTTCGGCCAAAAAACATGGCTGCCAGCAGCCATCTTGGATTTTACTCTTTGCATGACTAAATCCTTTGGCGCGGGCTACAGGTCGTTGTTTTGGTCGGAAGTTTATGAAATTTGTCATGGATGTTAACACTGTCATGTAGATGGGAACGAGTGATTTTGGAGTTGTTCGGCCAAAAAACATGGCCGCCAGCAGCCATCTTGGATTTTACTCTTTGCATGACTAAATCCTTTGGCGCGGGCTACAGGTTGTACCTTTGGTCTAATCTTTATGAAATTTGTCATGAATGTTGACATTGACATGTAGATGGGAACGAATCATTGTGGGGTCATTCGGCCAAAAAACATGGCCGCTGGCGGCCATCTTAGATTTCAAAATTCAATCCATTGGCGCGGGCTACAGGTCGTACTGTTCGTCTGATCATCATGAAATTTGTCATGGATGTTAATATTGACATGTAGATGGGAACGAGTCATTTTGGGGTTGTTCGGCCAATAAACATGGCCGCCAGCAGCCATCTTGGATTTTACTCTTTGCATGACTAAATCCTTTGGCGCGGGCTACAGGTCGTTGTTTTGGTCGGAAGTTTATGAAATTTGTCATGGATGTTAACAATGACATGTAGATGGGAACGAGTGATTTTGTGAAATTTGTCATGAATGTTGACATTGACATGTAGATGGGAACGAGTCATTTTGGGGTCATTCGGCCAAAAAACATGGCCGCTGGCAGCCATCTTGGATTTCAAGATTCAATCCATTGGCGCAGGCTACAGGTCGTACTGTTCGTCTGATCATCATGAAATTTGTCATTGATGTTAATAATGACATGTAGATGGGAACGAGTGATTTTGGGGTCGTTCGGCCAAAAAACATGGCTGCCAGCAGCCATCTTGGATTTTACTCTTTGCATGACTAAATCCTTTGGCGCGGGCTACAGGTCGTTGTTTTGGTCGGAAGTTTATGAAATTTGTCATGGATGTTAACAATGACATGTAGATGGGAACGAGTGATTTTGGGGTCGTTCGGCTGAAAAACATGGCCGCCAGCAGCCATCTTGGATTTTACTATTTGCATGACTAAATCCTTTGGCGCAGGCTACAGGTCGTACCTTTGGTCTGATCTTTATGAAATTTGTCATGAACATTGACATGTAGATGGGAACGAATCATTGTGGGGTCATTCGGCCAAAAAACAAGGCCGCTGGCGGCCATCTTGGATTTCAAAATTCAATCCATTGGCGCGGGCTACAGGTCGTACTGTTCGTCTGATCATCATGAAATTTGTCATGGATGTTAATATTGACATGTAGATGGGAAACGAGTCATTTTGGGGTTGTTCGGCCAATAAACATGGGCGCCAGCAGCCATCTTAGATTTTACTCTTTGCATGACTAAATCCTTTGGCGCGGGCTACAGGTCGTAGCTTTGATCGGAACATCATATGAAATTTGTCATGGATGTTAACAATGACATGTAGATGGGAACGAGTGATTTTGGGGTCGTTCGGCTGAAAAACATGGCCGCCAGCAGCCATCTTGGATTTTACTATTTGCATGACTAAATCCTTTGGCGCAGGCTACAGGTCGTACCTTTGGTCTGATCTTTATGAAATTTGTCATGAATGTTGACATTGACATGTAGATGGGAACGAGTCATTTTGGGGTCATTCGGCCAAAAAACATGGCCGTTGGCAGCCATCTTGGATTTCAAGATTCAATCCATTGGCGCAGGCTACAGGTCGTACTGTTCGTCTGATCATCATGAAATTTGTCATTGATGTTAATAATGACATGTAGATGGGAACGAGTGATTTTGGGGTCGTTCGGCCAAAAAACATGGCTGCCAGCAGCCATCTTGGATTTTACTCTTTGCATGACTAAATCCTTTAGCGCGGGCTACAGGTCGTTGTTTTGGTCGGAAGTTTATGAAATTTGTCATGGATGTTAACAATGACATGTAGATGGGAACGAGTGATTTTGGGGTCGTTCGGCTGAAAAACATGGCCGCCAGCAGCCATCTTGGATTTTACTATTTGCATGACTAAATCCTTTGGCACAGGCTACAGGTCGTACCTTTGGTCTGATCTTTATGAAATTTGTCATGAACATTGACATGTAGATGGGAACGAATCATTGTGGGGTCATTCGGCCAAAAAACAAGGCCGCTGGTGGCCATCTTGGATTTCAAAATTCAATCCATTGGCGCGGGCTACAGGTCGTACTGTTCGTCTGATCATCATGAAATTTGTCATGGATGTTAATATTGACATGTAGATGGGAACGAGTCATTTTGGGGTTGTTCGGCCAATAAACATGGGCGCCAGCAGCCATCTTGGATTTTACTCTTTGCATGACTAAATCCTTTGGCGCGGGCTACAGATCGTACTGTTCGCCTGATCATCATGAAATTTGTCATGGATGTTAACAATGACATGTAGATGGGAACGAGTGATTTTGGGGTCGTTCGGCTGAAAAACATGGCCGCCAGCAGCCATCTTGGAATTTACTATTTGCATGACTAAATCCTTTGGCGCAGGCTACAGGTCGTACCTTTGGTCTGATCTTTATGAAATTTGTCATGAATGTTGACATTGACATGTAGATGGGAACGAGTCATTTTGGGGTCATTCGGCCAAAAAACATGGCCGCTGGCAGCCATCTTGGATTTCAAGATTCAATCCATTGGCGCAGGCTACAGGTCGTACTGTTCGTCTGATCATCATGAAATTTGTCATTGATGTTAATAATGACATGTAGATGGGAACGAGTGATTTTGGGGTCGTTCGGCCAAAAAACATGGCTGCCAGCAGCCATCTTGGATTTTACTCTTTGCATGACTAAATCCTTTGGCGCGGGCTACAGGTCGTTGTGTTGGTCGGAAGTTTATGAAATTTGTCATGGATGTTAACAATGACATGTAGATGGGAACGAGTGATTTTGGGGTCGTTCGGCTGAAAAACATGGCCGCCAGCAGCCATCTTGGATTTTACTATTTGCATGACTAAATCCTTTGGCACAGGCTACAGGTCGTACCTTTGGTCTGATCTTTATGAAATTTGTCATGAACGTTGACATTGACATGTAGAATCATTGTGGGGTCATTCGGCCAAAAAACAAGGCCGCTGGCGGCCATCTTGGATTTCAAAATTTAATCCATTAGCACGGGCCACAGGTCGTACTGTTCGTCTGATCATCATAAAATTTGTCATGGATGTTAATATTGACATGTAGATGGGAACGAGTCATTTTGGGGTTGTTCGGCCAATAAACATGGCCGCCAGCAGCCATCTTGGATTTTACTCTTTGCATGACTAAATCCTTTGGCGCGGGCTACAGGTCGTAGCTTTGATCGGAACATCATGAAATTTGTCATGGATGTTAACAATGACATGTAGATGGGAACGAGTGATTTTGGGGTCGTTCGGCTGAAAAACATGGCCGCCAGCAGCCATCTTGGATTTTACTCTTTGCATGACTAAATCCTTTGGCCCGGGCTACAGGTCGTACCTTTGGACTGATCTTTATGAAATTTGTCATGAATGTTGACATTGACATGTAGATGGGATCGAGTCATTTTGGGATAATTCGGCGAAAAAACATGGCCGCTGGCAGCCATCTTGGATTTCAAGATTCAATCCATTGGCGCGGGCTACAGATCGTACTGTTCGCCTGATCATCATGAAATTTGTCATTGATGTTAATAATGACATGTAGATGGGAACGAGTGATTTTGGGGTCGTTCGGCTGAAAAACATGGCCGCCAGCAGCCATCTTGGATTTTACTCTTTGCATGACTAAATCCTTTGGCGCGGGCTACAGGTTGTACCTTTTGTCTAATCTTTATGAAATTTGTCATGGATGTTAACAATGAAATGTAGATGGGAACGAGTCATTTTGGGGTCATTCGGCCGAAAAACATGGCCGCCAGCAGCCATCTTGCATTTTACTCTTTGTATGACTAAATCGTCAGCGGCCATCTTTGATTTCAAAATTTAATTCATTAGCACGGGCCACAGGTCGTACTGTTCGTCTGATCATTATTAAATTTGTCATGGCTGTTGAAATTGGAATGTAGATGGGAACGAGTCATCTTGGGGTCATTCCGATAAAAAAACATGGCCATCAGCAGCCATCTTGGATTTTACTCTTTGTATGACTAAATCCTTTAGCACGGGCTACAGGTCGTACCTTTAGTCTGATTATCATGAAATTTGGCATGGCTGTTGAAATTGGAATGTAGATGGGAACGGGTCATCTTGGGGTCACTCCGATAAAAAACATGGCCGCCAGCAGCCATCTTGGATTTTACTCTTTGTATGACTAAATTCTTTAGCACGGGCTACAGGTCGTACCTTTAGTCTGATCATCATAAAATTTGTCATGAATGTTAATAATGACATGTAGATGGGAACGAGTCATTTTGTGGTCAATAGGCCAAAAAACATGGTCGCCAGCAGCCATCTTGGATTTTACTCTTTGTATGACTAAATCCTTTAGCACGGGCTACAGGTTGTACCTTTAGTCTGATCATCATAAAATTTGTCATAAATGTTAATAATGACATGTAGATGGGAACGAGTCATTACGTGCGCTCGCGTAACAGTATGGCGATCACACAGATTCGTAGGTTGGTGTCACTCTGCTCCGTTTCACTCCATGACGTCACAAAAAACGACGTAAAACCTCGTGGCGTTCTGACGTTTTTACTGTGTTGCGTTTTTGCTATGTTTATTTTATGTGTTGTTTTCGATTATTTGTTTGTCGCCGATATCGCCATTTGTCGGGATTCCCTGTTTCTATATTTAAAACTGGCATGCTCGTAGTGAGCCTCGATTTCGATTTTTTCTCCCAGGTCAAAATACGTCAGAGTTATGACAACGCATTTGTTGACACAAACACCGTTTGTAGAGTTTATTATTACATAAAATGATCGTTATTGATTAATTATTGATATTTATTGTTGCATATAAATATTTACACAAATGGTATTAATTATTTCTTATAATTGCTCCTTTGGTCAACTTTGACTATCGGAAAATCAAAATCAAAATATGCCGCTGAAAAAAATGTAATCGATATTAAAGTCTCATCCTTTCGGCAACATGGAATTGGTTTTAATTACTTAAATGATTAATATAGTAATTTGCCTTTTATCTGTGATGAAATGAGAAATGGTAATTGTCTTTTTTGCTAACATTAAATTAAATTAAATAAATTAAGTAAAATACAGTTAAATTATTTTTTAAATTATTTTTTATTACATTTTTGCGCACGTTTGCATCTCATTGAGTGCATTCTAGTTTTGGGGTCATTCGGCCAAAAAACATGGCCGTCAGCAGCCATCTTGGATTTTACTCTTTGTATGACTAAATCCTTTAGCACGGGCTACAGGTCGTACCTTTAGTCTGATGATCATAAAATTTGTCATGGCTGTTGAAATTGGAATCTAAATGGGAACGAGTCATTTTGGGGTCATTCGGACAAAAAATTGGCTGCCAGCGGCCATCTTGGATTTCAAAATTTAATTCATTAGCATGGGCCACAGGTCGTACTGTTCGTCTGATCTTCATGAAATTTGTCATGGATGTTAATATTGACATGTAGATGGGAACGAGTAATTTTGGGGTCATTCGGCCAAAAAACATGGCCGCCAGCGGCCATCTTGGATTTTACTCTTTGTATGACTAAATTCTTTAGCATGGGCTACAGGTCGCACCTTTAGTCTGATCATCATAAAATTTGTCGTGGATGTTAACGATGACATGTAGATGGAAACCACAGGGGCCTGTAACGCGCTCCGCTGTCCACCCCCCTTTTGCGCTGCCCATATACGCCGCTGCTATATACGCGCCTGCTTCACGCTAATGGTATAATAATAACACAAGGGTAACTGTAGAAATTCACCTTTTTACCATCACTCGCCGATCGATCAAATATAGCTCATTCACACCAGTAATGCCACAGATATAACCACGGATGTATCGGCGAAGAATTCATCTTTCAATCAATACCACAAACTCCCATCAAAACCATTCACATACATAGCATTTGATAATTTTTTAACCACCGAATATTGTCTCCGAAGACCGTAAATTTTCATTTTGATCCGGCTCAGAACAAAATGTCGGAAATCTTCTTTTAACTTCACCCCCGCGCGGCTTACTATAATTAAAAATCGGCCAAACGATCAACTAAACGTTTAGCGCTCAGTGATTTCTTGTCGGCTAATAATTTATCTACTCATACAAATCAACAGATCGTCAGTAAACAATTTCTATAGAGGAGAAATCTGTCGATAATTCCAACTTTAAAACAAAAAATTGTCAAGTCACAAGTAGAAACAGCCAATGACCGCTCAGTGTTAGAATCGAGGTCAGGTCATAATGAATATTAAAATGAGGACCTTGATTCTAACACTGAGCGGTGATTGGCTGTTTCTACTATGTCAGTCATAGAAAGGTCAGGTCACAATGAATAATTAAAATTAGGAACTTTGTGACTTGACAATTTTTAGCTCAACTTTACTTTGTAAAGTTTGAGCTATTGCCATGGCTTTGTCGTCCGTGTGTACGTGTGTGCATGTGTACGTGTGTATGTAAGGCGTCAACAATGCAGTCTACAGGTCGTACCTTTGGTCGGATCATTATGAAATTTGTCATAGCTGTTGACATCAACATTTAGACCAGAATGATTAATTTTGGGGTCATTCGGTAAAAAAACATGGCCGCCAGTGGCCATCTTGGATTTCAAAATTTAATCCATTTGTCAAGAATGTTAATAATGACATGTAGATGGGAACGAGTCATTTTGGGGTCATTCGGCCAAAAAACATGGCCGCCAGCAGGCATCTTTGATTTCACTCTTTGTATGACTAAATCCTTTAGCACGGGCTACAGGTCGTACCTTTAGTCCGATCATCATAAAATTTTTGGGGTCATTCGGACAAAAAACATGGCCGCCAGTGGCCATCTTGGATTTCAAAATTCAATCCATTAGCACGGGCCACAGGTCGTACTGTTCGTCTGATCATCATGAAATTTGTCATGGATGTTAATATTGACATGTAGATGGGAACGAGTAATTTTGGGGTCATTCGGCCAAAAAACATGGCAGCCAGCAGCCTTCTTGGATTTTACTCTTTGTATGACTAAATCCTTTAGCACGGGCTACAGGTTCTACTTTTAGTCTGATCATCATAAAATTTCTCAAGAATGTTAATAATGACATGTAGATGGGAACGAGTCATTTTGGGGTCATTCGGCCAAAAAATATGGCCGCCAGCAGCCATCTTGGATTTTACTCTTTGTATGACTAAATCCTTTAGCATGGGCTACAGGTCGTACCTTTAGTCTGATCATCATAAAATTTGTCATTGATGTTAACAATGGCATGTTGATGGGAACGAGTCATTTTGGGGTCATTCCGACAAAAAACATGGCCGCCATCGGCCATCTTTGATTTCAAAATTTAATTCATTAGCACGGGCCACAGGTCGTACTGTTCGTCTGATCATCATGAAATTTGTCATGGATGTTAACAATGACATGTAGATGGGAACGAGTCATTTTGGGGTCATTCGGCCATAAAACATGGCAACCAGCAGCCATCTTGGATTTTACTCTTTGTATGACTAAATCCTTTAGCACGGGCTACAGGTAATACCTTTAGTCTGATCATCATAAAATTTGTCAGGGATGTTAATATTGATATGTAGATGGGAACGAGTCATCTTGGGGTCATTCGGCCAAAAAACATGGCCACCAGCAGCCATCTTGGAGTTTACTCTTTGTATGACTAAATCCTTTAGCACGGGCTACAGGTCGTACCTTTAGTCTGATCATCATGAAATTTTTCATGGCTGTTGAAATTGGAATGCAGATGGGAAAGAGTCATTTTGGGGTCATTTGGACAAAAAACATCGCCGCCAGCAGCCATCTTGGATTTTACTCTTTGTATGACTAAATCCTTTAAGCTACAGGTTGTACCTTTAGTTTGATAATCTTAAAATTTGTCATGGATGTTAATAATGACATGTATGGGAACGAGTCATTTTGGGGTCATCAGCCAAAAAACATGGCCACCAGCTGCCATCTTGGATTTTACTCTGTGTATGACTAAATCCTTTACTGCTAATTTTTTACACTCCTTTTTAATCTCTATTCATTACTCATCACAAAAAAATTACCTTCTTTACAAAGTTGAGCTACAGTGTCATTGACACTTTCATTTATGTTCTGACAGGGAACTTTATAACTTTGATCAAATAATACAGGTACATGTAAGTTGTAACACATTTTTAAGTTAACCCAGTACTGTTTCTTAGGTAACATGATTTAGGCAACTTTTGTGAGGAAATTTTGCTTTGTGTTGCTTACAATCATAGAATATCACCATGGTAATCAATTCATGTTTATCTCAATTTAACCGGCTCACAAATTTTGACTTAATTGTGGAATATCAAACTGGAATCTTCATCTTCCGTACAATACGTTATCAAGGGTCATACATATCTATTATAAACTAAGAAATACATATACCAGTATGATGCAGTATTACATGTATTTTAGTCACATTAGAGATTCATGACATGATTTCAGTAAATCATAGAAGGAAAAGGGCCCCGTATAATATTCATAGTTGAAGCAACCAATTGCTGTCTCTTGGTAGACATGCAAGTTTAGCCCACAGATGTACCCCATGATGCCCCATCACAAGTGGTTTCAAAGGAGCGCCCAATGACATGCATATTTTCTGTTCAGGAGTTTATATCCTTCATTTATCTGGAGATATTAATGGTCTTCTGTCCATCCAGGCATACGCTTGTGCCTCAGTCATGGGTTATCAGATCTACTGTAAAGTTGGTAAGAATGTTCAAATTCTGCTATTCAGGAGTGTTTTCAAAAGAGAGTTCAGTGACCTTTATGATTGCTATTATAGAGTTATCTTTCTTTGTTTATATGGATTAATGGTTTCCTGTCCGTCTGCGCAGATATCACACCCATGGTTTTTCGTCTATCAATGGAATTTGGCCATGTTTCAATTTGGCACCATAAGCGGTATGCCAGATTGACAGTACACATTGAACAAACTCTTGTTTTGATCTAGCTATCAAAGTAGTAAGAAAATTAAATACCAGTGTAATTATCGATAAAAATTACAATTAAATCAATAAGAAAATTAACATCTCTCGAGTCTCAACACATATTAAAAAAATACATTAAATTCTAATTCACAAAATACATGTTTAGCAGTATCCAACAATATATTGGTATGATAGATAGAATATTTATTATATTGGAACAAATGCTCATCAGACTTTTATTTTTTTGACAATATCTCTGTTGTATATATTACATACATATATATATAAATGAATGTGAAATGAGTCATGTGTGTTTAATTGACTCCTTGTTTCTTTCATTCTCAGATATGTTGCAAGCAATTCTCACATACTCCGAAACTGCTGCTGAGCTTCTAAAAAGGAGGAAGATAAAGAGGGATCTATTGTTCCAGTACCTTGCTGAGAATGGTATCGCCACATCAGTTAATGTTGAAAAACACACACTCATCAAACGAATCCTAGATTTCTGGGGCACGTCCTTCTCAAACGAGGATTTTGATATGGTGAGCATTAAGCATGATGACTACGTTGATTGATTGTGTGGTGGGGTCAGTTTGCGGGCGTCTACAGCTTGATAACTTGAACAAATATAAACTTATTTGTTGATATTCAGTATATTAAACATGCTGAACAATGTCTTGTTCAGGTTCGAAAACCGGTCAGGTCCCGTATCATGGACGAAGTTACAGCCCTCAATTAGTCCACTTTTGGGAACATTGATTGCCTTAGTTTTGTTGATATTTGGTATACCTGTATGACACTTGCTCAAAAACGTCTAGATGTTTGGGGCGGAGTTACAGCCCTCAACTTATTTTGTTGATATGAGACTTGCTCAACAAATATCAACTGACTTAACTTTCGGAATCCGTATGTTGGATCTGTCAGATAGGCGGACTTTTATCTCACCACGTGGTTTTATTGAGACACCCGATGAAAAAATCGGTCACTTTTTAAATAAAGCTGACATATTTGACAGAGTATATTTACACATATCGAGAAGAGATATTCGTCCAATTGTGATACATGATAATTCAGCGATAACCAGAGTAAGGTAATACATGTAACTATTGAATCTCGGAATGACAGTCATGATATATGTTTTAGAGTCAGATGAATATGACAATTCATGCAAAGCGTTGGCTTCGATTCTTATAAAACCAAAATTGAGAAGGTTATGCCCAATTTATTTTATGGGAAAAAACTGCCAATTAGCTATGTTTTAATATATAATTTATCACTGTTAATAGCCATATTATTTTTTATCAAAGGCAGAAAAATCAACACTCCCCCCAAAAGCTAAGAGGCGCCAGGCTATGGTATAATGCACACAGAATGCACAATTACTTGCCAAATTGCGTAATTGAAAGACTGCTAAAGCATTGTTTAATATATAGGTTTTGATCTATATACTCAAACATTAAGTAAAAATATTACATAATGTTCATCCTGACTAAAATTTTTAATCAATTTTAGATTTTTGCCCCCCAAATAATTAACTAAAATGCATTTTGTCATCTTCCGGGAAGGAAAAACATAAAAGAATGTAGAAAGGTGGAGGTAATTGATGTATGTGGTAATTTCATTCCGTCTTGGTTTAAAAAATGGCCTACTAACCCAAAGATGGCTGCCAATATGGTGGTTGATGTATGGGTGGAAATTGTGAAATCTGTAAGAACGCATGATTACTTGCCAAAAAAAGGACTTTACTAACACAACGGCCATTTATAATTTGCTACATTATTATTTAATATATATATCCCGATCCACCGACTGAAATATTTAAGAAACATATCATACAATGCACCTCCTGGTCCAATTTACGTATTTTTCTAAAATAAATATACGAAAAAAACTATTTTTGCCAATACGGTAACCGGTTTATGGATGGAAATTAACACCACCATTACCGCAATGAAATGTCTTATAAAATCCAGAGTCCTATTTAGAGGTGCCACGATTATTGATTTTGATAATCGATAATCGGTCGTCAATATATTATCGACTATAATTGATTAATCGTACCTAATATTAATAACATCAGTGTAAGTATTTTGTAATATGGTTTATTGACCGGGTGGTGGTTAACTACTGTAGCTGGTTGTTTCAGGCATCGGCTGATGTAATGTTACGTTAATAAAGTTGACCATAAACCACTGGCAATGACCATGAGCACAATGTATTCAATACCAACACAGTTCTCAACGATGTGATCATAGTCATGACTGTAATATATGCGAGTTCTTTGGAACGAACATAGCGATTAATTTCAGTGTTATGAGTAGCCAAACATACAAACAATATAAAAGTAGGAATGCACGACGGACCGCCTGTGGTTTCTAAAAAAGGGAATCTATGGAAACTATAAGTTTCAGCAAACTTCCAGAGCATGGATAACAATCACAGAGGTCTGCACTACACGCAAATTTCATCCGTAAAGTACTTGAGTTTCATTCATCGGTCACCACACGATAAGCGATAGTCTGTACTAGTAACGTTTAAGTATACATAGCAAGCAAAGTGTATTCGCATATGATATCGTGCAGAACATCACGGATTAAAATCATTAAATTGCCGTAGTTTCCCTGGTTTCCAATATCTTTTGATTATGAGAAAGTATTGCTGAAGAATCATCAATATGATATCAATATATATATGCACAATGTCAATCAACTCCCCACTGGTCCAATCAAGGGGGAGTGCATTCAGTTCATTGAACACTATGACAGTCGGCACATTTCAAAGATGTAGTGCCGCCTTTCTTGCAGAAATATACGATGACGTTGCCATAAGTTCAAAGCTACAGTGTTGCCAATTTGTAAAATATACAATGACCCAAAGAGTAACCATGTCACATCATCAAATGAACTGCCGACTGTTTGCAACCTACATGTATCAGTTGTACTCATATTGTACTCACGCGATCAAGGATTGTTAACCCCTCGGTTGTAGATTAAACTGTCACTGTAAAACAATATTAGTAGTACTCATATTGTCAGAATCTCTATGATATGCGATCAAGGATTGTTAACCCCTCAGTTGTAGATTAAACTGGCACTGAAAAACTTTAAACAAACATGGTATTCAACAATACCGGCCATTTTCAGACGTCCGAAAAAACACAGATTAATCGATGATGGAAATGGTAATCGATTATCGGTTTTATCAACGGTTCATCGATTATACGATTAATCATGGCACCCCTAGTCCTATTATATTCATTGCATTTTAAATAATAGGATGCAACGGTGACCAGTTCTATTAAAAGTGCCAACCAGATTGGTGTCCATGAGTGACAAATTTTGTATTAGCTTATGCTCAATTAATATATGTTCTTTGAATCGGTGCATGTCATGCGAAATATTTCCCAATAAACACGATTTTCTGAAAAACAAAAAAAATGGATGTTGGTTTGTTGCTTTAAAATGCCACTCAGTATACACATACTTTATAAACAAGCAAATTAGTCAATTGAGTATCGAGAAAAGTTGGCTTTTAAAACAATGGTCAACATTGTGAGTCTGTGACTGCATTTGAGAAATTAATAAAGGAAATATATGTATGCATATGTATTAAATCTGAACACGATATCTAAGCATACTTGGACACTCTCTGGGACTATTTGTATCAAAATGGGACCACGATTAACAGATTTAAGCAGTTCGGGTAGGCTTGGCTACAAGAACCACCGATACGTTGGGTCTCTTGTATGCCGTTCGAAAAGTAAGTTTAAATGGATCTTATTGACAGATAAAAATAGCTGCCAAAAGTCCAATAGAGGACATATCCAGTAAATTAACAAGCCTCATATAATACAGGTTCGTTCAGATTCATCACCCCACACAGGACTCATTGAATTTTGTATACTAACATTTACCTCATTATTTTCCATGATACATTTTTTGCATACAGTGAGATGGAAACCTGGTTGTTTTTTCTTTTGTTGTCTGTCAGTTCACTCAGAACTTTGTTTACCTGGTGTGAGGTTTTTATTTGCATTGGCAGTAGATAAGTTGCATAGCAAAGTCAATGCTCTAAGTGGCATTTCCAACAATGAAGATACCAGTGATGCGGTATATCAGCTACGTACGTTGCTATATCTTTTGATTCTATGTTACTCTGTTTAGTACTGGTGTCTCGTGTCACCCCATGTGTCCCAGTGGTTATCCAGAGGTGTCTGAACACTTGTTTTTAAGATGAAGTACCCCAATATGGATGGGCAACATCAAACAAATCAGGAGATACATCCTGCATCCACTGATCTCTGTCTGACACACATTTGACTATCGTGTGAATCAGATGAACTTCTGTGATATATTTTTTTTGGGCCACTATTAAAAATATATTGTGTTTGCAGTCACAATACCCATATCTTTCTATACGGTGAGTAGGTATGATTACTTCTGGAAGGCTGTATATTCAGAAAACATATAGATGGGAATATAAGTATTGGAATGACTTTATCAAGGAGACTGATACATTTTGGACTTTTGGTATCCCAATGCAAGTTTTAGTTTACCGGTATACTGCCGCCAAAATGAAAATGATGACAATTGCAATTAATTGTATACATGACATACACAGGTTTGTATCAGGAAACGTTTAAAAAAAATTTGACTATCTAGATAAGTCCAAAAATAATGTGGGTAGGTACCTGATTATGCCAGTAGGTCGGATGTCTGGAAACATACCATATTTGGTTATGGCCATTCATGATTTCGGCATTATAATTCCAACACCTCGTCATATCTAATGCCAGATGTGTTACTGTTAAATTCAAATTCATCTATAGTTACCCCACTAGGCGCGACGTGGGTTGATCGTGTGTGGTGCATATCCTGGTAGTATTTTGTGGTACTGTTTGATGTGACTAAAAAATGGGAATCATGAGTATTGATGTGATATGTCATTGCATCTCAGAGCAATGATATACAAAAACTTCTTTACAGACCGGAATGTGATCTATGCATAACTCATGTATAACAACTGTGAATGTGCTGAGCGAAATCAGTAAAAAGACACGATAGCCGTAGTTGAGTTTTTGGCTGTACAATCGGGACGACGGATTATTCATCATATTTGTTCTCGCCTAATAGTGTTGTGTATGATAGCCAGTTACAATCAATGCATTTCAAGACTTAGCATAGCCACCAAAACTCTTATTCGATTCTTGTTAAATTGTAAGCTCTCAGTAAAATTACTATCAACTACCAAGCAAAGATTGTGATATGGTAAGCACTAACCAAAAATGTCTCAAATACCAAGAAACAATTCTGATTTGGTACACACTGAGCAGATTGACTTAATACGACCTGTATTGTATTTACTTCCATGAAAGTTTAATGTTGCATTACATGTCTAACATATAAATGATTTGTTTTCAGATGGATGACGAATCTGTAGACTCGACATTCAGTCTTACTGAATCCACACACAGTGATTCTCAAGCCTCGCAGTCCTCTAGAAATTCAGCATCATTGGACCTGGGGTGTCTCCAAAATGGAACTGTTGAAGTAACTTTCCAACCTAATTCTTCTACAAACTCAAACAACATGCAGGAGCTGGCAGAAACATTTACAAAATGGTTTTACAAACTAATAAATTCAAACAATCCTTCTCTCGATGAACCACGGCAGGATTTCGGGCCGCAACATTTCTGGGATGATGCTAAGTTGACATTGGTGTGTATAACGCCAAATCCAACTGATGAGTTTTTGGATGGTGCTGACATAGTTTCAGAGCGAATTCTGCAATTAGTGCGTGATGAGTTGCTGTTATTTAATCCGAATTTGAGTTTAGAAGGAGTGAAGTGTCAGTCAAATGCCCATGGACTTGTGGCGGTGACTGTTTGTGGTACTCTTCATCGATCCAACACATGCCTCGGTGTATTCGAACAGATGTTTGGTCTGATAAATGATCCTAGATATGACAGTACATGGAAGATAAAGTTCACCAAGTTGAGACTACGGAGTTCAGAGGTTACAGCTATTCCCAGACTGAGTGATATTCCAAGTGATGGATTCTTAGCTTTACAATCTGCCTGACTACTCATCAAGCCTTTAATATGTCCTATTACACTCTGGTTACTGTAAAACGAAAGCCGAAACCTGTCTTTCAGTCTGTCCAGTAAGCATATATATGTGGAATGGAAAGATCCTACCTACCCGAAAAAATCACCCAGACCCATGTTTTCATACATGCTTTTCTTTAAATGTAACTTTCAACAAATATTTAAGATTTCTTGTGCCAGCCATGAGAATTGAGATATTATTAAAGATAAATGTCCATGAATAAGGAATAAGTAAAAACAATACCTGATTTGAATGAATTTATGTGACATTTTCACCAAAGCACTCAGTGCCATTCACCTCTAACTTTAGGATATTTAAAAAACAAATAATAATCCCTTGCTACATTATTTTTAGCTCAACTTTACTTTGTAAAGTTTGAGCTATTGCCATGGCTTTGTCGTCCGTCGTCCGTGTGTGCGTGTGTACGTAACGCGTCAACAATAGAGGCTACAGGTCGTACCTTTGATCGGATCATTATGAAATTTGTCATAGCTGTTGACATCAACATTTGTACCGGAATGATTCATTTTGGGGTCATACGGAAAAAAAACATGGCCGCCAGCGGCCATCTTAGATTTCAAAGTTCAATCCATTAGCACGGGCTACAGGCCTTACTGTTCGTCTGATCGTCATGAAATTTGTCATGGATGTTAATATTGACATGTAGATGGGAACGAGTAATTTTGGGGTCATTCGGCCAAAAAACATGGCCGCCAGCAGCCATCTTCGATTTTACTCTTTGCATGACTAAATCCTTTAGCACGGGCTACAGGTCGTACCTTTAGTCAGATCGTCATAAAATTTGTCATGGATGTTAACAATGACATGTAGATGGGAACGAGTCATTTTTGGGTTATTCGGGCAAAAAACATGGCCGCCAGCAGCCATCTTGGATTTTACTCTTTGTATGACTAAATCCTTTAGCACGGGCTACAGGTCGTACCTTTAGTCTGATAATCATGAAATTTATCATGGCTGTTGAAATTGGAATGTAGATGGGAACGAGTCATTTTGGGGTCATTCGGACAAAAAACATGGCCGCCAGTGGCCATCTTTGTTTTCAAAATTCAATCCATTAGCACGGGCCACAGGTCGCACTGTTCGTCTGATCGTCATGAAATTTGTCATGGATGTTAATATTGACATGTAGATGGGAACGAGTAATTTTGGGGTCATTCGGCCCAAAAACATGTCCGCCAGCAGCCATCTTGGATTTTACTCTTTGTATGACTAAATTCTTTAGCACGGGCTACAGGTCGTACCTTTAGTCTGATCATCATCAAATTTGTCATGGATGTTAACAATGACATGTAGATTGGAACGAGTCATTTTGGGGTCAATCGGCCAAAAAACATGGCCGCCAGCAGCCGTCTTGGATTTTACTCTTTGCATGACTAAATCCTTTAGCACGGGCTACAGGTCCTACTTTTAGTCTGATCATCATAAAATTTGTCAAGAATGTTAATAATGACATGTAGATGGGAACGAGTCATTTTGGGGTCATTCGGCCAAAAAACATGGCCGTCAGCAGCCATCTTGGATTTTACTCTTTGTATGACTAAATCCTTTAGCACGGGCTACAGGTCGTACCTTTAGTCTGATCATTATAAAATTTGTCATGGCTGTTGATATTGGAATGTAGATGGGAACGAGTCATTTTGGGGTCATTCGGACAAAAAACATGGCCGCCAGCGGCCATCTTGGATTTCAAAATTTAATCCATTAGCACGGGCCACAGGTCGTACTGATTGTCTGATCATCATGAAATTTGTCATGGATGATAATATTTACATGTAGATGGGAACGAGTAATTTTGGGGTCATTCGGCTAAAAAACATGGCCACCAGCAGCCATCTTAGATTTTACTCTTTGTATGACTAAATTCTTTATCACGGGCTGCAGGTCGTACCTTTAGTCTGATCATCATAAAATTTGTCATGGATGTTAACAATGACATGTAGATGGGAACGAGTCATTTTTGGGTTATTCGGGCAAAAAACATGGCCGCCAGCAGCCATCTTGGATTTTACTCTTTGTATGACTAAATCCTTTAGCACGGGCTACAGGTCGTACCTTTAGTCTGATAATCATGAAATTTATCATGGTTGTTGAAATTGGAATGTAGATGGGAACGAGTCATTTTGGGGTCATTCGGACAAAAAACATGGCCGCCAGTGGCCATCTTTGTTTTCAAAATTCAATCCATTAGCACGGGCCACAGGTCGCACTGTTCGTCTGATCGTCATGAAATTTGTCATGGATGTTAATATTGACATGTAGATGGGAACGAGTAATTTTGGGGTCATTCGGCCGAAAAATATGGCCGCCAGCAGCCATCTTGGATTTTACTCTTTGTATGACTACATTCTTTAGCACGGGCTACAGGTGGTACCTTTAGTCTGATCATCATCAAATTTGTCATGGATGTTAACAATGACATGTAGATTGGAACGAGTCATTTTGGGGTCAATCGGCCAAAAAACATGGCCGCCAGCAGCCGTCTTGGATTTTACTCTTTGCATGACTAAATCCTTTAGCACGGGCTACAGGTCCTACTTTTAGTCTGATCATCATAAAATTTGTCAAGAATGTTAATAATGACATGTAGATGGGAACGAGTCATTTTGGGGTCATTCGGCCAAAAAACATGGCCGTCAGCAGCCATCTTGGATTTTACTCTTTGTATGACTAAATCCTTTAGCACGGGCTACAGGTCGTACCTTTAGTCTGATCATTATAAAATTTGTCATGGCTGTTGATATTGGAATGTAGATGGGAACGAGTCATTTTGGGGTCATTCGGACAAAAAACATGGCCGCCAGCGGCCATCTTGGATTTCAAAATTTAATCCATTAGCACGGGCCACAGGTCGTACTGATTGTCTGATCATCATGAAATTTGTCATGGATGATAATATTTACATGTAGATGGGAACGAGTAATTTTGGGGTCATTCGGCCAAAAAACATGGCCACCAGCAGCCATCTTAGATTTTACTCTTTGTATGACTAAATTCTTTATCACGGGCTGCAGGTCGTACCTTTAGTCTGATCATCATAAAATTTGTCATGGATGTTAACAATGACATGTAGATGGGAACGGGTAATTTTGGGGTCAATCGGCCAAAAAACATGGTCGCCAGCAGCCATCTTGGATTTTACTCTTTGTATGACTAAATCCTTTAGCACGGGCTACAGGTTGTATCTTTAGTCTGATCAGCATAAAATTTTTCATGAATGTTAATAATGACATGTAGATGGGAACGAGTCATTTTGGGGTCATTCGGCCAAAAAAGATGGCCGCCAGCAGCCATCTTGGATTTTACTCTTTGTATGACTAAATCCTTTAGCACGGGCTACAGGTCGTACCTTCAGTCTGATCATCATAAATTTTTCATGGCTGTTGAAATTGGAATGTAAATGGGAACGAGTCATTTTGGGGTCATTCGGACAAAAAACATGGCCGCCAGCGGCCATCTTGGATTTCAAAATTTAATCCATTAGCACGGGCCACAGGTCGTACTATTCGTCTGATCATCATGAAATTTGTCCTGGATGTTAATGTTGATATGTAGATGGGAACGAGTAATTTTGGGGTCATTTGGCGGAAAAAACGTGGCCGCCAGCAGCCATCTTGGATTTTACTCTTTGTATGACTAAATTCTTTAGCACGGGCTACAGGTCGTACCTTTAGTCTGATCATCATCAAATTTGTCATGGATGTTAACAATGACATGTAGATTGGAACAAGTCATTTTGGGGTCAATCGGCCAAAAAACATGGCCGCCAGCAGCCATCTTGGATTTTACTCTTTGTATGACTAAATTCTATAGCATGGGCTACAGGTCGTACCTTTAGTCTGATCGTCATAAAATTTGTCATTGATGTTAACGATGACATGTAGATGGGAACGACTCATTTTGGGGTCATTCGGCCGAAAACATGGCCGCCAGCAGCCATCTTGGATTTTACTTTTCTCTTCATGTCTATAAACTAGTATTAGACATTCAACTTTCCACATTCCTAATCGCTCCATTGACTGTAATATATTAAATTATTCCCTTTCCAAGTTGAGCTACAGTGTCATTGACACTTTCATTATTTCAGAGCATGTTACCCCAAACACACGTTTCATTTTTTTTATGCCGTAGATAGTACACGCTGGTCTGGTATATAATATGTTTACACATAACTTCGCATGTGAATTGCTGGAAGACAATTTTTGGCAGTCTTGTGATTGTGACAGGACAATAATTGAGATATCCAGTCTCGTATACCATCTCACTGACACCATACATAAACTGACTCTCATTAACACATGTGTAGTTCTGTGTAGGTTTCCAATTGATGATTTCAAGTGCTTACTTGACACAGAGATTGCCCGTTTCATAGTGCGTGGCCATGGAAAAATTTTCAAAAACTAATTCTTTCATAAACAAAAATACATATCACAACTGGTGGATTCATTGAAAAGCTGCAACACTCAACTGTAACAACTATTGTTTTATTTTGCAGACAAGCTACCGTTTACGCATTCTGGTACACGTTTTCAAAAACCTACCGTGTCTTCCTGGTTTTCAAGACAAAATGAATCTGCTCAAAAATTATTTCACCTATTCATGACGCATGATTTGATTTTTTTTTGGGGGGGGAGGGGTGACTATTAAAATATTCTGGATGAGAACTTTATTTTTGGGCTATCGGATCAAACCAATTTGGTATGTGAGCTCAAAATACAGGTCAAGTTCAAATATGGGTTCGATCCGCCGATATTTGCCGGAGTTATGGACCCTTTTTGACTTTGTGGTTTTGAGGTTTCCGGATGATAACTCCAAATACAGGTCAAGTTCGAATATGGATTTGATCTGCCCAGTTTTGCCAGAGTTATGGTCTTTGTTGACTTAGAATTTGCTGATTATTTTGGTTTCCGGATGATAACTTTAGTTTTTGTAATCTGATTGTTTTTTAATTTGGTTTGGCTATTAACCACATCAGGATACAAGTTTAAGTTTGGTCTGCCCATTTTTGCTGGAGTTATGGTCCTTTTCGATTTAACATCCGAAAACCAAAATAATCGACAAATTTTAAGTTTACTTTCAGTTATCTGATTGTTTTTAAAATTAACTCAATCTCTTGGTATTTTGTTCAAATTTCAGAAGACAAAGGCAAAGTCACGGACCAATGAATTTTGACAGAGTTTAAAAAAAAACTATACTTTCCAAAAAGCAACCTGGGGACACGTGGTCGGCAACCTTTTATTTACAATGGATACAGTTCTGTGTCACCAAGTCTTTTTATTTTCTAGCTGTGAGAAACTGAGACTTCTGTGAGAGCATACTAAAATTGATCACGGCAGTGTCATCTTTGTCATAAAATATAGTGCTATCAAAACATTCAGAACTTCCTGATTGTTAATTAATCTGTGATAATATCTGTTATTGGTGTCTTGTTTAACTTGTATTTGATAAATGTTTTTGCAAAATATTTTATTGATTATGAAATAAGAATTGCATTTTCTACATTCCATGTGTATTAATCTATCCCATGGTACACCCTGAGTGGTCAAAGTGTTGATAAATTTTAACGGGTCAATTGCAGTTCACAACATTGATGTCCAACTCAAGACCAGATATCTGAACCAGTCAATTACCGCGTGCACGAAAAAATAGTACTGCGCAAATTTAAATAGTAAGGTATGTAGAAAGACTGGCTTCTCTTTATAAAGGTACTCAATCTGATCAGAATCTCCTAAATTACTATTTCTTTGGCGTTGGGGGGGGGGGGGGTAAAAAATATTTGATTTGAATCGAGGAACCCATGCACCCATCAAAGCTCAGAGTGATCAGATATCGATTTTTGAAGTTTGTTATTTCTCGAGATGTGTAGTAATATGTGGCCCAGAAACACATGGTCAAATGGAAGGTCTCGCAAAAAATTGCAGATGAAGATGGATAACTCTAAAATCAAGTAGTTAGTAGTAATACGGCCAAATTTCGTGATACTTAAGTGATGATAATACGGCCATATTTTGTTGAACAAAATGTTGATAAATAACAAGTTTTGAGCAATTTGATACCATAGTTGACAGTGGTTAGCATTATTTCGTTGCAATAAATCATTTCCGTTAACTAAAGCGTATTTTGAAGAAATGTTGTTGTTGTATCTTGATATGGGGACCATCTGGTTGGATTGAGTACCTTTAATAGCAGTTATATATGATCTGTTGTCACTGTTTATTATACCTGTACACGGACAGAGTGCATGGTGGATATATAATTTATATTACATGCCTCCAGTCAATCTGGCCGCATGTCAAATGTCATTGATAATTCTTAACTGTTACATTGTGCTGTTAGGGTATGTTAACAATATAAACTTACTGTTGATGTGAAATTTCCAACTATATAAATGTGTCAGGTAGGAAAGTTTCAACTGTTGAAAAATTTGACCGAAGTGAGATACATCGGCAACCTAGCCACCCCCCCCCCCCCCCCCCCCCCCCCCCCCTCCGCGAACGTTTTGCTCGGTTTTCCACGACCATGTTTACTAATTGGTGTAATTCGAGGGAGCAACTCATGGGATGACACATTCAAATGTTAGGATTTGTTTCTAAGGCATTCTACTCTTCACTTACTTATTCTTTTACCCCTTACATAGCACGCTAAACTAAATTACAAGGATTGCTCACTAAAATCCACACACACACACAGAAGAAAAGTACGGTGTACAAATGTGAATTTCGAAGCGAAAAAGATAATGTTTTGTAGAACAAATTGCTTACGTGTATCGGCAAACAACCCATCGTTACTTTAAAAATACAGTTGATCAAAATACGGTAAGCTTGACATGTTGCCTTAAAAGTATCACTATCTTACGTTCCGATTCTGTTTTCGGAGTGTTCCGATTCACGACATGCAAATTTTCAGCGTTCCTGACATGGATAAATGTTTACTGTAATCCAATTAATTGCTACATTTTTCTGGCTCCACGGCTGTTCTACATGACTGTAAATTGTCCTATAATGATTAACTAAGTACAACGAATTAGTATTACTTATATTACAGCAGATCTACAACGTCACTGGTGTTGATTTTGATGCGATGTTTTTTTTTTATTTTCCTATAATATCTTGAGGTCCCCAAATCATCAGATTCCAACAACAACAACGTTTTTAATTAAATGCTGCTCCAGTTATCAGAATCGATTAATTTCCCAAAAATAAACCAGTCAACTATAGTACAAAATTGCCCAAAACCTCTTATTTATCAACATTTTGCCGGTTTGTCAATTATTTGACACAAAAATCCACTTGATTTTAGAGTTATCCTTCTTGATCCGAAGCCTTGGAAATAGTAATTACTAATTTTATGAGCGTTAGTTCCGACAATGCACATTTAAACGCAATAAGCAATCTCTAATTGCGCTTAAGCGCAATCTCTAATTGCGCTTAAGCGCAATAAGGGAAGATCTGATTGCGCTTATGTGCAATAAGGATATATCTAATTGCGCTTAACCGAATATTTTATTGCGTTTAAGCGCATTAAGGCATATCTTATTGATCTTAAGCACAAAAAGGAATCTCCAATATCACTTTAAAAGCGCAATAAGGAATATTATTATTGCGCTTAAGTGCAATAAGAGCTAAGTGGGAATCAAAATCTTCCTTAATACGCTTAAGCACAATTAGCCACATTACATAAACACTAATTCAAATGGTTAATCCATGGAGTTTATTTGGAGTGGAGTTTTGCGCTTAAGCGCAATAAGGACAATTCTAATTTCATTTAAGTGCAATAAGGAATATTCTTATTGCACTTAAAGGGGTACTGTACGTCAAATGTTGTTGTTGGTTTCTATAGTCTCCGAGTCGGAGAATAAGGTAACAATTTTTTCATCATTTGAAAGTCTGTTCAGTATGAAGTAGTGTTACGGATGACAAATTTACCGGAATGCAAAAATACAAATTGTCGTTGTCGAGTAATTTTTGTACAGTTTTCAACCAAATGAATCAAATAAAAGTTATATTATAGGCATACTAGTCCCATATAATCATTTAAGTTATTGTATCGTCGCTAGTCAGTGAGTGGCTTGAGTGTTCTCCCCGTATCATCATAATATTTTAAGCGATCGGTTTAACTGGTTCAGTGCTGAAAGCCCATATTTGGACCCTATGTAAGAGTGCTGGAAGCCCAGATATGGGCTTTGGCAATGACACTGTCTTGTTTAGTCAACTCTTGTTTAGTTTAATCATTTAAATAGCGTTTGTCAGGTAATATTTCAGAAATATTGGGACATATATAGTTAAATTGGGACATTGTGAAGTTTGAATGGATGCCGACCAATAAAATTGTCAGAAAAGGTACTTATATCGCGAAAAGTTTGAGAAAAATTACAAATGTTTTGCCCTAAGGGCGGCCGACAACCAAGCTCATAACCATAACCTAATCAGACATCCAGGCTCATATCGATAACCTACTTTGACAAACAGACAACCAGGCTCATCATCATAGCCTAATGAGACATCCAGGCCCATGACCATTGCCTAATGAGACATCCAGACCCATAATCATTGCCTAATGAGACATCCAGACCCATAACCATAGTCTAATGAGACATCAAGGCTCATAACCATAGCCTAATGAGACATCCAGGCCCATAGGCATAGCCATAGCCTAATGAGACAGCCAGACTCATAACTATAGCCTATTGAGACATCCAAGCTCATAGCCTAGTGAGACATCCAGGCTCACAACATAATCACAAATGTATATATATATGAGGGTCAAATTTGAGAAAAGAGTGCAAATTATCAACTCCGAGCATAAAATTCAATAATTTTCTGTTTGTTGATATATATATACGCATTTTATTACGTGTATGTAGGATATTTAGCAGCGAACCAGTTAACAATCCAGTATCCCTCAATTACTTTGTTTGATTACGGAAATTCGTAATTTAATTGACGCCATTTTATGGCTCCAGTCATAAATTCAATTTATATCAAATTATTAACTTTTAAATTATTAAATTTTAAGATAGCCTATTAACCTGAGCGTTTACAGAATACATCTTCGACTCAAATTACTTATGTTTCTATATATTATCGATATTAGATCGTTGTTGTCACCGGAAATTTAATGAAAATGGCGTACAGTACCCCTTTAAGTCCAATTCCGTCCACAGTTAATTCGGCAAAACAATCGCCTGACAGCAATAATTGTCAATTGAAATCACGAAACCGCATATAGTAAAAAAGAAATCTACTGCTTTTGACTGAAGATATTATATCATTCGTGGGTACGTGTACACGAAAATATCGATGTTGCCTAAAAAGCCAGCAAAATGCTGAAATCGGCGATTTATGTTTTCGCTCCGATTACCGCCATGTATGTTCCGTTGTCGCCCGAGTAAGTTCAATTGTCGCCCGATCAATGCTCTTTATAGTTCAATTAGAAACTAAACGTCCAGTTTTCTAGCGATAAACGTCTCCATGGGACGGCCCTTCTTAGCTTTTGTCTTCAAAATGATGACGAAAGTATTAAAGGGCATGCATTCAAACTCTTTATGCAGAACATTTTCGGATAATGTTATCAAATGTTATCTATATATATGTCTTCATTTTCCTGATATAAACAGTATTCATCGTTGAAAACTTTCCTATGTCAGTTTCGCGCCGGAAGTCGCACAGTTTACTTTGACATTGTGTTGAGCGATCGATATATAGTCTTGATTGACAGCCGTCTTGTTCCAAACTGAAAACGTCGTGATATGCCCCGGCGCGGCCAATGCCGAGCAGCCACAACAAACACAAATATCTTCTTCCCGTTATTCAATGCAAATTCCTGCAGATATCTTACTGTTGGTACATTATGGCATTTCAAGCTAGTTACGGCCCAAAAAAAATATTAATACCTGTGTTTAGGGTTACATGGTCTAAAATCAATAGGGTAGGTATATAGGGAATTTTTTGTATTCTGAATTCCATTGGGTCATTGACAATTCAATCTAGAAAGCTTCACAATTCAGATCAATTGAAAGGTTCAATACTAAATATTGTTACATACTTGAATTAATCAGAGCACTAGACTAATAAAACTTCTAACAAAAATTATAGGAGAGGTTTGAAAATGGGTATGATACCTTTCGATGCCATTCTCACTGAAAAAAAAGTTATCTGTGTCTACAGTCCAATAAAAAGTTTTGGGTAGGCACCTTTTTCTAGGGTAGGTAGGGAAACCCTAAACACATGTTTGGCCTAAGGGCTTTGCTAACCCATTTTCAACCCGAATTTGACACTGCTTGATGGAGTCAAAATAAAGGATTTCTGTTTAATTTTATTAGTAATCACAGCTGATTTTTTACTTTCGATCCTTGTTGGGACCCACCACTCCCGCGTCCAAATTGTTTTCGGCAGTTTTTCCGACCATTTTTGGACACCCACCCCCTTTTAACACTAAAACAGAGATTTGCGGGGGGAATTCACTGTACACAGCTGTATATGAATTTATGTGCAAACTATTTGTCATGGATATTAACATTGACATGTAAATAGGAACGAGTCATTTTGGGGTCATTCGGCCAAAAAAACATGGCTGCCAGCGGCCATCTTGGATTTCAAAATTTGCAACAAAATACAACACGATAACTGCCTGCAGTCAGTTTAGCAGTTAGAATTACATTATTTCTCTTATTCTAAGGTGTTTTAAGCAAAACTCATTGCAAAACAGTCAAAAAGACTTTTTTTTGAGTAGCGGAAAAATTGTTTGTTGGTCCAATTTTTCCTGGCACGTATCCAGGGGTGGGTGGGTGGTCGATTGGACCACCCACCCACCCCTGGATACGTGCCAGGAAAAATTGCCCCCCCGGCTGGACAATAGTTTATCGCATTTATATTTGTTCGCATCGAGGCTAGGTATAAGGGCCATAACTGTCAGTTAGGCCTCTGTTATTTCCGGGAGTAATGGTTTGATGGTTTAATTATTTTATGAAGGTATACAAAATAGGAATACGAAGTATGTTTTTGGAATATGTTATGGGCCAGCTTTGTATGGCACTTAATCGGAAAAGAGCCGTATTTATCTACCTTGAAATCAGTCCAAGACCAAATTTTTAAATTGATACGATAACTTTTCTGATTTTAGAAAAAGCTAATGTGTGCATGAAATATTCAAAAATATGTATATTTTAAAATAGCTTAAACATGGCTGCTCGTGTGTTTGGTAAAGCGACAGGAATAGCCATATTGATTATGATAATTTTGTAATAACAAAAAAGAGTCATTATTTAAAGGGACATGATTTATTCGAACTTCAACATTTTGTCCCTGTAAGTTTGGAAGGAGGTGTAATTTAAGTACACGATTTATGTTACGTCTTGATGAGTTTTATGTCAAAAGACCCCTTCTTATCCGAAAACTCGGCAAAAAAGGAGAAATTATTAAGGTATGTTTATATGATCAGTGTAGTATCCATGTTTGATCACAGCAAATGTCATGCTCGTTTGTTCGTAATTAACGGAAAAGGTTTCGCCAACGAGTGTCACTATATATACATATGAGCGTCACTACATGCATATAATCTATGTGCAGGGACTTGGCTGGAGGGTCTCCGTTGGCCCCTCCCCCCCCTGAGTTTTTGATTTTTCCAAAACTGTTCCCTCACACCCTCACAGACCTGGGCGGTAGCCTATTCTAAATGGAGCAGTTGTCTTGTGGCCACTGCACAGATGGAGGAACAGAATCCACTGGGTCGACCATGGTTCCGCCTAATGTCCAAGACTGCTCGTACTAAAACCAGCTAAGATATTGGGATGGCGAAAATTGCAAAATCCTGATATCGAGTGGTCTAACTAAACTGCAGGTAAATTAACACCCCGATTTTTTTCTTCTTACAATTAATTAGAGCTTTTAAAATCTGAACATGAAAATCGCAAACTCCTGACATTCTATAGAGGTCTAAAGCTAGGCAAATTCACGTCTCGATTTCTTAAAAAAAAAAGTTCATTAGCAGTTTTTGATGACCACTGGGAAGGGACCAGGTCACACCAGTCCGACCATGGTTCAGTTTGGACTGGTGTGAGAACATTTTGAAATCGGAACATGAAAATTGCAAAATCCTAGCATCTAAGATGCATGGACTGCATGGCCTCAAGCTTGCCAATTGTCGGAAATTACCAACTGATGGCCATTTCAGTACAAAATGTTGACCAAAAGTTGACCAAAAGTCTTTCAGCTATAATCAGTGTCGTGTCGAAATTTTTTATCGAAGTGGGACACCTCCATTCCATGCAAACCTCCCATGTCGACACGTCCCTGCATGTCCAAATGAAAGTGTTAATCAAGTTGTGTGTCTGCTAATTTAGTTACAAAATTTATTAAAATACCCGCGTTTGGTAAGTTTATTTGATATGCCAGTGTGCGTTTGGAAATCCACCGGATTATTTCTCCTCAATTAGGGATCCCCGGTAGCTATTGGTAAGGTTCATTCACGGCGCATTCAGTTAAGAAACATAAATCCAGCGAAATGGCGAAGCTGACTCTGACTTTAATAGCCCGGATTTTTTTTAATACGCTCTTTTGTAAGAGAACCTGATTTGCGTATATTTGGACGGTTGTCGGTTGAATTCCGGTGATCGGTGGTGCCACTTGTTGTTGAAAATGTGTTTTGGTACCCAGCTTGACCTTTGCGTTTTTATGTTATATATGTTATCGTAAATCAGAAAGTTATATCGCTGAGAATGAACAATTATTAGTCACAAATGTCTATTTTGAAGATTAGTACATATGCGCCATTTGATAGCATGCTAAATTTCTTCAAAACATTGCAAAGATCAAGCCGGGTATCGTACCTAGAACATCTTTCCTATAGCTGGGTACCCAACACTACAAAATGTGGCCGACAAGGACCCTTCAGAGTTACGCTCTGCAGTAGATCGATTTCATGGTGAATGTTAATATGTACCCTCTGCGCGGTCTTTCCTCCAGTCGTGGAACTGATATGACCTAGCGCGACGACCAGCAAGAACAAACATCTTCAATAAATGCAGATATCTTACTGTTGGACCAACTTAAAATGCGATAATATACAATTGGTTATATTATCGCATTTCAAGTTAAAGCTAGTAATTTCGCGATTTTGTCAGATTCATAGCAACTGTGTTGCCCAAACATATCATCTGAACCCAGGGGCGTAGCAAGCAAATTTTATTGGGGGGGGTATAACCATTCATCGCGAAGCGATGACCCGACGCCAAAGGCGTCGGTTGGGGAGAGCACGAGAGGGGGTCGCACCCTCTCGATTGGGGGGGGGTCCGGGGGTCCTCCACCGAGAAAATTTCTGACATTGGAAGCTTAAAGTGGCTCTCTGGTGGCTTCTGACCCATCTGACATTGTTTTCCCACCCACTACATTATCATAGATTAGATCAACATTCTTATCATTTATCAATTGTAATTTAATTTCATAAAATGGTAGGCCGATTGAAAGTGTAATGAACAAATAGGCATATGGGAATTCATGTTGTGTTATTATCTAATCATTAATGATGTGAAATTACTCCCATAACTGGGATCAGATATTCAGAAAGTAAATATGTCGCAAACAACCATGAGAAAGTAGACTACATGGATACACACATCACCATGGGTATGTATCGTGGGGTATTTATCGTGTGGGTATGAATAGTGTGGGTATGTATCGTGGGTATGTATAGTGGGTATGTATAGTGGGTAGGTATCGTGTGGGTATGTATCCTGGGTATGTATAGTGGGGGTATGTATAGCGTGGTTATGTATAGTTGTGGTATGTATTGTGTGAGTATGTATAATGTGGGTATGTATAGTGTGGGTATGTATAGCGTGGGTATGTATAGTGGTGGGTATGTATCGTGTGGGTATGTATAGTGTGGGTATGTATAGTGTGGGTATGTATAATGTGGGTATGCATAGTGTGGGTATGTATAGTGTTGGTATGTATAAGATAATCTTTATTACCTCCTTCTTGGGAGAGAATATTTATAAATTATTACACCATTATTTACAAGTTTTGTGAAAAATGAAGAGCAAGAGATTGACATCACAAGCATAAGGACACGTACATACACACACACTCTCTCCCTCCCTCTCTCTCGATATACATATAACATGTCTATAAATATAATTTGTGAAAATATTATACTCTAGAAAAATATAAATATATGAAAGTGAGGAGAAAACAAATACATGTGAAGCAAAAACAAAGAACACGACAATAAATAAATAGAGAGTAAAAAAATCCAAACAAACACGTGCACGATACAAAAAAGAAAGGAAATAACAAATATGCATAAATGTCATATGTACGTTGGGTTCATAGAACAATTAATTTTATATATCGCACCCGTATGATCTTTCGGTGCTATGCAATTAATAATCTCACAAGCGTGGTGTACTAAAATATTATACTCGAGAAAAATATAAATAAATAAAAGTGAGGGAAAAAAAATAAAAAATAATAATAATAATGATACATGTGAAGCAAAAACAAAGAACACGACAATAAATAAATAAAGAGTAAAAAAATATAAAAATAATAATAATACAAAAACGTGCACGATACAAGCACGAAAGGAAATAACAAACACGCATAAATGTCATATGTACGTTGGGTTCATAGAACGATTAATTTTATATATCGCACCCGTATGATCATTCGGTGCTATGCAATCAAGAATCTCATACGCGTGGTGTACTAAACAGACATGGAATATATGTTGCCTGGTCATCGTTATTGACTATCATATAACCAGAATAGCAATATCTCATGCGTGTGATTTATAGATATAAGATGGCTCACACACTGGTTTGATTTATAGAACAATTCGATATAGCACACCCGTGTGATCTGTGGTGCTATGCATTCGAGAATCTTACACGCTTGGTGTACTGAACAGACATGGGGTATATGGTTTCTAGTCATCGTTACTGACTATCATAGAAACAGACTAGCAATATCTCATGCGTGTGATCTAAATATATAAGATGGCTCACACAATTATATAGTTATTGAGAATAGTTAGAACACTAACCAGATATGATCTGGAACACGAAAACATGTGTTGGTGGTTTTGTTTCATCTTTTGACGTTTTGCAAAGCGATCAACAAATACATGTATGATGTCACATGCAAATGGCTACTAAATAAAACAGAAATAGGTACGACACATAAATGTCATTGATTATGCTGATTATATGTAAGTTCAAGAAACGAGCGATATTGAATGTCATGGTCAGCGTCCTTCACGATTTCCTCTCAGTGAGTTGCTTGCAGATAACAGAAATGTGGCTGTGGAGTATATTATTTGATCCAGCTGGTACGACGGTAAAACTATTAACAGGTGGTGGAGTGCAGAACCTAAAAATAACGCAAATAAATCGTCCGGAGATAGATTAAACATTAGCAGGAATGTCTGAATGCCGAAATGGTTGAGAATAAATTCCCAGTATTGATTCCTTGCAGTCATTAACATGTGAGACTGACAGGTGAACATGATGTGCATTAGTTCATTGTCGTACTTTCCGGAGCACAGTGCACATATAGAGTTGTTGAAGAATGTGGTTCTGTTTAGCAGTCGGACCATATTCATATATTTTCCAGAGTGTTTGGCTCCAATACACTGCAATTGGTCCCATAATATCCATTGAATAAGCGGGTTGCGATGTGTCATGGAAAGAACTTTCAGGTACGGGTCAGATGTAACTGCTGATAGCCATATGTTAGAATAAGAGTTCATCACATACTTTTTTGCTAATTTATTCCAAGCATCTTTCTGAGGAAAGGTCCCTTCGTCCATGAATTCGAATAGGTAGTGGGTGAGGCCATACTGAATGAGAAGCTGGAAGATGTCGTGAACGAATCCAGATGTATGTCTATTAAAAAGACGTTGTCGGTCAGCCTTCAGTAGAAACAGTTTGAGCGGAATTTGGTGATGAATGGGTAGGTGAATGAGGTTACCTAGGAAGCATAGTTTTCTGATGTGGATTTGTTGTTCTATTGGCATCAATCCGAGTAGACCAAGCGATAGCCTCGTGCTAGCCCTTCTTGTGAGTGTCTGAATACTCTTAACACATGTGCGGAGTGACCTTAATTTCCATGATGGGGAGGCTCGATGCATATTCCGGATGAAATAACTCACATCCATACAAAGCCTTGGGTAGAACTACAGTTCTAAGAATCTCACGCAGTGACGAGGGTGTCAGTGAAGATGTGTTTGTTTTCCGCGCTATAGAAAAGAACGTTTTCCGAAGTTTCGAAGACACTATGTGCCCTTGTGTCCGTCCATTTGCGAATTTGTTCTGTACTATGCCCAGATGAGTACTTTCCGTTTGCTCTGGTATTTCGTTTGGGCCTATGTGCCAAGTTCTATTAGATTTCGAGTAGCTAGACTTCGATTCGTTAAAAACAACGATGATGCTCTTGGTGCAAGAGAATGAAAACCGCCATTTTATACTGTACTGGTGACAGATGTCAATTAAATTGTCGAGACCAGTTTTCGTGAGAGATATCAATGCTATATCATCGGCTGTTGTAGGAGCAACACACGGAACGTTGTTTATTGTTAGTCCCATCTGTGTGGTCGCTAGCGTTTCTAATAGTTCGTCTATATACACAAGATAGCAACACGGCGATATTACTTCTCCTTGTCTGGTTCCTTGTCCTATATTGAAATAATTTGATAAACAGCCCTTATACCGCACACGAGTCGTAATGTCACTATATATACAACTTAGCATACGAACGGTCTTTCTGGAAAACCCACTTGAGACGAATGAACTTAAACAAGAGGCCCGCACGCGTGTGCCACACTTTATCAAAGGCCTTTTTTGAGTCCAGAAAGGCCACAAAGAGTTTCGAATTATTGTCGTGTGCATATGAAATAGCTTCCTGATGTATCGTGGGGTATTTATCGTGTAGATAGTGTGGGTATGTATCGTGGGTATGTATAGTGGGTATGTATAGTGGGTAGGTATCGTGGGGGTATGTATCCTGGGTATGTATAGTGGGGGTATGTATAACGTGGTTATGTATAGTGGTGGTATGTATTGTGTGGGTATGTATAGTGTGGGTATGTATAATGTGGGTATGTATAGTGTGGGTATGTATAGCGTGGGTATGTATAGTGGTGGTATATATTGTGTGGGTATGTATCGTGTGGGTATGTACAGTGTGTGTATGTATAGTGTGGGTATGTATAATGTGGGTATGCATAGTGTGGGTATGTATAGTGTTGGTATGTATAGTAAGGGTATGTATCGTTTGGGTATGTATAGTTTGGGTATGTATCATGGAGGTATGTATGGTGTGGGTATGTATCGTGGGGGTGTGCATTGCCGCGATCGTCGGCGATACTTCATTAGTTTGCCAAATATTTTTACTAACCTTTGGAAAATATTGGGGGGTAAATACCCCCCTTGCCCCCCCCCCCCGGTTCCTACGCCCCTGTCTGAACCATAGTAATCCCCTGCTGCTGCTGCGAAGAACATAATTACATATATACAAGTAATTAATGCCGGTGAATGGGACCGGGCGTGACCGGCAGATATTTAGTCATGTCGGATTTTTCACTTCCGTCTTCAGAGATTGAATAATTTGTGTAACGCAAGAAATGTATATATCCAATTTAATAGTGTGTTTACATTCTGCTTGACTCAATTATCTGGATTTGTAAGCATATGGGAACATTGTTTTCAGATATTATTCAAATACCGTATACAAATTGTATTCAAATAAAGCATTTAAAATTCTTGTTTCGAGAATTCGTGATAAGGGAGACTGACTAAAAGACGACTCAAACGCCAAGCTCCGTGCTGAGTGCAGTCCCCTACGCAGGACTTACCGCTGTCCGCACTTACACGTAATGTGAAGAAATGTCGCATTTATTTATTTGATATTTTTGTAGGTTACAATTCATTCTGCATTATTCTGAGAAACTGAACTGTCTACTATCGAGTTCCGAATAATAGTACAGGTGGGAATAATAGTACAGGTGGGAAAATATTGAAAAATTAAATAATAGTACAGGGCGGAATAATAGTACAGGCGGGATTTTTTTGGGAATTTCCGTATGTGATGTCACAAAGTCACAAATGAAAATTAAAAAATGTTCCTCCCAGTACTATTATTCGATCGAGTACTATTATTAGTATCAGTCTTTGAATTTACATTATAGGATACTAGTACACAACATATTTGTATAATATAGACATTATAAATTACCAATTTACCACAATAAAGTGCGTTCCGTGAAATCTTAAACGGAAAAACTGAATATTTATGTTTGCAACCATTTAATACACAATGTGACATTACTAGTAAATGTATATGGTGTGTGTCAAGTATGTTGTTGTATCATTGAGTTGGTTGATTTATACATATTTTATTTGGGGAGTGGCAAATAATTGTATTATACTACAAACATGTTGTTGAAGAACTTTTTTTTCAATACATAACTCATAACATTGAACTGACAACAATACTACTAGTACTTAGTATAAATGCAACCAATGTAATAGGCAATATTAGACTAGTAGTGAGCTACAAAACAAATTTGTATGTGAAACTTCGCGAACCAGCAGGAATAACGTCTGGTTGAGTTAAAACTTTCTCAATGTTTGAACGTTGCACAGAGAAAACACCTGCTGGTTAAAACATGTTGTCCTTGAAGTCTGTTGATAAACGATACAGATTTCCCAATCGGAGGTCAGGGGCTACCAACGGGTGACTGTTAGTATTTATATGCACTGTGCGTCGCTAATAAATGCGGTATGACTACTCATTTTCGCCAGATACGCAACAAAATAATGTATCATCCCGATTAGTAGGCCTAATATATAACAATTTACCACAATTAAAAACCACCAGGCTTCCACAATTCACCGACCCCACATCGAACCCAATCTAACCCAGCGACTCTATAAATAACACGTCCGTCATACCAAGACTCGCCCACTTTTCCGATAAAATGTGGACACAGGAGTTTTTACATGCATGTATATAATTCGTATGAACTCAAATGATCATTATTTTGTTACCGGTACCTGATTACTATAATCCAATGCTAATATTTGGGTCACTTAACTCACTATATTCCATTAATATTCCCCCAATTGTTAGTATGAAACCACCAGGTAACACCATGCTCGACTGTTCAAAAAATGGAATAACCCAGAAATTATTCCAAATAAGCACACCCTCGAAACTGAAATGTAACCCACCAACGCGGAAGAGTTTCTATAAATGAGACAAGATCGAGAATGGACTCGCTCATTTTCCGATCAAGGCGGGGGGCACAGGATGTTTACTCCACGTTGTTTTGCGTTGTTCAAACATTTGACTTACCGGTGTTATTGTTTATCCGAAATTGCTGACAATCTTCTTTCATTGTTTCAATATGAAATGGAGAATTGATGATCTGTTCACATATCTCAATGTGCAATGTGTCGAAAATTAAATAAGCGTACAGGGGCGAATAAGCAACATACAGGTGG